>JAHHFK020005016.1:0-597568 GCA_024533555.2 Aedes koreicus | reverse complement strand
CTTCAAGTCATTTATTTCAATTTACTTACCCGCATGTATAAATGGATGAGAAGAAATGCAACTTTGGGGTATCGAGTTGCATTAAAGCGCTACGATCAGCCTGAAGAAACTTGAAGCTGGCCAATTGAAATTTAAAGTTGTGTTGAATATAGTTGCACTTCTAGTGTTTTTCGTTGGAACAAATTATCTGCTTAATCACTTGGAAAATTTATTGGGATTCGAGGGAAAGTCGAATGGAAATTTGTTTAGTAAAGGTTATTATTTGCTGAGAATTGATTGAAAATAATCTGGAAATAATTTCTTGTGTGACATGAGGAAAAATTTAGGGCGGCTCACAGGATTGAGAAATTTAGCGAGAAACATGACTTGAAATCAAATTTGATTCAATGCAAATATTTCAAGACAAGTAAATAAAAACAAGATGGAAATTATGAACCATATTTTCGAGGCAGTAAGATGAAATTGAGTGCCGAATCCTTTTCCTATAGAGAACACATTTTCCAGCCAGAATAGCAAAACGGTTGGACCTGCTCTCTCCGATCTGAATGAAATTTTGTCCATATGTTGGTTTTTACCCAAAATTACGTGTTTCAGAAAAAAATCCACATAATCCTGGACTAATATTCTATAAGGGCGTATTTAAAATGTGGATTTTATTTTTTCAAAATATTTTTTTCGCAAACGGCTCATGTGTGTAAGGTAGCCACCACCCCTTCTAAGACCTTGTCATGTATGCAGCTCCACTTAATAGCAAGATCAAATTGAGTTGCCGGGTTGTATTCACAGTAACGCTGTATGAAGGGCCAAAAACGGTGGGGCGGACCCGTAAGCAGGGACACATACGCGAAACCCGCGGGAACATGAGATTCTCCTTCCAACGATACGATTCAACGAATCGAATAACCCAATTCGCAATTCTTATTAAGGCTTGTTAAAAAGGGCGCGTCGCTCTCACTGAAACTGTTGGAGTAGAATTCACAGCATCACAATAAAATCGGTAGGATAAAGAAAATGATACTGTTTGTTCCCTCCTAGACGCTGGTTGTCATACCACTCCATGGTCCAATTCCAGCTTGAGTGATACCCTGATGCTCCCTCCTTTCCCAATATATCTTGTGAATTAATATTATAATTATAAAAATATAGTAAATGAATATTATAATGACAAATAATATAGTGAATGAATATAAGAATGATAATAACACTTTCATTTGTGGACCTGAAGCTGCGAGAAAAAAAAATTGATTTTAAATTATCTCATAAAACTTGGGATACCTATAAATGATCTGAAATATTATAGCAATAGAATAGTAAACCTAAAATTTCGATGTGCTGTTCCGTTTCCTTGCAATAATTTATGTAGTGAGTCTCATCGGAAATAGTGATTTTAATGAAATGAATTTAAATGCAATAATGTCACATCATTTAATATCATAACATAAAATAATAAACTGACGTTATAATATAAAATAATAATACCAGCAGGCCAGTAAACTATAGTAGAATACATATATCCGTTACTAAACTGAACATTCACTCATCGAAAGACTTCCACTGTTGCAGTTTCTATTGGATTAAGATCTACTAAGATAAGAATTTGTTTTCACAATAATAGTCAGAGAACATAATAAACGTAGATACAAGATGTATCTGACATCTACTGGTATGTTACTGAAAATAAAAATTAGATGTGTATTAATATCATAATAATATTGGAAAAAAACTGAAAACAGCTAATAATAAGGCGAAATAAATTTCATATGCGTATCAATCCAAAAACTGAATCTTAATAAAACAAACATACAAAAAGATACAAAATTGAATTTTTCGATAGCTCTTGTTCATCTGGACCCATAAATAATACTTTATGTCTGTGAAATAGGAAATGATAAATTGTAAACTGCTAGGTCTTAAATTAAAATATATTTTTGATGAAGAAGGAAAGAGCTTTTTTAAGTAGAATTTTTCGAATATGATTTTTTCTAAAAAATAAAAAAAAACATAAAAAAACCTTTCTATCTTTTCAAATACATAACGTAGGTTAGATGAGCTATAACTGACAAGGATGCATATATGCGAAGCTGAAAATGACTTATAAAAAAGCATACAAAATGTAATGCATTAATGATAATAATTTCATTTTTATTTAAATGTCTGCAGATTGTAGTCCTGCTGCAATTGTACCATGAACCTAAAAGCTAAGACAATGTATCATAGCCACGAGAAAAAAAATTGATTTAAAATTATTTTACAAAACTTGGGATATCCATGGATGATCTGAAATTGTAAAGTATATAAGGAATCATGGGATATAAACCATATAATGAACCTAAAATTTCGATGTGCTGCTCTGCTAATAAATGTGATACAACCACAAAGGAACTGACTCTTAGCTTCGGGTCTTGATCCCTACTGAGCCCTTGCGGCACGTCAAGCCGGCCAGTTCAGCGCAAGGGATTGTTTTTCGCAAACGGCTCATCTGATCAAAATGTTGTCTTAAAAAAAAGATGTCGGTAATAAAGTGTCCTTGAAGAAAAAAAACACTGAAACTGAAAAAAATGTAAATTCATACTAACAAAACATAAAACATTGAAACTAGAAAATAAGAAGAATGATTAGTAATTTCCATTTAATTCCAACTACCTTTATTGCTTATCTTGACAGATACGCGTATTTCGTCTACAATGTGCAGACTTCTTCAGTGTCGTGTACTAATACTCGACTGGAATACCTGTAACTAGAAAATAAGAAGAATGATTAGTAATTTCCATTTAATTCCAACTACCTTTATTGCTTATCTTGACAAGGTGTCAAGAATAGAAAATAAGAAGAATAATTATTAATTTCCATTTAATTCCAACTACCTTTATTGCTTATCTTGACAAGGTGTCAAGATAAGCAATAAAGGTAGTTGGAATTAAATGGAAATTACTAATCATTCTACTTATTTTCTAGTCCCATAAACTTCTCCATACAAAATTTCACGCTAATCGGTTCAGTAGTTTTCGAGCCAATGAGGTTCAGACAGACAGACAAACAGACAGAAAGCCATTTATATATATATATATATATATTTATATATATATATATATATATATATATATATATATATATATATATATATATATATATATATATATATATATATATATATATATATATATATATATATATATATATATATATATATATATATATATATTTATATATATATAACATTTTCAGATTTTTTTTTAATTAAATCAAAATAGATTTTGTGCATTATTTTTAATTGAAAAGTATCTAAAAATTTTTTTCGTAAGCCTAGCCGTTCTCAAGTTATTGCGAATTTAAAAAACAGGAATTTATGCTTTTGCAACTTTTTTGGCCCTTTTTGATTGTTAGTCATGATGTCCACAAATGTTTCATATTGGATTATTGAAAAACAGGCAATTTTTTCTCAGACACGGTGGCAGTCATACTTACCCGTTTCTGTTTGGACGCGATGACAATGAATCAAGTTAATGTTTTTCGATATGTGTGTGTTTCGGATAGTTTTGTTTAGGGAGAGAAGAGACAGTATTTCATACAATGTTGTTTTTTTTTTACAATCTTCATTTAATTTATTATATTTCAGATCATTTGAATACATTCAAAATTTTGGATTCATCATTAGAATTAGAAAATACCTTAACTGCAATTTGGTTATTTGAAACTGGAATGTAAGAATGATATTTTTGAGTTCCAGGAATTGGTTTTGCTTTGTTATAAATCGGATCGAATTCCTTTTCGGCCTCTTTGTATCCATCAGTATTGTAACAATTTATGCACGCGCGAAGATGGCAAAAGTCTGTTCTAAATTGTGCATCGCACAGAATTTGTTCCATATAAATAGTGCGATCACATAAAATGCGATTTATTTTTAGGCTGTTAAGCATAAGATTCACATTTTCGTGAATCGTACAAACACAAACGTTATGGGATCCTGATTTACTAGGAAGTTTACAATGTTTTGGCCGTAAGGCTGCAAATGAGCTTAAGCTTAGTTCAACATCTTTATGGGTTTCATTAAAATGCAAGTATAACTCTTTGAGTGACATCGTCAAGAGACGTTTTTGTGTTACCTGGCGTACACCACTCCGTCACTACAGAGACATAATCTCTTTGGTCCGGCATAACTCTGCTGATATCGTCATCTTCGTAGAATTGAACAAATTTACGTACTAAATCTGCATTCAGTCCATGTCCTAATTTGAAACGGGGTTTACATAATATTCCATCTTCGGCGACTGAATCCTATACCTGCAAGGAAAGAAATAATAAATTTTGTTGTTTTTTGTTTATTTTTTCCAACATGATATGAAATAATATTCAAAAATGTTCATAAACCTTACCTGTGTTGCAGTATATCTGCTGACTTTGAATTCATCCACGATTCTTTGCGTAGTCCAAGACTTTGGCAACATTTTTCCTTTAACTGGTTCATTAATACCTCGTAGTCCTTAGCCGTTGGGGTTGCGATTTATTAGGTCCTCATCTTCCAAAACGTCAAATATATGACGCTTAACTGCATCCCCAATTTCCTTGGTTTTTTGCTGGGGGTTCTCTTTTGACGTAGGACTTACGTCTCTCTTTTCTATTCCTGTACAGGGTCTCCATTCTAAAATTTCTGGAATCGCAAGCGTTACGCGGGTTTGGAGACTTTAAACGATAATATCTCCTCTCTGGCCCACAGAAATTCTACGATAAGTATTTCATTCGCAAGGTAGAACATCAAAGCTGAAGCCCTGTTGCAAACTTAATTCATAACGTTTGCTTAAACTAATTACAATGTACTTAAAAGAAAAATGTCTAAACGCACAAAGCTATTGGTCGAAAATGACATCATGTTTGCGCCTCGCTCTGATTGGTTCATACTGCCACAGTTACCCTGGCAGCGATTATCGAACATGTGGGGACGACCCAATGAGGTCTATACAGGTGGAGAAGAAGTGGTTAAGTTGTATTAGTGTAATGCAAAATACTGTCATTGTGTTCGTGAGATCTTGCACAGCCTGTGTTTTGTAAACATGAGTGACGTAGATCTCCAAAAACATCAATTTACAATAGCAGCATATCACAAGGTGGAATGTTTATTTTCGGTAATTGATGTAGTTTTTAAAAGGTTTCGGCTGAACAATGCCTTCTTGTGCACTAAAAGGATGCGGACAAAACCTAAACTTGCTTTGTTATCATTCGCTTGTTTTTGGAGTTTTACGTCACTACCCGAAATTATGGATTGTTTACTCATTTTTCGTTACTAATACCGACAAGCACCATGCTCTTCGCCACCTGTATAGACCTCATTGGGGACGACCGACCAATCATCAGTTCTCGCTGTGCATCCGCATGCAACAGACGTGTTTGCGGAGCATGTTGGTAGAAAACGCCGCCCGTGAACACAAGAAGACCAGACCAAGAAGAATCATCCACGCCACCTGCAGCTAGCCATCCGCAACGATGAGGAGCTGAACAAACTTTTCTCCTGTGTGACCATTTCACAGAGTGGTGTCATGCAGCCCAAGAAGACTGAAGAAAATTTCAATCGCGAACCATGTTATCAACTAAAATCCGTCCTTTTCAGGACGATCAAATCAAGTTGCCAACTAAAGAGTATGTTTGATAGAAATTTCTCTTGAGCTCATCGAAATTTTCATTACCACGCACCGGCTCAATATGACGTTGAAAAAGCCGCGTTCCGGAGAAAATGGCCAAATCAGTCGCCCACATCATCTTCGTGGTCAAGTGGTTAGCGGCATCGCCGGTCATTCATTGCCATGAAGTGAGGGTTCGATTCCCGGTCCAGCCTGTGGAACTTTTTGCAACACGAAAATGTCCAGTCTAATCCACTGGGTGTTAGGTTAAGTTGTTCGTTGTAATTCGCTCTATGGTCAATGTTCAGTCTGTACAATCTCGAGTGGAAGACGCCAGTGCTGCCAAACACTCAGGCCATCCTGCTGCCCAAGAAGACCGAGAAGAAAATTTCAATCGCGAACCATGTTCCCTCCGTTAACGACTAAAACCCGGTCTTTTCAGGACGAACAAATAAATTTGCCAACTAAAGAGTATGTTTGATTGAAATTTCTCTTGATCTCATCAATTTTTCATTACCACGCACCGGCTCAACATGGCGTTGCTCGAAAAACCGCGTTCTGGAGAAAATGAGCAACATTTTTTATTAGTATCCATTTATAAATCTCCTTTTGCCATGATAAAACTAGCAAGCACGTTGTACATTCAACAAACGCAATATTAACAGTTAATTGCTACAGCCGAACTGCAACACGGCAGACCAATTTTGTGTTTCACATATTCAGTGTAGGGTAGGTTAGCTTCATTGTAGTTCTTGATGTACATAGGTTCATAGTGGATTAGTTGCAGATAATAGATTAGGTTACTTGCAGGTACTTTTAAAATGTGAGTAATAATTTTTTCAGGCCAATATTTATAAACTCTATTGTTTTGCAGTTTCAGAAGCAAGTGTGTCTATACCTCAACTCTCTTTGGATGGGGTTCTAAGGCAATGACAATGGCCGTTTTTCTGTTGGATGAGTTGAAAAGATGCGAATTTAGCTTCCGAAACCCCTGTCATGAAGTTGAGTTGTCCAAACTGGTCCACTGGGTTAAGTTGTTCGTAATTCGCTCTACACCCAAACTAAGAAGGTAAGATTGTAATACAATTCCGCTTGATTTTGTTCCATTCTTGCTATTGATCGTAACTTGGATGAAAAATCTAACATTAGTTGTGGGCAAACATGCAACAGCAATTTGCAATGAAAAATTAAACGTGTGAATGATGTTGTGCGCAGTGATATTTAGTTGATGAGTAAGGGATGGATGTTCAAAAGTCAGATGACTCACAAAAATAAAATATTCTTATTATGAGATCGGGATACGAGCCGTGATCGTCAGCGCGGCGGCTCTTGATGGCAACCATTCAGCCACTTTGACAGGATCAGGGATAGGGAATAGAAACCCTACAGTTAGTTCGTTTGGCGAGGAATTCAGGGTACAGCAATGAAGCAAATGGATATATTTTCCATCATGTGCAACCTGTCGATAACAAACTTGCATGGCATTGTTTATTTCATAAAACGCTTTGTCGATGATCAGTGAGAACCAAAATAGAACAGTTGACGGCGGCAATACAACAGTGGCCAATAGCGTGGCGGCATTTTGTGATATCGACTCATCCATATTGTGTATTGATATGTTGGTGATGATTGAATAAGGATCCTACAGCGATAAATTTGTTTCGAGCTATTTTTGCTTGCCAGTCGCTTGCGCACACTTGCATGGCTTCATTTGTACCATAAAACGCTTTGTGGATCAAAATGGGCAAAATTGCCTTTTCTGAATCATGCGGATTTCTCAAGAAATGATTGCAAAACTGCAATTGCATTTATTGCCACATTTCCAACTTTTGAGTGTATGTTCAATCTTCAGTCTGTACAATCTGGAGTTGAAGACGGTGCAAATGCCTATTTTTATCGTAGTATCACGTTGCGCCAAACACTCAGGCTGTCCTGCAGCCGAAGAAAACTGATAAGAAAATTTCAATCGCGAACTATGTTCCCTCCTTAATTTGTATTTGTGACCTTTTGTTCAAGAGCAAATGACTACGGAAGCCATTGTTTACAAAAGATTCGCCCTAATCTAATGTTGGCGCTGATTTAACAATCAAAATATCATTAATGGCTGGCCCACAATTGATACGTTGCGGATGCGTTTGCGTTACTTTGACAGTTTTCCCATAGGGTTTCTGTCAAATTTACGTCAACGTATCCGCAACGTATCAATTGTGGGTGACCCTTAACAGTTAATTCGAGCCGAACTGCAGTTTCTATCAATTTTCGTGGAGAACCAATAGCGGACGAAGAACCGGAGCCTCACACAACAATAGCATAGGGTTTTATGGTTCTGTAGACTGAATAAAATATATTAGAAATTTATCAATTCGATGACATCAATTTCTTCACATCAACAAGCCGTCCTACGTCAACTTTGCAGTTGTGTCACTGACATAACTCACCCTTTCGTTTTTCTTCGTTGAAATTGGCGATACATGAATTCCCATGATGCCATTGTTGAATGTCTCGATGTTATATGACAAACGTATTTTTTTAACAATAGACTCCGCTTAAGTCGATGAAGCTCGAGACGTAACGGATGGGATGGTATTGACTATGGATTCACATTCCATATCTACAAATTTCGTTGATTGCACACCACTGGTAGAAGGCACTTCCTCATCATTCAAAGGTGATGGTTTTTGTTGAAGACGGGATGACACTATGGGACGACACTTATTGCAGATTCGCATCGAATTATCCAATGGTATCTTACAACCTAAAGATCTTAATGTTTCAATAGTACCATCTGCCAAGTTTCTAGTCTCAAAACACACTTCTTCGATTTGAGTAGAGGTTTACAACACTTGAAAGTATCATCCATGTTTGAAAATAAACTTACTTGTTTAACTTGAAAAGCTATGAAAGATAAACTAAATTGATGATGTGAAAAACTTCCCAATATAGCAATTTGTTGACTTTGTACCTATCTTCATTTCAAATGTATGGCCGACTCCATTGTATTGAAATGTACCTATAAGACATTTGTTCCAGACACAGGTTTAAATAAAAAAAATCCTGACTGTTGTTTTCTCAACGAGAGGCTTAAAAATCCCGATATATTAAGCGTTTTTGCAAAAAAAAATATGAAGAAGGAAGTTTTGAGTTTGATCATATACTTCAGATAGCATCAGTTTGTATCGCTTCCGTTGCGTCTAAACAGCCTCGATGTCTGAGAAAGATTTGTTTTTTATTCAATAATCTACCATGAAATACACATTGTTTTGTGGACATCGCGACTAACATTTGAAAATCGCTGAAGATATTGTTACAACAAAATTTCCTTTCAATAAAATTCGCAATAACTTCAGAACGGCTGGGCTTACGAAAATATGCTTGTTTGTGCTTTTTTATCAAAATAAATACGTAGAGTCTATTTTTAGTAAAGTTGTATTAGAATAAACACGATTACTAAAAATTGCAAAAATTCATTAACATTTAAAAACACAAATTTAAAAAATTTACGAATTCACCGTCTTAAGCTCTTCACCAAATTTTAGAATATAACTTTCATTTTTTTCCAATCATTTTTTAGAAAATTCGAAGGGGGGCTCCGAAAAAATCAATGATATATATATTTTTTAACATGAATTTACATTTTTTTAGTTTCAGTGTATTTTTTTCTTGAAGAACATTTAATGACCAACAACTTCTTTTCAGACGACATTTTGATCAGAATAATCGTTTACATGTTATGATTTTTTTTTAAATTAAATTAATATTTTACATAAGCCCTCATCGAACATTATCTTGGGTACCCAAGTTAGTTATCTAGGGTAGAAACTTACATATCTTGGGTAGAAACTTACATATGGACACAATTTTATTAAAATCGGAAACTGACCACACCAAATCAATATATTTTTTAGCGTTTCTGGCTGGAAATGGCTCTATACAAATTCTAGATTAGACTCATTCTAGGGTTTTTTTTTTCTTCATTAAGGCGAATCTACAATTGAAAGACTCTTTCCGGGCTCGCACTCTTTCATTCATTACAGCGCCATTATATAACTTTCGAGGGATTCTTTAGTACAGATCGAAACACACCAGTGCTGGCTAGCATACTCTACAAATAGTAGGATGAAAAACGTAAAGGTGATTGGTTTATGAATGAAAGAGAGCGAGCCCGGAGAGAATCTCTCAATTGTAGATTCGCCCTAATGAAAAAAAAACCCTAGAATTATCACTTCACGTTTCTTAAACTGAATATCAAAGCTTCATGAACAAGAATAGAGTTCACATTGCTAACCGAAAGATCCATCAAAGGAAAAACGTTTGCTGAAAATATAACGCGTGACATTGTAGGGTACGTGCACCAGTTTTGGCAATGTTTTCCTATTTTGGTCATACTTCAGAAAAACAATTTTATTGTCATCGTCTTCTTCTTTTAGCATTTCAACCTTATTGTTTTCACAATTCGCTTATTGCTTGCTCTCAACTTAGTGTTCTAAATGCACTTCCACAGTTATTAATTGAAAGCTTTCGATGCCAGGTACCATTTTTGCATTGGTATGATTGTGTGGCAAGTACAATCATACTTGCCCTATGCCCAGGGAGTCGAGAAATTTTCCTTAGCGAAAAATTCCTAGACCTGACCGGGAATCGAACCCAGTCACCGCCAGCATGGTATTGCTTTGTAGCTGCGCCTTTAACGACTGAGCTAAGGGAGGACCCAACAACTAAATATTTAGCAAAAAGCTTTGATTCCCTTTTATTACTAGCTTCCCCTGCTCTCGACTGAGCAAAAAGCTGCTCTCGACTTAGGAAAAAATATGAATTTTAACAGACACGTAAAGTTTTCCCTCGTTCAATTGCAAGCCAAAGCAAGTGTAAACAATCATTTTTCTAGAATCTTCTATACAACAGACATTCAATATATGGCCTAAAAATCTCGTGAATTTATGTCAAATCTAGCATTCCATATCTCTCGACCAACAAAAGAGTAGGGCCTATCAAAATTTGTGAACAAACACCTCTGAGCCCTTTTTCTCGCAAACCTACAGCATCATCGTTTCAACTTTCTCCTACATAATAACGGCATTGGTTTGCGTGGGTGGCCTATGCTTTGCTAGGAAAAAGGCTCAGAAGCGTTTGTCTACAAATGTTGATAGGCCCTATTCTATTGTTGATCGAGATATGTGCATTTGATAACGCTGAAATATACATGATTTGCTCAAATAGTGTAGAAGCACTTTTACTTACTTACTTATCACTCCTTTTGAAACCTAGGGGTTGCATAGGACGCATTTCGCGCACCCTCTCAGATTTCAGTGAAACTGACTGGACATTTAGATTTTGTCACAAAAAGTCACTCTTTTCAAATGGAATTTTGGATTTACAAAGCATGAGATTCAGCATGAGCATGATTGACCGCCCGAGGTGCTACTCCGTTTTTGCCAGATCAAATGTTATTACACAGGGAACCAACAGATGATGCTTGAGACAAGCATACATTCTCAATGTATAAAAACTGGAATGCAGGTCAAATAGGGAATGGGTAGGAATATGTTGACGTGGTACTCGCTTTGAAGGTAGCCGCGGAATCCACTGCACTTCCACGAGAAATCACTGGGATGTTGGATAAAATGATTGGGTTTGCAGCGGGATCCATTTCGGATAAAGGTGTGTTGAATTCAACTGACTTCGGCAGTGAATCATATATATAACTATGTCCCCGGTTTATTCTCTGCGCAGAGATGCACATTCAAGTTATTCAAATTTTGGCACCGGTTTACACCAACAGTAAGGATGGGTTTGGGGCCACTCACAAGTGTGGGTGGTTTATTTCAATGGAATACGAAAATACATTAAAACATCTAGTTTGAGGACCGATTTAAACCAACAGTAAGGATGTTGTTGGGGCCACTCACAAGTGAGGGTGGTTTATTTCAATGGAATACAAGAATACATGAAAACATCGAGGAAATCTGGATTTATAAAGGTATACGTGGTTGCTGAATGAGACAAAATCTCATAAATATATTGAGTTTCATTGGATTCTTAGATGACTATGAGCTTGACTTGTTTAGTTTTAGATAAAAAGACTCTAAAAAAGAAGTCAGTTTGGACAATTAAAAATTTTTGTTCCAAAAACTTTTTTCCTTAAAAGTGCCCGTTTTGCAATGTATGAACGGTTGGTAGAATTACGTATCTTGAGACAAAATTTCATCCCAATAAAAATGGTGCTCTTTGTAAATCGATTAAACATTTTTTAATTCGATTTTTCCAGTGTAGGCTCAATTGATTTCATTTTGGTAATATTTTATAGTTTTTTAATTATTATACATACTTCCGAGAACCTAAGGACTGCATCGTTAATTATGAGTACACCTTTGAGGTTCTGTATGAAAAAGACTATGACTAATTTTGACAGCTGTTTAGTGTCAATGTGTTGCTTGCCTTGTAAACAAACGAAAACCTTCATTTAAGTTTAACTTCAAGCGGAACAATGCGAGGTCTTACGGAAGAAAAGTGAAAACCGATTGTGACAAAATACTGCACTGAAAAGATATTGTCGCTAAGAAAATTAGCAAAAGAAAAAGGTGTTAGTGTCTGTGCGGTCCCAAATGCGATCAACCGGTTTGTTATGCATAACACATTGAAGGACTTACCCGGCCGTGGTAAAAAAACAGGTGCGTCAAACCCAAATTTGGACAAACAAATTTGCAAAGTTTGTGAAGGAAAAAAGTAAAAATTGGAATGGTCCAACGCGCAAAGGAGCAAAATTCCCTGAAGACGAACCGGAAACAAAAATGTCCGAAACGCAGCTAAATGCAGGCGGGCTCGGAAGCTGTACGACGACGTTTTGAGCAAAAATGTCATGTGCATTATCATGGATGACGAGACATACGTCAAATTGGACAACAGGGCACTTCCAGGGGCACAGTTTTACACCGTGAAGCATAGAACGGATGTCGCAATTTGGAAAAACCGATTTATTGCGAAAAATTTGGAAAAAAAAGGTGTTGGTTTGGCAAGCAATTTGCCAGTGCGGTTTGAAATCGACACCTTTTTTCACTACCGCAAATATGAACGCCGAAATGTACCGGAAGGAATGCCTGCAGAAACGAATTCTGCCACCAATCCGAAAACACAAAGGTTCGACACTGTTTTCGCGAAAAATTAAATGTACACTGATGTAATGGGCTTTTCTGATGGTCAATAAGCAATGTAAATGAATTTGAGTTGCAAAATAAATAAAACATATTTAAATACAGCAAATTTTAGGTGGACTCATAATTAACGATGCAGTCCTTATGCTGAGCACGGGGTTTTCTCCACGAAATGCCTTACACGCTCATTCGGCTTTACCCAAAATTGAGTAGAGGTAACCCAAAATCATATAAATTCGAACTACTCAGAATTGGGTAACCGGGTTCAAACCCAAATTTGGGTAAACGCCGAATTATTTGATTTTGGATTAGCTCTACCCATTTTTATAAAATGTAGTTTTTATGAAAATGGGTAATGAGGCTTTTTTTTATTCCTTGAAAAAATAAAGGATTTGTCAACTTTGGAGTTTCAATATTTTATTTGTGGTTATACATGCTCAATAATGTTCATCTTTGATTAAAATTCGAGTTACTGGAATTATTTATTTCTTCGCAATATCGGGCCAAATTGGAAAATCGATTACATCATTCATTAATAAATTCTTTCATGGATACACACATGCACACATACACATATACAAACAGCGAGCAAGTTTACCACATAGGAGCCCAGTCCCTGTACGGCACCCGCCAGCGAAATTATCGAAGGGTTGCTCTCCTCCAGCAGTTGATCTGCGATAACACTCATCACGATTTCCAGAACCCGGTGCTGGTGCCCATTGGTCACGCATCGCGGGACTTCCTTGATCGTCAGTCCGATCAGCTCGGACAGGCGCTGTTGGAAGTGGTTGGTTTCGTTGATTGAACAAATAAAATTTCTAGAATGGATTTTTTTTTTTGGATAATTATTAGAAAATAGAACAAAAATTATAATACCTTTCAATTTGAGGTACGTTTCCGAATCCAATCCATTGCAATCCGCTGCAATCTGCTCCTCATTCTACACCTCAATGGCGACTGACGCTGCCGGGTTTGTTTCACTATAGTCTAACAGGTTAAGAATTGAACCAGATTTATGAAGAACCGAGTAAGATTTACCCACTTTCAAAAATTGCCTTACCCATGGCTTGACGTTTCAACCTGTTTTATGAAAATGGGTACAAGTTACTCAATTTTGGGTAAATTCGAATGAGCGTGTAGAAACATGACACTGGTACTTGTTTTTGTTCGGCAGTGTTTGTAGTTAATTTATTTTTAGTTTAATCAGGCGCGCTCGATTGTGTGTCTGTTTGGGGGGGGGGGGGGGGGCGACAGAGAGAGTGAGAGAGAGAGAGACTTCTTCTTTTTTCAGAAAGCGAGTAATGGTGCTATAACCATAAGTCACAAAAGGCTAGGACAAGAGTAAGTGCTCATGTTCCAACCGACAGACAAATTCTCACGCCAGAAAAGGCACTATGTATACCCTTGGCTTTGGAGCCTGGTTACAATTAGGAATCGCCTCTGTTCCAGCCCAGAAAAGCGGACAACAAAGGAGTGCATTAACTTTCTTAGTTTCATCATTCCCAACGACCTATATACATATTAATAAACATATGCTTCCACGCCAAGGAAAGCCTCCCGCACAATACCATCCAATTTCCAACTCCAATCTGTGCAATCTGACACCCACCAGCCGCCTTTGGTATTATCGAAGAAATCTATTTACAACTATCATTCAAGTGGCCATTGGAAGCAGCTTTAATCCGGAGCTGATAGCTCTACTGTAGATCCAACAACCCATTTCAGATTGTCAGGAGAGTCACGCCCATTCCGAGGTTACTTTCATATACAATAAGCCCCGCATATTTACATTACCGATATCATTTGGATAAGGGCACTGCAACACACTTCCAGTTTTGGAAATTTTTAATTTCCAAACCAGGCACGTATTCAGTATTATTTCAAAATAAGATTATTGTTATACAGCTATAATCAGATAGATCTCACTCCTGGCCGCCTCCTCAATCACACTATCTTGTTCATTCGTAAAAATAAAAAAAATCGACGTTGATTCGTAATTAATTTCATGCACTCGCGATTAAATAAGTGCAAAAATTAACGTTGCTAAGCCGCCCGATGGATATGCAACCTGCACAATAAAACTCTGTACACCACGTGGTGAATGCACCTAAGATCATGTGTAAGCTTTTCACCCGCGCATGCGCGTTGTTTTCGTTTGCTGCTTCTGCCCAGCAAATGGCCGTTCTCTACATTGCACTAGTCTTCTTTTTTTTTCACTCCACACTCTGCCAATAATGGAAATCCCCGCTATGAGGCGACTCTATAGTCTATATCGAACTTCAAAACTGCTAATAATCATCGATTCACTCGCGATAAAGCGCACAAACACTCAAACTCAATAAATTATGCCCAAGTGTCACAATACTACCACTAATAAACAAAACTAAGCTGATGTAACTCTTCTTCCGGGTGCGGGGGCGAAGCACAAAAAAAACAAACAAAAAATGTGGAAATACTACCGACTCTCACACATTTCGAGAGGGAATCGATTGTATTCACTACGGCTTACACAATGCACGCAGAGATTTTATGATTTCACTGTTAGTTCAAGTTTAATAACGAATTATTGTTTGATTTTTTTTTTTCACGAAAAAGACGCAGCAAAAACAAAACACGTCAGTTTCGAAGCACGGCTTGCTGCGATCTCTTGTTAGCCGAAGTTTAATGTGTGTATTTAATATTTGGCATGCACTTTCACAAATGGTAGTTGCGGAAATTTATTACGTGTAAAAATATTGGTTTTGATTTAAAATTATTAAATTTATAGGGATTAACTTGCTGATGGGCGGGTGGATTCTTTTTTATGCCAGTCACTATATAATGGAACTCATAGGAAAGGACTCAACCCACAATTTAATTATTTGTTTACCGAAGCATTTGCATTCAAATGTCATCTAGACGCGCTAAAACGATTGTTAAATGTTCAGAATCAAAATATGTGTTGTATATTATTATTGCGTATACTGAACTCTGCAAAGAGATATGATATTTTATGGCTGCCATATTTCGCTGCTAAGCGTCATAACATATCATTAGGCTGTAGAACTCAATCCGAGCTCTTCTTTTATGCCGTCCCTAACACAACAAATCCTCGTTTTCAACCTCCATTTCGTACAGAAATCATAAGAATCTGAAATCCAAAATTCAATCCAACGAACGACAACAAAGCACAGATGGAAGTGGGCTTTCAAAATATCATTTGTCAGACGATGAAACAGTTCACATTTGGTCTGAGGACGAGCGGCTGGGTGTGTGAACCATATGACTGAAAAAATCTAACGGAAAAGTGGGATGGGTAAGGTGAGGTAAGACGCGCTACGTAGTTTAAACCAACTTTATTTCCTAGGTTTTTCAAAGCAATTAAATATTGAATTCTTATCCATTTTTTCGATAGAATCAAGTGTTCCTTTAGCAATGAGGAATCATCATTTTGAATTATTCATTGTTCCGTGAAACTCGGTGGTCCAATTGCCCAAAGACGCGTATTGCACTAAATTCTTCCACCGACGACCGACAATTCCAACCAAAGAACGCTCCGGGTTTATTACGATTCGTATGAAGATCCTTCCTGAAGCCAAAGGAACAGAAATAAAGCGGAAAATAAACAGGAAACTTTTTGTTCCTGCTTCTACAGACAGCTGGCCACCACCCATCACCTAGTAAGCACTGCGGTACACAGGCGGAACACCACTGCCGACGTGGACGGAATCGTTCCGCCAAGATCGCATAGCGGATTGTGTAAACATGATGGGCACGAAAAAGGTACACAGCCAGCGGTAGCCATTTCCTCGATTTTGCTCTTTTCGTATATTTATCGGGCAGTCTGTCGGCAAGTTTTCATGGCCAACTTAGCACAGCTAGACAGATGACATAATTCATAATACTATATGATTAGCGGCACGTGAAGCTTCTACTCAACACGGGTATTATTTGAGAAATTTAAAGAGATAAATTCATGGTTCCTTCTAGAATCATCATGTTTTTATTATGTACGAGCAAGCTGTACCAGTTATCGTCCCCATCTTTCATAATTGAAACACACCATGAAAGGATATAAACCATAGCTTGTACACCTTATTGTAAATGACAGCCGTCAGTCCTACATCAGTGGCACTCCACTGACCACTCGAAAGTACATGGAAAGAGTACCTACATATGCGTGAAATTTCAGAGTTTGAGTGATGGACAGTGAAATGTGTTCGACGGGATTGATCTCGGTTCAATGGAGAGCTATCAGCATATTTTTCATTCGCAAGCTTGAGTCAGTGCAAATCAGTTTTCAGAGGACCCTTATCACTGATTAGTATGGCCTAAAAAATTGAAATCGGAATTTCAAGTGGCTGCAGCAAAGTTTCGTGCTTCCTACGGCTCAAGCCTAATTTTTTTAACGCATTTGAAGATATAATTAAGTGTTTCTGGTAGACGCAATGGAGAGACCATGAGTGTCTACTAAGAGATGTGCTCTTTTGAAAAACCTTGCTATCGGTTCTTTCCACTCTGATAGGCAGGATGCACGAACGGGATTTATTGAGTCCTGGTGAGCATAAACGTCCAGAGTGGACCTTTGAAGGGAAGGATTAGTCATTTTAATTTGAATTCACCGCAGTTATGCTTGGGCAAATTCGCGTATAAGCCTGCAATGAGAAGGCTTCTTCAGCGTGTTGTGCTATAATGCTAGACTGTGATTTAATTATTATGGTTGAAAGGGCTTGATAAATTTTCAATATTATCCTAACAAAATACATGTTACAACAAATCTGAATTGATTGATGTGTTACGAATCAATATCTGCTGATATCAATGTAATCAATCATTAATTGTAAGTCTCGTTTCTAGATACATGTTACTGAAGGCAAAAGGTGGTAGCATGAGGATTTGAATTCTGAACAGATTCACCTTAGGGCCTGTTCATAAGCCACGTAGACTCATGTTTGAAAATTTCAGACCCTCCTCCCCCCTCGTAGACTTTTCGCCACACAATTTTTTGAAATTTTATATGAAGCGTAGACCTTGTTCAAACAGTAGAAATGCTGCATTTGATCAAGCTGAAATAGTTTATTATCACAAATCAGCACACTTTTGGAAAGCATTACAACATAAGGGAACTGTTTCATTATTCATCTCAAAATCCATTTTTCATATTAATCGGAAATGTAGGTTTGATGTAGCAATCAATTGATTCCTTTTGTGGTTTGCTTTCAACAACAAATAGAAATAATTAAAACTAACAATGAATAAAAAGTACGAAATCACAAATGAGATGAAAATGGGAATGGTAACTCTAGATGCTATACTTTGATCGAAGTCTTTTAGTATGAGGCGATTTTGCTTATATAATTCTAGGAACCCAGTTTTGAAGAAAACGCAGCTATTAAAGTGTGCACCGGCAATGGGCGATGGATTAACTCAACAGAGCAAACAGGCGCAAATAATAACGTCTTAGAAGGAAGAGAAAATCTACATATTGCATCAAATTGGCTTAACAACAGAACCATTTACAAGAAAATTAGAACTGCCAGACTGAACTATTATCACTATTATCGATACATTATCATAGAGAAGTGATCACGGAAGTATACTAAAAACAGCAAAAACAACAAAACTGCAAATGGCAAGACATTGAGAGGAGTGGAATTCATATCATAGAATGGACGAAGCGGCTCCAGACAAACAGAAGATGAAACAATTCACAAACTACAAAAGACTGCAGAAATCAAGAAGAAATAACGAAGATTAGTAAAACACCTTATTAAACTTGTATACGCGACACTGACGTACTAAATAACAAACAGACAAAAGACTTACATTTTCTTTATTTATTGTTAAATTTTATTTTGATGTACGGTCGAAACATAGGAATAAAGGAAAAAAATGGATAACAATTATCTGTTTTGCTCTACGTTATTAATGTCTGAAAACCCGTTGCGGGTTAAAAACTCCTCCAACAATTCTGAGTAAGTGTTAGCTTATTTCAGTGAGGCAGTTCTTGTCCCACGATGTGTTTGCTATATGGTTTTGCTCGCGTTTATGGGATAGGGTAGAGAACAGGAGAAAAAATAAAGGAGAAGGCATCAATAATTGATGACATGCAATGAGCATGTGAGATATTCATGGTGGTCTTCTCAAAACGGTCGTTTCCGATGACTTTCCATGCGTTTACTGCGTCCTTACTTAATTCCATCACATTTATTTATAGACGACAAGATACATTTTACTACGTGCTACATTTCTGAATAATAGAGCAATGATCACCCATCGCCAAGTGATTATTACAACCTGTCCATTTTACAGCCACTTTTAAACATTGATGTGACAGTCTGTTCACACATGAAATCTGTCGCGACCTAGTCGGTAAAACGGAAGAGCAGTGGTCTCAAAGTTACGTGCTACGATATCAACGTCGTCGGCGAAGCCAAATAGTTGGACAGACTTCCTGAAGATCGTGCCACTCGTGTCTATCCCAGCTCTTCGAATCACACCCTCCAATGCAATGTTAAACAACAAACACGACAATCCATCACCTTGCTGTAACCCTCTCCGAGATTCGAAGGGACTCGAGAGTGTCCCTGATATTCGGACAACACACATCACTCCATCCATCGTTGCTTTGATCAACCGCATCAGTTTTTCCGGAAATCCATATTCGTGCATGATTTGCCATAGCTGGTCTCGATCGATTGTATCATACGCTGATTTGAAGTCGATGCAAAGATGATGTGTGGGCACGTTGTATTCGCGACATTTTTGCAGTACTTGCCGAATCGCGAAAATCTGTCGCAAAAAAAAATTGCGAAAAAAAATACATAAATACATATCTAATAATTTTTCAGATCACGTGGCCACTTGGTAATCAGTTCCCGATCTTCCCAGGGAACCAGGGCTTTGACTGAGTAGAAAACAAATTCGTCGTTGTTCTATCCTCTGCCATATTTTGAATCCCAGGGGTACCTTCAAAGTTGCCACTCAATCCTGAAAACATGCTTGGCCATAATCCGGCTCTCTTCTAGGTGTACCCAAAACCGGCTACAAAGTAACGGCTCGATCCGGAAATATTTCATAGGAATTTGTTTTTGAAATTCATTCCATCTCCTGGTTAACTACGCTTAGGTACAGTACTTGTTGTGCTGAGTATGTCGGAATAAAGACATTTACCCTATCAGATCACTGAATATAAACTCCTGGATTAAGAAAGTATAAAAAGAAGATAAATCTTAATAGTTATCTACATTTATTTTCAAGTTTTTATTCAACCGATCCTTTAATAGTTCTATATACATTGAGATTTTAGTACTTTGGCGTATGATTTCTATGGTTTCATTCTGGTTCATACACTGGACATTAATGGCAAACACGTGGCGACCACGACGCGATGCGGAATCGGTTTTTTAATTGATGATTCTGTATTTAACTCGCTCACTTATCAAAGTCTTCATCAGTCTAGCTGCTTTCCTAACGAGGTCCGTCACGAAACTTCTCGAAAAACAATTATCCGGCCATTGTAATGACCTGACCGAAGTTTTCAGCCTCGATTATGTTACTTGTTGCTGCTGCTACTGGTCCGTTGCTGCCAAAGTTCGTTACAAGAATGAACTGAATCAGTTACTTACTTACTTAAAATGATCTTTATTTCTTGTGTTTGTTGATGGTTTAACATATTCTTAGTTTAAGTGATTCAGTTTTGTCTTTTCATCTTTGGTTTTGCATATAAAATAATAATTAGTTAAAAATTCCTAGTCCTATCAGATTTGTTTATCGATTTATCACCTTGGTGGGATTGGTTTGTATGAACTGAATCAGCACAGCTAGCTAGTATTTATAGCTACTCTCATGTCAAATCGTTGCGTTGGTTTTGTTTATTCTTACGATGTGAGGAGATTTTCGCATAGCTTACTTCAAGTTTGTTTTCGTTTCACGTTAAGTTGATTTTACTCAAATCGAAAGATTATACCCAAATCGAAAGGTAAATGAATTAATACTCTTAAAATCCTTCAAAGCATCTTAACATTTTCTTCACACATACTCTGTATACTACACGGCCGTGCGATATAGAGGTTGGAGAAGGGTTTTTGCACCTTCTCACTCCGGGAATCTCTGTGGCAAGCTATGATTTGCGACAAGTTGCAGAGTTCCGAGAATGACTTTGGTTTTGACCATGTGCACCAATAATTTTGCATTCGCATTACTACTACCGGCCTTTTTCACATGAGGCTCCCCTCCCGATTCCGCTGCACTATTGACTCCTAAACTTTTTGCCACAATGACGTGCTGGGACAGTAAGCGACACCTAAAATTCCCGACGTTCAATTTTTTCGTTCATACAGACATTGTTTTTTAGTTATTGAACTTAACTAGCGTGCTAAATGTACGATTTGATATTTCGTGTAAACAACATTGATAAATTTGATGTTTTCCATCGATGTGCCGGAAATGAGCGGTTATTCTGAAGTACCGCTCTACCCTTTGTTCTCCGTACTTGTTTAATTTGAACTTGCAAATCGGCAAGCCACGAATCGCACCTAAAGAATGTGTCCAATAGGATTGAAGAAATTGACGTTTCGATCAAATATACTTCGTACGGAAGGTGGCCTAGCATCTCCTAATCGTCTAGTTCGCTTCATGAATATGAATCAAAAGGTAAGTCAAATGTAGGTCAAATAGAGGTGGAGAGAGATCTATTACATACTATCTTATTGGTCTGGAATTTTGCATGATTTACATCAGAAAAAATGCCTATTACAGGTATACCTCGATAGTACGTACAGCTGCGCCTCGTTTAGTGTACGTACTATCGAAACGTACGTACTATCGAATCGCAATAATTAAAATAAATTTTGTATTATTATGTTTTAAATTGCATCAATTATCTATATAAATAAAAATGAGTTGGGGTTTCCTTTGTCACGATTTAACTCGGAGACTGCTGAGCCGATCGGCGTGAAAATTTGTATGCAGGGTTTTTTGGGGCCGGAAAAGGTTCTTAAGACAGTAAGAGACCCCTCCCTCCTCTGAAAAGGGGGACTCCCATACAAATGAAACACATATTTCTGCATAACTCGAGAACTGATCATGCAAAGGAACCCAAATTTAGCATGCAGAAGTTTTTGGAAGCAAGAAATGTTTCTATGGTAGTTTGAGACTCCTCCCTTTTCTAGAAAGGGAGGCTCCCATACTAATGAAACAAAAGTTTTTGCATATCTCAAGAACTAATCAAGCAAATGGAACCAAATTTGGCATGTGGGGTTTTCTGGTGGCGAGAAATGTTTTTTATGGTGGTTTGAGACCCCTCCCCTCTCCAAGGAGGGGTGCTGTCATACAAATGAAACTGAAATTTCTTCATAACTCTAGATCTAATAAAGCAAATGGCACCAAATTTGGCTTGCGGGGATTTTAAAGGCAATGAATGTTTCTACAGTAGTTTGAGACCCTTCCTCTCTCTCTGGAGGAGGGGGGTGGGGCGGTCTCCCATACAAATGAAACACAAGTTTCTACAGAACTCTAGAACTAATCAAGTAAATGGAACCAAATTTGACATGTAAGGGGTTTTCGAAGGCAAAAAATGTTTCTAAGGCAACTCGAGACCCCTCCGCCCTCTGTTAGAGGGGGGCTCTCATACTAATGAAACACAAATTTGTACATAACCCGAGTATAAATCAAGCATATGGAACCGAATTTGGCAAGTGGAGGTTTTTGGAGGAGAGAAATGTTTCTTTGGAAGTTTGAGACTCCTTTGCCATCTGAAAGGGGGAGGGAGGTAGATTTCCATACAAATGCAACACAAATTACTGAATAACTCGAGAACTCATCAAGTTAATGGAACCAAATTTGGCATGTGGACATTTTCGAAGGCAAGAAATATTTCTATTGTGATTTGAGACTCCTCAGCTCACTGAAAGAGGGGTCTCTAATACACAGGAAACACGAATTTCTGCATAACTCGAGAACAAATCAAGCAAATGGAACCAAATTTGGCATATGGGGGGTTTTGAAGGCAATGATTGTATGGTGGTTTGAGAAACCACCCCCCTCTGGAAGGGAGGGCTCCCATACAAATGAAACACAAATTTCTACCAGAAATGAGAATTATTCAGGTTACTTAAACACGTGTATTTCTTTGGTAAGAAACATGTTTTGATAGAAGTTTGAACCCCTACTTGTTCAAGAAAAAAAAATCATTTTGAAAAAAAACCATAAACGTGCCAGTTATATTAAATTTTCCTTCAGTTAGTTGCAAGCGTAGCAGCGCACGCACCGGGTTCAGCTAGTAACAAATAATATGTTCTACTAAGTAAATTACTATGTGGTCTTATTAAGGCAGTCAATTCTGCAAAAGAAATGATTTCACTGCCATGTCATATATCAATCGAATCTACTCCAAGATATAAGAAAATGTGCGCTTGTGTGTGTGTGTGTGTGTGTGTGTGTGTGTGTGTGTGTGTGTGTGTGTGTGTGTGTGTGTGTGTGTGTGTGTGTGTGTGTGTGTGTGTGTGTGTGTGTGTGTGTGTGTGTGTGTGTGTGTGTGTGTGGTGGGGGGGGGGGGGGGTGGGTGTGGAGGGGGGGGGGGTTACTTGTGCACCGTTATTTGAGAGGATTAGTTCTTAGCAATAACTGGAGAGTTTTCAACGCAACTTTTGCCTAATATGCCTAATTTTTCGGTCCATAGAACGCAATTCAATACTTTTGGAATCGATCAAATGGCTCCAAGAATATCGCCGGAACATGAGTGAAGGTAACATTAAATTTTCCTAACCCACCATTGGATTCCTCAAATCAAATGTGCATACAACAATAAGTTAATTATATAAGTAAGAAGCCAGTTTCTGACTTGACCATATTCATGCAACACATACAATTAAATCGGTTTTCGAAAACAAGATCAGTTATAACCAAATGGAGTGCCCAGGATCAAATTACCCACTTTTTGCCATATTTCTGGTACCGAATTGGAAACAGCTCGATTCCCTTCTATTGTATGATCAAAGTGAAAATGAAATGAAATCAAAACGAAAAGGGTCAGATCTAACTACATATGGATAAACCCAGGTGTTTTTTTTTTTTTCAAAGATACAAAAATAAAAAAGTTTGTAATCGTTTATTTCAAGTTTCCATTTTATCGGATACGCAACACGGATAGTTTACAAAATAAAATCCATTTTCTCAGATACATTAAATAAAATCAAATGCGCGCGGTCAATCAGTGCATTTCGTTATGTACCAGCTACCCTTTCAAAAATTTCAAGCCGCATTTGACGCAAACTTAATTGCGTATTTAGCGGCCACCCAATCTCTTCTGCTTACCGCAGAATCAAATTTATTTTTTTTATATTGCTGCTTCATGGGAAACTGTTGAACCTTCATTGTAGTTAGCAGTATCGTCGAAAAAACTTATTTCTTCTTCGATTGTTGGTAGCGTCGAATCATTTCCGGTGTATGTAACTGTTGTCCTTATCAAGGTTAAGAGCACCCTGCACAATATCATAATTCTTCAGAAATACTAAATCTTCGTCTTCTTCTTCCTGAGTTCGAGGCTCGCGAATTTTCTGAGAAATGCTCCGCAATTTATCCTGGAGTACAAATAATGGCAGGTCATCTTCATCATCGCTATCCACCGGATTATACAGGATGTTCCAGGATTTTCTTATTGCATCCCCTGTAACGCAATCTCATGCTTGAGCCACCCAGAAAATAGCATCTTTAATGGTGGTATGTTTTACATTTTCGTGGATTTCTGCAGTTCGCCCATCATCTCTCGCATAAGAGTTTTTTGGTAGTGTGCTTTGACCATTTGAATTATACTCGGGTCCATGGGTTGAACAACATCTACGGTTTGTAATTCTCCGCCATTGAAATAAGCAGAACGATTATCAAGAACTCAAAGCCATAATAGATTCTTCCAAAAATCTGGTGACGTGAGGCACATATTCCTAAAAAGAACTATATAAATAAAAACCTTGTTATCCAAGCATTCTTGAAAGCCGAGTAGGAGTTAGGCAACAGGAAGTTGCCTAACATGCTTCAGTGCTTTTGGATTTTGAGATTTACCAATCAGCACTACTGGAAGCTTCAATTATCCATCCATGTTGGAGCAAGGCATGAAGATAACTCGTTCTCTCGATACCTTCCGTCCCGGAGCACAAAATAACGTTAAACTAACCCGGTTGACAACCTACCTGTCAGCCCTGATAGACGTCTCTGACATTTGTCTCTGATACAAACGCATGAATGGGAGCAATAAGGTACATAGAGAGGTGAAACATATCAAGTCCAGTTGTGACGTCACTCATTGCAGGGTAATCCAGCTCATCGGAGCGAGAATGCAATAAATGGGTTCACGGAGATTCAAGACCAAGTCCTAAGTAAGCCAGTACAAATATTTAATAAAAATAATGTCATACCGCCCTAACCTAAGCTCGTGACTGTACGTACTATCGAATCAAAATGTACGTACTATCGAGCGTATCGACTGGGACGATGACGCATGGGAGTCGAGGTTGGTTACACCTGTATTGTTTATGTTAAAGAAATTATTCAGGATAAGATTTAGAAAAAATCCCTTTCGTCCTTTCTTCCACCCCACTCGTCCCCTTCTTTCCCCCTGTTTTTTTGCCTTCTTCCCGGCGCCCCCGTTTTTGACGCGACCATCACGTACGCTTATGAGTTTATTAAATATTGGTTTTAATAGTTAACTATTTTGTCTTCATAAATACACCAGAGATGCAACTCAAAAACGACACAAGCTAACGCCAAGATCCAAATAATGCAAACCCTACCCGAGCAAAGGATTATACCAAATTTATAACAAATTCTAATACTAAGTTATCATTGTTTGATCACTAAATAAGTTATCATTGAGGCTGAATAACAAAATGAATAACAAAAAAATATTCGTTGAATATCATAATAATAGCTTATTTTATTATCACTGCGAACATATTGATAACAAATCCTGCATTGTAAGCAAATTTATTGAAATAGTTTCAAATTATGTTATCAATTTGAAATCAAATTCTTACACTAATATCTGAAAAAAATCTTTGGATAAAAAAGCATTTCTTGTTTAAATATGCTGGTAAAATTTATAGTTTGACAATCAACTAGTAACGTTTGTCAAAAATTGTATGTTGAAAATGATAACATATGATAACTTAATTAGCCAAAAGTGATAAATTTGTTATGCGATAACAGCGGAAATCAAAACGATAACTGGGATAACAGAACTAGTTACTTATATGATACCAGCTTGTTATTTTTCTTTGCTATGGTACCCTTGCGGTAAGACGTAGTCCACGTCAAAAAAAATAATAATATGTAATTCAGCGTGGGATGAATCTGTTTTCTCCGAGATACACAACATTTGTAGAGTAGGAATAGAGAAACCGTTATCCATCTTGAAAATAAACCCGGCGTACGAAACCGTGTTATGTGTCTAATTCATTCTTTGTGTATAAATACACCCAACTGTTCCCCCAAAATAACTTCCTTAATTGAAGTATTTAGCATCTGTTGTTTCAGCTTGCATCAACTTGGCAAAGTGAAACAATTTTGTTCCGTTTCGCATTATTAAAATCTGTAGAAAAGTATCGCATAATGGTCGGTAATTATTCTATTCTTAGCATGAGTAATTGCCAAAAGGAAAAATCTTAATTAGAAAACATCGTACGCAATCACAACCAACTTGCAAGGTTAATAAAATTTACCGTAATTTGAATTTACCTAACTCTCAAAATTATACGTTCGTGCGGCAAACAAACTGCTAGTTCATTAACTTGGCATCAAATCACTCCCATTCATTTCCATGGCCCCTATGTTTTGGGTCAAGCTTATCAATGCCACGGGATCTCAGCACGCACCCTTTTCGGGTTTATCGTTAGTAAAAGCAAACATGAATTCAAACCCAGTGGAGCGGTTAAATACTTACTTTAAATGCTCTTGAATTGACACGGGCTTCGATAAGCCCTGGTTGATCACGCAATATCCTTGGGTACAGCGGAATATCGGATATCAGCAATTGAAATTTAAATTACTGCTCCTAATAAAAACAAATAGTCTATTGGAGAGAGAGGTTCATTTATAGGTATCCAAGAGACCCTGTGCCGGTGTAGGGGTGGCAAAACCAGGGATCCGTTCCAAATTGAATTGTCTTGCTTCACTTTGCAAACTTTTTACAGTGGGCAGAAACATGGGCAGAAGGTTCTTTCCGTTTGCTTAGAAGAAACTATCACCGACATGAGGCACATAAAATAAAACTTTATGCCGCACTCTCTGCGTCTTCCAACACACCAATAGGTCGGTCGATCGGTCGGTCGGTCGTCGCCGTCTTCGTCGATGTTGTCGGTACAGCCAAGCCGGAATTACTTTGAAGGTGGAGATAAACTATGTCTCTTTAGATTTAGAGTGAAGTAGGAGGCTGTGAAGACGAAGAAAAAACGGTTCTGGTATTGTTGTTGTTGTTATTCTTGTTATTGTTGTTTGTTTGTGTGCTTTGCGAGTACAGAGTAAAATAAAATTAGATGACGTGCTGACCCGGCTCCTTCGATGCAGGTGGTACATAGTGAATAGCTTTCCACTTCAAGGACGACGATAGGATCTTGGAAACTAAGATTGCAAATTAATGAAATTTCTTTTTATTGATCGATTCTAGAACGACATGGGACATGGATGGATTTAAACGAGATTGAGATGGAGAATAAACATTTTATGTGGTGACTTGTGACCACAGAAGAATTAAATTATTGTTAGTATTATCTCAATATGATCGAAGAAGGGTAATGCCCCTCCCCTTGGATATGTGATCTGGACGCGATTGGTGGGCCTGCGTCATCGCCACTGAGATGGCAACCAAAGACATATCCTGACGTGGTGGTATCACATGCTGATTATTTTGATTTAATGGCGCGTCACATATCTGGCATTGATGCACTAATTTTACACATGTGATCCAACGGACATCCTGTCCTGGACCATTGAATGCTGTTGCAGTTTGGTGGAGCTCTTGACTTAGTAATATTGATGTGGGATTTCCTCTTGGCTGCAACACCTTTGTTATGCGTTCTCTGACATGATGAGCCGTAGCCACGCTTGAATATAAATCTAGCTAGATAGGTATATGTTGATATACAATGTGTTCAAGATTATTGACATTCGTAGGGAATCGACTGTTGGATTCACTGAGTAGAAGTTTTATTAAAACAAGGAACGTGGGGCTAGTCTTATTTTGTTATGTCTCACTTCAAAGAGCCATAAAAATACCACACATTGTAACAATGGTATACAAACAATCTTTTAACGGCTTCATTCTCGATAATTTTATGATAATAGATAGGGAATAGGCGTGATGAAGCTTTACTTTGCCACCGAAAAGTGAATCTTATAGTTGAGCAAGACTCAAATAATTATTGTTAGGCTACGCATGCATGACAGCTTTGAAACGATTAAACAACTTAGAGATTAGGATTTGACAAATAAAATGGAGACAATGAACGGACAAGTAAACGTAAACTTTTCTACAATAGAACTATAGGATTTATATATATAACGCAGAAGACAAAAACTGACTAACGGGGACAAAGTGATAAGTGAATTAAGTAGATGAGGTATGCATCGATGACTTTCAGAGCACATAAGAACTAGACTAAAGAAGTTACGAAGTGCCCTCTTGAGCATATAAACGTAACACTGACTGACTAATTAAATAACATAAAGAGACACAACGAGAAATCTTCTCTCCAATGAGTCCCATCAGCAAACTGGGACTTGTAACATCAGACATTACTAAAACTGGTAGAATTCAAATATCTCAACGACATTTTTGATTCAAGAAAACTGTTCAGAAAGACTTTCGCTGCACATAAATCATGAACTAAACTACAAAAGACTGAAGAAAACACACT
The DNA here is from genome assembly GCA_024533555.2 of Aedes koreicus. Taxonomy (NCBI): domain Eukaryota; kingdom Metazoa; phylum Arthropoda; class Insecta; order Diptera; family Culicidae; genus Aedes; species Aedes koreicus. The sequence continues at coordinate 568,921 of JAHHFK020005016.1, read as the reverse complement.
GTCAAACTAAATAACAAAAAGACAAAACGACAAAATACAAAACAGCGGACATGAACATGACTGAGAGAAAGGGGAAGCAAACTCGAAAATGTAACACCAATTGAGGCAGTGTCAACAGCGTCTCTATGGACGACATGATCCTTGCACGGCTGGTGAAATGCTTCAAAAGGAGTTAAGTTATATCATTCTAACGCACAACGAACAATACAATAGCTTCTTATTTTTGGTTCGAGAAAACTGCTTCCAGACTCTCAGAGCACATAAATGACACACTTCACGGGCTGAACTACTAACGACTGAAGAAATTACAAAACACCGTATTGAATTTGCAAACGCAACACTGACTAACAAAATAACAAAAACTGACTGACTGACTGACTGACTGACTGACTGACTGACTGACTGACTGACTGACTGACTGACTGACTGACTGACTGACTGACTGACTGACTGACTGACTGACTGACTGACTGACTGACTGACTGACTGACTGACTGACTGACTGACTGACTGACTGAGAGCACCGTTGAGAATAACGTACCGCTGCAGCTGGGTGGAGGTTCTTTCTTTAAGAGAAACGTGTTCGTTTGTCGCGTATGACCAATCCTCAGGCGCGTTAATACTCGCTGTTCACTAGAACTCCCACAATTCGACCACTTGTAAATATTGTACTTTATCTCCCTCAGTTTCACTTCCCTGGACTCATACCACTGATTGTTCCATCGTTGTCTTACCTCTTGTTTTACCGCTCTCAGTACGTCTCCGCCTGGGATTGGTACGACATTTTGCGGCTGTTCTCTCACCTCAGTTACCATGCGATCTGCTTCATTATTATCGTTGATGCCGGAGTGTCCTGGGTTCGTGCCGTTTGCTCTACGTCTTGAATCCACGGGTGTTTGGAAATCCGCATTTCTAAGGCATGGATGCTCGATGGGAGTCTGTGAGGGTCGTCAGCTCGCTACTCATGTTTGGGGTCTATATTGCCCTGTTGATGGCATACGCCTTTTCGAAAAAAAAAAAAAAACTGCATTCCTTCGGCAGGCTGTACATTACCTCTAGTCCATTGCAGTGCACTGCAGTTCCTACAATGTTGTCGCCTTAGGAGCCGAATTGTTGATCGCTGAAACTTTCTCAGGTGGGTCGCCGGCTCGAACGTATCTCTTGACATCCCACACGATCGACATGCATGCCAGAGACGGTTGGTTTGTCTTGCAAGATGAGCAACTATGGGAGTACAATATTCGTTAGTTCTACGAGGCGCTCCTACCCCGAGTAGAGTTTGAAATCAAATAGAAAACTTAATATGATGTTGTGATGTTGCTGATAATGATTACTCAGGTTGCTGTCATTTTGGTCGTTTTAACGGATAAGACATCAAAATCTATAGCAAACATTTATTCCTGTGACAACAAATTAAAAACTGATCCTGCTATCAGTGAGAGCAAATTGAAAAGTCAATTTGCTGTACATTTGTTCCCGTTGAAAGGAAAATGAGTGAAATCAAAATTTGATTTCACTTTACAATAGTCAAATTTTTTAACAAATTTAGTTTTCATCTTGCTGTAATCTTGAGTTCACATCTTGCTGTAATTCTTGAGTTTTGTTTTCAATTTATTGACAGATCATCAAGTGGAATCATTTGATGATCTGTCAATACATTGAAAACAAAACTACTTCTCTCAAAGAAAAGTGAACTCAAGATTACAGCAAGATGAAAACTAAATTTGTTATCAAATTTGACAATTGTAAAATGAAATCAAATTTCGATTTCAATTTGAAGTTGATTTCAAAATAAGTTTTCGAACTGCTATCTTTATGATTTTAGACTTTACTCGGGACGCCCGTCGAATAAACGGGATAGTGTTGTTGTTCCGGTCCTTGGACAGTATTTGGATGGTAAGGTGTGGCACATTTAGTATTGAAACAAACATTTTGATTTTTACAGTGACCTTTGTGGTCGGATTTGTAAACTATGACATTTTATGTGTTCCCTATAACAATAAGAACATCAGAAGTTTTTTTTCGCGGTGCAGTTCGAACGTGTTTCAGAAGAATACAAAATGGAAGAAGAAAGAAGATAAATAATTGGGCGCAATCATTTGGAAAACCCTTCGTGGTCTGGGCCAAAACTTACTAAGATGTTGGGTTTTCCCCGCAAGACCGTGTGGCGTGTTTAGAAAAAGTACAGAGAAACTTTGTCGACGGATCGCAAGCCTCAAAGTAAGCGTCGGGCGGGTACTGTCAACCGTCAACTGCGGAACAAAGTCATCAAGAACATTAAGGCAATCCCCAACATCTCAGACCGCGATTTGGCCAAAAAGTTTCGCACCGCACGCAGTGCCGTGCAACGGATTCGTCTCCGGGAAGGCTTCAAGTCATACCGTGCCTGTAGACAACCAAATAGCGATCAAAAGCAGAGCAATGTGGCCAGAATCCGTGCCAACTGTATGATAAGGTATTGGCTGTCTCCTCATGGATGATGAAACCTATATAAAGGCCGATTTCAAACGCTACCGGGACAAACATTTTACTTGGGTACCGAAGCTGTCATTACATTAAAACAGTGCTACGGTGGTATGAAACCAACGGGATTCAGTTTATACCGAAAGAACTCAACCCACCAAACTGTTTCCAGCTCAGACCGATAGAGAGATTTTGGGCTATTATGAAGAGGAAGCTGAAGGTGGCTGAATGGCAGTGTCGTCAAAAGCATCAATGAATTGAGAACCAAGTGGAATAAGATGGATGAGAATAATGTGCGCCGGTTAATGAAACGTACTCCGGGAAAAGTCCGCAATTGTTTTCGAAATCGAGATGATTAATTTTGTTTTGTATTTTCCCTCTAAAGTTCACATAAAGTCGAACATTTTAGTTAATACAGAATACTATTTTGTTTATGTATATCCGAAATATGCGCAATAGTCTATGTTCCAACTCTAACTGGGCCACACCTTAATCTGCGTGACGGAGTGTACTGCCAGCAACTCGAATTGTATGGTACCCGCTTCAGCCATAACGGAGTTCATAGGGCTGGTGACGAAAGCTCCGGGCGCAAATCGAAACATTTTGTTTTACGCCGTGGCAAGTTGTTGCAGGACTACCGGTCTTCCTCGGCTGATTAGTCCGATCCCGGGAATCAATTTTGCAGTCACTAGAGCCGAGCCCACTTGGAGTAGTGAGTAACGATGGCCACGCGGCATTTTGGCACCGATCAGACGCAGTATCTGTAGACGGGATTCGCAGGCTTTTTCTTACCATTTGGCAATGAGGTTTGAACGATAGAGTCCGATCAAGGGTTACACCCAGTATTCGTAGCCCGTTGGTCTTCGGGACGGGTACACGATCAATGACGATGTCACTCACTCAGAAGGTATGCGACTTTATAGGCCGGCAACGGCAGCCCCGCCCAGGATGAAAATAATAATTAAAAAAGATAAACAGCAAAATGGCGTATTGGGGTGATGCTGAAGTTAGCCAAAAGAATAAAACAAAGAATGGAAGGGGGGAACAGTAGAGTGTTTTTTTTATAGTAATAAGGATATGTTTGTATTCCCGTTTCCCGTGCAAATCTGCACAGAGCCGTTCCCTTAAATATTTTTTAAATGTAGAGCTTTATGAAAAAAAGTGTTTTGGTTTTATATTTTTGTTTATTAGTTTAAGTTTAAATTTATTGTACTCGACATATTTTTTAAAATACCACTTGGGGGTTTTAATGAGCATTGTGGGTGTACAAAAAAAAAAAAAAAAAACGAAAAAAAGATTGGACTCGGAAAAAATGCGACACTTTGTTTTGGGTGTAACATTCGCGATCTGTCAAGTAGTTTTCAAGATGCATTCGAAACAAGAAGAGCTACGCCAGCAAATTTGGGGCGCGGTGATCGATAATCCTGGTCAGTCACACAGATGGATCGGCAAAATGCTTGGAATCCACCATTCCACCGTGTCCGGCGTTTTGAAGATGTTCCAGGAGACGAAGACCATCGAGCGGCGCGTTGGAAGCGGCCGAAAACCGAAAACGGAATACCCAGAGAAGGCGCGAAACATAAGGCAGTACTTTAAGAATAACCCGAACCTTTCCACCCGAGACGTGGCCAAAAAGGTCAATTCGTCGAATTGGTTCGTCCAGCAGACCATGAAGCGGGCTGGGCTACGTGTTTTTAAGATCAGGAAGGCGCCAAAACGGACTGACGAGCAAAACACGGTGGCCAAATTGCATGCGCGGAAGCTGTACCGTGAGTGGCTGGTCAAGCCAGGCTGTCTCGTCATGGACGACGAGACATATACCAAGGCGGACACCAAACAAATCCCCGGCCTCGAGTTTTTTGTCGGTACGTCCCGCATGGAGGTTCCGGAAAAGTTCCGGAAGAGAAAGATGAACAAATTCGCCAAAAAGTACCTGTTGTGGCAGGCGATCTGCGAGTGCGGACGGTACAGCAAGCCGTTCGTTACAACCGGCACCATAAACGGGCAGATTTATCGAGAGAAATGCTTGCAGAAGCGCTTGCTGCCCTTCATCCGCTCTCACCGTGGTCCCACGCTGTTCTGGCCGGATCTCGCTTCGTGCCATTACGCCAAGCCTGTAATGGATTGGTACGAAGCGAAGGGCGTTAATGTGGTCCCGAAGGAGGCAAACCCGCCAAATACACCAGAACTTCGTCCGATCGAGAAGTTTTGGGCGATAATGAAGAAGAAGTTGAAGAAAAGCGGACAAGCATTCAAAACCGATGAAACTTTGAAGAAAAACTGGGAGAAGTTGTGTAAGGAAGATGAACAAAGCCTCGCCCAAGATCTCATAAGCAGTTTTAAGAGAAATGTACGAGCATTCAGCTTGAGGGAGGAAATTCAATAAATAAGTTATGCCAAAACATAGCTAATATATAGTTTCTTAATCCCTGAAAATTTGAGAAGTATTCGATTTATTATGAATTTTTGGTGATCATTTTTTTGTGTCTCATTTTTTTCCGAGTCCTCTCCACCTAATAATAAATATTAAATTTACGTGCCACACCCAAAAACACAAGTTTCAAAAACCCCAAATTTTTTTTCACAAATATTTTGACCCACCCAAAAAAAAATGTCCACCTTCACACTATTACCATAAAATAAACCAAGCCACTTTTGTACTACCACGCAAATTGTTTTAATTATTAAGGACTGTTTAAAACACATGTCCCTGCCTTATTATCAGGCCTTTGGAAGGTACCCAAGTCATACAACTTGTTGTATAAAAGTTTATTATACTTTTCCAGAACATACCTCTATCACCGATTTCAATACGCACAAATTATTCCGTGAGTCTTTATATTACCATAAAAGCGAAAAATCTATTTATCTTAGCATAATATGAACTGCAGAAATACACAATTCGAAAATCTGCTGCGGAAATAATTATATGTACGCTATCCAAAAATTTATGGAAAATTCATCTGTTTCTCAGCGACAAAATTTTATTGGGCGAACATTCAACTTAAGTTTGGCAAATTAATGAAACAATACAATCGGTAAAATTGTTAGTAAAACACTGAATTCTATTGGTTATACCCTTAACGTTTATTAAGGAGCAACATACATTTATTGGAAACATATGTACATATGTAGACTGCAATTGTCCTACCGCTGACAAAGTAGTGCAACAAACTTTCTTTAACCATTGCCTGTTGAATTATATCATAGTCGTGATCTAAGCTTCGCGATCCCTAATCTCTGAGGGAAAAGATTTTTTCATAACAGTACCTACTACACGCCAATTCAGAGTTGTTCGTTTAAAGACTGACGAGCTCCCCATGCTAAATCGGATTAAGTCCCCTTTGATAAACGAGGTGAGAAATTCTCGATAACTTTGTTTTTTTAGTTGAAGGAACAGGTTTGCCCTCAACATTTGTGAGTTTCGTGAGTTCGCATACTAGATTAATACTAGTATCATTTCGTTAATGGTAAACCGTAGTAATTTCACGATTCTATCCTTTCTCCGGTGGCAAGAATCACTAAAGTTGTTCTCATTACTAATGGCATACTATTCATACTTTTCAACTGCGTTCCATACTGCATATAGACATAATACCTTTATTGCAGTTACACTATTATTGCAGTGTAATATGACAGCATTTTAACAATGCAAAGGCCACCACGTCAGCAACATGAAGATAATTTGAGTCTTAAATTGAAGCGAGACGACGTGTAGCTTTTACAGTTCTTTAACTTAACCTCATCAATCTAACTCGTGATTTGAGAGAAACAAATTTTCGTTTGAGGCTGAAATGCATAGCTGAAACTGTATCACAATGCATACTGCAGGTTCTCACATGTATAACATAAATTTTTAAACACATATTGCCGCTGCATTCCGGGTATAAATTTCATCGATGATATAGGAATTTTATCATATACGGTATGTAGAAAGAAAATCTCTTCATAGAAATGTATGCCTGGAATTCAGATGCTGGTTGAGAAACTAAGATTTTCACTGCGTTTTCAGTGAACTGCCGCAGTGAACTCGGTTCCGTTTCACGTTAAGGTACAACTTTATCCTGGGCTATTTGATTAATAAATGCAATCAAAAGTCTTATACTGATGAACAGCTTAATTGAGATGTTCAACATCCAATGGGACTTTTCATGTTTCATCTAAAAAAAACTTTACCATGCCATCAAGCGAAAATAAACAATTTAAAACCACGGTTACGGAATTTTCAAGAGCAGTTTGTTGGCAACTTTGTACCCCATTATTACTTCACATATTTTCTGGTTTCGTCTGGTTCTCTCCACTGTTCCCAATCCCAAGCAAAACAACTCAACTCTTTCTCCATAATTTGAAAACTCGTGAACAATTTTTGGCTTCCTATCTTGCTACTGCAAGTTGAGAGAATAAGTTTGTTATTATCCTAAACACAAACAAATTGGCATTAATGCAGTTGGACCGACGGGTAGAGTCACGACGGCCACAAGTTATCTGGCGTATTGTCTCACCTTTTTTGTGTGTAGCGTCTGAACTTCTTAAAGTTTGTCTATCTAAGTCTAAAACAAAGATTTCATAAGAGCTGTTTCCAGCTCAACTAATAAACACACATTTCACATGATTTGGAGTTCAATATTCTGGTTTATGTGAATCCTGTTTTCATAGTGCTGAACAATTTATCAGGAGGGGACGGTTAAGAGTTGTGGGCCTAGTTTTATCTTGAGACGTAAATTCAAAAAACATCAATCGATTGGAAATGTTTTAACTGACTGGAGCAACAGAAACGGTCTATATTGGTTCTCAAAGGGAAATATCCAAAAAAAATTAATTCCAGCTAAAGCAAAATAACAATTGAGCCTTTAGTGGAAACCATAGTCACGTTGATTTGTAATGCTATTATCTATAAAGTTTTCCCAAACGTAGCGCGTGCTTTCTAAAATTCGTTCCGACAAACTCCAATATGTTGTCCTTGATTTCCTGGCTTCTGGCACGAAGAACCTGTTCCTCTAGACTCACAGGTTATGGTGTAAGTGGTGGGGATGAAATAATCGGGAACATAGTTTGTTCGTTTGGGGAAGCGTTTTTTCGGGCGGCCGAGAAAACTTTGTATTCGTCCTTGTCTGAAAGGAGTTTAGCACCGTGAGGATAAATATCTATTTAAGAATACTCGCAATGTGTTTTTTAAGAAGGCGATTTGCGTTTGAATTGCGTTTGAAAGATACAGCTCTCGCGTAGCTCGTGATTTTATTATTTCTTTCCAACAATGTGATTATTATTCGATTCTGTTCTTTTGATTCTCTTTGCTTTACCATGCCAACACAAACAAATTGAGGGCTTGTAAGGACTCGATATCAACAATGAGATAATTCATCCGGTCTGTTTCATTGAGAATTTTCCTACCAAAAGTATATTATTTATCGAAGTGAGAAAAACGTTCAACAGTGCTAAGGGCTTGAATGTTTTTTCAAGCTTAAAGGAAAAATATCTGATATTTTTGCTGAATATCTTCCATCCTTTCTTGCAAGCTTTGACTTCGACAATCCGACCTTTCGGTATTTGTTTTTAAATTCACATTTGTTTCAACAAGTCCCGAAGAAGCATATTTTGAATACTTTCTAAATAACACTTAAATTTAACACAATCGCTGTCCATATTGCAGTTGAACAACACTCCTGCGAAATTGTCACACGGTTGCGTTTGTGGTTGAAAATTATCAAAAGCTGCACCCATCTTGCGAAAAGCTTTCACATACTCAAATGATCATTCAAAATTGAAACCACTATGCCATGTGAGACAACAATGTCTTTCACAATATCTCACAATTCTGGAATGTTCTGCTATATGCTTGCGTAGAAACTATAGACAGTCAAATATATGTATTGTGTCAGACAGTCAAGCAGCTCTAAATGCTTTAAAGTCAGCAACATGCACATCTAAGCATGTTTGGGAATGTGTTCAATCACTTCAAAAATTGTCTTGTCGTTATCAAGTCAATCTATACTGGGTTCCTGGTCACTGCGGAATTGGTGGAAATGAACGAGCCGATACACTAGCAGGACTCGGATCGTCTCTTCAGTTCGAAGGACCTGCGCCCTTTTGTAGTTTATCTGCTTCTTCTCTTAGAATGGAGCTCAAAGCCTGGGAATCTTCGAACGTGAATGAACAATGAACTGGAACAACACTGTCTAAGCTATGCAATCAAAGCGGTTCATTACTCCAAATATTTCTATGACTCGCAAAATACTTGATCCTTCTAAAAAAAAGGATCTAAGCATATATACTGGTCTTTTAACAGGCCATTGTCCGAGCCGGTATCACTTGAAGGTGATTGAAAAACTTCAAGATGATTCATGTCGCTTTTGTGGTATGGAAAAAGAAGACTCGGAACATTTGTTATGCCACTGTCCATTAAACGAAATCAGTTCTTCGACAAATGGCTAATAGGGTCACGGGATGTAATGTTAGCCTATCACCTTCATTCAGCCTATGATTTGTACCATATATGTCATTAATTTAGCGATAATCAACAAAATCATGTTGCTGTCTGGATGACCGATGTAATCCAAAGCAATTGAGATAATATTAATCAACTTGTAGTTGTTCACTGCCGCGTAATTTTCGATTTCTTGAACTTTTGGGGCATCATGATTTCACTCGTTAAGCTGAACAGATTATCTAAACGATCTTCAAGTGATCTAAATTTGGCTTAATTGAATCGATAAAGCGAGTAATGCAGTTTGGATGTACAGAAAATAGTTACACGTTAGTAATTAACTGTTCACATAGCTAAAATAACAATGATTTTACAAGAAAATCGTAGACCCAATGTTGGGAACATATTTTTTTGTATGTTCCCAACTATGGCCTGTTGTATCAATCACGTAGAAAAAAGGTTGTTATTGGTAAAATTTGAAGTGGAAATGCATGAGTTTGTGGTTGTTTATATTCAAGTGCCTCATCTAAACACAAACCGAAGGAACAAAATCATTGTTTAGTGAATTGTAATGTTTTCATTATTGAATGGCTAATAAATCATATATGAACATCACTTAAGTATTTCAAAGCAGTTTTATTATAGTTTGTTTTGTGATAATTTGTGTTAAGTAAAACGAATACAGCAGGCAATTCATAAAATTAGAAAAATAAACCGTACAAAGACTGCATTTAGTAATAAATCCATCGAATGGGACGAAGTTCCATCCATGAATAGACCCAATTTGGTGCTTATAAGACCGACATTAAATCCATATCCCTCGTTAGTTTCTGACTTCATAAATAGAGTTGTGAAACTTTTCGTGATACATTCTACCAAATGTCTTATCAAACTTATCATAGCAAGTGTATAACTAGTTGCATACCGCTTACAGCTTAAAAACTTTATGAGTTATAATCGAAAATCGATCGTTGCAAAATAGGCTGAATCAAGGGACACATACCCTAGAACCCTTTGATATTTGGAGAACAAATCCCAGTACGGTAGTGCAATTCATTCGAAGTGTAATGACGTGCTGGGATAATGCTCTAAGTCAAGCATTGACGACCACTCCTAACAATAGAGGTACGTCACCTGGACAGAGCTAAGAAAAAGGGGATGTATCACAATAGATCTAAAAAATGGTCGCAATGATAAAAATACCCGACAAGGAATAAAAAAAAATCTCAGTTTCAATCTAAGATCGGCCAACACCATATCGTGAGTTTTTGCAACTGTTTCTGTTTGGTTTCCAGAACTTTCGACATCTTCCGTGCTCGTACGGCCAAAACAAAATTCAGTAAACTATTTCTTTACCATTAGATGGTGCAGAGTCCCCATCAAAATGCATCACAAGAAAATATTCGGCAATATTCAAATTTTCAGGGAATAAAACAAAACGTATAATTTAAATTTACCCATGTTAGCTTTATTCAATTTCTAAACCATACCCAAACTCACAAACCTTCCATCTAACACAACTTATAAGATCTTCTACAACGTTTGGAACAATTGTTTTTTTTGTCGAAATCCATTTTTTCTTCATATCTTCCTCCGATTTCATTTCCTTAGGACGTTTCTGAAGTGCCTGCTTCATGATGGCCCATGAGAGATTGAGATGCTTCGGCACAAAATTGACCTCCTTAGCCTTGTACCACTCCAGAACATCTTTTGAGTCATGACATGAGGCTAAATGTGGCCAGAGAAGCGTAGAGCCATCGTGTGACCTCAGAAGTAGAAGTAGAAAGCAGAAAAAAAGCAGACATTCCTCTACGTATACGTGCCCATTGACCGTCCCTATTGTCACGAACGGGGTGCTCCGTTTTCCACACGAGAAAATTGCATGCCAAATCATGTATTTTTTGGCAAACTTTGACATCTTCTGCTTCCTTACGCCCTCAGAGACATCAAACTTATGATGAGCAGTAAAGAACAGTAGTCCCATAAGTTGTTGGAAGTCTGCTTTTACATTAGTGGTAATCTATAACGAGACAACGCAATTTGGTCAACAGCTGGGTGTAGAGCTTCCCTGCACGTGATTTTCCCACCGTATTCTGCCGTTCATCGCTATTCGGTGCCTTTTGGACTTTGTAAGAGTTTAGTCCTTCAGCTTTTTTTCGCATTTTGCACGAAAGTTTTGCATAAATGCAGTTTTTACGCCACATCTCGACCTGAATTGTTTCCTGGATTCTTCATGAAAGCTTTCGTTATTTGCTTGTGAACCTTTAAACTATACGATCCATTTTGGCCACACTTTCCCTTCCTATCGATGGCCAAACGTTCGTTGTACCGGTTTAAGACACTAGCTACCGTAGATTGTACCATTACCAGCTTCCTGCTGATGTCACGATGAGAGAGATCTGGATTTTCGAGGTACGTGCGCATTTTTTTTTTTTGCACCCCTGCTGTTCTTCCGACTCCATCTTCACAACGATTGCACAACAACTAATGTTACTAATACTGTGTAAAAATAACTAATTGGTAAAAAGCTAGAGTCATTTGAAAATGATGCAATTTGATTCCATATACACCTTTTATACATCAAGCTTGGTTTTTTATTAAGTAACGTTTGCATTTAAAAAAAATTGACAAAAATTGCCGATTTTCCATGGGTTTACCTTCACCCGCACTGACAAAACTACGCATGCAGCATCAATCATAGTAACCCATGAGTCAGCAGACAACATTTGACAGCTCTATCAGTCGAACTCTATCCGCGATGGCAAAAACAATGAAGCAACTCCGTGTGCGCATTCGATGAACGGCACCCCGCCGCATCGAAAACTGACATCGTGCGGCACTTTGTGGACGCCGGATACGCCCGTTCCGGCATCTACAACATCTTGCACTATCAGAGCTTCGAAAAAAAGCCCGGTTTTGGACGGGCTACGACCCTGAGCGACAAGAAGCTCCAAAGGAAGCTGAAGAGGAAGACCGAGGGAAAAGTGCCTACATCGCTGCGTGCGCTTGGCCGGTTCAACAGGCCAAACAGTGAAAAAGTACCTGGCGAACATGAACATACATGTTTCGGAGCTACAGGCAATGACGCAGCGGCAGCGGCTGAATAAGATGGTCAACTCGATTTTCCCGGCGAATCGCGACGTGGAGGTGGTCATGGACGACGAGACCTATCCCACCCTGGAAGGCAACGACTGGCAGGGCACTTCGTATTTTACTTCCCCCACGAAGGAAGTGAGCTCCGAGGTGAAGTTCATTTCACACACCAAGTTCCCCAAGGAGGTGCTGCTGTGGCTGACAATCAGTGAGAAGGGTATGCCAAAACCGCTCTTCTTGCGCTCCGGACTGGCCCTGAACGGGGAAATTTATAGTACAAAATGCCTGCCGGAAGTTGCGTCGTTCATCAAGAAAGACCATAAGGGCGAAGACGCGGTGTTCTGGCCGGATCTGGCGTTGGCCCACTACTCGAAGCGATCGTTGGAGCAGATGAAGCCACTGAATGTGGTACCCAAGTCGGCGAACCCGCCCAACGTCCTCCAGCTGCGTCCCATCGAGAATTTCTGGGCCAACCTGAAGCGTAAGATCTACTCCAACAATTTTGTCGCGAATTCATAAATAAAACGAAGAAAGAAGTCAAAAACTATAAGGGACAGCCCAATGGGGTTGTACGCAAAGCTGACGTAGGACTACGTAGCTATGTGTAATGAATTTTATTATTATTATTTTTAACTGCCTGTATTAAAATAGAGGCTGCATTGATCGATTGGATCAAGAAGACTTCCCGAAAATCAGTGTATAACACACGACCGGTTTATGTAGACAAAGTTAATGCATTGTCTGGTTCAACATGGTAGATTAGTTTCGTTCGTTTCGTAGAGCAACATTGAAAGAGTAGGTGCTGTTCTAATGGGACGTTGGATCGGCATAGATAAGTATGTATGTTAGAAAATTCTATGATTTGCTCTTTACAAATCTTTTGGTAGTGCTAGACTGCATCTAAATGTTGGTATGATGAAAGGGCAACGACTGTGCTGGCAGTGGTGATTGTGTTGATATGATCGACTAGCTGGAGACCATTATCCTTATCGCGTTATAGATTGTTGAAAGTCTGTTTGGGAATTCAAAGTCAATTATTAATGATATTTTTGAACATTGACTTGACAGTTCCAACTGATTGAAGCAACAATCTCAAAAATCTATCGAGAAATGATAGAGTTTTTGGCGTTCAAAATGTTTCAAATATTCGTGATGGTCGCTATTATTCAAATTTTCATTTGACCTCTACCCTAACAGACGGACGTAGTCTAAGTCAAAATAGCGTGGGTGTTCGAAGACCAACATTAGAAAGTAAGTATGTGAGAAAATTCTATAGTACACTCTTTAGAAAGCATTTGGTGCCTCTGAAAAGGGCCGTGTGGTTTGATGATGTGATGATGATACGGACACGGTCGTATTTGCTACGATGGTTGAGAGGGTCCTGATCTTTTTGGCCTGAAAGATAGTTGAGGACCTGTTCGAAATATGAATTTTATCTCCAAGAGCTTTGGTCCTCCACTAGCAATGTCCATGTTTCGTGGCCGTAGAGAACTACCGGTCTAATTAATGTCTTGTAGATGGTCAACTTTGTGGTTCGGCGAACTTTGTTCGATCTTAGCGTCCTTCGGAGTCCAAAGTAGGCACGATTGCCAGCCATAATGCGCCTTTGTATTTCTCTGCTGGTGTCGTTATCGGCGGTCACCAATGAGCCCAGATACACGAATTCGTCTACTACCTCGATTTCATCACCGTCGATCTGAACTTGAGCTAGGAGGCTAACATTGTCTTCTCGCGAGCCTCTTCCCTTCATTTATTTTGTTCTTAACGCATTAATCACAAGCCCAATCCTACCAGCTTCAGCCTTAAGTCTGATGTACGTTTCCGCCATCGCCTCAAAGTTACGTGCTACGATATCAACGTCGTCGGCGAAGCCAAATAGTTGGACAGACTTCCTGAAGATCGTGCCACTCGTATATATAAGTACATACAAGGTTTCTTTAAAGAATATGTAAATGTATAAAAGAGGCCGCTCTGCACAGCTCCATGAAGAAAATTTTAAAGTGTCCCCGTTTTATACCGTGCACTGCTTCATGTGAGACGTTCCTTACTTAAATTTGAAGTCTGTGATAGAAAAGTACTGTGCATTTAGTAAATTTACTCTGAAAAATCGGTATTATAAGACATCACCTTATATTTGCGTTAATTTCAATAGTTGAATGTTAAAAATCAATAGTTTTAAATATTGAAATCGAAGCGTAGAAAATGTCCCGATCGGTTGATGCAAACATTTTGAAAATCAATCGTGGAATGAGTTAGTTATTAACGTTCAAAACCATGTATATTTTTCGTGACCTGAAGTCCGATCACCAAATTTGATAAGGCTCAAAATTTACAAAATATTTCAAAAAAAATTTCACACCAAATGAAAGGTATTGATAATAGCTAGAAACTGTCGTGCGTGAAATTTTGGTTTTCCCAGATTTTCCCTAACAAATAATTTAACTTATGATTTCGTCCCGCTGAAACGAACACCTTAAACTGTCAAAACACCCTGTAGTCTGCTACCAATGGCTGTCAAACACAAACTAATTGATGCAGCTTGTTCAAATTTCAACATGAGTGACAGTTAAAAAGGCTAAACATTCATAAAGCCACGGACTTATTGACCCGCCCTCGAAGAAAAACAATTAAAAAATAGAAGTATGTCGACGAGATTCCTTGGTTCATACTTATCTTCATGCTAACACATTCGAAGAGTCTGTCTCAGTGTCACAAAAAATATTGTTAAAATCTGTCAGTCTGATGAGCACATCCAACAACGGAAGGAAGTGTTATCATATTGCAAGAAAATATGCTGAATCTGTGCACGGTCACTGTATATGAATCAAAATTAAATTGTTTTTGACTCAATCTCGTCAGAAGAGAAGTTATTTAAACTTGAACTCTAATTGGGATTGAAAAATCAAAAGTCAATAAGATGTTGATAGACGCAACAGAGCAACTCTTTACTTTTCTTTACGTTTGCTGATCTGGGCATAAAAAACATGCTTAGACATCATTAGATTATCAAGATGAGCACAACCAAGCGAAACAATTACGAGTCGAGGAAATAATGAAACATATTCCATAATCTTTCGGAACATCATTCTGCAAATTATGTTTTTCCTTCGCCGTACGTTAGATTTGTCTGCACAGCAAGTCTTCCGAGAGCTCCCATTTTAAGATAGATGTATATGTACATCACTGGCACATTTCATTAGCTAACAACGAGCTGGAACAGCTGAGAGTTTTCCTTTATTTTCCATTTTCCTACTTTAGACAGCGTATTTGCCTATCATCTTGCAGTGTTCCACCCTATAAAGATACCAGGCTCATCATATAGTCGTCGTCGTCGGTGGAGCAGTCAAGTGAATCTTTCGCAACAATAACAAAAAGAGCAAAATCATTCTCGCAGCTCCTAAGCCAGGGAATTATGTGGCATTCGGAGTTTCTCCTTTTGTCCTAACAAATGCTTGTCGCCACTCGGCTGCTGCTTCATCTCATTCTTCAGAATAGCCCAGCATATCGTGATGATACTCTGTTTTGTTGTCATTTGGTGTGCGTTATTATTCAGAATCGATGACGCAATGCGAGTACCTACTGGTAATCAAGATTGACAACCTTACGCACAGGAGTACGAGTGCTTCGCGGGTATTGTTAAAATTCTATGTGCCGAAAATAACTTTATGATAGCCGAGCTCCCGTAGCTACCATTCATTCATCAAAGTTGGCGCTATATGCTGTTGTTGACTTCAACTTATTGTATCAATAAGCCATGCGTCTCCATTAAACGGGCGTGGGGTAGAAGGGTCTCCTCTACTTGGTACCTTTCCGGAACTTGTTATTAATTCGACCTCATTTACTACCTGGTATTTGTTGCGTTCCATTTTTATTTTTCTATCTCATTATTTGATCCTTCTCCTCATTCGACCTTAATCAACTCTACGCACTTAAAAAAATCATATAATTCTTGGTAATCTGAGACTGAGAACTGAGATAATACAGGCGAAATCAATTTTAATCAAACGCACTTCTTTCTCTATGAGTGATGAAGTTATCAGCCCCAGAACACTTCATTTGAAATGACTTGTTTGTTTAGGTATTTTCTTTTATGTCCAATGAGGATTAAATCACGTGGTTGATCATTTTTCCACCTTCTCATTTTACTTTTTGTATATGTCACCTTAAGCTTGTTTCAGCAAATAGACTCCTGGCAGGAATCATTGATGTCCTATAGTTGTCCATCCACCAATGACAACTATATTATTATTATTGAACAAATAGTCTGATACAAGCTTAATGCCTATTATACTCTTTGTCCACCAGCTAGCCACCGTAGTTGCTGATTTAGAACAATCCAGGAAAGAAATCTCAGAAACGCTATTTGTAACAGTAAGCTCCAACGCTGGTGAAATTGAATTACTGTCTACGTTTTGATTTCCTATGTTCGCGTTGGATCATAGCTGGAATCTCGTAATCATCCCACTCGATTTATCATGTTTTGGAATTGTGCGTATCCATTGAATAATATTCCCCAAATACTACTCTGCTTTTTTCACCAGTGCATGAACTCTTAAATCCATCGATGCCCTCGACCATGACCATTCATCTCAACAATGCCTTCCATTCATAAATATGCGGAAAAGAAAATATAAATGTTTAAAATTCAATTATTCATCACTTCTGCTCGAACTCAATCACCAGCTTGGAGTGCTTTTGCACGGCTTCCCCGAAAAATATTCATACTCTCTACACTCGATACTGAATAATTCCGTCTTGCTGGGTCCTCCTTCGATGTACTGATAAAACGTTCAAATTCACGGTTCAGTAAAATATCGAAAAAGCAATGTATGATAGGCGTTTATCGATCAAATTTACATTCTCGTACATCATACCTGTCAAGGCCGATGACGTAGACGACGACGCATCGAACCACGCACTCCCAGAAGTTATTGAAGCCTCACCTATGCCTTGCACACGTACGAAATTTAATTCGCACGGAATACGGTTAAGCCTGAATCTGTCAAGGGACGCACTTTTCCCCTGCGAACATCCTTGTGTATTCAACGTTCCTTAAGCGAAACCCATTCAATGCAATTTCCTTGCTACAACTTTTAGTGGAAGCCTGTCGGACTGCCTCTGGCGGGGGATTAATTTATTACATTTATCGTTGACAGATTAAGCAGAAATTTACCTACAGCCACATGTGCTGTGAACAGTCGCCTGTCAGTTTTTGTGTACACACGCCAGCTCACGTTTTGGTATTTTCCCAAAATATTCCGTAGGAATGCTGAAATATAACGGCGAATTCTCCGGTGGCAGGGGATGAGAAGCGATCCAAACACCAACACCATTAAATCCTACTAAACCCCCAGTAATACAGTCATGCGTATGTTTATTTGTTCAGGCATGTTCGCTTCCACTGAGCCACACCTGGCTTTTATACATTTGCTTACATAGAAGTTGTCGGCAGCTTTTATCAGTGCTGGGTGCAATAATATCGTGTGACTTTCGGGGGATGAGAGTAGTAAAATTTGAGTTCATAATAACGTGTGATGAATTGTGTTTACTCTGATGGATGGATGGGAGTGAAAAAGCGTATGAAAATGGAAGATAACATGATTTTCCATTCTGGGAACTACACTGCCGTAGTGAAAACCTTAAATTTTGGCACCGTATACTCAAGTTTTGTAGAAAGTAAGTTCATTCAGAGGCTTATTTTTTCCGGGAAAAAGTTCTTTAATGCCAGCACTTTTCATAAAATTGCAAATTAGCCAACGAGAATAGTTCCTAAGTCATTTTATTTGCTAAGCGAATTTGGATGGATGGTACCCACATTTGAGGCATATTCAACGAGCGTGTGAGAAAGCAAGTTCAAATGAAACAGAATTAATCTCGCAGTTGTATATCAATAGGAATTCCAGATGATCAGCGTTATCAGCAACACGAACTGAGATGAAATAAGCGATGTAATACTCATTAATCCAACACAATTGATTTCAACGTTTACAGACAAAAATGCGAAGAAGTTTTTGAATTATTTCAACCATGAACAAAACAGGCCTTTTCAACTGACATTACCACGTATAAAACTATTTTTGCTCTTTGTCTTGACGTAGATTACGTCTTACGGCAATGTTAGGGTGTCAAATGAAAATCTGAAAATAGCAACCGTCACGATATACAGGTGGGACTCGAATCCTCCGGATAATCGAATCACAAAAAAATCAAATCACCAATCAAAGAAAGTTGAAATAATATTTTTTTTTTTTTACTATGCAGTAGCATCTTGACAACTGAAAAAAAATTATCTGCATAGAAAATAACCATTTCTATTAATTACAATTCAATCTTTAGCTACATTTTAGCAGCCATGGTAACTTAAAACAACAAGTTTTGCTATTGTTTATGAAATGTAATGAATGTCCAAAAACATTGCTTTCTATTGTTACAGTTTGTAGTATGTATGCTCCAAAAGCATATTGTTATGCATACATTAATTGTTATGTTTGTGTTCTCCGTGCGTGGAGTAACGATTATGATGTAGAAGGAGATGTCTCGCTCATCGCCATGAGGCACCAAGAGTGGACAGTAATGTTTGCTAGAATGAAAGATATGAAGAGAAAGTTGAAAGTTCCGTCAGTGTACGGTAGGCTAGAAATAGAACAGAGGTATTGAAAATTGAGTGAAAGGGCATGGTAAAGTAGTATTCGAACCACAGACGTTTCTTTTGCCTGACATCCCACTATGGGGTAGCTCGAGAAGCAGATAACCCTGCCACCTCGACGAGGCTGTCTTGGTCGCGCAACTATTGGACAGGTAGCTGATGGCTGAGTAGGCTGTTCATAGCTTGCCGTTGGCTAGGCAACCTTTGCTAGGCAGCCATTGGATACGCAGTAGTGTGCTAGGCAGTCGGTTGACCAAGCCTGTGGTGTATTTGTAATCAGCCGGTGGGCGCAACTATAAGGCGTGAAATGAGGTCCTTGTGTGGGACACAGTTGGCAGCCATCATTTGGTTAGGCGCAACGTGAACTAAAATCATGCTTATATGAAGTTCTCTGGACTAAATTGGAGTCATTCGAACGAGTTAAACTTTAGAACTTTTGAATAAGTTAAGCTTATTGTAGGAAACGTATGTATTTGTTTATCAAATTCTAAATATAATAAAAATTTGCATTGAAATTGAATGTTTTCGGCTGAAATATTTTTTGGCTAAGCCCTGCACAGTGGATAAGTTAGAAACTTCATTTTCGTCACCCAGCGTAAGTTCTAGCATCGTCTCGAGATTTATTTCCACATTTAATGAAATAAAATGCTTATTTGACTTTGGCTTGCAATCACAGTAAATAATCCACGTTAAATTTCGAACACTTTTCCTTCAGTGTAGATTTTAAATTATTTCACGGATCGCTGAAACGTTTCACTTATATGACAGCTGAAACTCTCCACTTTATTTTGTGGTACAGCACTGAAAAATCGTGCTAAGGAGCCTTATCATAATGGACGACGAAACATACGTACTCGAAGAATTTTAAAAGATTCTGGGTCGGGCTTTTTATACTGCAATGGAAAGGAACGCCGTTGCTAAACATTTCCAGATAAAGAAGGTGTCCCAATTCCCGAAGAAGTATTTTATTTGGCTGGCCATATTTAGTTGTGGTCGAAAATCTCAAAGTTTCGTCTCTACCGGCACTATCAATAAGGATGTGTACAAGAAAGAATGTCTGCAGAAGCAGTTGCTACTGTTTATAAGAATCCGCGACTCTCCAGCTCTGTTTTGGTCTGATCTGGCCTCTTGTCACTATGCGAAATCCGTCATGAAATGGTATAAGATACAAGAGGTCAAATACGTGACAAAACAGCCAATCCACCAAACTGTCCAGGTCTTCGCTCAATAAAGAATTACTGGGCTCTAGTTAAGCAGAAAATCTTCGAAACTAAGAAAAAAGCAAATGGTACCGATGATTTCAAGGGAAGATGGAGAATCGTCATGGCGGGCGTATCTGAGGATACCGTATGGAACCTAATGGTGGTTCAAGAAGAGAAAGTTCAAGAATTTTACAGAAAGAAGATTAACATCTTAATCAACTGTTTATAATGTAGATATTACTCTATTATTGTGAAATAAACAATCGGTTTTGTTGAATTATGAGTTAATTACATTTGCTGCTTTTATTTTAGTGCCCGTGGATTGGAAGAGGGAAACAAACAAATCGCTAGAACCAGATCAAAGCAATAGGTAGTATAAGAGCACGATCGGTCGCATACTCTTATGTTAGTCAAGGGGGTATCCTCCCCCTTACCAACCCTGCATCTGGGGTAGCTTGGTTAAAGATTATGCGCCCGATCGTATACTACCATTCAAATGCCCTCCGCTCCTTTTCAACTTGTATCTTTCAATTTACATAGCCTGCCGTTACGCACAACGAAACTAACAATACTTTCTCTTCATTTCTCTTAGTTCTAGCAATAAATTACTGTCCACTCCTAGAGCCTCTCATGTTGATGGGGAATTATCTGCTTCTGGTAAATTTCGTCATAGATCGTTACTCCGCGCATTGGGAGAATAAAACAAACAACAATCAAAGTGCAAGTAAATAGAACCGAATTTGGCATGTAAGGAGCGAAATATTTCTATGATGATTTGAGACCTCTCCACTCTTTGAAAGGGGGAGGTCTCCCATACAAATTAAACACAAATTTCAAAATAACTCGAGAACTTATCAAGCAAATAGAACCAAATTTGGCAGGTGGAGATTTTCGAAGGCCAAAAATGTTTCTTTGGTGGTTTAAAAACCCTCCCTTCTCTGAAAGGGGGGCTCCCATACAAATGAAACAAATCTTTTGCATAGCATGAGACCAAATCAAGCAAATGGAATCAAATTTGGCATGTGAAGGTTTTTCTAGGCGAGAAATGTTTTCAAAGTAGTTCAAACCCCCTCCCCTCTTGAAGACAGGTGGGGGCTCTCATACAAATGAAGCACAAATTTCTGCATAACTCGAGAACTGTTCATGCAATTGGACCCAAATTTGGCATGTAGGGGGTTTCGAAGGCAATGATTGTATGGTTGTTTGAGACCCCTCCCCCGCTCTCATATTAATAAAACACAAATTTCAACCAAACATAAAAATTATCCAGGTTACTAAGACACAAAATGAGAACTTTTTGGGTAAGAAGCATTTTCTGATAGAAGTTTGAACCTTTTCTTAGTCAAGAAAAAAAACTCATTCCGAAAAACAACCGTAAACGTGTCAGTTCTATTGAATTTTCATTCATTTAGTTGCAAGCGCCGCACCGCTTCCACAGGGTTCAGCTAGTTTCTTATAAAAGAAGATTCAACTTAGTATTTCTTGAAATCTATTTTGACATGAAATTAATGGGCTTTATGGGAGATTTCCCTTCATCAAATTATAAACTGTTCTTTCTAACGTGAAATCTTGTCATCTGCTACAAGTTGAAGTTTTTGATTTTGTTTTTTGGAATTTGAAGCAATGAACTATTATTTCAATCATATTCAGTCCTCTCTAGTTCTAATAGTCTCCCGCATTATAATAATTTAACTTGATGAAGACATGAAACAATCGAACTTCCAGGGAATTTTTTTTTTAAATCAGTCGAATTTCAAAATGTAAAATTTGCTAACATGTTTTTTCTGAAGATTGAACGTAGGTTTTCTCGTAATCTGTGGGACAAAAAATCAATTAATTATCTTGAGAGATTTTTGTATTTTTCTATTAGAAGCAGTTTTTTTTTGTAATTTCAAAGCATAGCTATGCATCGATGGAGCCAACCGAAATAAATAAATGAATCATCAGTTACTCAATCATCTAAATGACCAATTCGGTCTAATAATCCATCACCCATTAAAGTGCTTAAAGCCATCATAACATTTCAAGAATTCCTAAGCAGTTTTTTTTTTTTTTGTTTGAAATCAAAATACAGTATATGAAAATGTATTCACCGATTTCTACTAACTAACCGAATCACAGTGAAGAAATGTGTATTAACAGTACTTGAACAGTACATCGGGAGTAACATCACCCTGCCCTCGCTACGCCACCTCCGAGCGTGTGGATTTTCTCTCCAACGATCATTCCACCAAATCGAGATGCCATTCTCTTTAACACTTCGTCCGATATTCGTTATCGGTGAAATTACCGCTTTGGATCATCTGGTTGTTGCAAGGTTGCCACAGGCACAGATTTATCTAGATTGACACAGATTTTTTTCATTTTTTTTTCCATACATATATCTGTACGTAAAGATTACAGATTTTTTAGATCAACCAAGACTTTTAAATTTTTTGGAAATTGCTTGTCTCAAAAACCTCAAATTTAAAAAATGAGTAAATTTTAGGATTCAAATTTTTACCAATTTTATTTTCAGTGTGCTATTTTAGGCACATAAAGCAAAAGAAAACAATTTAAACTGACACAACAGTGACAGGTGACAGTCTGAATGTTAGTTTGTGTATGTGTGCCCCCAAATAATTTCTCAATCGCAATTTTTTTGAGATAATTTTTATAGGAAAAATTCATGGAATTTTTTAAAGATTTTATGAAAAGTTCTCAGACATTCCTCGAGATATCCCTTGTAGCATTTCTATAGCCATTCTTTGGGAAATTGTAGTCATTTCTCCAGGGATTCTTTCAGAAGTTTCATTGGCATTTCATCAAAAGTTTTCAAAAGTTTCTTATGATGAAATATTTGGAGGAATTCCTGAAGTTATGAAGTTTTGTGATTTTCAAGGTTTCCCTGCAGAACATCTGGAAGAACTACACAAAAACTATGAGGTAATTCCAGAAGGTTAACAATTTTTGGAGAAAATCCTGATTTGTTGGAGAAATCTAAGAAGTTTTTTTTTTCACAAAATGATAATGGACATTTAATTTTTTTTTAACATTAAAAATTCCACAATTGGTTTTTGAAGAATTTTTCTTTAAAATTTTGTCCAAGATGTCGGCAAGGATTCGTACATATAGTTCTCCAGAAAATACTTCAATAATTTCTTCATGTATTCCGCTGGAGAAGTGTTTGTTGCAGAGTTCCTCAAGAGATTGCTCCACAGAATTTCCTCTAGGGATTTCTATAAAAATACTGTTCTTCCAATTAAGAAGCATTTTCATGCATTCACGCAGCGGAATTTTGGGAAGTTGGAATGAAGTTCTTGATAGTTAGTTTTGCTATTCGAAGCATAGTTTTTTCGATCGTGATTTTTTTTTATCTTTAATATAATCTTGCAGTGCGAAAACCTACACAGGTTTATATAGGAATACCTATATATTGTTAAATATTTCCAGATCGATTTCACCGTATACAAAAAAAGGCTTCAGATCAAATGGAGCATCAGTAATGATGGGTTCTGACCAACCCGTCAAGAAGCTGCTGCTGAAACGTGACTGTCGTCCTTGTGCTACTTGTACAAGCAACGCATGCGAAAAGCTGACATTGTACCTGGAACATTTGATCTGATCCGATACGATCCAATAAATTGCAGATGATTCAAAGTCCTTTAAAAGTTCTGCTTCTGCCCCTGATCAACAAAGCGAACCGTATCATCCAGTCAGAAGCTCCGAAATTCCCGAACATGTGCAATCAGCTGAAGTCTTGCTAAAGGTTCTCCTTTCAAATATTTGTGAAGGTGATTACCTAAAACACCGGACGGATTTCGGAGTTTCTGATTTCGAGAAACATCTTCGCAAGAAGTCGGAAATATATATATATATATATATATATATATATATATATATATATATATATATATATATATATATATATATATATATATATATATATATATATATATATATATATATATCGGAGTAGCAGCAGAAGAAGTGCTTAGATCCGAAACTCTCGATTATACCAGGTAGGAGGCTTTCTACTCGCTCTGATGTGCTATCTATGCCAAGTTGATTAAACAAATCAATTAAGCACTTTAATCTAAAGAGTCCAGTTCAGACTACTGCATCGAGCGTTGACCCCAAGAAGCTGCACACTTTGAAGGAGTTCAACCGGACTATCAAAAAGAAAAATCTGATGACTTGGAAAATTGTTGGAGAAAACTGCTGTGTTTCAAACGAGCAGATGGAAAACTGGCTATTCCCTTGCGAAGAAAGTTCTCGGTGAACTTTCTACTAAGTCCTGAACTACTAATTTCCTGAGTTGAGTTTTCATGCAGTAAAATAAATTGTAGTAATATTTATTGTAAATGAACTGCAGTTTGCAATATTGAGTTGACGTAATGTTCTGTGCGCATGTAAAGACGAATGTGTGACTTGTGTGGAATTGGTTGAATGGAACTTCAAAAGAAACCGCCAAACCGAGCCAACTGCAGTCCACTATCGGAAAGGCACGCAAAATATTCCACCCACCGGCAGTATAATTAATTACCCCCCAATCGTTGTTGGTTAGGGTCTGGTAACCAAACAATCGCTTTTAAACTTTTAAACTCACAATGATGATTACATTCATTTGAAAATTAATGACACTGGTTTGAGTCTGAAATGAAATAAACAGCCAGTTTAAGGTAAGTGACCGGAGAGGTGGTTTATCTCAGTGTTCACGAAGACGATTCCTAAGACTTCCTATAACGTAGTTTCCAAGAAATCGACAATCAAGTGATTGACATAAGATTGCAAAAAAAAATGATCGAAAAAGTCATTTGGTTTTGATAGCAACAAAGCACCCTTCATATGGGGGATGCTCCAATGAAGACAACGAAAATAAATCAAATCAACATTAAAATCCAATCACAACTTGAGGAGCGTTTTCTTCTTCTGAATAACATCAAATCAAACTTTCACCATTATTATTCAAATTTACTTTTCACGGTCATGAACCGACCGAAGGTACGTTCTACATTTTAGCCAAGTTTGAAATTGATTTCCCTCTCCCGTTTCCCCGTTTCCCGCCTGTCAACAAATTCAATCAATTATTGTAATTTGCTTCCGATGACAAACTCTCCATCGCGTTCCACTTTGCATACCATCATTTAGATTTTCCCTGCTTTGGGTACAAAGCACAGTTTGATTTTTTTTTTCAATCGAATTTCTTCTTTCTCTTTGCAGTTAACTTGCCAGACAAGTTCAAAGTTTACGACATCAAACGCAAACGGTGGCCTCTCTGCTGCCAACACCGTTCCGCACTCTATGGCAGACCGTCTGCGGTGTAAGAGGGAAACAACAAGCAATGACAAAAACAGGCATCATTTATCAAATCGTCCAGAGAACGGTTTCCGGTACCACATCTGAAAATAGTACAGAAATCTTCGAAGCAATACCATCGGTAACCGTCGACTGCGCTGTTCCTGCTGTTGTTGCTGCTGCTGCTGCTGCTGCTTGTTTGGAGGAGTAGGAAAAATCCCGGCGACTGATACCGGGCATGCTGAAGAGGACGGCGACATGAATCAAATTAGTCGTACGCTAGGAAATGCTTTCTCTACTACGGAAGATGCTGCAAGTGGGAAACTATTTTTGTGCCAGCAGTTCATGGGATGCAGGAATAAATTGTACCGGTGATAGAGTTTCGAATAGTTCCTCAGAAATGTGGTAGAAATTGCAATTCAGAGAGTTCAAGTGCATTCGTACAATTGGAGGGAAATTTTTCTAACTCTCCGAAGAAATAATGCCGAAGAAACCTTTAGACGGAAAATGTAATTTTTTCATAGTGAGTTTTAAAAAAGTGACGCGAAATAAAATATAGTGAATCTGTTTTAAGTTCGACTTGAAAGCTTCCTCTTGAGTGCACACGGCATCAACAATTACAGTGATTATTCCATAACTCTTGAAAAACGTGAATTGCGGCAGAACTTTTAGGTTTTATCCCGTTTTCCATCGTTTTTCGTCATTCTCGGATCTACTCAAGTATCCAGTGGAAACAGGAAGCAGTGAGCAGACCATTAAACTCGCACCCTAAACAGTGTACACCATGAAGTCGGCAATCCTGTATCCTTACGGGCCACTTCGTGCTAATGGATGCTGTCGAATGCTGCATGCGAAGCATTTAGCACTGACAAGTGCCATTTACACATTGGTGAGTAGTACTTTAGTGTGTTTCTAGCCCCATCCATTCAGGAAACACGAGATTGAACAATAAAAAAAAAACAGTAGCAGGAGTGGTTTTGTTTATGCTGTAGGAAGGTGGTGAGGACGGGATTTTTTTTTCTGTTGTCTTAATGGGAAGTTTTAATGGAATGAACCTGAAATTCGTCTGAAATTTGAAACCGTGCATTGAGGTTGTAGGTCGCTTAAGTATTTTATAATAAGCCGTTCACGCTACATCCTATGTAACGTGACATCTTATTTTCACTGAGATGAATACGTAGATAAGCGTAAACCTACACTCTTAAAAATAATGAATATTACGAGTGATGTAATCTTTGTTGCACTTAAATACTTAAATACTCAATGATAAATACGACTCAATTGTATGTTCTATTTGATGTATTGTTAAATCCTAACTTGAATCCCAAAGTAAATACTGTCACACTCAAAATCATGTTCCGGGTGCTACTTTTACAACAGCTTCTAGAATATATTTGATAACCTTAATCTAAGTAGGGTATGTGTCCCTTGACTCAGCCTAATATGCAACAATCGATTACATTTTTTACTATAACTCGTAATGTATTTGAGCTGGAAGCGATATTTAACTAGTTATACACTTGCTTAGATATGTTCAATATGCCATTTGGTAGTATGTATAACGAAAAGTTACACAACTCATTTTATAAAGTCAGAAACTTTCGAGGGATATGGATGTAATGTCGGTCTATAAGCGCCAAATTGGGTCTTTTCATGGATGCAAGTTCATCCTATTCGACAGATTTGTTATTAAATGTTGTCTTCGTACGATTTTTTTTTCTGATTTTCTGATTCAATGCGTTTCCAGCTGTATTCGCTCTACCCAACAAGCAATTTCATAAATCAAACTATACTAAAACTGCTAAGAAACACTTAAGTGATTTTCACATATGATTTAGCGACCATTTGATAATCAAAACATTATAATTCACTCAACACAGATTTTGTTCCTTTAGTTTGTGTTAAGATGACCCATATGGAAAACTTTCAATCGAAACTCAGACATTTTTATTGTAAACTAGCTGAACCCGGTGCGTGCGCTGCTACGTTTGCAACTAAATGAAAGAAAATTTGATATACGTTTTTTTTCCTTGAATAAGCAGGGGTTAAAACTTCTATCAAAACATGCTTCTTACCCGAGAAATACACGTTTTGTGTTTAAGTAACCTGGACAATTCTCATTTTTGGTAGAAATTTGTGTTTCATTTGTATGGGAGCCCTCCCTTCCAGAAGGGGGTGGTTTCTCAAACCACCATACAATCATTGCCTTCAAAACCCCCCACATGCCAAATTTGGTTCCATTTGCTTGATTAGTTCTCGAACCATCACATTGGGCTCATCGATTATAATAAAAATTTGAGTTTCATATATTTGAAGCCTCCCCCCTTCTTCAGAGAGGGGAGGGGTCTTGAACTACAATAGAAACATTCTTGCCTTCAAAACCCCCCACATGCCAAATTTGATTCAATTTGCTTGATTAGTTATCGGGTTATGATGAAATTTGTATCTCATTTGTATGAGAGCGCTCCTTCCTGAGAGAGAAGGGGTCTCAAACAATCATAAGAACCTTTTCCAGCCCCAAAAACCCCTTCATATAAACTTTCTCGTTGGTCGGTTCTGAGCTTTCCGAGTCTATAAGGGTCTGACAGACAGACAGACAGAAATTCCATTTTATGTATATAGAAATCTAGCCTCCAAAAACCCCCATATGCTAAAAAGGGTTTCATTTACTTGATTAGTTCTCGAGTTATGCAGAAATTTGCTTTTTATTTGTATGGGACCCCCCCCCCCTTCAAAATGGGGAGGGGTATTGAACTGCCATAGAAACATTTCTTGCCTCCAAAAACCTCAACATGCCAAACGCCAAATTTGGTTTCATTTGCTTCATTGGCTCTTGAGTTATGCTAAAAATTATGTTTCATTTTTATGAGAGTCTCTCCTTCCAGAAGGCGGAGGGTTTTTCTATCCACATTAGAAACATTTATTTCTCTCAAAAACCTCCACATGCCAAATTTGGTTCCATTTGCTTTTATTTTTATCAAGTTATGCAGAAATTCGTGTTTCATTTGTATGAGAGACCCCTCTTTCAGTGAACGGAGGAGTCTCAATCCAAAATAGAATCATTTTTTGCCTTCGAAAACCTCCACATGCCAAATTGGGTTCCATTAACTTGATAAGTTCTCGAGTTATTCAGAAATTTGTGTTTCATTTGTATATGAGCCCTCCTTTCAGAGAAGGGAGGGGCTCGAGTCAACTTGGAAACATTTCTTGCCTTCAAAAACCTCCACCTGCCAAATGTGGTTCCATTTACTTGATTAGTTCTCGAGTAATGCAGAAATTTGTGTTGGATTTGTTTGGAAACTCCCCTCCCTCCCGTTTCCAGATGGCGGAGGAGTCTCAAACTTCCATAGAAACATTTTTCTCCTCCAAAAACCTCCACATGCCAAATTTGGTTCCATTTACTTGATTAGTGCTCGAGTTATGCAGAAACTTGTGTTTCATTTGTATGGGAGCCCCTCCCGCCTACCAGAGAGAGAGGAGGGGTCTCGAACCACCGTAGAAACATTTATTGCCTTTAAAATCCCCGCAAGCCAAATTTGGTTCCATTTGCTTTATTAGATCTAGAGTTATGAAGAAATTTCAGTTTCATTTGTATGACAGCACCCCTTCTAGGAGAGGGGAGGGGTCTCAAACCACCATAAAAACATTTTTCGCGACTAGAAAACCCCACATGCCAAATTTGGTTCCATTTGCTTGATAAGTTCTTGAGATATGCAAAAACTTCTGTTTCATTTGTATGGGAGCCTCCCTTTCTAGAGAGGGGAGGGGTCTCAAACAACCATAGAAACATTTCTTGCCTCCAAAAACCTCCGCATGCTAAATTTGGATTCCTTTGCTTGATCAGTTCTCGAGTTATGCAGAAATATGTGTTTCATTTGTATGGGAGCCCCCCTTTTCAGAGGAGGGAGGGGTCTTTTACTATCTTTAGAACCTTCTCCGGCCCCAAAAACCCCTGCATACAAATTTTCACGCCGATCGGTTCAGTAGTCTCCGAGCCTTTTAGGGTCAGACAGACAGACAGACAGACAGACAGAAATCCATTTTTATAAATATACTGTTCCAGAAAGTATAAGCACACTTTCAAAATAACAAAAAAGTCATGTTGATTTTTTAATTTTAATAATTTTATTTGGCAAATCATATTTGTATTTGTGTTTTATATGATATTTTACTCTCGTTTAATCAAAATATTTAATCATAGCCAAGACTCCTAACTTTTCCTCGAACATGACCCATTAGCTTCTGCACAGTGGTACTTCCCACCATATTGACCACTTTTGGCCAATCTTTTTTAAATTTTTGGATGTCGTCCGCTGGTTTTATGAATTTTCGAAGCTTTGCTTTGGTTAAAGCCCAAAAAGTCTCGATTGGCCGTGCCTCCGGGCAGTTTAGCGGATTCATGCCTTTCGGCACGAAACATACATTGTGACTATTGTACCATTCTAAAGTGTCCTTTGCGTAATGACATGACGCCAAATCAGGCCAAAACACTACTTAACCTTCGTGCTGCCTGATCATCGGCAATAATCGCTTCTGGAGACATTCCTTAACGTATTTCTGAGTGTTCATCGTCTCCGTTGTGATGTACCGTCTAGATGTTTTACCACACTCGCATATTGCCTGCCAAACCATAACCTTCTTATCGATTTTTTCGGTAAAAATTGCCTTCTCCGTTTCGGGGATGTCTTTGTCCTCGCTTACAGTATAGAATTGTGGTCCGGGAAGCGTTTTGTAATCTAGTTTCACATACGTTTCATCGTCCATTATTATACACCCAGAATTTCTACACAATAACGAATCGTAGAGTTTGCGGGTCCGTGGTTCACGGACGCGGCCTGTTTTGGGTTCCTTTTGGGCTTTTTCTGCTTCCGGTATGTTTTGAGCCCAAGTCTTTCTTTGACACGCATGACGTTACTCGACGATGTCCCTAGTTTTCTCCCGAACGGAAGTCGCTGGTTTTCGCTTATAGGCATCCTTGATCTTTTTATTGATATCCGGACTAACAGGACCGGATTTCCGACCACTCTTCGGCGCATCGTACGTTTTGTACACTGTTCTCTATATTTTCAAATCGCAGATCGTACCGCTCCGACGCTTACACCCTCTTCCTTGGCCAATTTTCTCAAGGAGAGTCCGCTCACAGTGCACCATTTGTGCACGATACTTTTTCGTTGTTCCGGAGTAAGACCGCGCATTTTGATAGGTAACACAAAACTGAGCACTTTTTTGATGCTATGTCATTCAGAAATGTGCAAACAAAAGGACGCAACCAAAACATGTTGAAATATTTCATTATAGTCAAAGTGACCGTTAAAATAAGGTGTGCTTATACTTTCTGGAACAGTCGTTATATAGATTTTACCAATAACAACATTTTTACTACGCTTTCCATATAACAGGCCATAGTTGGGAACGTGGAAAAAAATATGTTCTCAACATTGGGTCTATGGTTTTCTTGTTAAATCATTGTTATTTTACCTATGTGACCTGTTAGTTTATAACGTGTGACTATTTCCTGTTCATCTTGGCTGTATTATTCGGTTTATAGGTTCAATTTCTGCAAATTAAGATCATTCAAAGATCGTGTAGATAATCTGTTCAGCTTAACCAGTAAAGTCATGTTGTCTAAAAAGTTGAGAAAATCGAAAATTACGCGGAAGTGAGCAACTATTAATTGATTAATAATGTCTCAACTGCTTTGAAATAAATCGGTCATCCTGATAGGAATATAATTTTGTTGATTATCGGCGAATTAATGACATTTTTGGTACATAGGCCGAACGAAGGAGCTAGGCTGACATAACATCCCGTTTCCCTATGTTATGCGTTGAAAAACAGCCCCTAGACTGAATACTGACACTTGAAGCCTAAAATTTGGATGATCGATGTCTTTGGTTTTTATAATAACATAAAACAGCATTCTATGTTAAATAATTTTTTTAACAAATACAATTTCATTGCGCATTGATGTTATGCTTGCAAATCAAAAATGCAGACTAGCAAAACAAAATCGCAGCGTAACAAACGGAGCTCATTTGCTTATAAGATTCATCAGTCTGAACATGGCGACAACTTCAAGCATCTTTGAAATTTTTTTTTGGCGATGGCCTAAGATCGGGGTTTGCACTAATTTAATTTAAATGTTCTCATTTTGAAGATGAACGAAGGAGGAGATCTCGCATTTGGAGAAGAATGAACAAAATTAATTCTGCTAGATAAGATTGTGCTAAATAAATTGTGCTTTGAAGAACATTTTGTTTTATTAAATTTGATAACCGAATCTTGGACTTTTCTGATGGAAACTAGAACTAGATTATTGATATCGAAACGGGTATCATGAAAGATTTTTTTTTTTGCATTATTAGTAGCGGCATTTCAAAGATATCATTTTGTGTTCCTTAACTTAATTTTACGTCATGTCATGTAAGCTATCATATCATTGTTTACGCTTACTTTGGCTTGAAATCAAGCGAGGGGAAATTTTACGCTCCTGATAAAATTCATTTTTTTTCTGTGTAGTGTTCGGATAGTAGAGTCATTGAAGCCGCGATTTTGATCTCAGCAGCTCAAATCTAAAACGAGTTATACATTTATTATTAACGAGAAACATTAAAATGTCATGAACGTACATAGTTCTGCCTCCTACAGGAATCCCGTCCCTAAACTCTATTTCTTAGGGTCCACTTTTCGGGGTACCTGGATCAATTCAATAACTAGTACTTCAAGTCGACTCTGAAGAATTCAAGAAACATTTTAACCTGCGTTGTATACCGATTGGACATGGTTTTCTATTCATACTTTGCCTACGATTGCTCCACCTTACTTCTGGAGTACTAGCTACGTAGATAACTCTTCGTTAGTAAGCCTATAGTTCAAAAAAATTCACCTTCTCACCTGTGCAGTTTCTATTCTCCTATCCACAACAGATTGCAATAAATTTGGTGGTGGTAAATTTACAAACTCGTAAACGAAACTTTAAACGTAAGGAAATAAGAAATGCCTTCACGCATGCGGATTCACTCCTATTCTTCCTTTGGCTAGAATCTCGACCTTGACGTTTCCTCTCCGGTCACGGTGTCTATCACGCCACTGTCAAAGAACGTAGGGCTATCGCGACCCAATGAGGTCTATACAGGTGGCGAAGAGCATGGTGTTTGTCGGTATTAGTAACGAAAAATTAGTAAACAATCCATGATTTTGGGTAGTGACGTAAAACTACAAAAACAAGCGAATGATAACAAAGCAAGTTTGGTTTTTGTCCTTTTAGTGCACAAGAAGGCATTTTTCAGCCGAAACCTTTTAAAAACTACACTAATTACCAAAATAAACATTCCACCTTGTTATTTGCTGCTATTGTAAATTGATGTTTTTGAAGATCTACGTCACGCATGTTTACAAAAAACAGGCTGTGCATCATCTCACGAACACAATGACAGTATTTTGCATAACACTAATACAACTTAACCACTTCTTCTCCACCTGTATAGACCTCATTGATCGCAACCGTTACCTCCCGAGGAAGAGTTGCCAGTACACCTAGCATTTCAAGCTCATTGCTTTCACAATTTGCGTATTGCTTACTTTCAATTAAGTGTTCTGAATGCACTTTTCCAGTTATGAATCGACAGCTCTCGATGCCATTTACTATCTGTGTGGCAAATATAATCATACCCTTTACTCAGGGAGACGACAAATTTTTCACGATAAAATCCTAGACTCGACCGGAAATCGAATCAAGCCACCTCCAGAATGGCGTTCCTTTGTAGATGTACCGATAAGCAAGGGCCGGTTCCCACTCGTTGCTATCTTTTTAACTCTTACGGAAAAAGTTAGGTTAGCTTTTTCGTGCAGTGAAGGGATATTTCAATTGAAAATTTCTTCAAAGATGAGTGTGACATGAGTGTGAAACAGAAAAAATATGATAAGAGGACTCACAAGTCGTTTTATGATTTAATGGAAATAGATGAAATTTTTTTTTAACTATCGTGGTTATCGAGGTATAGCTATTAGCGCGAATACCCTTAACCAGAGCACTGGGTTAATGGATTATTAGGCTAAAAATAATTTGGCTTAAAAAAGAAACTAAACATTTTATTTAATCTTTGGCACATTGTTTGACCATTAGACCAAACATTAATTTCTCATTCTCAATCGGTGAAGTGAAAATTGGGAACCTAGGCTTACATCGCCTTCGTTTTCTAACGGGCTTGGAACCCGTGCGAAACCGAGTTTATTGACTAAAATCAGCCAAGAGCATGGCTACTCAAAAGTGAGTAAAAAGAAAGTTCGAAGTGGTAACAAACAGTAAACATCGGCTTGAATCTGATCGATGTTTACTAATTGTCAAAATGTTACTTCTGACTACCATTACTCACTTGAGTTATAAACATTTGAGTCAATAAACTCGACAATAAACTGTGTGTAGTGAGGTGCAATAATGACAATTAAGTTGAATATCGCCGTATGTGACGAGCTCAGACGTTTCCACGAGCAGAACAGCGTATCCCAAGCGGCTCAAACGAAGCATTGTAGTGGAATTCTAGACTAACGTTTCAAAAGGGCGGAAGAGCCAAAATGTAAACAAATCATATAATATTATATTATGATTGAACAATTTCAGAACAACTAATTTACCTAGACAATGACATTAAAATCAATTATGCACTTCTTTAAACAAGAAAAATTAGTTATGGCGTTCTTCCGAATCACACATTGATCTAGTTATTTGGCTGTTCCACCGCTTTTTTCAGTTAGCTTAAAATCCACGCATAACGAAAAAAAATTGCTGTATAGTTAAAACTATATTTCGAATGTAAGATATATTATCACACTAGCTGAACCCGGTGCGTGCGCTGCTACGCTTGCAACTAAATGAAGGAAAATTTAACATAACTGGCACGTTTATGGTTTTTTTTTCAAAATGAGTTTTTTTTTCTTGAATAAGCAGGGGTTCAAACTTCTATCAAAACATGTTTCTTACCAGAGAAATACACGTGTTTAGGTAACCTGGATAATTCTCATTTTTGGAAGAAGTTTGTGTTTCATTTGTATGGGAGCCCTCCCTTCCAGAGGGGGGTGGTTTCTCAAACCACCATACAATCATTGCCTTCAAAACCCCCCACATGCCAAATTTGGTTCCATTTGCTTGATTTCTTCTCGAATTATGCAGAAATTCGAGTTTCCTTTATATGAGAGACCCCTCTTTCAGTGAGCGGAGGAGTCTCAAATCACAATAGAAATATTTCTTGCCTTCGAAAAATTCCACATGCCAAATTTGGTTCCATTAACTTGATAAGTTCTCGAGTTATTCAGAAATTTGTGTTGCATTTGTATGGAAATACCCCTCCCTCCCCCTTTCAGATGGTGGAGGAGTCTCAAACTTCCATAGAAACATTTCTCTCCTCCAAAACCCTTCACTTGCCAAATTCGGTTCCATATGCTTGATTAATTCTCGAGTTATGCTCAAATTTGTGTTTCATTAGTATGAGAGCCCCCCTCTAACAGAGGGCGGAGGGGTCTCGAGTTACCTTAGAAACATTTCCTGCCTTCAAAAACCTCTACATGTCAAATTTGGTTCCATTTACTTGATTAGTTCTAGAGTTCTGCAGAAACTTGTGTTTCATTTGTATGGGAGCCCGCCCCCTCCCCTCCAGAGAGAGAGGAGGGGTCTCAAACTACTGTAGAAACATTTATTGCCTTTAAAATCCCCGCAAGCCAAATTTGGTTCCATTTGCTTTATTAGATCTAGAATTATGAAGAAATTTCAGTTTCATTTGTATGACAGCACCCCTTCTAGGAGAGGGGAGGGGTCTCAAACCACCATAAAAACATTTTTCACCACCAGAAAACCCCACATGCCAAATTTGGTTCCATTTGCTTGATTAGTTCTTGAGATATGCAGAACCTTCTGTTTCATTTGTATGGGAGCCTCCCTTTCTAGAGAAGGGAGGGGTCTCAAACTACCATAGAAACATTTCTTGCTTCCAAAAACTTCTGCATGCTAAATTTGGGTTCCTTCATGATCAGTTCTCGAGTTATGCAGAAATATGTGTTTCATTTGTATGGGAGCCCCCCTTTTCAGAGGAGGGAGGGGTCTCTTACTGTCTTAAAAACCTTTCCCGGCCCCAAAAAACCCTGCATACAAATGTTCACGCCGATCGGCTCAGCAGTCTCCGAGTTAAATCGTGACAAAGGAAACTCCAACTCATTTTTATTTATATAGATTTTATGTTATTGTTATCAAATAGTTTGATCTCGTTTTCATCATATAACCTCCACATTAACACATATTGTTAATGTATGCCATATTATCATTAAAATGGCTTTTATTGTTTGCATTCGGTCTGGATTATATACCAACTTTTTTTCATAGAGTACAGCAACAATTTTGTTTTCGAAAATTGACATTTTTTTATGGTAGCTGAACTTAACCGCCTATTCAGCATATTATTATTTAGCCTTTTACCATATGACATATTGTTAAAACTATATAGGAGGTTTTATGTTTATAGTTGTCAACTATAAGGGCAAATGTTGTAATAATAACGGAAACGGTCGTCAACAATAAGGAAAATGGTCCAGGAATGGTTTGTGATTATGCGGGTCCTGGCTTATAGTTTAATATTTTAGGCAAACACTATTCTAATCATCATATACATATTGAGACTTGAGCTTGAAGTATATATTTATGGATTTTATCCGTAAATATAGCTTTTATTATCAAAACTTGAAAATAACCATTACACCCTAATCACAAAGCAGAAGTCATTTCGCCGCATATTTTCGCCCGTTAAAATGTCGCATTGGAATTAGGCCGCGGACATAATGTTATTGATTTCCATTGTTACGCCGTCGATAGTTTTTACCTGTTTTACTTGCAAAGGATAGGGTTTAATCAAAATTTCATCAAATGATTTTGCTTCACGTTGAAGAAAACAAATTTATTTATTAATTTATTTAAGAAATGTGTGACCTTTATTCAGCTCAACTCAGATTTCGCAACGAAGAGCCATGTTTTCCTCCTCTGTGTAGACAGCTGGACAAATATAAACGCCGTATATCAGCTTTATCTAGGCAAGAATATTCGCGCATTTCTCAACTGCTCTTCAGTTTCCTCCACGGTCACCTAAACCACAATTGATCCAACCCTCAGGACTCCTCATTCGATGTCGCTGCTTTGATTCCATCGCGTTGTCTATGTCCATGACTGTAAAAACATGATTAAGAATCCGCAATTCAATTAGTACTACAAGAAAAATGTTCATTCGATAGAATCAATTACCTCTGATTTGAGTAGTACCTAGACTCATCTTATTTGTAAAATTAACTGTTTTAGTACATGAAGCATAGAATTCGACGTCTTTGAAAATTGAAAACACTGGGTCGTAATTCCTCGCCACTTGATTAATGTGACTGAACAGTGTAGGCGTTATTACACACAAGATGCCAGAATGTCATAATTTAACGGCGAGTTTCCAGTGCTGGCTGTTTGACAGGAGGAAAACCTAAGGCGTAATATCACTCTAAAAATAAATAGGGCATATTTTGGATTTTTTTTTTAATTGCTAACTCAATAAAACATATTTCTACATATTTTTTGTGAAAGAGTTAAGCACCGCAATATTATACAAGATGTGAGAATAATAAATGGTTTATTGGAGCTTTCTATGAAAAATAGGATTGGATTTTCGTATTCCAATCTTTGCTTCCAATTTTCTCGGTTTCGTGATTTTGGAATACCACGCTTTTCAAATGTTAGTCTAGAATTTACAATCGTTAGCTGAATCGGTAAAAGTTAAGAAACAAACCCTGGACTGTCAGATAGTCGCTGAAAAAAAACGGTACCGCTCGTGGTACTGTTCCATGAATCCGTCTGCGAGCAGAATTTCGTACATACAGAGCCAGCAACCAACTAGACAGGACAATAAAATAGAGACTCGTGACCAAACTCACGCTCGGCAATTGTATGACCAGGTTCTGACGAATTGCATGCTCATTGACGATGAAAATTACGAGGATTTCGGAGAGCTTCCTGGTCAAACATTTCACATGTTCCTGGTGAAATTTAATCTGATTTTCAGTTGTGTTTCATTAAAAATGATATCCGCCAGTCCTGTGTTCCACCAATCCTACAATGACCGACGTATACGACCCAGCGTTAACTGCCAGAATGTTGGCGGCTTGATCTATTGCGTGGTCCAATGCCTTCTGGCTAGCTCTGACTATTCGTACGACATAATCACCTTGACGTGACTCAATGATAACAATATCTCCCAAATCGCTTTTTGTCCATTCTAGGATGAATCAAACAATTGGGCAGTTGAAGGATTAGTTAGTAATGTTTGTTGTAGTTATTTGACGTAAGCAAACATTATTAGAAAACGAAACCGATCCTTCAACTGCCCAATTGTTTGATTCATCGTAGGATGAATATAGGAACAATGGGATTAATATGGGGGCAGTTTCCCTACTTATTAATGCGGTGTTACCGCGTTGCACTAAATAGTCGTACAGCTTCAGGTAGAGGCGTTTTGAATGTTGTACGTAATGGCCTTAAGGCACGCATCGTTAAAGATAAATCATGGAATTCCGTGGGGCAAGTTTGAATTTCTCTGGATCACAACCTGGATCTATTCGCCGTTTACTCTCCCCCTGAGAGAATTAGCGATGATGACCCCATTAATGTGCACCTTGAAACAGTTGATCATATTTCGGACAAAGCCTCTTGTTGAGACGAAATCGTGATAATCGGCGATTTGAACCTCCCCGCCATAAAACGGCAATGTGGATCCGACAGCTTCCTCTAGCCTAACTCTTCTCATGCAAAAAAAAAATACAAATTTGACTGCTCGTTTCAAGTTATTGATCCTGGACGTGATTCGTGGGTCTTTACCGATTGTTCCGGTCCGTATTAACTTCTGTATTATTTGTAACATTGATTTTTTAAGAGCGGCTTCTTGGGCCTTCCCCAACCCCCTGTCTCGCCGGAGGACCATCGTGCACAGCACTGTTTAGAGTCCCACGCTGGCACGAGGACGATAATCAGCCGCTCCTAACATGGAAAACAGACGCTCAGATAGACTGCGCCCTTTGAAAAAGGCAGCCCCCCTTCCCTGTCAGCATATGACCAAGGGCCTACCGGGGTTGGTTACCCGATCTTTCCTATGGTTACTCATACCCCAGTCGGCACCACGGGGAGGTAGGGATAGGAGTTACTGGACAAGAGGCTAAGGATCGCAGTAGGATCTATTTTATACCTGCAGGTATGCGAAGTACCAATGATACGCATTGTCCAGTCATTTACCAACCAACCAAATCATGCACGAAAATGGAATTCCGGAAAAACTGACGCGGTTGATCAAAGCAACGATGGATCGAGTGATGTGTGTCGTCCGAGTATCAGGGACGCTCTCGAGTCCCTTCGAATCTCGGAGAGGGTTACGGCAAGGTGATGGATTGTCGTGTTTGTTGTTTAACATTTCATTGGAGGGTGTGATTCGAAGAGCTGGGATAGACACGAGTGGCACGATCTTCAGGAAGTCTGTCCAACTATTTGGCTTCGCCGACGACGTTGATATCGTAGCACGTAACTTTGAGACGATGGCGTAAACGTACATCAGACTTAAGGCTGAAGCTGGTAGGATTGGGCTTGTGAATAATGCGTTAAAAACAAAATACATGAAGGGAAGAGGCTCACAAGAAGACAATGTTAGCCTCCTAGCACAAATTCAGATCGGCGGTGATGAAATCGAGGTAGTAGACGAATTCGTGTATCTGGGCTCATTGGTGACCGCCGATAACGACACCAGCAGAGAAATACAAAGGCGCATTATGGCTGGCAATCGTGCCTACTTTGGACTCCGAAGGACGCTAAGATCGAACAAAGTTCGCCGAACCACACAGTTGACCATCTACAAGACATCAATTAGACCGGTAGTTCTCTACGGCCACGAAACATGGACATTGCTAGTGAAGGACCAACGCGCCCTTGAAGTCTTTGAACGGAAGGTGCTGCGTACGATCTACGGTGGAGTGCAGATGGAACACGGAACGTGGGGGAGGCGAATGAACCACGAATTGCACCATTTGCTGGGAGAACCTCCCATCGTACACATCGCAAAAATCGGTCGACTACGATGGGCTGGGCATGTCGTAAGAATGTCGGACGACAGCCCTGTGAAAATGGTTCTCGAAAACGAACCGAAAGGTACAAGAAGAAGAGGCGCGCAACGAGCAAGGTGGATCGATCAAGTAGAAGGCGACCTGCGGACCCTCCGCAGACAGCGAGGCTGGCGAGGTACAGCCATGGACCGATTACAATGAAAACAACTTCTGTGTACAGCAGAGGCCCCACCGTCTTTTGTCTGATTGGTAAGGTAAGGTACGTGATTCGTGGGAAAGAGGTGGTCCAAACCTCCGTCAAGGACCCCTTGTATTCTATACCGACGGTTCAAAAATGAACAATCAAGTGGGAGCAGGTGTAACTGGCCCAGAGATTAACATATCATTTTCAATGGGTAAGTGGCCTACTGTATTCCAAGCTGAAATTCAAGCAATTCTGGAATGTTCTGTTTTATGCTTACGCAGAAACTATAGATATTCAAATATATGCATTATGTCGGACAGTCAAGCAGCTCTAAATGCTTTGCAGTCAGCAACATGCAATTCCAAGCATGTTTGGGAATGTGTTCAATCACTCCAAAAGTGGTCTTGTAATAATCTGCTTCTTCACATAGAATGGAGATGAAAGCCTGAAAATGCTTGAAAGTGGAGGCATACTGGAAGAACACTTTCATAGCTAGGCAATCAAAGCGGTCCATCACTCCAAACATTACTGAAATCTGGACGCAAAAAGGGGGCATCGGACCGGAAAAAGGAGCTGGCAGCTGAACGCTTTTTGAAATCGCATAAACCGTGTTCCGTTCGTGAAATTGCCAAAAAAAAGTGGAGATTAGCGACGGAACTGTTCCGAATATCAAAAAACATAGCAATATCAGAACCTGTAAGAAGCAGAATGCACAAAAAAGGATCGAAAATACAGTCACGGAACTTATATGATGTTCTCCTCCAAAAGCCGAACCGGTACATTTTGGTGGACGACGAGACGTATGTCAAATTGGTTACCAGTACATTTCCAGCCGGGGCTGCAATTTTTCAACGCTGAGCAGAGGACATATGTGCGATACATCCAAACAAAATTGGGGAATAAGTTCATCATATTTCACAACGGACACAATCAACGGTGAACATAACAGAAAAGAATGCATCAAAAAACGGCTTCTACCCAGCTACCGAAAGCATACGGATCCTCCATTATTTTGGCCGGATCCGGCATCTATTCACTACGCCTCTACTACGTTGGAGATGCTCAAGAAGAAATAGGCAATTTTTTTCGAAAAATGCCAAATTCCCCCAAACTGCTCCGAACTGCGTCCTATCGAATGATACTGAGCAAAAATTAAGCGGCATCTTAAGGAAGATGGAAGACGAGCAAGCTCTATTGTCTACTTCAAGAAAATTTGACCTGCAGCACAACGAAAAGTTACGGAGAAAGTAGTGCAGAATCTAATGGGAGGTATCAAGAGAAAAGTCCGAGCGTTCTTCGGAAATGAGAAGTAAATATTCAAACTTACGTGAACTCGGTGTGTTGATTTTCATTTATTTAGAGCAAACTTATGAATTTGTTCGAAAATAAATATTTTCCTTTGGGAAACAGATGTCCACTTTCTTTAATGAACAGTCCTTATATTTAAAGGTTTCGTTTTGGGCTGAAAATAGACAACTCATGGGCCAGTTAAATCAGCTGAATAGGCTCGTGATCGGGTGATTTTATGAGACACCTCTTTATTTGGCGTCAAGGATGAATAATCTTCCGACAAATCATCCATGTCGCACCCGTGAGAGCTTATAACGCTTAACCACTGAGGCAATTACAAAAACAAGCAGAGATGCGGTGCTTAACGACTGCCGATTGCAATTAATAATTTGTCGTTATTGCGCTGATAACGCTGTACTTTTTTTCTTCATGAAGTAAAAACTCGAACTACAACTGTGGTTCTAATCATACCGAGAAAAAAAAAACCAACTTTCAAAGAAACGAACTGTGAAAAAAGTTCAAAGCGTGGAAGAAACGATTTTCACCGTTTGCTTGTAAATTGGGCAAAATAATAAAATCATGCTAATCAGCATGATATCAATTCATTTTTAAGCGGTTGAGATATATACACTTTTGTAAAATTCTCAATTACTTTCAAAATTTTCAAATCACCTAACTAACGATTAATCAAGAAAAATCTAAAAATAATTCGCAAGAAAACCGTAAGCTCAGTTCAAGGAACATTCACTCAGTAGCAAAACAAAAGCCAAGCAAAATTTTACTTCCAACAAATGCCATCTTCAACCTTCTGTAACTTTGTCAATTATCAATATTTTCGGCTGAAAATTTGACAACACTATAACCAATGTATAGACCTTATGTAATCAATATTTCATATTGATAAGGTTTATAAATTTGAAGTTTTCCGATAGTCAGGATTAGGGATACCGAACAGCTACCGGAGGAGTGGAAGGATGGGGTTATCTGCCCTATCTATAAGAAAGGCGACAAGCTGGACTGTGAAAACTATCGTGCGATCACTGTCCTTAATGCCGCCTATAAGGTATTATCCCAAATCATCTTCCAGCGACTGTCGCCACTAGCAAAAAGATTTGTAGGAAGTTATCAGGCCGGCTTCATCGAAAGACGGTCTACAACGGACCAAATCTTCACTTTGCGGCAGATCCTCCTAAAGTGCCGTGAATATAGAGTCCCAACGCATCATCTATTCATCGACTTCAAAGCCGCATATGATACAATTAACCGAAATGAGCTATGGAAGATCATGGACGAGAACAGCTTTCCGGGGAAGCTTACCCGACTTACCTTCATTCGAATCCCGCAGGGGGCTTCGTCAAGGTGATGGTCTCTTTTGCCTCCTGTTCAACATTGCTCTTGAAGGTATTATGCGACGAGCGGCGTTTAACATGTGAGGCACGATTTTCGACAGATCCGGTCAATTTTTCTGCTTTGCCGATGACGTGGATATTGTCGGCAGAACATTTGAGGCGGTGGCAGAGCAGTACACTAGACTAAAGCGCGAAGCAGAGAAGATTGGGTTGAAGATAGATACGTCCAAAACGAAGTGCATGCTGGCAGGCGGAACCGACAGGACAGCAGTGTAACGATCGATGGAGATGAGTTCGAGGTAGTCGATGAATTTGTCTATCTCGGCTCACTGGTTACTGCGGAAAACGATAACAGCCGTGAGATCAGGAGGTGGATTATCAGTGGAAGTAGTGCCTACTATGGGCTCCACAAGCAACTACGGTCAAACAGACTTAGCTCCCGTACGAAGTGCATCCTGTACAAAACGCTAATAAGACCGGTTGTTCTCTACGGGCGTGACACGTTGACAATGCTTGAAGAGGACCTACGAGCACTCGGAGTTTTTGAGCGACGGGTGTTAAGAACCATCTTTGGTGGAGTACAGGAGGACGGACTATGGAGGCAAAGGATGAACCATGAGCTCGCGCAACTCGCCGGCGAACCCAGTATTCATAAGGTGGCAAAAGATGGAAGGATACGCTGGGCAGGACATGTTACGAGAATGCCGGGCAACTATCCTGCAAAAATGGTGTTGGACGGGAATCCGGTTGGTACAAGACGACGTGGGGCGCAACGATCAAGATGATCAGACCAGGTGGAGGGGTCCAAGGTGCCCAAGGGATTGGAGAGGAGCAGCCACGAATCGAGCATTAATGAGGGATATTGTTTATCAGGCTATGTTATAGTATTGTGACGTTATGCCATGTAAATAAAATAAAAATTTGAAGTTTATATGACATATGTGAAAAAAGTCGTTTATGGATATACCAATTTCAAAAATCCGTATTTCTGTGAAAAATTTAAGTAGGTTTTTTTTTGCACCGATATTTCCGCATGGTCAGTTCAACTTTGACGCCAGCTGTAGTAGTCCAAATCACTTGATGAAAACAGTTAAAATGTTGTCTCTATCATTTTCTATATTTTTTTAGGCAATGGTGAAATTTAAAATTTACTACCTAAATTTTTCACAGATATACGGATTTTTGAAATTGGTATGTCCAAAAACGACTTTTTTCATTTGTGTTATAAAAACTTCAAATTTATAAACCTTATCAATATGAAATTTTTGACACATAAGGTCTATACATTGGTTATAGTGTTGTCACATTTTCAGCCGAAAATATCAATAACTAGCTGACCTGGCAAACGTTGTATTGCCTCAAATGATATTCCTTGCTATTTTTTGTTTAAGATGAACTCTATTATTAATAATTGATAACGTTAGGTGTCTTTTAAATTCTAATTATTACAGTGGTTTTGTTTATCTAATTTCCATTTGTCAGGTACGATTTCTGTGAAGTATTTGTTAACATAAAATAAAGACATGGTTTCAAGATTAGGATTAATTTATATTTTCAGTACAATAATACTCCCGATCAAAAATTGCTTAAACATGAAAAATGTTACCTATTTTTTATTGATATGTTTTTAATAGTTTAACCTTAAGGACAAATATTAGTAAATTATTGAATTTACTGTAATGCTTTACGATACACGACATTTTTTGTTCTACGGCCTAGAGCGTATACATATAAAGCCGATGGTTTGCCAACACGCGAACAGGTGACATAAAGCTGGCCATGTGAGAAGCATGGGAATTCTAGATTTATTCCAGAAACTTTCAATGACTGTCCTTGTGCTTTATTGATAGTCATGGCAAATGCGAGTCGCACGGGAAACTGCAGGCGTTTAAAGTCAAATGGTACGTCAGTTG
Organism: Aedes koreicus; assembly: GCA_024533555.2. Taxonomy (NCBI): domain Eukaryota; kingdom Metazoa; phylum Arthropoda; class Insecta; order Diptera; family Culicidae; genus Aedes; species Aedes koreicus. The sequence goes on along the minus strand of JAHHFK020005016.1, from coordinate 524,959 downwards.
GAATCATCGGGATGCGCGGGATCAAAACGTTTTCACCTTTGAATTTCCCTTTAAGTATTGTTGCTTCGATGACATTATTCATTAGTTTTTTCACTGCCAGTCTGGTGCCATTGCACAGTCGAGGTTGATTTATGTTACGCAACATTATGATTACCGATCCAACTTTCAACTGTAAATTGTGTGGTGGTAATCCGGGCAACTCCAACGAATTCAAAAATTCGGTGGGATAGTTGACGACATCATCTTGACTCGTCACGGAATCCACAGATTTGTAAGAATGAAAATCCCCAGCAATTTCACTTTGAATTATGCAATTCAACTCGTCGACATCTTTATTTTTCGCTGCCAAGATCGCTCGTTCGCTTAGCCAATCGTGATTTTTGTAATTCTGTGCGATGTTCGGGAACACCTGCAATTTTTTTATGATTAAAATTAGCTATTTTAATTGTTGAAAAATAGCAACTTGTGTATAATAGAAAATTGTATTGATTTTCTTTTTATTACTGCTAATATTAGTGAAATGACAAAAATCCACGGGAAATGATATAAGGCCAGATAGAACGTCAACAGCAATTTTTCCATTCCCAATATCCAACAATTGCTTGGAGAAAACATCAGCTGATTGATCGTTCAGCAACGCCACTCGCATGTTTGTTGTCAATTTCAGTGTTTTAACGTGTTTCCAAATACTCGATGACTTCAGACACGCATTTATTTCATCCGCTGCGGTTGACCGTGGAATTACTGGTAAGGTTTGTCGAAAGTCTCCGGCCAACAGAATCAGTGCGCCACCAAATAAGTTTTGATTGTTGCGCAAGTCCTGCATCGTTCTATTTAACGCTTCCAAAGACTTCTTGTGTTCCATTGTACATTCGTCCCAAATGATTATCTTACAATTTTGCAGAACTTTTGCCATTGCACAATTTCTGGAAATATTACACGTTGGCTGTTCGTTTATTTGCAAATTTAATGGTAATTTAAGGGCGGAATGAGCTGTACGGCCACCTTCCAACAAAGTAGCAGCAATGCCAGATGATGCAAGTGCCAGTGCAATTTGATTTTCCGAACGAATTGATGCCAAAATCAACGAAATCAAAAACGTTTTTCCAGTACCTGTGGGAAGAAAAATCGTATTATCGATCGATTTATCAATAATTTGATTATCAGCTTAAATTATCGACTCTATTTATTCGATTTTAAACAAAATTGAATGAATTAGTTTTCTTACAAAAGCAGTATGCTTATTTCTGTTGTTGTTAAATGTTCATACCTGCGGGAGCATCTAAGAAGTATATGCCACCAGTTCCATCCTTCACGACTTTCATCAGAGTATCGTAGACATACTTTTGTTGCTGATTTAACAGAGGGACAGTTGTTCGAACTAACTGAATCAAAGCATCACTTCATTTGCTAATTGATCTTCAGCCACCATATGTCAAATACTGTAGCACCGCACTCTAGATCCATTTCGATGAGATCGTGTTAGATTTCTTCACAACTCACCAGCAATTTGTGATTTTCACAGTTTTGTAACCGTTACAGTGAATTTTTCCGACTTTTGCTAAACAAAAAACTTAAACACTTTTTTAAACTATCACTAGTAAACCCGAGCAAATTCCGTTGAATTCCACTACAGATAGCTTATCTTTTGACAGATAGGCTTATTTCGTCTGCGATTTACAGACTTCTTCAGTGTCGAGTGCTCGACTGGCCTATTATGTTCATCACATAGTAGTTATTGTGTTGGTATTTGTAGAATTTTCGGAATAAGTTAATGAGTAAGTGGTTGTATATTTTTAAAATGGTTCATGTTAACACAATCAAAGGGCTGATAGATCTTAACGGAAAATCACTTTGGTGTTTTGAAGAAGTTTTTTTTAATTTGAACTGGGCTGAATAGAATAGAAACTGTGAAATTTTCTGATTTATGTACAACCTTCCAAAGACTGCATTTAGTAAAATAAACCCCTAGAGAATGAGACGAAGTTGCACCTAGAAATAGACCAAGTATGATGTTTATAGACCGAAATTACATCTTATCGCTCGAACGTATTCAGCTTAGTAAAATAAGTTGTTTGTCTGTTCGCAGCTCTGAACAACAAACGTTTAGATTATCCTAGCAAATGTATAACTAATTGAATGTCGTTTACAGCTTACTTACCTAATGAGTTACAATAAATAATGTAACGGACCGCTACATATTAGGCAGACGTAAGGGTCACATACCCTACTTGAAAGGAAGCTAAATATCCTATTTTAAACTGTTTGCATATTCAATAATAAATAACAAGAAAACAAAGCAGATTGAACCTTATCAATCTCAACAATATAAGCATCCGTTATCGTTTTCATTCATGCCTATAGAATTCTAAAAAGTCGAATGCCAAAATCAGCATTGAGAGTGAATAGAAAAAATAACGAATAACTGTCACCTGGATGAACAACTACTGCACACCATGAATAGTTTCTGGTGCCATTATTCAACCCAATCCAATTTCAATTCCAAAGAGAACCGCGCTTGGAGAAAAAAAAATGATTACCATAACTGGCAAGCTACCTTTCCGACCCTGACCACCCACCACAACAACTCAAACACGTAGATTCTTGCCGGCTTCTCCCGTAATCGAATTGAAATGCCATTTTCCATATTTTATTTCTGGCTCACCGTGAAAACCTCCCTCTCATTCCAGAACATCTCTATCCTGGTTGTGCTGCTCTACTCGTGGCGAATCAGCGTCAACGTGAAAAGGTACAGCGATCTGGAGGACGTCTACTACGGTATGTACTCTCGCTCACATATGACAGAGCATCAACGAGTTCGAATATGCTACCAACTATTTTTTTTTTTTTTTTGGACTTCTCCTCTTAGCTACTGCCAAGAGACAGTCACACAAGCCAATCTGATTACGTTGATACCATCTCTATCGTTCTCTTTTCTGCTTCTTCTTCCTTCTATTCACGTACTAACTGCTGCACTACCAGGTGTTCAGATTGCTTACTTTGCCATCATCGGAACGCAGTGCTCGATGGTTCTGCTCAGCATCGTACTGATATTCGGAATCTATAAGGTTAGTAGTATCGTCCCTCCTATCAGCAATGTGACGTTAGAGGGCACGAAAAATCATAAACAAACAAATTTACAGCGACTGTGGTCGGTTGGTCGGTCGGTAGGGTGTGAAAACCTCTCCGCCCATTTCAATTATGGCTCTCAGAACATAAATTTTCAACTTTTCAACCCCAGCATCCGTCGACGTCGTCTTGGACATTATGAAATGCGCTGTCAGAAACGTGCTGCAAAATAAGCAGGCAATAAAAGTTTTTGACAGCTTTATCAGGGATTTGGGAATGTCGTTCGGGCTTTGAGAGAGAGAAAAGCGAAACGTGTTAGGTCGCCGCCGTTGCTAAAGGGTATTTTTTGCAACTTTAATTAAACTGCCAAGGGTGAAACCAACCACCACGGTTGCTGCGATTGGTCGCATTTTCTAATTAAAAGCAACGCTTGCTGATTATTTATTCACTATACTTATTTTTATCTTTGTTCATCATCATAACCTGCCGCCGCGCGGTGACGAATTATGGAACGCTACAACAGGAGAACATTGGTCTCGTGGTACCGTGGATAATCGGATTCATCACCTTCATGGCGCTGGAAGCCGTAGCGATGGTGTACTCCAACGTACTGCGCGATCATGTGAATAGGGTGAGTAATGTATGTGTACGTGTGTGTGTGTCTGTTTGCGTTTGTTCTGTGATATGGGGAAAGGGTTTAAGTACATTTTTCTTTATCATTACGGTTAAGTACATTTTTCTTTATCATTACGTTGATTAAATCTTGGTTTAATCATGATTGAATTTTTCCCGTCATGCCTCTTAATATTGTGTTGATGCATGTGATGAAACCAAGCTTAATCAATTGAAGTTTAAATTAATTAATCGGCATGATGAATGATTTCCAATACAATATGGAGCAGATATTAATTATGGTGATGAGAACCATCATTTTAATTAGTTTGAATAGTTTCGAACGCATAGATATTGTAGAAAATCTTATATTCACCAGAAATGAAGCACCCTCCTGATGCATTTTAACCATATATTATGACTTCGATGATAATTTGTTGGATGAATGTGGGGGCTGGGGCTTATTTTTCAGGTATAGATATTTCACAACGATCATATCATATCATCATATAATCATATTATCAGGGACAGAATTTACAAAGTGGAAAATGATTATATGAGACCAATTGAGAACATATCCAAAATGAGCTTCTTCGTTCACACTTGAATATGGCTAGAGAAGGTTAAGTTCAAAGTATTGATTTTTTTTGACGTAGGACTACGTCTTTGTTTTCAATATAGGGGTACACGTTGCGAGTACGAAAATTTGGAGCGTCACGAAATATGCTTAGGTTTTGAAAGTTAATAACTAAGTCATTTCATGACCGGTTTTCAAAATTTTTGCACCGATCGATTGCAAATCTTTCTACTCATCAATTCCATAATTGAAAACTATTATTTGAAATAAAAAACTATGGAAATTCTTATAAATATAAAAATGAATTTCTATCGAACTGACCCTTATAGACATAGATACTACGTAATCGACTGGCGTGAAGATTTGTATGCAGGGGCTTTTGGGACCGCGCAAGATTCTTATGATGGTTTAAGACCCCCCCCCCCCCCCCCCCCCCCCCCCAATGGAATGGGGGGCTCTCATACAAATGAAACACAAATTTCGGCATAATTCAAGAACTAATCAAGCAAATGGAACCAAATTTGACATGTGTAAGTACTTGAAGGCAAGAAATGTTTCTATGGTAGATTGAGACCCCTCCCACCTCTAGAAGGGAGAGTGGGCTCCCATACAAATGTAACAGGAACTTCTGATAACTCGAGAACTAATCAAGTAAATGGAATAAAATTTGACATGTGGAAGTTTTTGAAGACAAGAAATGATTATTTGGTGGTTCGAGACCCCTCCCACTTCTAGAATGGGGGGCTCCCATACAAATGAAACTGGATTTTTTGCATAACTCGAGAACTAACGAAGCAAATGGAACCAAATTTGGCATGAGGAAGTTTTTGAAGGCAAAAAATGTTTCTACTGTGGTTCGCGACCCCTCCCCCCCCCCTTCTTTAAGAGGGGATGCCTTCACACTAACAAAACTCAAAATTCAACCAAACATGAGAGTATATCATATTTATTATTCGAAACATTATAAATGTTACCTAATATGATTCAGTATTGCAAATCATTAAGGGTCGTTTGATGTGTGCTTATTTGCAATCACAGTCCACGGTTTGATGGCATGTGATCATTTCTGTTTGATGGCATGTGAAGTGTGAAGTTCGTTGGTAATATTATCTTCGAATTCCAATCAGTGTTTAAAAGTGTTTCTTGCGTTCTAGTGCGATGGGTAGAGTCCATACCATTCGATTAGAAACAAATTATTTTGAGGAAGTGTAAGTAAAATGTCGCAGCATATGGCTGCAAACTATATAAGTGAGTTGCTCAAGCTTTAAGCTTCAGCTTCATGACGAAGTGAGGTGGCTACACTAGCTGTTCCCCTGACCCCAAAACGGGCCCTTTCAAGGCCTCCAAAATAACTGGGCCTAGAGAGTTGTTCGTAATGGGCGGTTGAGAAAAATATCCCTACACAGATAAAAAGAAACATTGAATTTTCTGCGTTATCTAATGCACATAAAGGGAATGCTAGATTTGGCAGAAAATAATGGGATATTTCGTGTAAATTTAAGCCAGATAACGCCTGAATCTAGCCGGTTGTATGAAAGATTGCAAACAATTTCGTTGTTTACGCCTCCTTTGGCTTATAATTAATCGAGGGGAAATTTTACGCGCTTGTTAAAATTAATTATTTTTTTCTGTGTAGGCCTAGAAGAAATCGTATGCAATTGGTGGTGGATGTAGCCAGTCTCTTGGGTAAAAATGTCCTAAATGTCTACCCGCATAAGCACCTAACCACCAATTCGGGTTATCATCCCAACTGTAACCGGTACGGTTAAACCATAGACTAATTCTAAGATCAGTAGGTCCCGAACAAATACGATTTTTTTCTTGGCTCAGTCAGTACTAGCACATCGGTCCCAAGCTCGGTCCCAAGCTTAATAATACGCCCCTAATAATGAACTCACACGAACACACGCTCAAATATTCTGTACATGTTTATTAGGGTAACCTGTTTAGTGTATTGCAGTTAATTTTTGAGCGAAACCAATTTCGAAAACCGTTTAAACAATTAGGCGACTGGTTGTGAATTCGATTGCACATTGCTACATAGTCCTACGTTACCTTTGCGTACAACCCCATTGGGCTGAACCTTGTAGTTTTTTGACGTAAGACTACGCCTTTCTTATATTGGGTTACAATTTTAAAAAAAAAAAACGAATTGCGACCGTCACGAAAAGTGATCAAGTTTAAGGCGTCGTTTCTCCAAATATTCTCGAAATGTTTGCCCCAATTGCTTTGAAATATTTCTACCCATCGATGATTTCAATAAAAGTCCTTGTTCATTTTGGGTCACAGACTATTGAAAAATTCATAAATGTTAAGGCATGTCTTAAAAAGTATATTTATTCACAGTATATTGCATTGTACAATCAAAATGGCTTACATTTAGTAGTCCTACGTCATCATTACGAACTACCCAATAGGGCTGTTCCTTGCAGTTTTTGAGTTATGAATATCCATTAGGAAACGTATTTGTTTTTTTTTTTGTTTAATAATAAAATCCAAAATTTATCGCGTGCAACGTTTCGCGAAAAGATAAGCTATTTAAATAAATATCAAGATGATACTTATCTTTCCCAAAACTTGAACTAACAAAATTTTCGTACATTTTTGAAAATGCTGTACCAGGAGCACGCAGAAGTTTTGAGCGAAGAAGACGCTTTCTTTTTCCATCATGGTTGTATGGTAAATTGAGAAATTATCGTAATTTTGACTGAAATTGATATTGGAAGTGTGCCAACGAGCCTCTAAATGGGTTTTTCTTACTGGAAAATTAAGAGAAAATGTGTTTTCTGCTTTGACCCTGCTTTTTCTGCTTATTGCTGATCTGCTAGAAAAAAAATCGATTCAGAGCTGTTCCACAGCAGTGTGTGTTATTTCGGACGCGGCCATTGGTGAGATCTATATGATAAAAAATATATTACTCAAACCTATTCTCAAATTATACCAAAGTCGTGCCTGGAGTGAAAATTTCAAATTTGTAAAATCTGAAAGTGGGTTTCAGTACCCATATTCAAATGATATAGTCAGTAGTTAATTTATTTTTAATTTTTTTTATTTAAATTTATTGTTGTATAGGGGTAGGACGTGAAGTCGCCAGTCTTACTCCACGAACTCCAACCATTTTTGGGCTCCATTACTACTAATCTGACAACACTAACGTTTGCAAAAAAAAAATGGACTTTTTTCGGATGGTGATAAAACAAAAGCTAAGAAAGATAACACTAGTCGACGAAATCGGAACTTTTTTCGCTCCCGTCGGCATTTCTGGTTGGATTTTATAGATTTTGCTACGCTGAATCCAAATATGGGCTCAGAAATGCTGTAACACGTCCAGTTTTTTGAGAAAAATGTGATTTAATGATCTACCTAAGCAACAACCAGAATATTGGCTCTGCCCTTTGCAAGTTGGACTTGGATTTTATGGAATGGACCTCCCTGAATTCATTCGTGAACACAGATTTTTCGTAACACGTAAGATTGATGAAATAAACCGGGTTTTCATTCACAAAATTACGAATTTTCATGAAAATCAAGATTTCCAATTTTGAAAACAAGAATTTTCGCTCCGCCCTCCCTGAATCCATTCGTTATCACAGATTTTTCGTAACACGTAAGATTAATGAAATAAACCGGGATTTCATTCACAAAATTACGAATTTTCATAAAAATCAAGATTTTCTATTTTGAAAACATGATTTTGAAAACCCCCCTCACCTCCCTCTCAAAGCATAACGTAATTTATGAACGATCCCTTTAGCTGTGCCTCTTTGAGTATATTGAGTATATTGATGTTGCTTCTTACAGCAGTTTGGAAACTGAAGACCTTCAAAGTCCATTCATTAATTCAAAAGTCAGCTGCACAGAGCCCTTCAGAAACGCCTCATTAAATACTCTATTCAGCAGTGCCGTATTTTTAAGTTAGGATAGGAGTGAGCAAGACAGCATTAAAACACGCAAACACTCAAAAAACAAAAGGCTGGATATTCAAGGAGAACCATATTGTTTTTTGAGGAAAAAGTTTCCGAGATTGAGCGAAGCCAAGGTGAAAGAAGGAGTATTTGGCCTCATTTGCAAACTCTTAACGCGACGTACACATCGTTCAAGAGCTGCTTGATTCGTATGCTGCACTGGGATGTAATATGTCACTTAAATTGCACTTTTTGCATTCTCATCTGGACTTCTTCCCATAGAATATGGGAGCCGTCTCAGATGAACATGGAGAACGATTTCATCAAGATAACGCACAGACTGAAAAGAACTTTGCTGGCAAATGGAGCCCAGCGATGCTAGCGGACTACTGCTGGATGCTACAGAGGCAAACACCTTTGGAGAACTATAAAGGAAAAAGAAAACAAAGTGAATTTAAGTTGAAAAATATAGAGAAAATTTCAACTAAATGACTGACTGACTGACTGACTGATAGGAAATCTTGATTTTCATGAAAATTCGTAATTTTGTGAATAAAAACTCATTTTTTTCAACACGAATGGATTCAGAGAGGTTCATTTCATAAAATCCAAGCCCAACATTCAAGGGGCGGAACGAAAATTCATGTTTTCAAAATAGGAAATCTTGATTTTCATAAAAAATCGTAATTTTGTGAATGACAACCCGGTTTATTTCATCAATCTTACGTGTAACGAAAAATCTGTGTTCACAAATGGATTCAGGGAGGTCCATTCCATAAAATCCAAGTCCAACTTGCAAAGGCCAGAGCCAATATTCTGGTTGTTGATGAGGTAGATCATATTACTACGGAAATACGTGTTTTTGTGAATTTTAATCACATTTTTCTCAAAAACTGGACGTGTTACAGCATTTCTGAGCCCATATTTGGATTCAGCGTGGCGAAATCTATAAAATTCTACATATATACTTGAAGGGAGTGAAACACTGCCGACTAGTGTAATTGCTTTTGATAAATTTCCAATGGAAGGTAATTATTTAAGCTTACTTGCAAAAAAATTCTACAGCAGTCAACCAGATTATTCGCCATGGTAAACGAAAACATACTTGTAGGCATGTTTTGGAGTTCTTTCTTCGTTTTATTTATCGTTTCCTCCTCAGTTTTCGCGACAAAATTGTTGGAGTAGATCTTACGCTTCATGTTGGCCCGGAAATTCTCGATGGGACGCAGCTGTGGGACGTTGAGCGGGTTCGCCGACTTGGATACCACATCGATATTCAGCCGCTCCATCTCCTCCAACGATCGCTTCGAGTTGTGGGCCGATGCCAGATCCGGCCAGAGCACCGCGTCTTCGCCCTTATGGTATTTCTCGATGAACGACGCAACTTCCGGCAGGCATTTCGAACTATAAATTTCCCCGTTCACGGCCAGTCCGGAGCGAAATAAGAGCGGCTTTGACATCTCCTTCTCACTGATTGTCAGTCACAGCAGCACCTTCTTGGGGAACTTGGTGTGTGAAATGAACCTCACCTCGGAGCTCACTTCCTTGCTGGGGGAAGTAAAATACGAAGTGCCCTGCCAGTCGTTGCCATCTAGGGTGAGATAGGTCTCGTATTCCATCACCACCGCCACGTCGCGATTCGCCGGGAAAATCGAGTTGACCATCTTATTCAGCCGCTGCCGCTGCGCCATTGCCTGCAGCTCCGAAACCAGTGCACGCAACTTCCGCATCCTGACATGTATGTTCATGTTCGCCAGGTACTTTTTCACTGTTTGGCCCGTTGAACCGACCACCCGGCCAAGCGCATGCAGCAATATAGCCACTTTTCTCTCAGTCTTCCACTTCAGCATCCTTTGGAGCTTCTTGTCGCTCAGGGTCGTCGGCCGTCCGGAACCGGGCTTTCTTTCGATGCTCTGATTGTTGTCTAATAGTGCCCAGATGTTTCAGATACCGGCACGCGGTGGGGTGCCGTTCTTTGAACTGAACGGAGTTGCTTCACTGTTTTTGCCATCACGGTTAGAGTTCGACTGATAGAGCTGTCAAATATTGTCTGCTGACTCATGGGTTACTATGATTGATGCTGCATGGGTAGTTTTGTCAGTGCGGGTGAAGGTAAACCCATGAAAAATCGGCAATTTTTGACAATTTTTTTATTGCAATCTTTAGTGTGCTTCTTTCCAAAATGGTAAAGAACCAGATCAGCCTTGCGACCTGGTAGTTGAAGTTAAACTACCACAAGATTTTGCCAGTGCCCAGGCATAGTCAGTAGTTCAACTTGAAACTCAATTCAATTTTAAATTGAATCCACTTTTTCGAAACACGACTTCACGAAGCAAATATTATTCTCGTTATTATCGGAAAGTAGAGTGCGCATTTTGGAACATATGTTCGCCGAGCCCGAAAAGACACGTTCGCTCTCGGTCGAATTCTGATTGATTTCAGCGTATCAAACAAGATTTTCAGACTTCGACTTAACTTTCCGCGTATAGTTCAAAAAGGATAACTCCTTTATCACTTCCACGATGTAAATTATGGCTGGATCAGATAGTACTGGGCAAACGAACTCCTTGATCGCCGATGCCAATTCCAGACTCAAGCTGAATTGGCCAGATTCTGCTTCTTGACGTGACGATGGCCCAGCGATAGGCTCCACATCATCTGTTTTATTTAACTCCGAATCAGCCTAACTCCATGTTTTTTGTTGAAGTTCGTCATTTGATGAGTTTTCGACCCTGATGACAAAGACAGGCCTCGAAGATACTTCAATGTTGTCATGAGTACTTAGTTGCATCTTTCGTTGGTTCGTCTTGCTATGGCATCGTAATGGTCTTGTCCGATTTTACTGCCACTTTCCTTGAGTTTTGAATACAGAAAACTCAACTTTGATTGCAAGCCTGATTGGTTTAAGTGCTTCAAAAAGACTTTTGGCAACATGAAGATCGCAATCCAAGATCAAATCTGTGAGGCCCATGTCGGCCAATGCGTTTATGATGCAATCTAAAGTCTTTATAAAACACTCAAGCATCATTTTGGTGAAATTCCATCGCGTCTTGGTATCCAATAGCAACTGAAGTTATTGATATATATTTTTTTTTAACAATAGCATTTTTGACAGACGATTTTTGGAAAAATTCACAACTTCTCGAATACGCTTCAGAATTTCTCCGAGTAGAGCATATCATGAGCTCAGGTTAAGACGTAAAATACCTGAGGATAATACCATAAAATTGTTCCCACAATGTTATGCAAATAGCAAATTGAGGTTAGACAATACTTAAATAGTACCTCTCAGTTATTTCCAGGTATCCGAAATAACTAGTTTTGTTATTTGAGAGATATTTTGCTTGCAATTCTTTGGTATTATGTTTAGGTATCTTACCTCTTATTTATACCAAGACCATTACCCCAGATCAAAATTAGGTATTCATATATTATTGTCTCGTGCTCGAGACTACCCGAGCAGAAACGAATAACTTGATAACTGGCCTTGGTATTTATGAGCTCAGATTAAGAGGTAAAATACCTGAGGATAATACCATCAAATAGTTCCCACAATGTCATGCGAATACCGAATTGAGGTAAGACAATACCAAAATAATACCTCTAAGGTGACCAGATACTTACCCAGGTATCCGGAATATCAAGTATACCCGAGCAGAACACAAAAGCATATGAATACCTAATTTTGATCTTGATAACTGGCCTTGGTATTAAAGAGCTCAGATTAAGAGGTAAAATACCTAAGCAAAATACCTAAGAATTGCAAGCAAAATGTCTCTAGAATAACTAAACTTGATATTCCGGATACCTGGTCACCTTAGAGGTATTATTTTGGTATTGTCTTACCTCAATTCGGTATTCGCATGACATTGTGGGAACAATTTGATGGTATTATCCTCAGGTATTTTACCTCTTAATCTGAGCTCATAAATACCAAGGCCAGTTATCAAGTTATTCGCTTCTGCTCGGGTTTTATTCTAGAGACATTTTGCTTGCAATTCTTAGGTATTTTGTTTAGGTATTTTACCTCTTAATCTGAGCTCTTTAATACCAAGGCCAGTTATCAAGATCAAAATTAGGTATTCATATGCTTTTGTGTTCTGCTCGGGACGGCCCCACACAAAAAAAGAAAAAAACACAGGGGGGGAAAAAAAAACCCCCCAACAATAATTTTTTTTTTCCTTCATTCCACACCTTTCTTTTTCATTCTACTATTTAAGAGTATGCTAGCCAGCACTGTTGTGTTTCGATCTGTACTAAAGATTCCCTCGAAAGTTTCATAATGGCGCTTTAATAAATGAAAGAGAGATGAGCCCGGAGAGAATCTCTCAATGTTGGAACCAGTTATATAAACTTAATACACTACCTATTTTATATCGCATTCTACCTTACTATTTGATGAATTTCCGTGATCATGGAATACACTGTTTGGTCCGAAACAAGTTTCTTAAGGAATATACGTTTGTTTTACATTGATAGGTGCTTCCGCATCAAAATGGTAAGAGAAAATCTACATGTGTAATACAAAATACAACAACAAGAGTGCTCAAAGGTTAAGGAAAATATAGGTCTTGTACATTTTCACAATAGTACTTACATTTCATAAATTACTTTTGATAAACGAAAGCGCAAATTATGCAAAAAGACGAGCGATTCCTGTTCAGAATAGTACTGAATGGGCACAGACCACAGAATGAACAAATAAAAAGTGACAAATAGTGACATTGGTATGAGTGCGCACGATGAATAAGTTTAAGCTCAATATACACGTGCGGCAATTCACATTGCGATGACGTTACAGAGAAGTGCTTGCATAGAAATGGAATGATGCACATAGAGGGTGTACCGATCAAAATTTAGTCAAACAGTAATGTGTGTAAGTCGATCAAATTTTTTATTTATAAGTCAAATTCATTTTGGTTTTCAAGTTCAGTTAATACAAAATACAGGAGAAATATTCAACTAAGCTTCCTTTTTACCGAATGCAAATTGCCGGGTCTTTCGTTTAATACCTGCCATAAGATTTTGTACAGTCTCCTTGTCCACTTTATTCGCAGCAGAACGCCAGTTTGCCTTGAACTGTTTCTCGCTCACAACAGCTTTTTGAGTCTTCTTAAAGTTTCGCTTGACGATGGCCCAATATTGTGCGATTGGGTGGAGCTCTGGCGTGTTGGAAGGGTTCTTGTCCTTGGGCACCACTTGAACGTTGTTGGCAGCGTACCACTCGATGGCCTTTTTTCCGTAATGGAGAGATGCTAAATCCTGCAAAAATAGAACGGAACAATTGTGTCGCTTCAGGAAAGCAGTAGACGTTTTTGTAGGCACTCGCTCAGATAAATTTCCTGGATGACGGTTCCGGTCGCAATGTAAACGTTGCTCTTCAAGCCACAGGTACGGATGGCCTGCCCGACCAGATATTTTTTCGCGAACTTTGACAGTTTAATGTGCTTGAAAATATCTGCCACCTTTCCCCGTCCAGTTGCCGTATAAAATTCCTGTCCAGGAAGCTGTTTAAAGTCTGCCTTGACGTAAGTTTCATCGTCCTGTACCGCGCAATCAAACTTCGTCAGCTTCGTCGTGTACAACTTTCGCGATCGTGCTTTGGCCGACGAGTTTTGTTTATCGTCGCGATTTGGAGTCACTACTTTCTTGTAAGTCGACAGTCCAGTTCGTTTTTTAGCTCTATTTAAGGTTGAAGGCGCCACTCCCAGCTTCTTTGCGACATCTCGGACGGAGAGGTTGGGGTATCACTCGAAACAGCGGGCAACTCTTTTTGTCGTCGCCTCGGCTTTCGATTTCCCCCGATCCAGCTTCCTGGTTGTCGACAAACGTTTACTGAACACTTGTAATACGTTGGTAACAGTTGATTTAGCAACGTTCAACAATTTCGCCAACTTGGTGTGAGAGTAGTTTGGATTTTCACCATGCACGTGCAAAATTTTGTTGTGTTGCTTCTCTTCCTTTGACGACATTACTTGATAACTGACGTGCTAATCTCGAAATCGAAATAAAGGAATGATGCTACACGCACACATCTTCAAAATGAGGGGTGTTCAAAATTTTTGAATGCACGATGAAAGGAAATGCGTCAAGTTTAAGTAGACCAAATTTTGATCGAAACATCCTTTAATTAGGGCAATGCCATGCTACCATTAAGGCACTTGCATCCATCATACTACAGATTCTAGACGTAAAGATACGCCATGTCCTTTTGGAACGAGCCCATTATCTGTCAGATGCTGTCAAATCCATACATTTTCTCGTTTCAAACGAGCAGCAGACCTGTCAAAAATTGAAAATGTCGTATGTTAACATTTGGAATCTTAACATCATATATTTCCTTTGCAAGTAACAATTCGTGCATGGCATGCATAGCAGTGGTACCTTAGCGTGATTCGATACACATATTATGTTGCACGTATGAATCGAACTTTACCTCCTCACTGTGTTCAGCAATAGGCTTTTCACGAAAGATGTATTGGTATGAATATCTATTGGATTTAGACAGTTGCTGAGGTTTGCTGTTCAATCATATTCGTAAACAGAGACAAAGAGATTCTGTCATGCGATGCGCTATTGCAGCAAATTATTTTCATGACTGATGCGAAGTATAAAACACTTCAAGGTACAGCTTCATTGGTTTGTTTGATATGATGGCGTAGGACTAAGGACTGTATCGAAAATAAGTTATCCACATATATTTCTTTCAAAGAATATAAAAAAAATGTTTTATTCGAACAAATGGATGATTCTTCATTGTACGGGATTTAACTTGAACATAGTGAAGACCGGATGAAATTAATATTATTCTTTCACGAATTTACGAATTTTTAATAGAACTCTTTTTATTATGTTCCGGACAAGTGTTCCATCACATCTTTTGGACGCCTTAGCCCAAATTTTTTTGAACTCCTGCATATTCTCAGCTGCTTTACCAGTTTTATTGAAGAGGCTCTTCACAATTGAACACATTAAAACCATCATAAATACACGCGTACAACGCAAATGTACGTGGACAGCTTATTTTCGATACATTCGTACAAACGACTATCAGGACATGGAGACCTCTTCGATCTCGGCCTCTGTGAGATCTGGTCGGCCACGTTCGGCAAGGATGCAACGAACCATAAAGAACGTTGGGGGCGGATCCAGCGCAAACAGAACCGTTCAATACGGAAACTGGCTACTGATCTCGAATTTTCCACGGGAACCGACCACACCGTTCTTAGCAAGGACATTGGATGTAAGATTTACAATAAACTAAATGTTCATGGCGTCTCGGAAGCTACCACCAAAAAGAGGTTGGATAGTGCCAAGTTGATACTCTCTCACAACTTATTATTTTTTTGGACGAGAAACTCTTCGTCAGGATCATACAATTTCACTTTCAATTGAAAATCGTCGTGCGACGATGAAGTTAACATTCATCCCTTCCAATTTAAACACATCTTCTTTTGACAGCCACTTCTTAGTCAGCTTCAGCAAAACAAATTCTTCAAACAAACATTTTCTACTAAACTTTTCATTCATCGGTGTCAAACTAGAATGAAGCAGGACAATTGAAATTCATGCAATACGTGCGAATTTATATTCATGTTTAAGGTATTCATTATTGTGAAGACTAGAAACAGTGCCATCAGATAAAGTAATTGTAGCACCGAAAACAATAATCAACCATTTTATGAAATGATAAATGAAATAGCTGATATTTATGTTGTTTTCACGCGATCTCTGTTGTGTTCGCAGCCCCGGCGCAATTGCTACAAAAGCAATTTCAATAAGGCACCGCAGTATCAAACAGAAACGCGCTTACCAACTCGGGAAGCTTTTTGTGTAGCAAAGTTACAGAAATGCAAGAAGCGTCAAATGACAATACTTATAGCAACACTGGCACGCATGTTTCGTTGTATTGGCCAACCACTGCTCGGGTGGGAGGGATGACATCAAATCAATTTCAACGAAGTTGATTCACGGTCGTTCACCACGTCGTTTGAAGCAAGCCTGAATTTCAATTAAAACGCTTTCGACGGTGGCTAGATTGCTAATTAATTTAAGCTTACTCACGTTTGACAGAAAGTGAATTGGGAGTGAATGAGAGTAAGATTTATTCACTACACAAAACCTAATTGAAGTGGAGTGAAATTAATACAAAAGCGATTCATTTTCATTTTGATGCTTCGACGATGTAGGCCTCTTCTCTTTGTACTAGAGCAGCCTCACAGTGCGCAAAATGATCGATAGTGGGCGACAACGAAGGCAAGCATTCATGCATCCCCAATCAACATTGATCGGTTCCAAAGTGCATCGTCAGTAATGGTTTGAGGGGCAGTTCACAAGCTAGGTGAGCTACCCTTATGAAAAACAAAAAAAAAATCAACGCGGCATACTACAAAACGGGGGTTATAGAGAAGATGGTTGCCACAAGTCTACGAAAAATCTACGGAGATGACCACTTTGTGTCCCAGCAGGACGGTGCGCCAGCCCACACAGTGAATGTGGTTCATGTCTAATGTCGGGAGAATTTTTCTGTTTGGTCCTAGATGATATCAAAGCTAAATGACAACATCAGCAACTCGGATCAGTTCACAAAAGTCTCCCTCAAAATTTGGAACGAAATCCTCGAGAAGTCCGGGAGTGGCATTCGAAACACGATGAAAGCTGATGAAGAAATTCAAAGGGAGGATCATTCCAAGACATATACTGTAATCATTCTCTGAAAACATTTCTTTCAATAAAATGTACCCAGAGTAAGATATATGGTATTCTATTATGTTTGGACTTGTTTTGAATGTGTAACCAAACTTATATAGCGAGTATCGCCTCAACGCATTTCACCAGTTTTTACATATTGATGATGTGCAGAGCAGCATCTTTTGATTTTCTGTGTAATAATAGCTGATGGAGCAATAACGATGTAGCAACCTCAGGCGGCCAATCATGCTCATGCTCAAACTAAATTAATACGGTGTCAGTCTTGCTCCAGTGGGCCCTATATTGCTATTATTCGATTTTCCTATATAGAAAATGAAACTTATCTCAACTTTCAAACACCAATGTGATAATTCAATCTCTATTCATTTTCCCATTCACAGCAGTTCGATTCCTTATGCAAAGCAGAAGTGGCCTTTTTTGTATCGCGAGCATTCATCAACGTGAGTGTTGCCTATCGCTATCGTAGAAGCCGAATGGGCTATGAATACAAAATTAAACCTATACACACTTAATCTTTCTTTCTCATGTCCCACTGCACGTACAGGCGCTGGCAATGTGGGCTGTCACACGGTTCTACAACCTACTTCGGGCGGGAGTCACTTGGAAGGGCCCGGAAGTGATCGAACTATGACACAACTCGAACGACACGGAGAAAACGCTGGCGTCTCTCCGTGACGAAACGCACCTGATTGTGCGCATCCGTGGTGCCGAGGAGGACTGCGGTGTACGGTTCAGCTCCACCGACGAAGACGACGACGATGAAGGCGGAGGCATCGGTGACGATGGGGATGATACTGATGACAATATGATTGATGCCTCGGGCTTGAACTGCGGTCGGGGGAGAAGAACGAGGGGACGATCCAGACAGCTTTCCCGGGATGGTGGCTCGGATGATGGGGACAAGAGTGCCGGAAGTGGCAGTGATGAGGACGATTCGCTTCTCGTGGCGTACGATAGCAATTCCGTCGCATCCGTTTGACAATATCGAAAGTTGGTCCGGATGATGGCGGAGTTACAGCGGCAGGCGGACAGTGCCGTGTTGTTGTTTCTAATTATATTTTGTATTGAGGTTTATGCGCAGATTTTCATATTTTTCTAGACGACGATGGTAATAATAGGTACAATTTATTGTTATACTTCAGAGAGGAAAATAAGCATATTTGTACAAAGCTTCCCATATGGAGAATGAAAGCGAATGTGAGCGAGAAAGCGAAATAGTGTATCATGGCAAAAAATAAACTCAAAGAACCATATTTACTTATAGGTTAGGCTGCACAAAATGACACGGTGGTTCTGTATTTAGAGCCACCCCCAAGTTACCAGCAAATGCAAAAGAACGGAAACAAAGAGCGCTGTAAAAGAACATATATTATATATATACTAAGAGTAGAACAAAGAAAAAACTATAGGGAGAATAAAAAGAAATAAATCATGAATGTGCTACCGTGAAAAATATCACACCAAAGAGAGTCTGGGGTCACGTTACTTATGCCGAAAATGTGCCGGGAATAAATCCTTCTTGTCACTATTGTTCTCTCTAGCGGATGGCAATGAGTAAAATATGCATGAAAAAGAATGAAAGTATATATGAAGTTAACATTAAATAGAACTCGTATGAAATTCTGGTTAACTCGCTTTGCTATGAGAAGCTCCACTAGTTAATTGATTCGAATTCACGTTAAGCTATGTGACGTATACAAAAAGTAAAAACATAACCCTTTATTTTCCGACAAACAAAACACAGACTAATGGCTGTAAGAAAAACGCACACTTCAAGTTACAGAGCGTACGTGCTCCCGATGCGGAATCAGTTCTTCGCCAAAGCAGCGCTGCTGTTCAGCGGCAATAAAAAGTCACCTTCACCCACATCAGTATGCGATGGAAAGAAACTGCCAGAATGGAAGGTAAATACGACCAACCCCGACGTGACACGTTTGCTTGGATTGGAAGTTATTTATTGTGGTTTTCGGTGAGGTCGACCTAGTTATAGTAGAGGTCATTTTAATCAGAGTAACGTAACAATCTGGAAATTTGCATTTCGGTTATATTTTCGACGTCCGTTCCGATTTCGATTCACCTAACAAGAAAAGTTTATGCTTTGATGTTTCAAAACGGGTGGATGGTGTCCTTCCGATTTGACAAACACTACCGCTTAAGGTGAGTTCGTCTCAAAGCACTAATCAGCAGGCCGTAAAAAACACGTTTAAAATTTGTGGTCATATTTTTATACATTTTTAAGTCAGGTTCGTAATTTAAAAAAAAAGCATTTTTAAGTTCGTCCGGAGTTATGAGAGTAAAACTCAATTTCTACCATTTCCAATTGATTCGGGCGATAAAAATCTTTTAAAGATTCAATTAAAGATTGTGACTTATTTGAGTCTCAAATCCGTAACATCAATCGGTTGGTAACAAGTGTGCTACTAGGGTTTTACCCATGCAATAAAAAGCTATACACAAAAGAAAGTGTTGCATTTTTTTCGAGTACAATCCTCAGAAAAAGGAGTTGAACACATGGAATATATTAGAAAAGCAAAACTCACAAAAACTACAAGGAACAGCCCTATGGGATTGTACAAAATGTTAATTCAAAACTACTTATTGAAAAAATATGTAAAATATGATGCTTTTATTTCCATAAACTCCATTAATAATTCCCATTATTAATGTACTAATGTACAGACAAGTTGTATCGCGAATATTTGACGAAGTTTTCCTGCCTGGAAATGGACCGTGAAACTTATGTGCTGGATGACTTTAAGCAGCTTCCCGGTATGTCTTATTATACTGCCATTCAACGGAACGGCGTAGAGGAGCATTTCAGGACGAAGAAAAGGCCAAGTTTCCCAAAAAATATTTGATTTGGCAGGCAATATTCAACTGTAGTCGAGCAAGCCAAAGCTTCATCACCACCGGAACTGTAAACAAGGAAATATACCGTGAAGAATGCCTAAAGAAGCGTTTATTGCCATTCCCACGCAGCCATGACGCTCCCTCGCTATCTGGGCTGTTTTTGCATTTTGTCCTTTCGTCAAAAATGTTGTACCGAAAGAGGCGAATCCACCTAACTGCCCTTTGCCGTCTCGAATGAACTAAAACGTCTACAGCAGACGGACAGTTTAAAGAGACGTTAATATAATGAATCATGAATCACCTAACTGCCCGGAGTTGCGACCTATCGAACGGTATAGGGCTCTCGTGAAGAGAGAACTCTCTTAATATAAACAACAAGCTACAGCTATAGAAAAATTTCGAAAGTCTTGGAAAAAAGCAGCTAAATCGGTTGCAGAGAAGTCTGCACAGACCCTTATGGCCAGGGATAAGGTGCGACTCAAATCTCTTTGAGTGCAGCACGCGCTTCTACGAGATAGCACATTCAATTTCAAAGCGACGTGAAAGTGCAGTCTTTACTCCCGTGCACCCTTGTTTTGCCGTGCGCTCAAAGACGCACATCTCATTTCGAATTTGCTCTCGTCTATTTTGGCATTACCGATTGCACTCTCCCTTGTCGCCTCTGTGCGAACACAAGTGCGAAAAACAGACACGGCGGAACTCTAGATTGGACCTGCACAAATTTGTGTTTACTTCACATGTTTTCATAATGTTTTGTGTAAGCCAAAACATACTACACATCCACCCCTTTATTACCCTACACATAAAATAATAATATAATCTCCCTCCCCGACAAAAAAACATCCATCAGTAATGTACAAGAATCATTTAAATTGCTAAAAATTATAACATATTTTTTTTTGAATAAAAATTTTATTAAAAAAAAACCCCCTTTGAACCCCTACAATGCCTTTTTGTAATTGTAATTGTAATTGTTCAGTGTATAGTCCGTGCTTTCCTGCTAAGATTGCGTATCCGGGGACTCACCCCCAGGTCTATACACCTACAGTCCTTCCCGTTGCACTCGTCAGCTCGTGCGATACTCTAGACTCACATGGGTGGTCGTATCCGGGTCCTCCACTGGGTAGGCACAAGTGTCCGTCCAGTTTCTGGTACATTAATTATCTATTTTTTATGCCTCAATGAAGTACTAATGCTTAAAACGTTATAAGAAACCCCGTGTGAAAACAACTAACTAGTAGTAATTGGTATTGCGCTCAATTGGCCATTATAATGAAGATTTTATTCCGACCTCTTGAAAATATTTCAAATTTTTGAGAGTGGGACTAATGTCCATATTTGTGCCTTTTAGATTTTGGATTATTAGTAACATTACATGAAGCTTTCTCATTAAATGTCTCTCTCAACAACCAGATGGCAGCGTGGAAGGTGCCCTGTATTGGCCAACAAATTCTCTGTACAACCCTTCCCTTATACATCCAAACCCAACACTTCATCACATCCAAATGCTTTCAAAAGGTCGGTATCGGATGCTTTCATGTCTCGTTGGCTGACGATTCCATTCCTGGTTCCCTCGGCTGGACAGCTGATATTTTTTCCAGTGACTATTTTCCTGAGCTCCTTTACAAGGAGATCCTGCATATAGAGACTAAACAAACCGGACTACTCCTCGGATTGGTGGCCCGTTATATCATTAATAGCTGACATATCTAAATATAATTAAACAGACCCTTTGTGATAAAAAGGCATTTCATGCTTATATTAATGTGTTGAGATGTGTGATTATTATCGACCCCTGTGATCCTATTAAAATGTATTCCAAATACTCTGAGATAGCTAAATTGTTCTCAGAGTCAAAAATATTAACGTTATGAGTTTTATTGACCTTTTGACCTACAAGTTAAGTATTTATTGCTCTATGATAGTAATTTTTATGCCTAACTGAATTATTATTACTTAAAAAATCTGAGGAAACCCGTGTGTAAAACGGTAACATTTATTAGCATTCCATAAACCCATATTACTAAACATTTATTCCAACAACCAAACAAAATCGTAGAAGGCGCCCCGCATTGGCCAACAATAAATTCTCCTTCAAGCACTCCCCTTAACCATCCAAACCTAAACCTTTTTAATGAAAAGCTATAACTGATGACCTCAGTCGGCTGTTCTACTAAATAGCCCCTTAATCTTGTAATGTTACTGGTCTATACTGTTACTGTCACCCTTTATTGTTAGTGAGTACATATAATGTTTGAAGATTAATTATTGGTTTGATCTATAAACAAATCATCTGAAAACTCATTTCTATTTATCTCTTCCACTCGGCTACTCTCAATGTATACTTCCCTAATCAGTCCCTCCGCATAACCTAACTCACAATCCACCGATTCCAAAGTACGAGAGGAATTCCCACCGCCTAACATGCAAATGGGCGGAATGTTACAACTTGGAATTGTAACAGAAATCGATTAATAAACCCTCTCAGGTTCAACGCTAATATGCTATTATGATAAATTTAGAAGCTCATAACTGCATGCTAGGACTTTGCAAAAACTTAGGATTTGGAAATTTGTGTCGCTTAACAAATTCTCAAACAAATGTGCAAAAGCACGTTGGCCAATATTTAGTGTCAACCGGTGGGTACGTGTGCTCTACTCCAAGTTCCCCTTCTTTCAAACTCACCTTCAGTTCAATTTACCCATTGAGTTGGACACATCACAATAGAAAATATTGTGATGGAGCACGGACGTTAGGTTACTAGAAGTATGCAACATACTCTATAGCCTATTTAGGATTATATCTGAAAAATCCAAATTTGGCCAACACCCACCAACCCCCCTCCTAAATAAATAAAATAAAATAAATTTCCACACCCCCCCACCCACACCACACACACCAGCAAGCACAGCACACTCCCCCCCCAACATACCCCTCCCTCCCCCCTCCCCCCCTCCTCCCCCCCCACACGCCCCACAAAACGCCTCTCTTTCCCTCTCCCCCCCCCCCCCAAACCCAAATCGTTTTCTTCTCACCTAATTAAGTAACTGTCATTAGTTTTAAGATGACGTTTTAAGACAATTAAATGAATAAATAATGCATTTCGGATGGAACTAATAGCAAATTTGTTTTATTCCAGATTTAATCTGTCCACATTTTGTCGCAAACAAGCCTTTACACTTCACTTGAGCACTTTTAAAAATATTAAAAAGGAATCGTTTGCTCCACTGGAGCGTTGTTTGTTTTATTTTGTTGGTGATTTTAGTCTCAAAAACGAATAGTGATAGTTAACCTAACCTATAGATTCTAGGAGAAAGAACTCCATCCAATTTCACCTTTAATTCCACTTTGGCCAAACTTCCATGTTTTCCTTCAGCCTCGCTTGAATCCTTTTTGAGATATGGCACGGCGCTCCGTCCTGTTGGAAAATGACGTGTTGGTGTGCTCCACAGTTGGCTTTCATCTATGGTAGAACGTGGTCCTTCAAAATGTTCATGTAAACTTCGGTATTAACTTTTAATCCAGCTTCGATAAATGCTGGAGACATTTTCAAGCCATTGGACGCAACTGCCCCGAAAACCACGACTCCGACCGGATGTCTGGTTGTAAACTTGAATTTCACGTTCTCTGGAACATCCTCAATCTTCTTCGGCGAAATCAACCTGTCTGTTAGATACGGGATCGATGGTGAACATTTTCTCATCGGAGAATACGATGATGGTATGCTTCTTTTTACCCTTCTTACACCAAAAGAAGGGTATTAAGATTGCTTGAAAACTCGACTTTTTATCCGAGGCGAACTGAGCACATGTCTGTGTGTGTGTCTGTGTGTGTGTCTGTGTGTGTGTGTGTGTGTGTGTGTGTGTGTGTGTGTGCGCGTGTGTGTGTGTGTGTGTGTGTGTGTGTGTGTGTGTGTGTGTGTGTGTGTGTGTGTGTGTGTGCGGTAAACGGTAGCCAGGTGGCATCCGACAATCGTTGCAAATTGTTTTATGGGCTTTTGGGCGAGCAGCAAACTAGTCACAACCTCCTTTGCGTACATTTTTCTCAACTTTGTCGCAAACCACTGTTTTGTTTACATCGTCTCAGAGCATACAGTAGCCTGGGACATGGACATATGAAAGAAAAAAATTCCGCTCCTCTTTGATTTTTGGAAACCTTTGGGGTTCTATAATAACATTGCAAAATTTCAGCTCGATCGGTGAAACTATATTTTAGCGCCCGCAGTTTTAATTTTCCATAGGATTTTCTATGGGGAAACTTACTTTTTCAAAGAAAAATCTGGTGAGGTGACCCGTTTTCCTCTAAAAATAATTTAATCCAACAAATCTCTGGGAAATCTTCCATGAAAACTTTTCTTCGAAGACCGCAAAGCGATTCGACGCTTGCGGAAAAAGTGATTTAGCTAATACTGATTACTATCCAAACGAACGGCTCATTTGATTGTTTTTTCTAACAACACTGCCGCCTGCAGCATGACCTGCAGCATGCTGCTGTTTGCGCAAAGCAACCACGTGGTGTGGGGCGTTTACTCAGCATGAAGGAAAGCCGCTATCTTGCGCATAGAAAAGTTTGACAGTTGACACCGTTTGAACAAAATTACACAAAGCTTCCATTTGAATTTTAAACTGTTGTTTGAATAATATGGAAGAGTTAAGAGCAAACTAATGTTTGCTACCAAGAGCATCGATTTTTTTTGGTTGACCCAGTTTTGAACGCGTTCAGAGCAAATATAATGCCAACAAAGAGGGAAGTGCTTCAAGTGATGTTTTTTTACCGGAAACGTGTGCTAAGTATGATCCAAATCGAAGACTCTATGCGCAAGCTATCGGCTTTCCTCCATGCTGAGTAAACGCCGCACACAACGTGGTAGCTTTGCGCAAACAGCAGCATGCTGCAGGTCATGCTGCAGGCGGCAGTGTTGTTAGAAAAAACAATCAAATGAGCCGTTCGTTTGGATAGTAATCAGTATTAGCTAAATAACTTTTTCCGCAAGCGTCGAATCGCTTTGCGGTCTTCGAAGAAAAGTTTTCATGGAAGATTTCCCAGAGATTTGTTGGATTAAATTATTTTTAGAGGACAACGGGTCACCTCACCAGATTTTTCTTTGTAAAAGTAAGTTTCCCCATTGAAAATCCTATGGAAAATTAAAACCACGAGCGCTAAAATATAGTTTCACCGATCGAGCTGAAATTTTGCAAAGTTATTATAAGAGCCCAAAGGTTTCCAAAAATCAAAGGGGAACTGGAATTTAAATTTTGTCCCAGGCTAGTATACTGTCAGATGATTACACACATGTTTTAAAACAGTAAAAATAATGTTTAAAGCTACCCAAAAATAAGTATTGAAAACTTTCGGATTTTTTATGGGACATACTGTAGGCCTAATTCGTCTGCGACTTACAAATTTCTTCAGTGTCCAGAGCTCGACTTGCAGAGAATGTCGCAGATGGCCTAGCATTTATAGTAGATGTTTTTGTACCTCAATGCGTGTGTTTGTTATTTTTTACTTGTCCGATAACAAGGGCGAGGGATCACCTTTAATCAAAATATGGGTTCCTACCGAGGGGTACGCCACATTGCGATTGCACATTGGATCGCTGCTTATTCTTATCAAATTCACATAAAAAACCATCGCTTCCATTATCGTCATTAATCGCAACAGTATTATAAATCGCGAAATTAATGGCGTAATCGCGTAGTCACGTCGCGTCTCACCGTGACCGATTCATACTCGAATCACAGAGAACAGACATTGATGTGCATATACCTTGTCTAGAAAAACGTGTGTGAAAGTGAATATGGGCAGCCGGTATAAGAAGCAAGTGCAGAGAAAAACAAACAAAACTTTTCAAGTTATGTGCTAGGCTTTTTATTGATAAACATTGACATGACAGTTATCGTACAACTGCAGCGCCGCCTACCAGGAGCATAACGACATACATTTGAAATGTCGGTTAAAAGTTTTACACAAGAAGCAGACCGAAGATGAACGTCTGTTCTCTGTGCATTGAGCATTGATTTTGATGACTGGCGGCAATGTCATTTCTATTCAAGCTATCAATCCCGTTGCTGGCAACACTATCGAAATTTGTTTTGATTATTTCGAGCAAGTGATTCAGTGTTTTCCGAAACAAAATCGGTAGCGGAAAAAGTAATCTCAATTGGTAAGTGTTTGTGTTCCACTTTTGACGCCTGTGTGTATAAATCTCTTCCAGATGGCGGAGTAATTGAAGAATCGTGAGTGCACCGGGCGTAAATTGAAAGCAGCATACCTTCATTGTCCAAAGTGTTTAAAGATGCTTTCCAATTCCTCGAAACGCTCTCACATACGCAGTGACGAGCTTACGAACAAATTAGCAGTTTAAATGTTTTCCAGACGCAGTTGGTTTCCGCCCACCAGGAGTCGATCAATTCGCAGTAAAATAATCGCAGTAATTGATTAGATCACTCAGGAAGTGAAAGTTCTTAATTTCGGTTCGTGATGCAGGAGGTGAATGGTTTTATGGGCGAATTGGATTCCTTCCTTCAGCGATTCGAGAAAGGATTTGCACAGCTTTGCTCGATTGCCCCTGCAGTGGATGAAAATCGTTTGAATTAACTAGTAATTGCCATTGGTCCAATCTAGCTTACCTAATATCCAGTGTCAAATTGATGCCTATGGATGGAATCGTCGAGAGAGTGTTGGGGGATATGTCCAAAGAGGTTAGATTCTGCAACTACGGCAACGCTCGGTGTTCGATTTCGCTGATGTTGTTATTGGAAATATTCAGATAACCCGGTAAAGAAAACTAACTGCTTATCTTCTGAGAGCCATCCGTCAACGAGAGCGGTATCAACTTTTTGATGTTCTTGATAGACATGTCCAGTACCAGCTCCAGCCAAGTGGTAGCGTTCGGAACACATGCGATGGCCTTGTTGATGTCGGTCACGTTGCAGCAATACAGGACACTCGGGATCAGCATACGCATTCATTGGTTTGTGGCACAGATCCGTTGCTGGATTGTAACAGCCTAGTTCATTGGTGGGTGGAACTAAAGTCGGGTTTTTGGGATGTTTGTCGCATAAGTGGTATTGGTTGTTGATGTTGTCGTCGATGTCGTTGTCGTAGTTGTTGAGGATGTGGGGGACCATGTCGATTTGGGCTCCGTAGTCGTGGTAGCTGTTTTGAGTAAAGTAGTACTCGTCGTGCTAACTATCGACTCCCGAATGTCGGACGGATATGCTTCACCAACGGCTGATGGTGTCGTTGCGGTACTCTCCGTTGATATTAAGCTTGATCCAACATGATCTGCAACTATTCGGCTTTTAAATACGGTAGCAGCTACCGTAAGAAGCATTAGCAGCATTTATTTTTAATTTCAATACGACGGTGTATTGTTGACCAAAAGGCGTGAAGAGGAGGCAACAAAAAAAAAATCTGGAGCACGAATAGTAATTGAAAATTTCATTTATTATTGCGATGTCAGAAGAAAATTTTACTGATCGAATATTTGGGAGCGAGAAGTGTCATTTTGTTTCTGGCAGTTCTTGTTGTCCAATTTTTCGAGCAGTTCCATGCTGTCAGCGATAATTTTTATTCTGATCGCATCGTCATCACGCTCTCATCACGATTTATTGCAAAAAAATGCATTCAGCACAAAGAAAACTGTCATCATCGTGAAAATTTCCATGTCAGGGAAGCTTTATTCAACGCTCATCGTAGGAATGTAACCCCCCTCGGTTCCTACCGTGTGGTAGTACTTCAAAATCTAGTAGGGGACCGGTAGGTAAATAATTCGAGAAAATTGTTACGATGATGCATCCTTGAATTTTTGAAATAAGTTATGCCCAGAAAAATTGGAAAACTACAGTTGGGGTTTTCTGGGAAAACATACAATTCTGATTTTTCTATTCAATTCTCTTTCGTTCATATATCCATAAACTATATGCGTGGACAAAGTTTTATAAAAATCTAACACCCTTCGACCCAATCTGTACGATGATATATAATAATCCCCTGTAACGAGCCAAAGAAGGCACATATGCCGTATAAAAACGGCTCATTATGGAGCATGTGATTAAACCGAAGTACCATCAAACGCAAACTGATAGAAAGATACTAAAAAATTATTCTTACAGCACTGCACTCCCATGTTGATAATATTTCTTTATTATTAGCTAATGAAACGAAAAGGCACTTTTTTCTTGTTTCATGAATATTAGAGCCGCAGAAGAGAAACGGAAAAATGAACTTGTTTTGTATAGATACATACACTACAGCAGAAGGTCTAGACTGCTCGCAATGATACAAGTCTGCCTATCACTTGTTCCAATTATTCCTTCAATGAGAAAGATGCATAAAACTATTCCCTCTATGAAGTATTTCAATTACTTATTAATTAATTATACTTCAACGCAACCGCAGCGAAACCAGCTAAAGCAATTATTTTTAAACAACCTTTATTGTAATATAACAAATAATTTAACCTCCAACCGCAGAAACCACAAACACCACGAATGCTTGCATATCAGAAATGCCATTCGCTCACTCAAACGGGTATTCTGCATAAAACCAAATGTATGGAGCTTGGTTCGTGCTTCCGGTCATCATTGGCGAAACAACTCAACAGCAGTAAAATAGGCGCACAAAAATAGCGCCCGAGCTTCCCGGTCACGTACAGGACATATTCTAGCTGCTATCGCCAGCTGATGCAGCACCCAGAGTGGTAGCATATTTCGCTCCGATCATTATCAGCAAATTAAACGCCACAAAAACCAGCATCGACAGCGACGTTGTGCCATGCTTCGGCGTCCAGGCTGATGTTGACGGCCGGGATGATGGTCCACTTGACGCCGCCGTAGATTGCTTCTGTCTGTTCCAAGTCCAACCGAGTGCGGTCCGAGTTATGAAATAATTCAACTCCAACAGCAGTGTGACGATGTGCAGCACAATGTAGGGCAGCAGAAGAGTGCTGTTTGACTGAAAATGGCGAAACATTAATGGCGTTGGTTTCTTTTTATAGCTTGATGAGGGGGAGGAGGGGGAGGGGGAGAAAGTGACCGTGGCGGACTGGTTAGCACTCATACCGCCCCGTGCCAAAACAATGAGTTCAAGTCGCACTTCCGGACAGGTTACGGATGAATGTTCGAAGGATAGTAATGAAAAAAAAAAGTATTACTTGGAGTGCCGGCGATCTGAAAAAGTCAGAAGCATACATAAAATAAGGAAATATTGCCTTTTAACTGCTTTTCATATTTTTCAACTGTAGCTAACCACAATGTTTTAGAAAGTTGTAGTACATTGATTGGATGCATGTGTGAAAGGAATGGTTTTATAGCAAAACAAAATTACTATGATGAGAAAATTAAGCTCCCAGACGTGTACATCTCAGAGCCGTTGTTTATAGTAAGAAACACCCTAAAAGTGAAGCTAAAAGATTCAATTAAATTGTCAAATGGGATTCCAATCGATCTAAGTGAATGAAGATCAAAGCTTTGCTATATAGTGCATTGTTATAAATATGCTATATTTTTATTACAAACAGCCACACTTACTCTCTGCGTGTCTCTTAATATAAAGAACGTCTCTGGTTCGTCAGGTCAAAAATCCTTAAAAATGTTGCCGATCACTGTTACTAAATTTATATGTTTTGTGTTTATTTTTGTTTTAAGACTAAATTTATGTTCTTGGATTACCAACGTTCTGTGATGTTTATCTGTTAATAAATGGAAGACGGCCCCCTATGGAACAGGAAAATGGACTAAGAATTGCATGACTTGCTAACAGCACTTAAAAAGCGCCAACGACTTCCAAGTTACTTTTCGAAACCACCCCTAATTGCATTAAAATCTATGAACAACATCAGATTTGAAAATACGCCAATGACCATTCTAAAAGTAGAATAACGAACATTCTCCCAGAACGCAAGAATCTTACCTTCAATAATCCATAAATTGCCAGCCCGTTAGACTGTAACATTACCATCTCCATCACCAGGTGCATCTTTCTGCCGACAAATCCGAAAGTCCCACTTCCTCCCGTTCCATGCCCGGTGTCCTTATTTCGCTTCCGTTCCATCATCTCATGTATGGCAAAACACTGGCAAAGAAACAAGAAGCCGGATGAAAATTGCACAAAAGCTTAATTATTGAGGGATTTTGCTTCGGATGGTGTCATCACACCACAAACATTCCCGAACGCAACATTGGCCAACAAAGTGGAGGATGATAACATTATTCCGCTTACCGCTTCGACAACGTTGATCAGTACGGCATACCACATGATGAACTGAGCGGTCCGCCATGAACTGTTTAATCGTGTCTCGAACTGGTGCAGAAAGCCACCATTCTGAAGCCCGGCCCAGGCGGTCATAGTTAATTGATGCTGATTTGATGACGGGCTCGGTAGCTGCTGCAACGGTGGCATGTTCTGCCGACCGGAACATATCGATCGATAGCAGCTGGACATTGCTACTCTCTCCGGTATTTGGGATTTTGGATCACGTTTGTGCACTAGAGTGGAAGGAATCTACTGGGATTAACACAGCATCTGCAGGGAAATGAAATTTTACTGAACGGGATATTTGTCACTTATGGTATGAGTAGTATGGCAGATTGGCTTACTATGATGCGAATTGAATTTTATACAGCTTTCTCTCCGTCTCCATACCACGATATGGACGAATCCAGGTTGAAATAAGAAGAAGACACCGAGTGGTGATCTGGTGATAAATCTGACAGCTCCCTTGTTAAAGTATAGGACGAAACTTTTAAAATGCTTCTAGAAAATTCAAATGAAATTCTATTCAAAAGCGGTTTGTTGTATGATGTAAGAAAAATCCAAAGACATTTTCAGCAAAATAAAAATAAAATTAAAATAATGCCCCTATTGTGCAGTTCTAGATATTTCTTACATCATACAACAAACCGCTTTTAATTAAAATTCCATTTGAATTTTTTAGATGCATTTTAAAAGTTTCGTCCTATACTTAAACATGGGAGCTGTCAGATTTATCACCACTCGGTGTCTTCTTCTTTTTTCAACCTGGATTCCTCTATTGAAGAGACCATCGAGAAAGAGATTTGACTTACAGAAGAGTGGTTTATTAGTCAACAAGTTAGTTTCTATTAACACT
The DNA here is from genome assembly GCA_024533555.2 of Aedes koreicus. Lineage (NCBI taxonomy): Eukaryota > Metazoa > Arthropoda > Insecta > Diptera > Culicidae > Aedes > Aedes koreicus. The sequence goes on along the minus strand of JAHHFK020005016.1, from coordinate 494,121 downwards.
TCGGATTGAAGAAGAATGTTTTCGAATATTTCTAACGAAAATATTAGAAGATTTTTTTTAGCATTTCAAGCTTATTGCTTTCACAATTATTTAGCTTTTTGCTTACTCCCAACTGTGTATTTTAAATGCACTTCCACAATTATTAATTGAGAGCTTTCGATGCCAATTACCATTTTTGCATTATTATGATTGTGCCCAGGGAGTCGAGAAATTTTCCCTTACGAAAGATTCCTAGATCAGACCGGGAATCGAACCCAGCCACCTCTAGCATGGTGTTGCTTCGTAGCTGCGCCTTTACCGACTGAGCTAAGGGTGGACCCCTTAAGTAAGATGTAGGATGTAAGATACAAGGTATAATTACTGTGATGCAAATTGAATGTTACACTACACATGTAAAATACTCTTCACGTTGTTTCCAAGTGAAACACAAGTAATTTTTTTTCACGCCCATAAAAGGACTGTATCGAAAATAAGTTAACAACATATTTTTCTTTCAAATTGTATAAAAAATTGAAGTTTTATTCAATCAAATGGTTTCATAATTGTATGAGATTTAACTTGAATATTGTGAAGACCGGATGAAATTAATATTATTCTTTCACTAATTTACAAATTTTTGATCAAACACTTTTCATCAAGTTCCAGACAAGTGTTTCATCACATTTTTTGAACGACTTAGCCACATTTTTTTTTTTTTGAACTCCTGCATATTCTCAGCTGCTTTACCAGTCTTTTTGAAGACCCTTTTCACAATCGCCCAATAGCGTTCGATGGGCCGAAGTTGAGGGCAATTTAGCGGATGAATGCCCGTTCTCAACGAAATTTTTACCCTTGTCCGTGAGCCAATTAAGAATTGTTTTGGCGTAATGCGCCGACGCTTTTCCGGCCAAAACAGTGAAAGGGTTCTATGCTTCTGATATAAATGCAGCAAAACCTTCTGCAGACACTCAGATCGATAGATTTCCACGTTGATTGTTCCGGTGGTGTACAAAAAAAAAGGGTGCAACGATTTTTGTTTGAAATTATTAATGATTTTGTTGAACATTTGTTCTAAAGTCTCAACATTCGAAATTATATGTACTTCGTTAGTACTGTACCAAGAAGGCAGCTTCAATTTCATCTTCAGAACTTTATTCTGAATCCTTTGAAGTGTTTTTTCCTGGTAGCACAACAACTAGACCATATTGGAACAGCATAAAGCTTGGCCGGTCTAAAAATTTGTTTAAATATTAGTAGTTTGTTAATCAGACAAAGTTTGGATTTTCTGTTTATAAGACGATATAAACATTTTATATATTTATTACATTTGGCTTGAATGCCTTCAATGTGATCTTTAAAATTTAATTTTTGATCTAGTACCAGACCTAGGTATTTGACTTTACCAAGAAATTGGAACACCGTTCATAGTAACTATGTGACTACTACTGGGTTTCAAAAATGAAGCTCTAGGTTTATGTGGGAATATTATAAGTTGAGTTGCTGCCCTGAAAAACTCCAGCTCTAACATGTAGTCGATCGGATTTGGAATTCTGATAATTTACCTGCAGAGTTCTGCCAGTTAAATAATTTTGAATTAATTTCATAATATAGAGCGGAAAATTAAAGTTTCTCAATTTAGCAATTAAACCTTCATGCCAAACACTGTCGAATGCTTTTTCTATGTCTAGAAGAGCAACTCCAGTTGAGCAGCCTTCAGATTTGTTTGAACGAATTAAATTAGTAACTCTTAAGAGTTGATGAGTAGTTGAATGGCCATGGCGAAATCTAAATTGCTCACCTGCCAAATTGAGTTTGTATTGATGTGAAGCATCTTTCTATTCAAAATTATCTTTTCAAATTGTTTACTTATTGAAGGAAGTAGACTTATTGGTCTGTAGCTAAGAGTTTCAGCTGGATCTTTCTCGGGCTTCAAAATTGGAACAACTTTGGCATTTTTCCATTTGTCAGGAAAGTATGCCATATGAAAACATTTATTAAATAATTTTACTATGAAGGACAAGGTACTCACTGGGAGTTTTTTGTTGAGTATATAGAAAATTCCATCATCCACCTGGAGCTTTCATATCTTTGAACTTTTTAGTTATAGTTTTTACCTCATCCAAATCAGTACCCCAGAATTCATCAAAAATATTTTCCCGGGAGGAAATATTCAGATAATCACTAGCAACCTGATTCTCAATAGGACTAGTAAGACCCAAACTGGGAACTTTCAAACTGTTCAGCAAGTTTTTGAGCTTTTTCCACATTGTTTACAATATTTTATATTTTGAAGAAACCTCAAAGGCCTATTCCAGCGTTCAATGGAAAAGGCTTTTGAGGTTTCTTCAAAATGTTGGAGAGTTTCCGAAAAAGTTTGGAACTCGGTTCTAATTTTGACACATTATTTTCAAATTGTTTGTTGCTCAGGGCAGAGAAGCGTTTTTTAATTTGTTTTCTCTAATCTCGCCAGATAACTTTCATGGCGGGATCGCGTGTTCTTTGATATTGTCTTCTACGGATATTTTTCAGATGGATCAAACGCTGAAGATCGTCGTCTATTATAATTAATTGAAATTTACCCCGCATTTTGGAACTGAGACAGCTTTTGCTTAGACTATAGAAGTAGTCAGAGATTCAAGAGCATTATTGGTATCATTTTTAGTTTCCAAAGGAATATTACGATCAAAGTTATATTCTATGAATGTTTGATATTGGTTCAAATCCCAAGTAACAATTGTAGTTTTATTCTAGCCGTATAGCACTCCTCCCGGCTTTTTTGATATAATTTCATTCAAAACTGTTTTGTCTACCAACACCTCCTCTATGCTTCTTTAAAGCCGAAATTTGTACAAAATGGCCCACTCTATAGACGGTTGTGAAAACAAGTGAATAAAACCTTTATAAGAACATAAGGATTTTGAAAATGTTCTAGTGAAAGATGTTATGACCACTTGAGAACCTCCATAAAACCTATTGGCTGCCATGAAGATCAGAATGTGGCCAAATGGCCACAGCTGTCAAACTTCACTGTGAAATCGAGATTGTTTTTTGTTGTTCTGTTTTGTTCTATTCTTTGCTCTTCTGATTCATTTAGCAGTAAAAAAAAGGTCTAGTGTTGCGGGAAATTTTGTTTGATAGCAAAATATCCAAAACAAATTGCGTTTTCTACGGCGTATTATGCTCCAAATTTAATGCGCATTTATTTTTAAGGTGAATATTGACTCGATAAGAGCCGAAAATTAATGCGCCTCAAAAATTATGCGGATTTTCAACAACATAAATCAAATTGAAACAAATATATTCCATCAATTAATCATGAATTTCCTAAAAAAAAGTGCTTGAAATTGGATGAGATTATCTTTAAGAATGCCGAAATCAGTCTCCGATCTACTGTTTATTTGCATACCATTGAAAATTTGATGAATTTATCTTTCCACATTTCAATTATTTCTTACATTCCAATATGGCGATTGGAAAATAATCACAGTTTTGCCATAAAGCCAATTTTTCTTCGCAATGACTATTATAAAACTATTTGGTCTTATGGTGACTTCCTTCAATGCCAATTTGCCGTTTAATGCATTTATTGGAGGCAAAATGCATTTAAAACGCTTTTTCAACTGACCATAATAAGATAATATCAATGAGTCCTAAAACGGCATTTCAATGCAGCATTTAACGAGTTCATAAAGTCAAAATGAAACCTTTGATAGGAGTAAAAGGAATTTGAGAAACAATGTTTTAATATCGTTTAAAACAAGCTGTGTATGTTCTCATAAACCTGACTAAAATATGAAACATATTGGCACTTCTTGGTGCCATAATAAAACCAAATTGATTTCAAGTGGCATTCATAAAACTTTAATAAAACTTAATAAAGCAGGATGGTGTAAGCAATGTTACTTGGGAGATCGTTAATAAAAAAAAGAACAGTTGGAATAAAAAAAAATTTTACCACCGGGGACACCAATTCCCCAAAAAGGGAGACATCCTCCAGTAACAACCAAACAAATGTTGGGGGGTTTTCCCCGGAGGAAAAGCAAGTTGGGCTGTTTGGATATTGGATTGTGTAATAACCCGCAGAACAATTATCAAATAGTATATTTCCATTGGAATTGCTTTGAACATTATTCCACGAACGGTGTTTTGCATTAAAATCGCCAATAATTAAGAATTTTGACCTATTACGGGTAAGCTTCTGAAGGTCACCCTTGAAAAGATTCTTTTGCTGACCTACGCATTGGAATGGTAAATAGGCAGCTAATAGTGTAAGTTGACCAAATTTTGTTTCAACAGAAACCCTCAAAGTTTCAAAAACTTTTGTATCAAATGAAGAAGGAATTTGATGTTTGATACGCCGATGAACAATTATGGCAACGCCACCACCTGGGCTATCAAGACGATCATTGCGGTAAAAAAATAATTAGTATCCCTTTTTATGTTATTACCTGGTTTAAGAAAAGTTTCAGTTACAAAGGCAATGTGCACGTTATGAACTCGTAAAAAGTGAAACAGCTCGTCGCTTTGCGAGTCTTGCATTCCCAAAAATTGGATTTGTGGTTTTCACGACAATTCGCACATTTAAATTTTTTGGGATCCTTCACAGGACAGCTGTCCTTGGCGTGAGAGGAATCGCCACAATGCATGCATTTGGCATCCATGTGACAATTTTTTGTCCCGTGACCCCATCCCTGGTATTTACGGCACTGGGTGAGATGTTGAAAATTTCCTCCAGTATTCCTAAAGTGTTCCCACTTCACTCGGACATAGAGCATAAGGCTGGCTTTTTCCAATGCCTTAAGGTTATTCAGTTCATTTGATTTAAAATGAACTAAATAAAAATCGTTAGAAATCCCATTGCGAGAATCACCAGGTTGGGATTTCATTTTCAGTTTTATCACTAGAACTGGTGTAACTTCAAGCAATTTAGTTAGTTCTTGTTTGATCTCATCCAGGGATTCACCACTGGCCAGACCTTTTAAGACCACCTTGAACAGACGTTCAGTTTTGGTGTAATATGTGAAAAATTCGATGCCTCTTTGAGCAAAATACTCGAGGATAAGTTTTAATCCGATCTAGGTTTCAGCCAATACACGGCATTCACCCCGACGACCAATTTGGAAAGAAAATTTGAATCTTTAATGAAATTCGTAAGTTCCTTACGGAGACCATGAAAATCGGAGGTTGTTACCACAATAGGTGGAACCTTTTCTTTCCCTACATTAATTCGGGAATGTTTTGATGAATTTTGGCTGACTGATGGACCATTCTCATCAATTCTGAGTCGTTTTGACTCACTTTCGTCAAAAGTGGAGTAACTCAAATTTGAGTAAATGTAACTGGGATTGACAAGTCGACAAATCAAAAACATCCTTCTGATTTGAGTCGATGTTTTTGATTTGTCGACTTGTCAATCCCAGTTACATTTACTCAAATTAGAGTGACTCCACATTTTTGACAAAAATGAGTCAAAAACAACTCACAACTGAGTTAAAAGAGTTTAAAAAGAGATGTGACAATCAATCTCTCTCTCTCTCTCTCTCTCTCTCTCTCTCTCTCTCTCTTGAAAAAAAACGCATTCTAATAAAACATTCTATTACGCTAGGAAAGTACAAACCGTCTTGGAAAGTAACAATATCCCGTTTGAACCAAGAAACGCCCGCTCGAAGATTTGCTTCGGAAATTTGAGTTTGTTGGTGTACAAAACCAACTGGAAGACCGAGCATTGTAAGCGACTGATAAATCTAATTAATTAATGATTAATCAACATGAGGGCATCATTCGACTAAACCTCAATCGATGTCTGACAGGAAGCATCACAACCCACTCGCAGTTTCGCGGTTGTCCGGTTTGGAAACAGCACGATGTGGTAGATAGAACCGAGTGATCTTTCAGCTTCCTCAGTGACTTCTCTCATGTGCCCAGTGGGAGGTATTCACGGATGAAATCTGCATACATTGCCCTCAATTTTAGGATTAACAGCAAAGCGGCGTTCCATTTCCATTAGAACCGATCTATCATAACTCAGTGTTTTGTAGCGTTGGACCATTTTCAGGTGCCTTCTGTTGTTCACCACTTCTCATCAGATCCATGTAAAATTTTGCACCGATAATGATATCTACCGAAGCAGGTTCATAGAAGCGCGGATCTGCCAATTGCTTAGATTCTGAGAGCTTTTTTTGTTGAGATCCTACTGGGATCGCATGGAACGATCCAATTTCGGAAAATCTCTAGAATTTCTTCGTCATCAGGCAATATAGGTAATACGAGTTTAGGAGCTCTCAAGTCAGCCTGCATTTTCGTGACAATCGACCAGGGCGGATGAAAGAAGAATGTTCTGTGTAGGTGTGATTGAGAGTGTGTCTGACTTGTGACTGTGCAGGAATTTGTGGACTGCGATGAAGTGGTTTGTCGTTGTTTGGCGATGTGGTGAGTATAACAGTCTTAGTAGTCTATATCTGGGGTTCGGGTTTGGTGGCTTGGATTGTGACTGTCGTTGGTTTGGTGTGGAAGGTTTTGACTGCGACTTTGCGTGCAAAGTAGCCAGGGCTCAAACAATTTCTGCACATATCCCCCACAACACTCCTTTGAATCCTCCCAGATAAAACCCAAAAAGACCATATATGCAAGGATCGTACTCCATCCGCCAGATTGTTTGACAATCTTCTGCCGCATCTAAAGATGTTACGATTGATTAGTTGTTTATTGACAGATTAGAGTATATCGATGAAATATATCAGCTATAAGAGATCATCGTAACTGTTAAAGAGTAGAAACAAATTAGCGTGCGCTTCGCCTCTCTTCGCCGTACGCATCGCGTTTCGACCTCAAAGAAGAATCCCACTGCAGAGAAATAATTGCCTCACGACAACACTTTTTATGCTGCACCACATACAACCTGCCACGTCATCTCAGCCATCAGTGAAGGAGAGCGGAACCACCAAACAAAAGGCTCTGCCAACGGTGGTGAATAGTTAAAGCGAGTGGAAGGTGGTTCGCGCTGTTAGACGTTTGGACTTTCGGAAAAAAGGCACCAACGACGGAAAGTCGACGGCAATTGACCGGCCGAGAAACATTCCGGCATACCAGGTAAGTCACCCTCCATCTTGTGGGAAAATGTGGGCTGATCGGCAAAGCACTTTCAGTCGACTCCCATCGGACAGAACTGTGGCTGTGTATTTGCTAACCCTGTGGCAAACACGTGGAACGCTTGACGACTGACGAACAAAAGGCACCAACAACGGCAAGCCGACGGCGTTAGGCCGCTCGAGAACCATTCTGGCACACTAAGTAAGTCGTCTTCCATTTTGTTGGACATTGTTGGCTAATCGTGGAAATAATTTCAGTCGATTCCTCTCCCACGAGTTTCACTTACCAAAATTTCGATCACGTGTCACGAGGCAGTCAGCCAGCACCAAACCAGAAGGAGAAACGACCCCAGATCTGGTTTGTAGAACCATGAGCGCTTCGAGAAAATGGATGGTAACGAAAGTTACCCTTTAGGGTCGTTTTTTTGCGTTCATTTCTTTCCCAGATCTCAACGGTGATTCCGGTGGATCGTGCGGAACAAGATCGATCTCACGATTCGCGATAATTTTAGATCGCAAAAACACGGTAGGCAACGGCAACGCTTTGCTTCTAGAGATACGACAGACGACGAAAACAAGCGAAACACGCTCACCCATTCATCAGCGATTACGACTTCGACGTTCAGCGATCGCAACCAGCAGGACATTCTTTAGCGAGAGGTTAATGACAAGCGGTATTATAAGCAGGCAAACGTGCAAGAGAGGCTGGCGAAACGAGCAATTAACCCTAAGTATCCTCCGGGCCCGTGAGTGCTCAAACACTTCTATGTAAAAAGCTTGTAAACAGGAAGAAAAGAGAAAGTTTGAATGGGAGTCTAAATAGAACAGGATACAGAAATGTGGGAAGGATGTGGATTAACATGGTTGAATAATATACATGATTTAGAACTATGTTTTTGTTGTTTTATGTTATAGCATACATTCGCTAGTTTGCAAATATTGAGAACACCAATCTGATGTGCTACCAAGGGTAAGTCGCTAAGAACAGTGTGCCAGCCACGATGTCTTACACACTAGACGCATATGTTTCATAACTGCGGCACTTCAATCCATACCACATGTGTGGCACTCTGAGGAACATTTTTGACAGTTGAGCTTATAGAAATAAGAAACCAGCAACCTTGCCATTATGCATTGCCAAAATAACAATTTCGGCTGTCAACACATCGGCACATTACGGGAACTCCCAGAACAAGGCAACGCTTGTAGACATACTCAAACAAAATAACACAGAGAAAAGTGTGGTGTGCGATTCACCCCTTGTGTGCTACTCTAATGATAACAGTATCCATAAACATAAAAATAAATGTCTGGTGTGTGACCCTTATATACTCGGAAACTACTAAGCCAATCGGTGAACATTTGTAAGTAAGGATATTTGGGGCCAGGGAAGGTTCTAATGATGGTTTCAGACCCCTGCCCCTCTGGAGGGGGGGGGGGTCCCATACAAAAGAAACACAAATTACTGCATAACTCGAGAACTAATCAAGCAAATTGAACCAAATTTGACATGTGGGAGGTTTTGGAGGCAGGATTTTTTCTATGGTGGTTCAAAACCCCTCCCTTTTCGGGAATGTTGGGCTTTCATACAAATGAAACACAAGTTTCTGCATAACTCAAGAACTAATTAAGCAAATGGTACCAAATTAGGCATGTGGAAATTTTTGAAGACGAAAAATGTTTACATGCTAGTGCGAGACCCCTCCCTTCTCTGAAAGGGGGCTCCCATACAAATGAAACAGATATTTCTGCATAACTCGAGAGCTAGTCAAGCAAATGGAATCAAATTTGCCATGTGGGAATTTTTGGAGGAAGGATTTTTTCTATGGTAGATTGAAATTTCTCCCTTCCCTGGAAGGATCAGGAGGGGGGGCTCCGATAGAAATGAAACAGAAATTTCTGTATAACTCGAGAACTTATCAAGCGAATGGAACCAAATTTGGCATGTGGGGGTTTTATAGGCAGAATTTTTTTCTATGGTGGTTCAAGACCCCTCTCTTTTCGGAAATGGAGGGCTTCCATACAAATGAAACACAAATTTCTGCATAATTCAATAACTAATCAAGCAAATGGAACCAATTTGGCATGTGGGGGTTTTTGGAGGCAGGATTTTTATCTATGGTGGTTTGAGGCCCCTCGTTCATCTGGAAGGGGGGGGGGGCTCTCATACAAATGCAACACATTTCAACCAAAGATGAGAATTATCAAGGCAACTAAAAAACAAAATGTGTATTTCTCGACTAAGAAGCATGTTCTGATAGAAGTTTGAACCTCATCTTATTCAAGAAAGGGGGATGCTTGAGCTACTCTCAGTGCTACATTATGCACAAGAAGTTAATCTAAGGTTCTGCAAGAGAACATTATGTTCAAACTGAACAAACACGGCGGAGTTTGAAGATGAAAATTTTGTCTATGAAATTGTTCTACACAGAAAGAAAAACCATGGTAGAAACTACCGATCCGAGGGTTGAATTAATAACACACACCTACGTTTTTTATTTACAAAAAATACACACGTACGCAAACGAAAATATTTTAACAAAACTCATTCCGGGAAAAAAAAACAACCATAAACGCGCCAGTTCTATTAAATTTTCATTCGTTTAGTTGCAAGCGTAGCAACGCTCGCACCGTGTTCAGCCAGTAACTAATAAAAATTGAATTTCCAACACTTGCTTTACAGAAAACTGGGTGTGTCCATAATTTCTGGGGCAGTCTTTATTCGAAGAGATAAGATGATGAGCACAAAAAGTTTGATTATACCATACACACAAAGAAAATTTAACAGTATTCGGTAATTTTTTACCGAACTTTCAACAGCTGAACGTTCGGTAATCCGATTTAACAGATTTCGGTAAAATTTGACAAGTTCCGGTATTTTTTTTACCGGAATACTGTAAAATTTCACCGAAATCCGGTAAATCGGATTACCGAACGTTCAGCTGTTGAAAGTTCGGTAAAAAATTACCGAATACTGTAAAATTTTCTAAGTGTGTAGTAATTCCCATTGAAACTGCAAAGAGCCAACTTGGTTCTTAATTAAATGAGCTCAAAGTTTGGGAGAAGAATCAGTGCCGGATTTGGAATCAATTGAACCTAAAACGATATATTGAACCAAGCTAGTGTGTACACCAAGTAGAAAAAAAAGATTGATGATCATTTTTATAATATCCTATAAACAGTTGGGGAGCGATGCAAAACATATATTTATTGCCAAGAGATGAAAAAAGGGTTAGGTAACGTGACATGTTTCAACTATCTTAAATTGAAAATAAGATGCGTCGCATGAAGAAATGAACTTGAATTAGTTTTCATTTAAATTCAGTATATTCATTATTTAAATTCTAAGTCACGTCATGTATCATGTGTTATCGATAAAAAAAAATAGATGTATAAATTGATAGCTTCAAAGAATATCTTAATCATAACAGTCCTAGAACATTTTTGTTGTCATCCATCTGATTTTGTATGACATCTTTTTGAGATATGTTTAAATTATCTTCCACAAGTTTAGGCAACTCATCCTTGATGGATTCAATTTCATCCTGAAGTGCTGATTCATTGAAAGTATCTGCTTTTTCTAAATCATCCGAATCTACTAAACCTGTCAAATTCCCTGTACTATTTGTTAAACCACTAGCTCCATTTTCTGTTTCTGTGCCTGCCTTCTTAATATTGGTTTTATTTTGTTTTCCGGCAAATGAAATCACCACATCAATTAATTTATCCATCGTACGAAACAGGAAATTGAAAATACCGGTGTGCTTTTCGATATTTTCAATTGCTTTCTCCAACCTTTTAAGTTCATTTGAAAGACGATCTTCATCAACCCTTGTTCTAACGCCTTCGACATGATCTGCTGCTCCACAATCTGCATCCTCGTGTTTATCGAAGGCAGCTACAATTGCATTCAGCAAAGGAAACTTACTCGCCTCACAAACTCCTGCTTCGTCATCATGATTGAGTAAAAGAGCCACGCCTTTCAAATTACGCTTAGTGCACTGCAGGGCTCGCTCTTTTGCCGTTTCTGAGCTATCGTAAACAACCTTGGATTGACCGTCGAATATCAGGCAACGACGATCGTATCGCCAACTACAGAATTGTTTACTTTGATCGCGTAACTTACAAACCTTAATCCGAAGATGAAGAAAAATTTCATTAATTATCTCCAAAGATCACGTTGTTACATACATTATTACCTGTCCATACGGAATCAAACCAACCGTGAAGCATTTCTTGGAATATTGCTCCCTCCCATACGATGGATTCGTTAACACTCCAGCAGCTTTCAGTCCCAAAACCATCTTTCCCGGTGGAAATCCAACGTTCAACATACTGTCTATTATCGAATTAGGATACTTCCGAAGGACAAACTCTTCGCTATTATCATCAATAGATGGCGTGTCATCCTTCGATAATACGACGAAACTCAACGTTTCGATCAAGGCATCAACCATCGAACCTGGCTCCATCCGTTGTGCACCAATCGTAGTCGAAATGGCGACGGATGTATTAAATCGTCTTCTTATTTTCCTCAAAAACCGAGCGTAGTTTACCTAGCAAAGGAAAATAAACAACTGCTCAAGTACTTTTTCGAACAGACGTATCTGATTTTGTAAACAAAAAGTGGAAGTAAGATTCAAACGTAAATTTCTCAAAACTCTCAGCACCCTCACAGAAACTCCAACCATCATGTTAAGGAAATGTTATTCCTTGTGTGGCCCTAGTTTGCATGAAAGTGCTAAGGGTTTCAAGAATTCAACGTTAGAATCTTACTTCCCCTCTTCGTTTACAAAATCAGATATGTCTGTTTGAAGAAGTACTCGAGAACTGTTATTTTAATTTTTCCGAAATAAGCATTCCATCAAACCAACTTGATCGGCCACATCCAGCATCGTTGGATCGACATCCAAATCAATCCCATCGTACAGATCTCCATCCATGCAGTGTTCCATTTCTTGGCAAAACCGGTCGCTGCCCTCATCGTCTTGAAGCTCGAATGGATTCACAACAACTGACAGCATGAACGTGGCCTGCTTTGCGGAATCTTTCAGCCGAGACAGTTTGTCCCCAGAATCCGTGCCTTGATAAGACAACGATGGATTACTTCGATCGCACGTGACGTCGCACACTATGATGTAGTTGCATTTCGCCAGCTGACCTCTAAATGGCTCGGTCATCTCCGAATGTAGTTGTACGTTGCAAACAATGATCGCTGCAAAAATAAATTGAAACGATTTGTGTCACATACTTGAAATATCTCGTTTCACAAAACTCACGTTTATTTCTCGGCAGATGGTGACCGCAAGTTATACAGATCAACTGGAAACATGCTAGTAGCTTCAAGCGTTTAAACATAGCACTGACTTAGGAACAAACACGATTGGTGGATTCTGGTATCCCGACTCTGGTTTTATAGAAAACGGAAATCTACTTATCGAGAAACCGTGCTAGATTAGGAAAAGTTGCCCTACAGCAGTTGGTCATGTTTTTTAGCTTCCGGTTGTTCTCCCGTGTCGTTGGAAATCCGAAGAAATGTCAGCTTAAATGTATCGATGACGAAATAATTATATAGGGTAGATGCACCAATTGGCTATAGTTTGTCGGACAAAATTAATTGATGGATTCAACGGCTTGTATGAATTTAATGGAATCCATATGTTGTAACAAATAACAGAACTTCAAAGGATAATTATTTGAGGAATAGTCCTGAAGTGGAAGGAATTGTTCCAAAAAATTGATTTTTAATACAGATATTCATGGTTCGTGAGGGCCATTGCCGTAAATTTGCATGACGGTTATAAGACTATGACCATCATCTTCTCATGATCATTACAGCTCAGGATTTATGGTCAAATACTATGTCACTAAAAAACAGGTTGATCTCATTCGTAAAGAGTAAAAAATTAAATCACTCACTAATCATCTGTGAGAACGATATGCAAGACAAATTATTTCCAGCATAATAGTTAGGTGTTAACCTCTATGCATACTAAAAAACTTCTTCTTTTCATGTTGTCATTTTATTAACTTTCCTCGGGAAAGGGTGTTCCGATCAAAATTTGGTCAAACAGTAATGTGTGTGACTCGATCAAAGTTTCTATTAATAAGGTCTGAATCCGCAATAATCCGGACACCTCAAAACATGAATAAAACATAAATTTCGCATTATATTTCCGTCGTAGTTGTTTATTTCAGATTCATGGGATGTGTTTTAACAATTCGTGAACTTTGCGCTTAACTCCGTTCATTAGGGTTTGTACAGACTCTTCAGAAATCGTAGAAGCCGTCTTTGTCCAAATTTGCTGGAAGTGTTTGATGTCTTTGATTCCTTGCTTCTTTCCAGAAAGCTTTCGCTTCATCAGAGCCCAATATCTCTCGATTGGTCGTAGCTCTGGGCAAATTGGCGGGTTTGAGGTTTTTGGTACAATGTTCACTTGATTTGCTTGGTATTACTCCATCACAGTTTTAGCATAGTGGCATAATGCCAAATCGGGCCAGAACAAAGGTTTTTATTTGTGACTTTTGATGAAGGGTAGCAATCGCTTCTGCAGACACTCTTTCTAATAGATCTTCTTGTTGATTGTGCCTGTAGCGAAGAAAGAAGGAAATTTTGATGCCTTCTTCGTTCTGAAATTCTCAACTGTAGCATTTCTGGCCATAGCAGAACAAAAAGCCATCCCTGGAAGCTGCTTGAAATCCTCCAGGACATAAGTTTCATCGTCCATAACAACGCATGAAAACTTCGTCAAATATTCGCAGTACAAACGTCGAGCCCGTGATTTGGCTGTCAAGTTCTGTTTGTCGTTGCGATTTGGAACTGTTTTTACTTTATGCGACTTAAGTCCCAAACGTTGTTTTGATTTTTGGACAAAACCAGGCGACATCCCTATTTTACGAGCCACCGTTCGAATGGAGAGATTTAGGTTTTTCGTTAATATCCTTTTCACCTTTCGGTCCATGACAGGATCAGCGCGTCCAATGTTTTTGTCACTTCTCGGTTTCCTCTCCACCGTCAAACGTTCCGAAAATGATTTGAGCACATTGTGAACAGTGGATTTAGGCAAATCCAATGTTTTTGTAAGGTCCCGTATTGACAAGTCAGGATTTGCCGTACGCCCGAAAAAAATTCGCTCGCGCATTTGTTTTTCTTTCGTCGCCATCTAGAATACTAAACATGAAATGTAAACATCATTCAAAGTCTTTTTCATCATAGACCCTCAGCTATACCACAGTGAAATTTTTCATTCCTACGTGCAAGATTTCGAAAGTTACAATGATTTGAAGGTGTCCGGATTAATGTGGATACAGACCATAGTCATTTTTTTTCATTTTCAAGTTCAGTTACTACAGAATACAGGAGAAATATTCAGCTAAGCTTCCTTTTGTGGAAGCTTAGCCAAATGCGAGTTGCCGGGTCTTTTGTTTAACACCTGCCATAAGATTTTGTACAGTCTCCTTGTCCACTTTATTCGCCGTAGAACGCCAGTTTGCCTTGAACTGTTTCTCACTCACAACAGCTTTTTGTGTCTTCTTAAGGTTCCGCTTGGCGATGGCCCAATATTGTTCGATTGGGCGGAGCTCTGGCGTGTTGGGAGGGTTCTTGTCCTTGGGCACCACTTGAACGTTGTTGCCAGCATACCACTCCATGGTCTTTTTCTGTAATGGCAAGATGCCAAATCTGGCCAAAATAGAACGGAACAATTGTTTCGCTTCAGGAAAGGCAGTAGACGTTTTTGTAGGCACTCGCTTAGATAAATTTCCTGGTCGACGGTTCCGGTCGCAATGTAAACGTTGCTCTTCAAGCAACAGGTACAGATGGCCTGCCTAACCAGATATTTCTTCACGAACTTTGACATTTTAATATGCTTGAAAATATATGCCACCTTTCCCCGTCCGGTTGCCGTATAAAATTCCTGTCCAGGAAGCTGTTTGAAGTCTGCCTTGACGTAAGTTTCATCGTCCTGTACCACGCAATCAAACTTCGTCAGCATCGTCGTGTACAACTTTCGCGATCGTGCTTTGGCCGACGTGTTTTGTTTATCGTCGCGATTTGAAGCCACCACTTTCTTGTAAGTCGTCAGTCCAGTTCGTTTTTTAGCTCTATTCACGGTTGAAGGCGCCACTCCCAGCTTCTTTGCGACATCTCGGACGGAGAGGTTGGGGTTCCGCCCGAAACAGCGGGCTATTTTTTTCGTTGCTGTGGCCTCCGGCTTTCGATTTCCCCCCGATCCAGCTTTCCTAGATGTCGACAAACGTTCACCGAACACTTTTAATACGTTGGTTACAGTTGATTTAGCCACGTTCAACAATTTTGCCAACTTGGCGTGAGAGTAGTTTGGATTTTCGCCATGCACGTGCAAAATTATGATGCGTTGCTTCTCTTCCTAAGACGACATTTTGATAACTGAAGTGCTAATAACAAAATCAAAATAAAGGCCTGATGCTACACGCACACATCTTCAAAATGAGGGGCGTGCAAATTTTTTTAATGATCGATGAAAGGAAATGCGTCAAGTTTAAGTCGACCAAATCTTAATCGAAACACCCTTTATTTAAAAAAAAAACTGACACATTATGGTCAATATAGACTCGAATTTCAACCCTTTCTAGAATAATTAAATTTCAACCTAGACACAATGCTTGTACCTCATTTGAAAGGTTATGGTCTCAAAAAACCTGGTTCCAGTTAAATTGGCCACCGAGAATCTGCTTCAAAGGGAAGGAGATTTTGATTTCGTTGTGTGAACAGAATTGCAGACAAAACATTCCAGACTAGGTGTAAAGAGCTGCCGTCTTCGACAAAGTTTCTTAGTAAGTTATGTGTCGACTTTTGACATTATCATATTAGTTTCAGATCATGACGCAGAGATGGCGCTGCAGTCTACCTTTGCCAAATGAAGCGCTAGAGAGTTGCCGTCTTCGGCAATGTTTTTCAGTATGTTATTTGTCGTCTTTTGAGATTATCATATCTGTTCCAAATACTTAAATAGTGACCCTCTCCGTTTTGACTATTGTTTTCCGATGCCAAATTACAAATCAGCATTATCTAATATCGTTTAAGGAGTGTATCGAATATAAGCTATCCACATACATTTGCGTTATACGCATGTATTTGTGATGGTTTTTTATGCTCTGAACACTGCATGCTGTGCGTTTGGCTGTCAGCTTTCTTTTGTTTACTTGTTTGTGCGGTTCAAATTCTGCGTTTTCGAAATGTCGCGTATTGAAAAGGAAGTGAAAATTAAGGTTCTGGGCACATGGCTAAGTGAGAAGGGTATTACTATGCGAAAATTGGCGAAGCGGTTTGGAATTCATCATGCGAGTGTTAAAACCATCATTAATTAGTTTGGGGAACACTATTCTTTGGATGAGCTACCAGGAAGAGGCAGAAAACCCGGTTCTTCCAACCCGAAACTGGAGCAGAAAGTATCTCTAATCATGAAGAACAAATCAATGTCAATACGTGATTTGGCCAAAAAAGCAGGAACGAGTGTCGGAATGATCCAGCGTATCAAGAGGCGACCTACAAGAAGCAGAAAATCTCGAAACAAAGTGCAGAACAGAAGAAGCGAGCAGCAACATTAAAATCTCTTTCTATATATTGATTTCTATAAAAAATTACTAAAGAAGAAATCAATAGAACGAAAGATAAAAAAAAAAGGGCCCGGAAATTGTATTCGCGTCTTTTGCAGCGTCCGGATGCATGCGTTTTGATGGACGATGAGACCTATGTAAAGGAGGACTCAAAAACCCTTCCAGGTCCACAATACTTTACTGCCGTCGTTGGGGAGGATGTGAGCGATGCGGACAGGTCGATTCAAGTGGAGAAATTCGGTCGACAGGTACTGGTATGGCAAGCAATATGTTCCTGTGGTTTGAAGTCAACCATTTTTTACAATACCGCAACTATAAATGCGGAAATATATCGATCTGAGTGTCTCCAGAAGAGATTGTTGCCTTTATATAAGAAGCATAGTACACCTCCACTGTTTTGGCCGGATTTAGCGTCGGCTCACTATGCCAAAACCACTCTCAATTGGCTTGCGGAAAAGGGTATAGATTTCGTTGAGCAAAATATCAATCCACCAAACTGCCCTCAGCTTCGACCCATCGAACGTTACTGGGCAATCATGAAGAGGGTCTAAAAGAAGACTGGTAAGGCAGCTGGAAGCATGCAGGAGTTCAAAAAAAATTGGGCTCAAGCGTCCAAAAAATGCGATGCAACACTTGTCCGGAACTTGATGAAGAGCATTCGATCCAAAGCTCGAAAATTCGTGAAGAAATAACTTAAATTTCATTCGGTCTTCATTAAGTTCAAGTTTAACCTCGTACAATAAAGGATCAATTTTTTGTATGAATAAAATATCGGTTTTCAACATAATTTGAAAGAAAGTTTGTGGATAGCTTATTTTCGATACACTCCTTAAATGAAATGCATGCATTCACACACTCACCTTTAGCCAAACAAAAGAGCAAGTATTCCTCGTCGTCTGCTAACGACGCACTACTGCCAGTAAAAAGGATTTGGTCAAACCAATCCATGGCAAAAAGGCATGCAAAAAATCTGCGATCTCTGGAGAAAAAAACTTCTGATCTGGTTAAAAATATACCCATTGCTTGATGTTTATGCCATATACTACTAAATGGGTAAGTCGAATTAACCCATTTCATTGGTAACATTTCATGTTAACCCTTTTTGGGGAAATTTGTGAAATTTTACTCAACAAGAACTAATTGTAGATATACCATTCTTTAAACGGTATATAATTTCAAATCATCCATGGAACTCTCAAGTATGGTAAAATAGTTTTAAATAATTTGTTTTCTCGTGGTTATGATACACTGCATCAGGACCACAATCTGTAGACATGTAAATACATCTAAAATTGTTATTATCATTTTATATTATAATAGCCCTTCACATTATTATCAATGCTATTTTATAAGTCATTTTCAGCTTCACATATATTCGTCCATGTCAATTATAGCCCACCTAACCTACGTTATGTATTTGAAAAGATAGGAAGGTTTTTAACGTTTTTTTTTTAGAAAGGATCATAGACGACAAATTCTACTCATAAACTCTTTTTTCTTCCTCACCAAAAATATATAATTTATAATCAATCATTTCCTATTTAACAGACATAAAGTATAATGTATGGGTCCAGACCAACAAGAGTTATCGTAAAATTCATTTTTTTTTTGTAGTTTTATTAAGTTTCCGTTTTTGAAATTATTCATACTTATATGAATTTTATTTCGCTTTCGGCTTTTTCAAGACTATTAGGATATTAATACATATCTAATTTTTAATTTCAGTATCAGACCAGAGGATGTCAGATATATATTGTACCTACTCTTATTGTGTTCTTTGACTTTAATTGTGAAAACAAATTCTAATCTTAGTAGTTCTTAATTCTATAGAAGCTGCAACAGCGGAAGTCTTTCGATGAGTGGATGACCAGCTAAGTTACGGATATATATTCTTCTGGCTTGCTCGTATTATTTTTTTACATGATATTAAATGATGTGATATTATTGCATTGAAATTTATTTCATTAAAATCACTGTAGTACCTATGAGGCTAGGTTTACTGTTCTTTATATGCTATATGATTTCAGATCATCCATGGATATCCCAAGTTTTGTAAAATAATTTTAAATCAATTGCAACTTTCAGGTTCAAAAATGGAATTGTTATTATCATTCTTATATTCATTCATTATATTATTTTTCATTATAATATTCATTCATTATATTTTTTATAATTATATTATTGGCAAAGGGTAAATGCACCCTTCTTTTTGTGGAAATGCTCCTTAAACTTTGGAAAAACGCTCCTTAGATGCAATCAGAGGTATTAACCTTCTGGTTAGCGCTTGCCGGATGTTTCTATGGGTCTTAAGTTTTTTCAAGATTGTATAGTTTTGACGGGTCTTAAGTTTCTGAATTTAAGAGTCGTCAAAACGAAATTAAGACTCTTCAAAATGAAATTAAGACTAGTCAAAATGAAATTCAAACCCGTCAAACCTAGAAGATTGCGGAGCAAAGCTCCGCTATACAATCTTGAAGAAACTTAAGACCCGTCAAAACAACCGGCAAGCGCTAACCAGAAGCTAAATACCTCCGATTGCATTGTACCAGGCAAACGCATCTAAGGAGCATTTTTCCAAAGTTTAAGGATCATTTCCCCAAAAAGAAGGGTGCATTTACCCTGCTGCCACTATATTATTAATTCACTATAGTTTATATATTATTATATGACATTGAATATATATTGGGAAGGAAAGGAGCATCAGGGCATCACTCTAGCTGGAATTGGACAATGGAGTGGTATGACAACCGGCGTCTAGGAGGGAACAAACAGTATCATTTTCTTTATCCTATCGATTCGATTGTGATGCTGTGAATTCTACTCCAACAGTTTCAGCGAGAGTGACGCGTCCTTCTTATCAAGCCATTCCGTAGAAAGCTTAATAAGTATTGCGAATTGGGTTATTCGATTTGTTGGATCGTATCGTTGGAAGGAGAATCTTTTTTCCTGCGGGTTTCGCGTAAGTGTCTCTGCTTACGGGTCCGCCCCACCGTTTTTGGTCCTTCATACAGGGCTGGTAGCAGGTCACTTTTTAGTGACTTGGTCACTATTTTGAGGCTAGTCACTAAAAAGTCACTATTTGCATCCAAAAGTCACTAAAGTCACTATTTTTCGGAAAATGGTCACTAAAGTCACTATTTTTGCACCGCCGATTGTAAAAAGTTAAAAAAAATCACTTGTATCTATTGTACAATAGTCGAGAAATATACACCAAAGAAGCGCATTTATCATCTCCCTATAAATCGGATTGACAGCAGAATAAAGTGAAAAATATTGTGGGCTGTGAATCGTGTTACTATTATCTTGAAATCAGATTAATATTTTTCTTCCGCAAAGATAGGTTTGGTATAATTTTCTTGAAGTCGTTTACCATGATGCGGTCACAAGTATAACTAAAGGCTGCCGCACAATAGCGCGTCCCACGTCGCGTCGTGTTAGTTGTCAACGCCAGCGTTCAGTGCTAAAACGCCTTTATGACGCTCATTACGCTCATAACGTTTTAACCGCACCATATAGCGTCAATGATGTGTCGGCATCAGTTATTTATTTTACTCTGAATGTGCATAATGTAGTGAGTTTTTTCAACTAACTTTAATTTAAATCATTTTAGCTGCATTATATTACTTACTTCAAACTAGATGCCCTGGCGAACGCTGTCTCGCCTCTCCTCAATTGAACTTGTCAATTGCTGAGAGCTGGTCGGTCACAGCACTCTACATTCCCAAGCAGCACACTCCGACCATAATTAGTTGCAGCAACTTGATTATGACTAAACAAGTCACATTTATGTTTTCTCCACCGAGTGGCACCGAGTGTGATACTAAGGTTAGTTTGAATGCGACGCACGTGGTCCCATATTACATCATCTTTCATTATTTTTACAGTTTTCCAGCCATTTCATTAAAAAATTTCATATTTCTTTACATATAAACCCAGTAAACACTAAAGCGGACTACCCTTTTGTTATCCAAATTGTCGAGAAAAGTGGGAATGAATTGTAAATCAGATACAGGACTTATTTTTGGTGCATCGCTTAGTAATTCTGAATCTAGATTTGATTGTTCGTTTTCCGACAGTCAAGCAAACTCAATTCGATCATGGGTCAAATCGAACCAGTTTATAAAAGCGTAAGTTTCATTAAAACTCGTACATTATAGTGTTTCTTTTTTTCTAGGAAATTTCTGAGACAAATATTTTTAGTTTATGATACAGAAGATTTTACAAATTCAGAATTCTTCAATTATTTAAGATTATTCTGACTTTGTTTGACTGCTCTTAAACCGAATATTTGTTTGGTCAAGTTGTTAAGTTAGCTGGTAAGTACGTATTCAAAAAATCTGGTATGCAAAACTCGTTTCTAAAATATTACCAATGCTTCAACCCATCAGTCGTTGCATCGAGTTAAAGGTCTAAGTATATTGTGAAAATCGCCAAGTTACTCCGATTCAGATCAACTATGATCTTCTTCTTGATGAATGAAACTTGCTAAAATGCGAAGTGTTGACCAGTTGGAACCAGTATTGGAACCAGTTGTGTACTAAGAAAACGGCTGTAGGTGAGCCTAAATATCCTCAGGTGACTAAGGTAGTGACAACAGATTTAGCTGCATCACATAGGAACGGCTCAAAAAGGAATTGAGAAGCGAGATATGTTAGAAGTAATTCTAGCACATGCCATGCTAGAAGGCGTTTCGACCGAGCGTAAAGAACAGGCTTCACAAAAACAAGTTGCGGGTGAAGTGCAGGAGGTCCCGGAGAAAAAAAAATTCGCTTGATTACAGACTTCTTACCAAAAAGTGACAGCGCCGCAGTATTACTCATTCTTGCAAACGGTGGTGTTCACTTAGCTAATTTTTACTGTAACTATACAACAAATGTATAAGAGATTAAGAAATACTAAAATTTGGATATCACTTTTTAGTCACTATTTGGTCACTATTTTTATTTTTATTTTAGTCACTAAAGTCACTATTATTTATCCAGATATCCGCTACCAGCCCTGTTCATACAGCGTTACTATTCACAGTAACCGGTAACCGGTAACTCAATTTGATCTTGCTATTAAGTGGAGCTGCATACATGACAAGGTCTTAGAAGGGATGGTGGCTACCTTACATAGATACACATACATGGGTGAAATTTAACCCAATCATGGGTTCTCGGATTTTTTAAGAGTTACCGTGTTGACGCATTCAAATTCGATCAGCCCGAATGAACTTATGTGCAGTGCATAAAAAGGAACCTGAGCAGGCTGTGCCATAATGGAAAGTGAACGGTGGGAGCCGTTAAGTTCGACTAATCTATTCTCAATATTTTCAATAATCAGTTTCATCTGGGTGAGGATGGTTTTGAGTAGAGTCCCTGTAAAGAGTCACGCCACATATTTCTTATTTTCACCCATTTCACTTATTTCGATTAGTTATCATTTTGCGTGCATGTATGATTCAGATGGGCTTCTCGATAGGTAGCCCCGATAGGCAGAGTTGGCTTCACTCTTGGCGTGACTCTTTATAGCGACTCTAGTTTTGAGTATCAAATTGGAAGTATTATTTTCTAAGTGTTGCGGCGTTGCGTTACATCCTAGACTGAGATCGACAGGGCATATTTAATTGCTATGTTCGATTTTACCGGCCTCATGGTCCTACAGAACGAAGATTATCTTTAAAAATGAAGTATTGATCCGAAGAAAGCCAAGCAGGAATAGTTTCTATCAGAGAAGCATCCACGGTTAATCCATCTTTTGTAACCATGGAAACAGCACTAACCATTCAAGTGTTGATAATTCTACCGCTGATACTATGACTTTGCTGAGGGTGAGAAAGTTTCTACCGCTAGTGATCTTCAGCGTATCTCGAAGTTAAAAACAATATCCCCCTCAAGATCCTTGGCATCGGGAAACCCCCCAGAGCTCTCTAGTGGTAGATTTTTCCGCTTGGTGTTTGAAAAAGTTTACTTTGCCGATAAAGAAAATGATTAACCCGTGAAGAACCGGGGCCGAGTGATTCGTACTTTTTGAATCAAGGTTGAACGTGCAAAATCCGAAAAAAGATTTTCGAACTTTGAACCATCAAACAAACAAACGAAAACGTCAACCCGAATTCATAATTTCCACCAAGAACAGATCTTTCAGAAAAATACAAAGTGTCTTGTCACTCTGGTTCCTCACAGGTTAATACCCTTTCGTTCCTGTGGATGGTTCTTGTGAAACAGCAAGAAAGATAGAATACCCTTCGTTCCGTTCGTTGGCATCCCCACAGCGGAAAAGTTGATGTGAAATCATCACACCACTGTCGTCGTCGTTCTTGTGGGAAAGTATAAACATAAACTTTCCGGCAAAAGTTACTTCCGTTATTACTGAAAACGGTGCGTGCTGATTGGTGGCGGGAAACGTTGCAGGAGTTTGAAGCTTATTTTATTTTATATATTTTAGCTGTAAAGCGTCGAGACGAATGAAGTCTAGTATAAACACTTTGTGAAACTGACGGCCTACATATTTTTACGGAATTGTTTTGATTCCAGTGTTCAATGGCATGACTCAGCATTTTTCCAACAAGTTATGGTTGTTGGCCTGATTTTAGCAATAATTGAACATTGTACGGTAATGTAGCTTCATTTCTAAACTTCGATAACGAATGTTAATTTCAGAATAAACGATAACATAATAATGATAGATAAAAGGTAAAATTATAGAATTGATAGTTTGGGTAGATAACCGCAGAGTGATAATTGTATATTTTCAGGGAACAGGTTCTTTTTTTTTTTGATTATGTACGAAACGAACGAGCATTTCCATTGGCTAACTGTCAGCGTTGAAAGGACCAGAGAAGGCTGTTTCCACCCATCAACTAATAAAGTCGTATCTCGCTCTTACAGTAACCGGCACAACAAAGATCCACCCATTTAAATATAATTTAAACGCCTTTTAATGTCTTTTGATGACGGAAAATATTTTTATTAAATATGTTTTATGTTTGCTCTAGCAACATTCATTAGATTTTATATGGGAAGGTCCATTAATTATGTCACGCAGTAAGGAGGGAGGGGGCGTTTGGGAAAACGTGACAATCCATACAAAAAACTTTGAAGGTCCAGTCCATACAAAAAACGTGAGAAAGGGGGGGGGGGTAAAAAGTCACTATTCGCGTGACATAATTAATGGACGTTCCTGTCGTGACCTGACCGAATCAGCTTCAATAATGTTGCTTCACTGTTCTGGTCCGTTGCTGTCAAAGTTCGTTACAAGAATGAACTGAATCAGCACAGCTAGCTGGTATTTATAGCTAACGGTCTCCCATGTCAATGCGTTGCGTTGGTTTTGTTTTCGCTTACAAAGTGAGGAGATTTTCGCTTAGCTTACTACGAGTTTTATTTCGTTTCACGCTAAGTTGATTATACTCAAATCGAAAGGTAAATTAATACTCTTCAAATCCTTAAAAACATTTAACGTTTCATTCACACATACTCTGTATACTACAATCCCCCCCGTCTACTCTGTTTTTTTTTTTTTTTCATTTGAGCTTTTATTTAATTGAATATGTTATCAAAAGTGTGTTTCATACCCCTCCCTTTCCTTCTTTCCTCCCTCTTCTTTTTCTTTCTCAGCAAGTTCAGCATTAGATTATAATTTGCATGATTGATATAGTTTTCAATTTTTTTTTTCTCCTCACTTTTTGTTATTTTTTTTATTTATTTTTTTTTTCTTTTTATATATTGTTTTTTATATTATTGTTTTGTTTTTTTTTTTTTTTTTTTCTTTTTTTTTTTTTTTTCTCTTCCCCTTTTTTCTCCCAAAATTACTTATTAATACATTTTTTCAATTTTTTTTTTTTTTTTTTTTTTTTCCCGACCCCTGTCTCAGGTCCACTCTTTATTCCTCTTCCTCGATTTGAATATCTGAATCTCTGAGCTTACAATGTCTTATCATGTCCTCAATCTATTACACACGTTATCTGCAAGTTCCACTTTCCACCAGCAAATCGTAAAAATCAGTATCGACCGCTAAATATCAACAAATTTTACAACAGTCTGACAAGTACAAAATTATTTTCATTAGCATTCAGCTTTCTGTACATCAATTTACACAGTTAATGTACTTTAAATTGGTATAACTTGGAACATAATCCTAATAAAATATCATTATCCTCAGAAGACATCACTAATGCCTTCAAGATTATCATAGGTCAGCATTACTATTGATTTCAAGTTAATAATTAACCAGAAAAATCCTTAGTCAATCTAATATTCAATTGCAATGAGTTTGCAATCATGGTTCTAAAGAAATATGCACAAAAGGGTTTTTTTTTACTGTTCTATCAACATTTTTACGTTTCGAAAGCTTAAATATTATAGATATCTTTGCCAAAAGCGTTATGTTGAGTAAACTCGGGTAATGCACCATAATCCTCGATTTTATAGACTTATCAACTCTCATAAAAAAGATCCACCAGTGGAAGAAATATTAAGTCGAGTAAATATCATTGACACACCCTCCGCGTTTCGTGATTTTGACATTTCATTGTTTATCATGTTTGTTATGCAAGTGTTATGCAAAATCTCATCGTGCGTGATTGTCAATGAACCGAATCCCAAAAAAACCGAAAAGTATTGCATTAGCCGTGGTGCAGTTCTGAAGATCAATTTGAAGTATAAATTGCGTGGAAGTGTTGCTGATCGATCTGGAAGAGGATCAAAACGATGATTTTGACATTTCATTGTTTATCATGTTTGTTATGCAAGTGTTATGCAAAATCTCATCGTGCGTGATTGTCAATGAACCGAATCCCAATGCAAAATAGCCGAAAAGTATTGCATTAGCCGTGGTGCAGTTCTGAAGATCAATTTGAAGTATAAATTGCGTGGAAGTGTTGCTGATCGATCTGGAAGAGGATCAAAACGCAAAAGTGGTGCACGAGCAGACACCATCAGAATCTGTTGTATGGTTTGAAACAATCCAACCGTGTAAACCAGCAGTTGGATGCGACCCATTCGAGAGTTCTAGAGCGTTCAAAACTGGATGCTTGTCTTTATCACCGGATCGAAGGCGAGACGATGCTGTTCTTAACTGCTGAAGAAGGTCTTGAAGAAGCTCCGATTTCAGATGAAAGATCTTGGTAAAGCATAGCATTGCTTGGACTACGAATAAGAAGAAATTGAGCTGAAGGTGAGCTCTCACTCGACCAAGAGAGCTACATTGAATCGATTTCAAATAGCGAACAGTCAAGCCATGCATATGTCAAAGCCCCCAGCTTACTGCAATACGGCCGCTGGTCAAGGCGTTAATAACGGGTGTTCAGTAAAAAATGAGAATGTTTTCAGTCATATAGTGAAAAAAAAATTTCAATGAATTCAATGTTTTTTATTAAAAACATAATGTTTATTCTTCAAAACAACGTCAATGAATATTGAAGAACGGGCCCTGGTCAGCCGTACAACGCAACTTAGTCGCGATGCTCTCACAAGAGCGCTGGACGGCACTGACGTCCATCTTTCGGATATAATTTCGGATCCTCGTGGTCAACTGCTTCGTGTCTTTGATCCGCCAGTTATTTTTGTACACTAGAGTACTGAGGGAGCTGAAAAAATCCTCAATGGGACGGCACTGGAGCAAGTTGGTCGGGTTCTTTTCTTTCGGCACGTACGGTATCTTTTTCTACTCAAGATACTCAAGATACTTCTTGGCGTAATGGGAAGACGCCTTGTCCAGTCAAAAGACGTACTTCCCATCCGCATGATGCTCCTTTAAGAACGGCAGAAGAACAAGTCACTCCTCCTGGAACACTTGTTGATTGATGGCCAGACCGCTCGGCTTGAACCACGGCTTTGAAATCCCTCTGTCCGATATGACGATGTACAGCATAACTTTTTCAAATTTATGCTTTAACTTATATTTTACTTCTGGAGGTGTAACCAACTTGTCGCTGGAATAGTAGCTGTCATTTCCTGGAATGTAGGTCTTCGAGAGTGGAAAGTAACTTTCGTCGTCCAGCACGAACGGGAGTTCTTCGTCATACACCGGCACTGCGATTTCACGGTCGCTATCTGCTCGTCCGTGTACTCGGGGGACCGAGTCTTCTTCCGACAGATGATGTCCTCCATCTTCGTTTTCGTCTCGAAAGTGGTCTACCGTAAAAAAATTTCCACGATGACCATGCGTTTCGTAAAACCGTAACACACGCTCGCGGAGTGCTTGCTGTTTCGACGCCATCTTTGATTGAACTGGCAGCACCCGAGCGAAAAGAAACATGCCACCCATTTCTAGGGAGTCCAGAGAGCAATTTTCTTGGAGAGAAAAAAAATTACGCTCTTTACTTTAATTACAGAAAGGTATAGAAATCATTCTCATTTTTTATTGAACACCCGTTAATTCCGATGTGACCGAAACACTGCACTTACCGGATTTTCTTCCTCCGGGTGGCGTAACGCTACAAAAGCTATACCAACGGCAACACACGCAACGACACACAAAGTTCATCAAAAAATGCGAATTTATCACTGGAGAACACTCCACGATGCACAGCGGCTTTTTTCGATGAAACAGTTTACATCACTTTTTAACTTCACTAAAGGTTTCCTGAAACTAACGGAAAAAAATGACAGCGAAAAGAGAAAACAAGTCCACCCATTGCACAGTGGGAAAAAGAATCCAAATTCCCAAGTAAGGTTCTTCAACCAAACCAATTTACACAAACCATATTTTACACATAGTACATTTATAAACTTAACAGAGATAATTTCATGTTGTGTTAAGCCCGTTTTATCCCAATTCATTCATATTATTTGATTTTTCTTATTACTTTCCGAACAGCAGCAATCGTCACAAATTAATTTCACTGGAAAAGTACATATCCCACAGAGCATCTGAATAGAAGTACACTGATAGGCAAAATAAAGTGCCCACCTCTTCGTTTTTTCAATTTCTCTCATTTACTTGGTTCAAATTAAAGTAAACACACTGTATTTTTTTTATTATCTTATTTTTTATATTCTTTTTAAGTTTCACTTATGGAATACTGAAAAAAAAGGAGTTTTACTTAAAGAAGAAAAAAAATCAATTTGTGTTGAAAAAAAAACCGTGACAAAATAAAGTGCCCACATCAAAAATCGATATGTTTTCGATAAGTTTCCATTGGAAGACCCCTCGATTGTTTATGTTTTGATATTTTGACATGTTTTGAAGCAAACGGCTCAACCTGGTGCATTTGTATACGTGATCGCATTTGATTCAATTGAAAAAAATGGAGAACGCAGTGCTTTCGAAAGCAATTCCCTTGTGTATCCGAAAATTGGTCGTTCGTGATGTGCAAAACGGTGAATCGCACCGGGCTGTCGCTAAGAAGTACAGTATCAGTAAGGCAACGGTTGGCAAAATTCTTCTGAAGCTTAAAACGTTTGGATCAGTGGTGGATCGCCCTGGCAGAGGCAGGAACCGGAAAACGGATGCGAGAACGGACACCAAAATCATGCGCGAAGTCAAGAAGAACCCGAAGGTAGCTGTCCGCGAGATCCAGGAAACCCTTCAGTTATCAGTTTCCGGTCGAACTGTTCGTCGCCGTCTCGTAGCACAGGGGTTGAATAGCAAACTTGCCCGGAAGCGCCCATTTATCAGCAAGGCAAACAAAGCCAAACGGCTTAAGTTTGCTAAAGAGCATGCTGATAAGCCCCTAGAGTTCTGGAAAACGGTTCTCTGGACGGACGAATCAAAATTCGAGCTGTTTAACCGAAAGCGGCGGGTTCGTGTTTGGTGCAGATCGGGAGAGGAGCTTCAGGAGCGTCACATCCAAGGCACGATGAAGCATGGAGGAGGAAATGTGATGGTCTGGGGGTGTTTTTCGTGGGGTGGAGTGGGAAGCATTGTGAAAATCGACGGGATAATGACGGCAGATTCTTACATCAACATCCTGCGAGAAAATCTGGAGGTTTCGCTGATCCAGACGGGCCTTGAAGAGAAGTTCGTATTCCAGCAGGACAACGACCCGAAGCATACTGCCAAGAAGACCAAGCCTTTCTTCCGGTCTTGTCGGATCAAACCGCTGGAATGGCCTCCACAAAGCCCGGACCTCAATCCCATCGAGAATTTGTGGGCGATTCTCGATGCCAGGATTGAAAAAACTGGTGTTACCAATAAAAATAACTATTTTGAAGCCCTGGAGCGCGCCTGGGAAGAGCTAGATCCACAGCACCTAAATAACCTGGTCGAGAGCATGTCGAAGCGCCTGCAGGAGGTCCTGAAGGTCAAAGGAGGACACATCAATTATTGAAATGCTTTTATTTTACCTT
This sequence comes from Aedes koreicus, assembly GCA_024533555.2. Taxonomy (NCBI): domain Eukaryota; kingdom Metazoa; phylum Arthropoda; class Insecta; order Diptera; family Culicidae; genus Aedes; species Aedes koreicus. Next base: position 465,182 of record JAHHFK020005016.1, on the reverse strand, counting down.
AATTTATGTTTTCTGTAGCCTAAATGAAGTGGGCACTTTATTTTGTCACTGTTTTTTTTTTTTTCAACACAAATTGATTTTTTTTTTCTTTAAGTAAAACTCCTTTTTTTCAGTATTCCATAAGTGAAACTTAAAAAGAATATAAAAAATAAGATAATAAAAAAAGACAGTGTGTTTACTTTAATTTGAACCAAGTAAATGAGAGAAATTGAAAAAACGATGAGGTGGGCACTTTATTTTGCCTATCAATGTAATTTGAAGCATCTTTGCGTGTATTTGGGTCTTATAGATAGCCCGTTTTGCCCCAATTCACCCTAAATTTATGGTTTCTCTTCATTCTGCTCATATTGTTGCAATCTCCGCAATATATTTTAAGTGAAAATGCATATATTTTACACATATTACATTTATAAATTTAACCGGGATAATTTCATGTTGTGTTTGGCCCGTTTTACCCCAATTCATCCACATATTTCAATAGTCTACATTTTTTTTTATTTTGCTAGATTCTTTCAAAATAGCCACAATCGCCGCAATATACCGCATAAAACAAATCCGAAAGACGTTGCCCGAAGAAAATCTAACCGATATGATGCTGATTTCTTTGACGTGGTCGGATCCCAAGATGTCTTACCTGGAGTATAAACTGCTTCCTTGTAAAATACAAGACGAGGACTTCTCTCGTAAGATGGTATTTTACTCTACCGATAGCACTTTCATCACGGATCATGAGATCGACGACAGTGATGATAGTTCGGCTGATAGTGAATACAGCCAATAGCACAGAATTATATTTCGCCATTTTGTGATTCATAGTTAAACATTTATTTGTTTAATTTTTAAACAAGAGAAGTACCAAGAAAAATCAAAGAATAGGGATGAATTGGGGTGAAACGTGCCAGACACAACATGAAGTTATCCCTGTAAAGTTTCTAAATATAATACGTAAATTGCAACTTTAAGCAGAATGAAGAAAAACCATCTATTTAAGGTATATTGGGGCAAAAAAACGCTATCTACAAGACCCAAAAACACGCAAAGTCGCTCCAAATTACTTCTATGCAGATGTTCTGTGGGATATGTACTTTTCCGCTGGAGGCTCGGAAAAATCGAATCAAAAGAAGGGGTAAAACGGGCCAGACACACGAAAATCACTGTAAGTTTCTAAATGTGATAGGTGTAATATATATGCATTTTCACTTAAAATATATTGCGGAGATTGCAACAATATGAGCAGAATGAAGAGAAACTATCAATTTAGGGTGAATTGGGGCAAAACGAACCACTTCCCGTGCTTTACACAACACAAAACCGTCGCGAATCGATTTATTAGCCATTTGGTTTGGCATTTTAGCATTTGGTTTGGTTAAAAAACCAGCGGCTTCGCTTACTTGGGAATTTGGGTCCATTTTTTCCCACTGTGCATTGCTGGTGCCTACCTCGATCGAAGAACTCCTAAAAATATTCTATCCAAAAACACACCGAATCAAAACAAAAACAAAGATTCTAATAGATCATTGCACGGAATGTATCAAGTTCACTTTCTTGACAGTTCAGGGAGCTTGTTTACAAGGTGTTAGAATTCGAACCGCTCAAACGAAATTTTTCAATGGCCTTTTCCGGATTCTGTACGATTCGATTCACGAAATGATTTAAAAATAAGCACTGGAATCTGATTTCCGGCTATTTTACCTCAATCGTAATAAATTTAGGGCCGAAAATCTTAAACCGATCTTACCCAAACTATTCTAAGTTCGTGTAAACAAGCTTCCTGATCTATAGCGAAAAGCGCAAGAATGTATTACAAGGTGCAAGGTGCACTTCTACAACAGTGAATAAATTTTAAATCGCTCGTTTCCTATTGATTGTTGGTACAATCCACAAACAAAGCACCTGGACAAGGGATTGATCAACTTGAAGTACGGGAACAACAAGCAGCCGACGGTTTTACCAAACCATTGGCGCACCTGAATTTGAAGATCATGAAGCAACAAATCTCGACAGCTGATTCATAACCACATATCTGATTTTGTTAACAAAGAGGGGAAGAAAGGTTCAAACGTTAAATTCTTGAAACCCTTAGCACTTTCTCGTGAACTAGGTCCACCAACACAAGGAGTAACATTTCCCTAACATGATGCTAGTTTTCGTGAGCGTGCTGAGAGTTTTGAGAATCATACCGCAGAAATGATTTGAAAAGTCGGTTCAAAGTTTTACACTAGTAGCAGACCGAAGATGAACGTCTATTCTCTGTGATCATTCGTTCAAATCCTTGATCCTCTCTTTGTTTACAAAATCAGATACGTCGTTTTGAATAAGTTGTCGAGAAATAGGCATCAAGCATTAGGGAGGAGCTAGGACAGGACCTGCCAGCTCAGAAAGAGATGCCCTCTTATAAATTTATGTTTCCTATGATACGGGGGTCGCTCCAGTGTTGCCAGATATGTTTACACAGTAATCCCATTGAATGATTTAATTATACCAGGAAGAAAGTGGATCTCTGCAATTCGACGCAGCAGTGTTCTAGTCGATGGGAGCGGGAAGCCTCTTTTTATTAGGTTGTCGTAGCCACCCTGACATGCAAATCGGATTTGCAGCGAATCCATTATCGTTGCTTTTGACTACTGCTTTACTTGACGAATTTTTCCGGAAAGAAGCTTCAATTGATTGTCGTTGGAAATTTTTTACAAGCAATCTCCAACGAGTTCGAATCTACGACGTCCAAATCATCTTTTGTCTTTCGCGCAACCAGATTGCCGTAGCGACAAGACCAACGACGAATCGATCTAAAGAAGAAGATGCGATTCAATGAGGTTGAAAACATTCCATCCAATCGAATATTTAGCAAAATACCTCTTAAGCTTGGAACTTGCTCTCTCAAACGAAAAATTTCACCTCGAAGACTAGACTGTATACCCTCCCAGGATAGGTACCTGTTCAATGTTTTCAACATTTTCAAATTCCGGAAATTCTCCATTTGATGCAGCATAGCCTTTTCCACTATTATCACCACCATCAATGTTCTCAACCACCTCCATTTCCTACCACTCTTCATCCGGCGGAGTGACGGCAATTGGAATATTCCAAGTTCCATTGGAACTTCCCAGTCTTGGTGTATCAAGGAGGGCCTTTGCATTAATCCATCAAAAGTAGTAATTGTACCTTTCACTAGGAAAAGGAAGTTTAGTCTAAAAGCGTTTCAGTTAGGAGGATTAAAGATTCATCTTAGTGAACAGGTTAAATACTTAGGAGTGATACTGGATGCCAAACTGAACTGGAATGCTCATCTTGAGTGTGTGATCGGTAAGGCAACTAGTGCGTTCTGGATATGCTCAAAAACATTTGGCAGAAAATGGGGTCTAAGACCAAAAATGATAATGTGGATTTATACATCCATAATACGTCCAAAAGTAACCTATGCTGCTCTTGTGTGGTGGCCAAAAACAAAAGAGGCTACTGCACAGAAAAAGCTTGCAAAACTTCAACGGCTAGTATCCATTGCTATAACGGGAGCGATGCGCAGCACTCCATCAAATGCGTTGAATGCAATTCTAAATCTGCTGCCTTTGCACGAATACGTGCAACTAGAAGCGGAGAAGAGTATGCTTAGACTTAAACGGCTGAAAACTTTCATGTCTGGTGACTTAGTCGGTCACCTGGGCATTTCACAAAACTTTCAAAATGGGCCAGTGATGTATATGAATGGTGACTGGATGAAAACTGTGGAAAACCATGACATCCCTTACAACATATGTGAAACGTCACGTATAGATTGGGAAGTCGGAGGTCCCACTGTTCGTCATGGCTCCATAAAATTCTTCACTGATGGCTCAAAAATTGGAACAAAAACGGGAGCAGGAATCTTCGGCCCTGGGGTAGAAATCTCAGTGGCGATGGGAAACTATCCAACGGTTTTCCAAGCGGAGATCTTTGCTATAATAAAATGTGTTAACGTTTGTCTGAAGAGAAAATATAGATATGCAAATATTTGTATTTTTACAGACAGCCAAGCAGCACTCAAAGCGTTAAGTAATTATAAATGTACATCCAAACTTGTCTGGGAATGCATTCTTTCACTGCGAAAGGTGTGACAAGAGAACTCGGTAAATTTATTCTGGGTTCCGGGACACTTTGGCATTGAAGGCAATGAAAGGGCAGACGAGCTTGCTAAACAAGGTTCAAACGCACAGTTTATTGGCCCAGAACCATTCTGCGGTATATCATACTGTGCCATAAAAAGGGAATTAAAATCTTGGGAAGAGCAAAGGGTGATGACCAATTGGTTGGTCACCACAAAGTGTGTTCAAGCGAAAAGGTTTATAATTCCAAACGTTACAATTAGTAAAAAGCTTCTGGAGCTCAATGAGAGAGTTCTTTGTACCTATACTGGCCTAGTAACCGGACATTGCCCGAGTAGATATCATTTGAAAAACATTGGCCAGGTTCAGAATGATATCTGTCGTTTCTGTAACATGGAACGTGAAACCTCGGAACATCTGCTTTGCAGTTGTGATGCTTTGTACAAGAGCAGACTTAAATTTCTGTACAGTGGCTATATGCAACCTAAAGAAATTTGGACTGCAAATCCTAGAAAGGTGGTGGGTTTTATAAACTCAATTATGCCTGACTGGGAGACGCGTCTTAGGCTGGCCACTTGACAAATGGTGATCTAGCCTCAAGATGCGAATTAGAATAGTAAACAGGGGTATACCACAAAAGTTCAACTCAGTGGACGCAGTGGTTCTACGCACCAAAAAAAAAAAAAAAAGTTCCATTGGCATTTCTTTTGCCGTTCGGGAAATGAAACTGCATCAAACTAAACGTTAATTTATGAGGTTTCATTGAATTTTATTGATGCTTACGCTGAGCATTCTGAAAATTGCCACTCTCGGAGAACGATTGGATCTCCGATGCAACCGATGAAAATTGAGACCCGGATGTGACACGTCACTGCGATAACAATTTATCACTTTGCACTTCATCTCAAACTGATTTAAAATAATCCACTGCAAAAGTGAACTTTTATTTCCGCATTTCTAGGGTTTTTTTTTTCATTAGGGCGAATCTACAATTGAGAGATTCTCTCCGGGCTCGCTCTCTTTCATTCATATTCCATTCACCTTTACGTTTTTCATTCTACTATTTGTAGAGTATGCTAGCCAGCACTGTTGTGTTTCGATCTGTACTAAAGAATCCCTCGAAAGTTTTATAATGGCGCTGTAATGAATAAAAGAGAGCGAGCCCGGAGAGAATCTCTCAATTGTAGATTCGCCCTAATGAAAAAAAAACCCTAGATTTGTTCTAGTTGTCGCAAACGAAAAAAGTGAAAAAGCAGTGACTACTAGCAACACGGCAAAACCAACAACAGACTGCCTGCTTGTAACATAACTCGAGGGTGGTGGTAGCGGCGGTTGTCACAGCGACCAATACAAAACGGTCTTTTTGAAAGGTAAATGGTGATGTTTTTGCACTAACAGCTGGCAGGTCCTGTTCTAGGGGAGGAGTGTTGGGATCGAAGTGATCCTGATGTATTGAAGTATGCCATGATAATTAGATGTAAAAAAAAAATCATTTCACAATCGTTACTTAACCTATCTTTCAATTCCGATAGTAAGCGATTCTGTTCCACAATGATAATCAAGGTAACTCTTTCTTCGAGTCATTCATAATAATATTCAATGTGAGTGGAGTTCAGCAACAACCTTAATTTGATTGACTTCGTCGAAATTTGGCGAAGAAAAAAGGTTTCTGGTTTTGAAACTAACGATTCAATCTCCATCAGCTGTAACGAACGTTTATTTTGTTTAACTTATAACATCAAATAACAAAACAAATTATCAATCTGCATTCTGGATTGACAAAAAAAAAAACGATTAAAACTAACCCAGCGATCCCAGACCCTGTCCTAGAACTTTGTCAACAAGACCAATAAGAGCTTTAATCAGTCCCTCTAAAACCCCTAGTTTACCACCAAACTTATCCATCTCTTCATTGTGTTTGTTTGCGGCATCGGTGCCCTCAATGAGCGGCCCGTAAGAACCATTTAACTGAACTACGATATTTTCCATGGATGCATTGAGCTTTTTGATCCCTTCTATGAATTCTTCGAATGTCTTATTGGAAAAATTCAACATTTTCTTCAATTCCTCTAGTTCTTCAGGTGTATATTGGCATCTGCCACCCGGTGCTGGAACGTCGTCGGATGGATAAGGAATGGGGACCGGCACAAATTGTGTATCGTTCGTGATCGTAATCGGCCCCAGGAAGGAACAGTATGTCTCATTACAGAGAATTCTTACGAACGGGATGCACGTGCTGTTCATTCGATCGAACAATTGACCCATCGGGCATTGGTGGAGAACGTAACTGAAATAAAACGAATGAAATAAATGTCTTGATTGCTTAATAGAGTAGATGAACTTACTCTCCGTTGGAACAGCTGAAAAATTGTGACCGATCTCGAGGATTCGGTATGAAACCATCAAAATTGCATGGTTCTTTTTCCTCCAGCAGTATTGACAGTGTGTTCAATATAGGGAAGGATCCACCGCCGCACACGTTGTTGAAATCATCACGGTCCAGGTTAATTATAGCTCCAAAGAGGTTCAAACATCTAACGTTAGTGGAAAGATTGCGCAACGGTTCCTCATTGATTGGGCAAGCCTATCAAAAAATGTTATTATGCTAATCTACACATTGAAATAGGAAACTTACTAGTGCAAGAGGCAGCGGTAGGTCTACGACAACTTTCCTTGAATTCAAACCCAGTGCGATGAGACTCTGGATTACCGAAGTCTGCGGACAATTTACCACGTCAACTACCTTGTTCAAGGTATCGACGAAAGTGGAATCCAAATTTGGATTCTCAATCCGAACGCTGATTATGTAGCCTCCACCGATCGTCCCCCGCAGTTGTCTTAGGCAGCAGTTATAAGTCGACTGTGATAGAAAGTTTTTAAGTGAGAAGTCGTAGGTTTGGAATATTTTGAAACATTACCACATTGACTCCGTTCATAGTAGGATCACACTGCAAATCTACCCCGTGGAAGTCACTCTTCTCCAATTGTTGTTTGACGATGCTTCCTAGAGCGGCACATCCCTTATTCGTTCCAATTAGATTCGAGAAGTATGCACATGCTGACGTTCCTCCATACATAGAAAATATATTGGTAAACCCAACACAGTTACCAGTCCATCGAGGATCTTCAACGGATTGGATTGTTTCCACCGGGTACACACGATAGGTGCACTTTTTGAGCACTTTACAGCCCGTCACTTTCGTAGGATCTTCAATGCGACACGCCACATCGTAGTCTTGGGCAATTGACGGACAGATTCCAATCCATGTCATTAACACAACATAAACCACACAGGAAAACCACCGAAACATGATCACCGAAAGCAACTTACCGCAATTACTGACTGCTAACAATAAACCATTATTTGCAACTGCTGTCGCTTTTTATATTATATTTATAAACTTCTACACCTCTGATCGTCCCATAGAGAAAGTAAGATACGGCACGTTCATGGTGCGCATTCCTTGGGACCCACTGACCAGCATGTGATAACAGGCAAAAAGGCATTCAGGTGAAGACCAAGTATAATTTAATAAGATAATAATAATAACAATTTTCATGGTAGAAACTTTTACCTACAACAACTATTTTCCTAATAAACCTCCTGGTAGTCCTGCACCACCTCCTGCATCCGCTCCTGGAACAGGTACGGGAAGATGTGCTGCACCACCTCCTGCACCAGCAACTGAAGTAGCTCCTGCTACAGCCCCAGTTGCCGCACCGACACCTCCTCCCCCTCCAATAAGGCCGATAACTCCAGTAGCTGCACCTAGTCCTACTCCACCACCTCCTCCTCCTCCTCCAAGTCCCAGCAGTCCAGTCAAATCCAATCCTAGTAAATCTTTCAACAACTTTAACAAACTCAATAAGAGCTCTTCCAAAAGATTCATTTTGCGATTCATTTCGTCCATTTGTCCCATGGCACCACCCATGACATCATTAGTTAATAATATCTTTTCCAAAAGAACCTTGAGAGATCCTACAATTTTTCCCAGGGCATTTTGCAACGGTTCTGTTAGATCGTTCACAACCCCGATTATGCCATCAATATTCGTCCTCTCCAACAGCTCCAGCAATTCGGATGTCTGATTATTTATGAACTGTATAGTGGTAATATTAATGCACGGCCCTCCATCACCCCCAGCACTTCCATTGCCATGTCCACCGGGTACAGGGAACGGATATGGAATGGGTATTGGGACCTGATTGGTACCCCCATTTACAGCTCCAGTTAAAGTACATGAGTTTTTATTACAGTTAACTTGCAGAACCGGCTGGCACGTGCTGCTGCAAAGATCGAACGCCAATCCCGGAGGGCATTGGAACTGAGTTGGCCTGAAATGAGAAGTTCATTAGATATTGGATGGATGAACTGAATCAAACTTTTACATACACTCCATTGTTGCAGGAGTAGAAACTGGAACAATCTCTTGTGTCGCGAACGTAGCCTTTGAAATTGCATGAACTACCTCCGCTAGCCGGGTTGGCAGCAGGGTAAATTATGTTATTCCTACGCGATTTCAACAAAGTATTCAAATGCTTAAACAACGGGAAGCGACCTTTGGCACAGACGCCAGCTGTGTCATCCCGATCAAGCTGCAGTGTGGCACCCAGTAATTCCTGACTGCAGATCCCATTCACCACATTTTGAACCAACGAAAATAAATTGTTCGACGGACAGTCCAACGGGCATTTCTAAAATATATACGAAATAGGACAATAGAAAATCACAAACTAAATGACCACTTACCACTACCGCAGGAAGGGGAACATCTATTAGGATCTTTTGACGATTCAAACCAAGCCCAATAAGATTTTGAACAACGGAAAGATGCATTGCACAACCCTCCAATGGCGCACTGACCAAATCGACCACGTTGTTCAGCACATTCACCAAGCATGTTTCAATGTTAATGCTTTGTATGAAAACTGAAATAATATAACCTCCTCCAATTTCTGTCCGCAACAAGGTCAGGAAATCTGAGTAGTCTTGCTAAAAATAAACAGGATAATTTTTCCATTTTGATTTCCGAGGCTTAAATCATTACACAAACTCTACCTGATTCAACTGAAACTGAGCCGGATCGCACTGCAACTCCACTCCCCGGAAACCACTCTTCTGCAATTGTCTCTTCACCGTTTCCACCAGTGTTTGCCTTCCCTTACTGGTATTGATCAGATTTCCGAAATACGCACACGAGCTCGGTCCGCCATACAGTGCGAACAGCTTATTATGAGTTCCGGTCGTATGAAACACGCCAAACATACTCTGAGCCGTCTCCACTGGATACACTTCGAACAAACACTCCCGATTTATGTCGCACCCCTGAAGCACAGACGGGTCGTTCACTCGGCACACGACGGCGTGCTTTCCTTCGCACAGTTTCGGCACCGTTCCCAGCACACCCACCATTACCAACAGCACCAGCACGTGATTTCGCTTCATCGCATAGTATTCAGCACTCAGTTCCGGACTATCCCGTTCGAGAACTAGCCAGCATAGACTTCCGCCGACTGTTTTTATATCCACTAGCCGAACGCGCGTGCTCGCTCCGACAAAATATGCGTAGCCACAAAGAGAACTGTTTTCGGGCCGTACCTCGCTAGATGGTCAGGTGTCAAATTGATAGTGGCGAGCAGGGTGTGATTGTAGTTATTTACGGTTCGTTCAACCAAAATAAACCGCAAATTCTCACGTGTCTTGTTCCACGGGAAGTACATGTACAGAAATATAAAACATTCATATCAGACATTTTTTGCCTATAGGCAGGAACTAGGGTGAAAAATTCACTTCAGTACGTTCTCTATAAATCCTTTGGGCGTTCTGACAGCTGAGCTTAGCTTTTCGCACCTCTTGTGGATGAAGCTACGATGTGGAAACATTTGATGAAACGAAACCAGATAGTGACATGTTTCTCCACGAAAACACTCTTCAAACTCTAAGCTGGCCATGTCCGTGCAACCATGGGAGATAGAAAAGGTTTGGTACCAACGTCAAGACGACCCTGGGAACCCAGCGATCAGTAGATATCAAAGAAAAAAGGAAATTGGAAAATTGGAGAAAATAACTAAACAAAATTACTTACCGTATGCGTGATAATGTTCGCACCACTGAGCAAAATGAAATTTTTAAAAAAATCTCAAAAATTTCGGTTTTGATTTTTTTTCTATCAAGTCAAGACGGGGATGTTTCTGAAAGTCTTAAACTAGGTACGGGTCAATGTTTGCCTGAGGCTGGATGGCGGCCACATATCCTTCACCCAGAACGGCAGATGTTCCTGCAACCATTTCTGAATGCAGTTAGAGGTGTGACACGAAGTCTCATTTTGCTGAGATACAACATTTGACTTTGGGCCGACCTGCTGTTTGATACACGGAACAACATACTTACTGAAAATCCCGATGTAGACCTCCGTGCTTACTTTGTCGCCTTCTGGAATGAATACCGGTTCCAGTTTTTTTTTTGCCTCCGAAAGCCTCCAATCCGAAGACCATAACGCTAGCAGGATGCTTGGTCAGATTCACATTTTTATGCTCATCGGCCACGTCTATTACCGGGAGAGAACTAATATAGCAATCGGTTCTGGGATTTGAATCGGGATCGACGGTAAACATGCTCTTGTCGTCAGTAAACAGGATTACCGGATTTTTTCGCTTAAGGAAGTTAAAGATTTTCTTACATCTCCCGAATCGTAGCTCCGTAAAGGGTGTCCACGATGAAATTGCCACGCTATGAAATTGCTCTAACTTTTTAACCGTTGGGTAGAATTTAATGAAAATTTGGGTGGATTTAGTTCATAGTGCATTATTTACATCCTGCAAGTTTTAAAGTCCTGTGATCGCGGAAATAGAGTCGAAAGAACAGCTCGTGCGTGATAAAATCTTGCGCATTCATCACGAGAACAAGGATCTCTCGCATCGTTCCATCGCTGAAACGTTGGGAATCGCGAATTCCACGGTGTCGCGAGTGATTAAGCGATTCGAGGAACGGTTGACCACCGATCGGAAGCCCAGAAGTGAAGGAAAAAGTATTCCGTACAACACCAAAAATCACAACCGCGTAGTTGGGGCCTTCAACCGAAATCCGAACGCCTCCGTTCGGGATGTGGCTAAGAAGCTGCACCTAAGCCGAAGTTTTGTCCAGAAGGCCAAAACTAAGGCTGGGCTTCGAACGTTCAAGGTACAAAAGGCCCCTAATCGCGACGAGAAGCAGAACAAGTCCGCCAAAGCCCGTGCCAGGAAGTTGTACCTCAACATGCTGACGAAAGTTGAATGCTGCATCATGGACGGCGAAACATATTTGAAGGCCGACTTCAAACAGATCCCCGGCAACCTGTTTTTCACGGCCAATGATAAGTTCAGCGTTCCGAAGCATGTCCGCACTCAGAAGATGTCCAAATTTGCGAAGAAATTCCTGGTTTGGCAAGCCATCTGCACGTGCGGGAAGCGGAGTGCACCTTTCGTGACCCAGGAAACGATGAACGGACAGGTGTACATAAAAGAGTGCCTCCAGAAGCGGCTGCTTCCTCTCCTGAAGGCCCACAACGTTCCAACAATCTTCTGGCCGGATTTGGCCTCATGCCACTACTCCAAGGACGTGCTGAAGTGGTATGCGGACAATAAGGTCAATTTCGTGCAGAAAATGTTCAACCCTCCCAACACTCCGGAGCTTCGCCCCATCGAGAAGTACTGGGCGATTATGATGCAGCACCTTCTTAAACGACCTAAGGTAGTAAAGACAGTCGAGGAACTGAAGAAAGTATGGGTTTACATGCAAAAAACGGTTGATTCACAGGTTGTGCAGAATCTTATGGCCGGGGTTAAGGCCAAGGTGCGGGCATTTGCGTATGGACTGTAAATAAAATACGAGTAAAATGGTAAAATGAAGTTTAATAGTTATTTCTCAATCCCTGAAAATTTGATGGCATGAAAACTCGAATTTTGCGAATCAATTTTGTGTGTGGCAATTTCATTGTGGACACCCTTTAGCGGATGGCAATCATATGAGCTTTCTTCCGTGCCCTCGACTTCACCCTTCTGCAATCTTTCTTTACGATCTTCCGTGCCGTAAAGTTGCTTTTCCCGTGTTCCTTCGCCCTTTTCCTCATTGAACGCACTGGATTCGCCGGAATCTCTCTTTTGATGATAGCGATAACTTTCGGAATCCGAGCTGACCTCGGACGACCTGTGACCACTTTCGCCGATAGTGACACCGTGACACTCCCACGGCGCTCCTCTTTTTGCGACATTTACACGTGGGACAAATTACGATAACGCTACCATTTCGTCATGATGCAACTGTCAAATTAAAGAAATCGGCTTCTTTTTATCGCAGCCTACTATGATATGAATTATAGCTTACGTGAATGCAAAGAAAACCAAGGCATTGTATGCACAGGTGAAACGGGAACCTTATTTGTACGATGGTGCAAACTTTATCGCGCATCCGGTAGAGTAAAGAACAATTTTGCTAATCAATGGTTGGACTTTGGAAGCATCAAGTCTAGAACGGACAAATGCTGATTTGTTCTCATCAAATGGTTAGGACTTAAGGCGTCATAACTCGTTCTCTGAAAATAATAGAAAGGTCTTACAAATGTACCCACACATAACCGTTACATTATGTGCAATAATTTCCACATATAGTACCAATTCCTCTCGTAGAAAAAGAAGTAAGTAAGGCGTAAAGAGCTCACTGTAACGATCAGCAACAACTCAGCCTTACAACACGTCTGGAGCCCAAAATCAGAAGACCTTCCTCTAACATTACACTTCTACTTCTTTTCGCTCTAATATGAATAGCCCCTGGTGTATGAATGTTGATATCAAGACAGGCTATATCAAGTAATATACTATGGTTTCAGATGAAAACCGAATTTATCGACTAGCGATCGACTGGTCCTCACAAGTTCCTTCCTCACGCCTCCACGAGTCATATGATCACAAAAAACTGCCAGCTGAAACATGGAGACGCTGGTTGGCGTAGCCTGGGCAAAGTTGTCCATCTGACTATAGCGAAGTGAGGGGGTGCGACTCAAGATCGTGAACCTATAAATCAAATTGTATATCCATATCTGTAATTCATATCATACTATTTTCCATTCTCATTAAATTAATAATTTCAGCACGCTTTGGAATCATCTTTGCATTTCAAACCCGTTTAAAGCAAGAGCCTGGAGCAACATGACAAGCATCAAAGGCTCAATTTGTTGTTCAGTATTTCAGCATAACTCTTAAATTGCACTTCTGAACTTCAACTACTACAGGGTGCGGCAGAAAATAATGCGAAAATTTGTTCCATATCTTTCAAATCCCATTTTCAACTAATTCAAGCAATAATATCAACATTTTCGAGTGCAGTTATCTTTATAAAGTCCTTTTAAACAAATTTATTCAAAGTATCCTCCATTTTTATTAATAACATCGTCGAGCTGACGCCGGAAGCCAGAGCATGCCTTTCGGACGTAGTCCTCCGACATTGAATGCCATGTGCGTGTTATGGTTGATTTCAGGGTTTTCACACTAGGGTGTGATGTTTTGCGGGTCGTGCTTCAACATATGCCCAAATCGAATAATCCAACGGATTAGGATCTGGACTGCTAGGGGGCCACAAATCCTTCGGCCAAAACTTCATGCTATCGTTCAACCATTGTTGGGTTCGATTGGACGTGTGACACGGCGCTCCATCTTGCTGTAGGACAACGTTTTGGTCCTCGGAGAAGTTGGCCTTCACCCAGGGTAGCACTTGGTCCTTTAAAATACCGATATACACTTCGGTATTGATTTTAACTCCAGCATCAATGAAAACAGGCGCCATTTTCAAACCGTCAGACGCCACCAAGCCAAACATCATGACACCAGCCGGATGTTTGGTTTGAAATTTGAATTTCACTTTTTCCGGAACGTGCTCCATTTTCTGCGGTGAAATGAACCGGTCCGTGCGGCTGTTGGCCACAGCATCGATGCTGAAAAGCTTTTCGTCGGAGAACAGGATAATCATTTTTTCCTTCTTCAACAAGGAAAGCAATCTCTTGGAACGAGTCACTCGTAGTTCCTTGACCCGGTCCGTAATCAACTGGCGTTTCACTCTGGCTCTGGAAGATGCATGCAGGTCTTCTTTGATGATTCTCCGCATGGATTCTCAGAAATATTGACTTCCTTTGCAAGTTTTCTTATGGAACGCACCGGGTGGCGAGCAGTTTTTGCACGGACCGATTTGATCACGTTCGGAGTGCATGCAAAGCGCGGACGTCCGCTTCCCGGCTTCCGCTGCTTAGGATCATCCTGCAGGGACTTTTTTATGCGGTAAACTGTTGCCAAATGGCACCCTACCACCTTGGCAATCTCTTTCGGCTTCTTCTGGGCGAGCTACAAACTGGTGATCACTTCTTTCGCGAACATTTTGATGAATTTGCAATAAAACAAATAGAATGTATGGATGCAGCACTCGAAAGTAAACATAAACAAATACACCTTCGACAGAAATTAGTCACTAGCTACACGAATTAACCCAATACTCAAGTTTGAACATTTTCGCATTATTTTCTGCCGCACCCTGTATATTCATAAAATACTGACATGTGCTTATAAGCGGTATAGGATTATATTTAAATATTGTGTTTAGTGGTATTATGTTAAGATAAGCCATTTATTTCAGAAATCATCAAATTCGATGACTCCAATTGATATCTTTGAAATTTAGCTAAAACAGTACATAGGAAAAATTGTCAAAAAAAAACAACATGTCTTATAAAATATTATCTGTTTTTGAAATTTTATCATTGATATTTGAAATGATATATTCTGTTTCCAGCTTTTCCTGGACTAGTAGGATATTAATACAAATCTAATGTTTATGTTTTTTATTTTTCAGTAACAATCCAACGGATGTCAGATATATTTTGTACATACGCATATTATGTTCTCGTATTAAATCAAATATATTTTCATTGAAATCGTTGAAAGGATTGATCTACTCTGCTTTTCAGCTCTTCTAGGACTATTAGATATTAATACATATCCAATTTTTATTTTGCAGTAACAATCCAGTGACGGTCAGTTATATTTTGTAAATATTGCTGATTGCAGTTAAAATTGGACTCCGACAAAAACAGAAAAAGTGTTTACGAACAATTTTTTTCTTTCCTGAAATCATTTCCTTCTCCAAAAAAAAAAAAAAAACCCCAAAAAAAAAAAAAAAATAACAAAAAACACCCTTTTTTCATCTCTTTAAAAAACCCAAAAAGCACTTCTAGAGTCCAATCACAACTGCAACCAGCATAGCATAGCATAGCATAGCATTTTCCGACCATACACAATCCTGGGTTGGCTGTTGTAGAAACGATGGAAGCGCCAGAAGAGCTGCCTTGGGTGTGACAGGCTCTTCATCCATCGGTCTCTTTGCACAACACCTGGCCAGGTCCTTATGATCAGCAAGGGATGGGAGGGAAGTGTTGATTAGATGTCTACTTAAGAAGATGCTGAGAACTCATGCTACCTTCATAGACATCTGGAGTTGGAAATTGGATGGCATTGTACGGGAGGCCTTCCTTGGCGAGAAAGCATATGTATATTTATATGTATATAGGTCGTTGGGAGTGACGAAGCTAAGAAAGTTAATACACTCCTTTGTTGTCCGCTTTTCTAGGCAGATAGAACGCCGGCATCTCCTACTTGTATCCAGGCTCTTCTTGCATGAGAGCTTGTCTGTCGGTTGGGACATGAGCACTAACTCTTGTCCTAGCCTTTTTATGGCTTATGGTTATAGCGTCATTACTCGCTTTCTGAAAAGAGAAAAAGGACGCACCGAAAGTCATACGATCGCACTCATACACACATACACACAAGCTCATAACACGAAAATTAATTGTATTATGTATCGCAACCTGGTCGGTACAAGGTGTGGGATTGTGTGTGTAACATACAGGAACAATATTACTCGTGGTAAACGTAAACATTCTTAGGCATGATGATAGCGATATCTTAGCACATGAAAATTATCTTTATAATTTATGAAAAATATTATATCTAGCATGAATATTTCGCATGGATTTATGCATTTGAATGTTTCATAGGCAACAGGCTTGCAGGTTATTGATATATTTTAAGAATTGTGCTAAACATACTACAAACGTAGAATCGAACATCCGTTACGACATCAATGCGCTGATGCCTTAGTATACGACAGTGACGAAATATGCGAAGTAAAATAAAATATGAAAAGGACCTGAACAGGATCAATACATTCAGCCCTACAATACTGTACAGACCAGATTATCTGGATCGTCCATGTACATTTAAGAATAATATACTTAGCTGAATTTTACTCGATCCCACCTAAGAAGAGCGTCCATTTCCAAGTTATCCAACGACGAAACACGCATTGATGTCGATGAGTCACAGAAAATCGGTAATAAATGATATTTCTTTGCTCTTTCATATTTTCTGAATGAAATCCGAGGGAACGTCCTCCATTTTAACTACAAACATTTTCCTTTGCTCTATTGATGATTCTATTTCGGTTTTTGCCAGCACTAGTCAAGTCAACTATATTTTGCTTCCACGACACAATATTTTGCTCTTCTTTCCACAGAAGTAGCGCTGCGTGATCCAATGTACCTACTCTTCTTACAAGTCCTTTTCAACAACAAAAGTATCAATGAAAATACTAAAAAAAAACTAATCACACACGCATAGATCCACTACAAAATATCATACGCAGGCATAAAAGTAACGATATAAAATATCAATTAAAAAATCCCAATCACTGATTGCAAGAAACAAAAGCGTGACAACTCAGGAAAGCACAACCGTCCGCGAACAACGCTTGCTGCGATCCCCCACCCCACCCCAACCCACAATACATATAATATAATATATTGCATACATTACATACATACAATCAACACAGCTCCATTCAATTCAAGCCCCCCCACCCACCCCCATCTTGCTTCGGTGGTTTATTTGGGTATTCTAGAAAGAAAGAAGCGAGGAAAAAAAAAAAAAATTTTCTGTATACACCAGTGGCCCCCCCCACACAAAACATTTCCAAAATGGGTCGAACCAATAAAACACACACCGATTTTACCGTATACGGATCCCGGAATTTTTTTTTATTTTTTTATACTAAACCTAATTGACGACGTTCTTTTTTGATGATTTCCTCGTAGTGTTCCTTGAATGTAAGCACCTTGTCCAAAATGTCTCCGAGATCCCGTACAGAAGCCACCCTTGCAAGTGATTCATCGCCGGTAACATAGTTGTAAATGAGAGGTCTTTTTTCCAATTTAAACTGCCAGTTTTCTACCACACAGGTAAGACCGAAGCCATGCAACGAGCTGAGCGGAAACTCCAAGCTTTTCAAGTTTCGCTTTAAGAATCGCGTGACTAACTCGATCAAATGCTGCTTTCAAATCGGTGTAAACGGCATCAATCTGCATCCCACGTCCAGCGTTTTGAATACATAACGATGAAATTTCCACGGGATTAGTTGTTAGCCTTCGTCCAGGAAAGAATCCATGCTGCTTAGGGCTGATGTATTGTTTCACACGAGAACACCGATAGTTAGAAACTACTATTTCAGAAGTAATTTAGAACACGCGCATAAGGACGTAATCCCTCGATAGCACCTTACATTATTTTTCGCGTCTTTTTATGTACCGGAAACATGAAAGAAGCCTTCCAGAGAGTTGGAAAGCTGCATTGCTGCATTAACAAGTTGAAGATGTGGAGTAGAGGAACAATCAGACTCGCAGAGCATTTCTTTAGAACACAAGACATCACGCGGTACATACCTCAGCGCATCTGAAGCATTGCAGTCATCTCGCGGTTCCTCGAAGACTGATTGAAACAAGTCAGCCAGCAAGGAGGATTTTTCTTCCTGTGTACTCGCTTAAGTTGATCCACGCACTTACACCAGCTTCCACATGCACACGCTCATACATAGTCGTAAGAATCGACGATACATAGACTAAAAAAGACAGCTAAGGCAGAAAAGGCAGTATATAATTGCAATTCGGCAACTTTGTTACAGATAACGTAGAACTTCGAAATTGTTCTTTGTTTTCTAGGACAGCAGGACTCCGAAGAAGGTTTCATACTGGATAACTCTAGCCCAGATTGAGAATTTCATATATATTTAATAAAATTTAGAGACCCGAAGAGATCCCCGTGACGAAACGATTTTGACGCCTCCCAAAATTTGAACATATTCGTTTGAATGTTTGAAACTGATTGTGCACAGCCAATTTTAAATTTGCATGAAAATTACTATGGGAAATCTCATATTTGTGTTTGCTCTAGGAACTCGCTAAATCAATCTGTTTTCCATGCTTTAGGCTAAAAAAACAAACAATATCAGGGTTAACAACCGAGTGCTTCATTTGAAAATTCTTGTGTGTGACCCACATAAACAATCATTACATTTCTATCAGTGTATGGTTACGACGAATAAAACAAACAACTTTAGGATTTATAAAAAACAAAACACTTTTTTACACTCAACAACCGTAGTCCTCACGTTTAATCTAAAACACATATGGTCGCTGTGGCATGCACAAATTATAGTAAGCCTTCTTATCCCAAAACTCTACGCCCTTCCATCCACACCAACCCTTCGCTAGTACGGTTCCGATTTCATCCACACCCGTGTAGTGGGGATCCAAAATCAAAAACTTCAAATCCCCCGTATTGCGATCGAAATCCACACCCAAAATCGTATGAGCCAGCACACCTCCGCCGATCATGATGGGCGTTCCCTGCGATTCGAAATGGTACGCCAGTTCAGAACCCTTCATTGCTAGATCCGCCCCCGAGCTAACGTGCATAATCTTGGAATCCACTTTGACAAACTCGTTCAAGCACATCGAGACCTCTGTCGATCCGATCCACTGTCGGGACTCGACAAAGCTAGTCGGTTTATCTCCCACCCGGACCAAGTATTTCTGGATGTCTTTGTGCGTGGGAATCCGAACGTCAGCATAGCCTTGGTAGATGAACCACGAGATGAGAGTCTGCAAAGACCGGTACGCGCAGCCCCATCCATCGTCGTTGAAACTGTCCTGCATGTAGTGATGGTAGCTGTAGCGTCCCTGGACAAAGGACATCTTTCCCTCCGTTACTGAAAGTAGGAAAAGTGATTGGTTTGCGAAGAATGAATTGTTTAACATTTGATGTGCTTACGTTGCCGTTTGACTCCGACGTGCGGGTTGAACAAGAGTTTACTTTTGCCTTCTCTGAATCGGAATCCGTTAGCTTTTCGGAAGTATGGTCGGTTTGCTGGTACCCCGAACTGCTTATGGAGGGATCTACGCTTTTCCAGTAGGAATTCGTCTGAAAATGGGAAATTATGTAGGATGGATTTTATCACAACTCGTCATTTCCATTTCTATAAGCCTACAGTATGATTATATCAATCGTTCAGTCTGTGGGTTTAGAATTGGACTTATCTTCAAATCATCTCGCCGATTCGATTTTTTTTTATCGATGCTTTTTCATAGAATCCTATTTAATGTGAGCGTCCAGTTTTAGTATTAGACACTGGAGAATCATTCATTACGAAATATTATTGCAGTTTAGTAATGATCAAAACCGAAAGATAAAGTTCTCCAGGAATTTTCTAGGTATAGTTTCACAGCTAATGCGTATTATTAAACATCACGTGTTTTAGGTCAAATGGTTTACAACCACTGTGGTGCTAGAGATAATTATGTTTAATTGTCCATTACTTGCAACGCCTCCATTTAGTGAATCATGCCGATTTTCAATAATAATAAGTATGATTACCTTCTTCCTTGATGTTATCGTCAACAGGATACACGCACGTCCAGAAATGTCCCAGCCCCTCCGGATACATATGATAACACTTTGACACGAAAACCTTATTGAACTGACTTAATTGTTCCAGAAAACTATGTTCAATCAGTCGCAGCGATCGACACATACTTTCCACCAATACGTCGTAGCACAATAACGATTTCGTCTCTTTATGCATCATGCTCAACACATCAACCTGCAATGGAATTCTCATTTTTCCACACGCTGAAAAAGGTTATCAATTAACTTTATCTCAAACTTCACACATCTTCAAACGTACCATTTTTGCTATCCACCGTCACATTGCAGGCTTCTCTTGTCAACCGCTCGTCCTGAGTGTCCTTCGACTTCTTGACCATCATGCTTATGTTCAAGACTTGATACTCCGTTGGGACCACATTCATCGGTGTCTTCTTCTTTCCTCCCTTCGAACCAAATCCATCGTCCTCAGTCTTGGCTGTCGCCGCCAATAACGATTCCACCGAATCCTCCCCGTTCGACCCAAACACCTGGCATCCCGATGAACCCCCGTTCAGCACCACCCCCGTATCAGACACACCAAATGCCACATTGCCAGAAGCTAATCGCTTTCTTAACCTGAACGAATTGTCAGCTATTGACTTCTCGTTCTGCTCACAGAACAGTTCTAGGCTGCACTGCAATCTCAAGAACATATAATCCCGGAATAGATCCGTCTCACTGACCACCTCGTAACTTATCTCCTCCAACTGACCATGCTTGAACAAGGATGCCTTGACATCCCCATTTTCATCGCAGTACAAAAGCACCGGATTGTCCGTAATGTCTACGTCCTGTAGAATCTCGCTCAGATGTGCTTCAGCATCGGTGCACGGACCAAACTTAATCAGTCCGCATAGGTCCACCTCGGTGGGGAAGTTGTTTTGCGCCTTTCGGTAGTTCATGGTGTTCGATTCTACCTTGTCTTCGAGGATGAATCCCAGCACGGTCAGTGTGCCTTGGGTCATGATTCCAAACAGTTCGCCGCTGCACTGAGCCGTCACCTTGGCGATGCGCTGGAATTGTAGGAATTGGATATGGTTAGTTTAGTGCATGTGGCATTTAAAAGCTTTCTTTTGGGTGTGGCTTCATTTGTATTTTGATGAATTTATTCAAGTGATACCTCAAACTGCAGGTTATGGTTAAACATTGGTAAACAATTAATAAAGATTTGGTTACGGATATATAGACTATAAAAGAAATTATTAGCACACCCCATGGAAACTGTCTTTTCGAACCGTATGAAATGCAGCCTCAAGTTTGAAGTACGATTTGGCGAAGCCAAGGATGGATCGTATCGCTCGTCTCTATCCCAGCTCTTCGAATCACACTTAAATAGCAAACACGACAATCCATCACCTTGCCGTAAACGTCCCCGAGATTCAAGAGAGTAGCTGAGGGTTCCTTGGCAAACCGCGTCCGTTTTTATGGTATTCCATATTCGTGCATATTCTGCTATAACTGGTCTCGCTCGATTGTGTCGTTAGCTAATTTGAAATCTATGACAGGATGCACGTTATATTTGCGTCATTTCAACATCACTTGCCGAATGGCGAAAATCTGACGCGTGATACCGCGGACACCCGTGAATCCTGGTAGGCTCGGTCCCATGAACTCCTTTGCACTTGATGATAGACGTTCTATAGAATTTGGGAGAGCAACTTGTAGGCGCGCTCAATAGCCTAAGGGATGCATTGCCATTAAATTACAACAAATATGAAGATCCCGATGATGGCTAATATCCGTATATTCATATCCAGAATGCCTAAACAGAGGCGTCAAGAGATCCTTCTATTTGTTGCATTTTTCAAAGCGTTTTTAATTCTGATAGAGCAAAACGATACTCGGGATGGAGTACCAAACTTCGGTTCAAGATTCCTTTCTAATTTATTGATAAACGCATATGCCAGAGAGGGATTTTCTTCTGACCTGCAGGACTTCATTTTCCTGCAGTCTAACGAGCTAAGGGCCGATTCATAAACCACGTTGACTCATTTTTGAAAATCTCAGAAACCAACCCCCACCCCCCTGCCCCCTCGTAGACTTTCCTCCATACATGTTTTTGAAATTTTGTATAGCGTAGACTTTGGTCCAACCACCCCCCTCCCCCAAAAAAAAAGTCTACGTGGTTTATGAATAGCCCCTAAACTGGACAAGATAATTTTGGTTTCTGAGCTAATTATTTGGACTACGATGGCCTAAGCCTAGAATGCCTGCCTAGATGCTTAGATTGTATCAAATTATCTTGAAGAAACATTTTATTAAGCGAGGCATTTTTCCGCGGAACATTTATGCGCTGAAGGGCGGTTAAAAGCGAAGGGATGATAGTATCAAAAATCTTATTCGAAAAAAAATAACAAGCTTCAACAAGCTTTTTTTCCAATCCGATAGAGATAACACTTACCTGTAAAATGGCTGAAGGTGGCCAAATGACCCTAAATAATTTGAAACTTTTTCATACTTCCCGTGCAACGTTTGAAAAGGGCCTATCTTCGTGGATCCAATTTTTTCATCGAATTCTTCTGTGAATTATACGGTTGCAAAAATATTTTCCATAGAAGTTTTTGGTCAATATACAAGCTTTTAATGAATCCTGGAGAGTGTGAGCTGTTTAGTGGAATACCTGTAACTAGAAAATGAGAAGAATGATTCATAATTTCCATTTAATTCCAATTACCTTTATTGCTTATCTTGACAGATATACGTATTTCGTCTACAATGTGCAGACTTCTTCAGTGTCGTGTACTAATACTCGATACTCGAGTCGAGTATTAGTACACGACACTGAAGAAGATCAAGATAAGCAATAAAGGTAGGTGGAATGAAATGGCAATTACTAATCATTCGTCTCATTTTCAAGCTTATAATGGTCCCGTCCTAAGCTGTTAGCAGAGCCACAAATTGTTCTATTTAATTCTGATATACCAAAGAGATGGTCCATGAAAATAATCGATCAACGAAGATAGGCCCTTCACAAATAGTAAGCGAGACTCAACACCTAAGCTTCTTTCTTCTTTTAGCATTTCAAGCTTATTGCTTTCACAATTAGCTTATTGCTTGCTCTCAACTTAGTGTTCTAAATGCACTTCCACCGTTATTAATTAAGAGCTTTCGATGCCAAGTACCATTTTTGCATGAGTATGATTGTGTGGCAAGTACAATTATACCCTATTCCCAGGGAGTCGAGAAATTTTCCTTAACGAAAAATTCCTCGACCAGACCGGAAAACGAAACCCAGCCTCCTCCAGCATGGTGTTGCTTTGTAGGCCTTTACCGACTGAGCTAAGGGAGGACCCTAAGCACCTGAACTCCTAAGCACTTGAAGCTATTCATTTATATCATTTCTTATTTAAAACATTTCTATGAAACTTATAAACATAAAGCATTATTGAACAACAAGCAATGAAGCAAAACACATTCGTTATAATTGATACTTTCATTGAATGCTCCATACTAAAGTTTTCATCAAGTTGTAAAAACAATCATTTCACCTCAATAAATCCACTCCAATAAACGAAAATTTCACTCACCTGCAGCACAAATTCCGAAATCTTCAATTTCGGAGTCATTTTGAGAGAAACAAGGCTGAGAAATTGACAAGTTTGTCTAAATATCTAGTTTAAAAATTGAATGATATCAAAGCCGAACGAAAACAACCTTCTACTACGTGTCAACAAAACAAGAAGACCACAAACGCCTGTCTGACTGAAGTGGCAGCTGCTCTCTCGCCAGAAAAAGCAATAAACACGGAGAGAACGCTCACTGCCACTGACGTTTACAATCCGTGAATGAGAGAGAAAGAATCCCTGGAGAGAGGGACTGCTTATATGGTGAAATATTTCAACATTCAGTCGCTGTAGTCGTTACAGTAGAAAACTTGAATAATCGACTTAACTGATTGATTGATATATGATTGATCATTCACTCTATGTGAATAAAATGGTGTTGAGAATTATGCACTGTATTGTATTCACTTGTGCAATTGCTGCGTACCTTTAACGACACAAGATTGTTTTGTTGTCATAATCTTCTCGTCAACAAAAGTAAAAAGTAGTGCTCGGAACTGAAAGTTTCTTCTTAAAATGATGTAAATATACGAAAATTAATTAAATCCTACCTCCATAACATACTAAAAAACCAAGTAATAGTGAACAGCCGCGTACTAGCGAATAAAAGAACTAAATTTGCCAAGTTTAGCGGGAATGTCCCCCATATTTGCTTGCACACTGAACAAGCTAATCATACGGCATATTAGAATACGACAAAGATTTTTCATAAGGGCCAAACTGACAAACGTAAACAATCGCTTCTTCCGTAAATTTCTCACGACACCAAGGCTATCCATGTAAGTCTCTAATTCTATCGGATAGGTGAACTCTTCCTCTCGAAATGACCGTGGTGAATTGATTAGGCGAGTTTTAAATGACGAGAAATTCGCGGAAAAGGCATTGTTTACGTTTGTCCGTTAGGCCCTAATGCAAAATCTTTGTCGAAGAGACTTATGCCTTGTTCAGATTGCTGAGCTATAACATGTTACAATAATTATCAACAAGATGATTCTTACCTAGATAGGCTTATAACATGTTATGAGCCAGTCTGGCCAGCGTAAACAATTTTTTTTATTATAAATCGTTTATTTGTACAGGCTCAATCGAATCAACTTTACAGAGCCAAGTTTTCTTATTTATATACATCAGTTATCTTAAAACTAAAGATAGAAGGATAGAACCGATTACTCGCGGCCGTCTCGAGGTTAATAGGAATTACAAATTTAAGGATGGTAAGATGGGCGGGAATTTTAAGTATGATTTACATAACACATTTATTTTAAATTCTAAATTGTCAAAAAACTTACAATATTTGATACAATATTTTGGTATTTCAAGTTGAAACATTTTTGAGAAAAAAAAACTCACATACAAAGATAAAAAAAAAACTTACAGTAAACATACATGTTAAATTAACTATAGTCTGAGGCTAATGTTAGTCAAACACACATATATTAGTTTCATAAACTCCAGATCACGTACAGCCAAGATATCTCGAACTGGTACATTGGGTTGTCTACCTCGAGCCCGAAGGGAATCATAAAGCTCAGATCTGACTCCACGATGCTCGGCACATGACCAAATAATGTGATCTGCGTCCTGGTAACGTTTTCCACATTCACAGAGATTGCTGAAAAAAAAGTAGTTATACCAATCAAAATGGGCATCAATTCAAATAAAACATTGATTTGAATATGGACCAATAAAACTGCTGAACTGATTTAACAAAACCATTGAGTTGAACTAAAATTTCATGTTTTATAGAATTGAATATCGTGTTTTATTGTTCAAAACTAAATGTTTTGTTGCACCAACTAAACGCATTTGTTGAAATAATGAACAATGATGAAGTAATTCAAGAAAATAATTGAATTGTTTTATGTCCATCTTTTACATATCATATTAATCGTCTATTGTTTCAAGGACTTTCACTTTACGAGTTAGGGAGACAACAAAACAGATTTTGTTTTGGTCTGTAGTAAAAAGAAAACCACCAACTACTGTTCAACTTTGTATCACTCCTCCCTATAACGCATCAACAACAAAAAGGAAATGATTTCTCAACACATTTATGCTGCAGTGCTTGCGGTATTCACTTTTTCTTGGATATATACTTCATTTTCTCGTCAATAGTTCTCTGACTCACCCACCGTAACTGTTTCTTGCCTACCTTATTAAAGGCTTCGTGAGTCTCAATAAAACAGTCAATTAAGTAGTTGTTAGTTATACCACAGAGAACAGACATCCAGGCACGAACATTTTTTTTCCAATTTACTGTGTAAATTTTTGAAGGCAAACCGTTGAAAAAACAACGCCCCCTAGTCTAGGTTTCCCCAAACTTAAATTGACAGACTATCAAATCTCGAGGCGGGCAAGTGGCGCCATCAACATACGATTCACCAAAACTAATGGAAACGAGCTGTAATTTTAAAATTGCCGTTACAGAAATTTACACACGAAGGGCACTCCAGCTTGGATGTCTGTTCTCTGTGGTTATACCTTACTGCAAGTTAGCAGGCTGCTTTAATCCCATCCTCGTCGCCACTTTTATGTCCAGCTTTTACATTTCATAACAATCGTCTATTGTTTCAAGGACTTTCACTTTACGAGTTAGGGAGACAATAAAACAGATGTTATTTGGTCTGTAGTAAAAAGAGAACCACCAACGAATTTCAGCTCGCTGTATTTATTTATCTCTTCATAACATATATCTAGGGTTTTTTTTCATTAGGGCGAATCTACAATTGAGAGATTCTCTCCGGGCTCGCTCTCTTTCATTCATAGACCAATCACCTTTACGTTTTTCATTCTACTATTTGTAGAGTATGCTAGCCAGCACTGTTGTGTTTCGATCTGTACTAAAGAATCCCTCGAAAGTTTTATAATGGCGCTGTAATGAATGAAAGAGAGCGAGCCCGGAGAGAATCTCTCAATTGCAGATTCGCCCTAATGAAAAAAAACCCTAGATATAATTCTTCGAGTTTTGAGGGAGGCATACACCACAAATTGGAATAAAACTTCATGCTTAATAGAATTGAACGTAGGGCTTTATCACATCCATTCAAGTTTGAATATCAACGTGTATAAAATTCCACAACACCCCCCTTTAGTGGTGAAGCCACAGCTCATACACTATATATGGATTGGCGTAATCTTGCACTGTGTTTACACAAACCATTGAAAGTTCTGTTTGATTTTTTTCATTCAGTGTCCAAGTTTTATCAATTATGAGAGAATTTCGTGATGTGGTGATGACAGAGTTTTTGGAAGGAGAGCGCCCAGGTGCTATATTTCCAAGTTTAGAAGAACCTGGGAGTAGAGCGTGATTTTGTGTATCGAACCATTAGAAGGTACCGTGAGACTTCCTCTTTGGATGACCGGAAAAGATCCGGCCGAAAATGTTCAGCTAGGATTGAAAGAGTGATTAAGATCGCCAGTGAACGAATTCAAGGTAAATCACAATGCTGTGTGTGTGTGTGTGTGTGTGTGTGTGTGTGTGTGTGTGTGTGTGTGTGTGTGTGTGTGTGTGTGTGTGTGTGTGTGTGTGTGTGTGTGTGTGTGTGTGTGTGTGTGTGTGTGTGTGTGTGTGTGTGTGTGTGTGTGTGTGTGTGTGTGTTTATGTGTGTGTTTGTGTTTGTGAGTGTGTGCAATGTAACACCAATGTTACCCAATGGCCGGCAATGGTATTATGGAAGAAATCTTTTTACAACAATCCTACAAGTGACCATTGGAAGCAGCTTTAATCCGGGAGCTAGAAAGTGATAGCTCTACTGCACCACCAACCCATTTCAGAATGTCCATCCACCAACCCATTTCAGAATGTCTGGAGAGTCACGCCCATTCCGAGGTTATTTTCACATACAATATGCCCCGCATTACCAATATCATTTGGATAAGGGCACTGCAACACACTTCCAGATTTGGAAAAGTAAAATTTCAAAACCAGGCACGTATTTACTTAGTATTATTTGTTAAATAGGGTTATTGTTGTATAGTTTTAATCAGATAGATCTCACCCATGGCCGCCTCCTTAATGACATTAGCTTGTTCATTCGTAAAAATAACAATTTTCGACGTTGATTCGTAATTAATTTCATACACTCGCGATAAAATAAGCGCAAAAATTAACGTTGCTAAGCCACCCATTAGATATGCAACCTGCATAACATAACTCTGTAAACCACATGGTGAACGCATCTGAAATTATATGCCAGCACATGAGCGTTTTCTTCGTTTGTTGGTTCTGGCCGTTTTGTGTGCACTATTCTTCTTTCTTTCACTCCACACTCTGCCAACAATCAAAATCCCCGCTATGAGGCGACTCTAAATCGAGCTTCAAAACTGATAATAATCATCGATACTCGCGACAAAACGGTAAAACACTAACTGAATAATTTATGTAAGGGTAACACTAATAAACAAAACTAAGCTGATGTAACTCTTCTTCCGGGTGCGGGGGTAAAGCACAAAAAAACAAAAATACGGGGAAATACTACCGACACTCACACATTTCGGGAGGGAATCGATTGTGTTCACTACGCCTTACACAAAGCACGCTGAGATTTTACGATTTCCCTGTTAGTTTAAGTTAAATTACGGATTATTGTTTGATTTTTATTTTCACGAAAACGCAGCAAAAACAAAACACGTCAGTTTCAAAGCACGGCTTGCTGCGATCTTTCATGAATTCGAGGTAAATCACAACGCTCTGTACGTAAAAAGACCGCTAAAATCTCGATCTCGACCATGCACAATGTACTTAACCAGGACCTGGGATGCCAAGCTTTAAAGAAACGTACACTGAACATTTATTTCGTAAATTAGCTTTCACTCGTAATCATGAATTGTGTACATAGAACAAACGTCTCGTATATTGTATGAAACACTCATGTTGCTTTTTATCTGGAGAAATGCTATCGTTACACCTTTTACCCTTCTTACACCAAAAGAAGGATATAAAGTTCGCTTGGAAACTCGACTTTTTAATCGAGACCCGGAAAGGCGAGTGTTAAAGTTCATAAAATATCCTTATGAAAATTAGCCACAAGAAAACGGTTTGAATTTCATTACATTACCTTATGAAATGCTATGTTTGTTGTCATAGCCACTCCTAATGACTTACTTATTACAACCGTATGAGTTTCATTGTACAACCTTATACCTTATAAAACCGAAATTTATTTGTTAGTTCTATGGTACGCATATGCGTTAGTATGGAGTTTAATGTGTTAATTTATATATTTTGTAATACTTCTCATTGAATTTAACTGGAATTTCCATTCATGAAAAATAGTACAATGCAACTCAGTAAGTGACGAGAAAATTAATTTTATTCTTCATTCAAAATAATGTAGGTGGGAGTCGAACAGGGATATTACCGATAATCTTGACCACTCCATCATTCTTCGAAATCACCTGTTCGGAACCGAGCCACCATTAGCCGTCCTCCTTAAAATAGTCCTTCTCGGTATTGGAGTCGCTCCTCCCACGATGATCTCCCCTTGCGGGTAGAGTTTGACGATGACAATGATGATCCCATAGCCGGCGTCGGTGGTGTAGTGGTAAGCGTGACTGCTACTTGGCACCCCGGTGGGTCTGGGTTCAATCCCAGTCGACGTCGGTGATTTTTCTGAGGCGAAAAAATCTGGTCACGTCTTCCTTCGGAAGGGAAGTAAAGCCGTTGGTCCCGGCTCATATTCATGAGTCGTTAGGTAGGGTCCAGGTGGTGGAGTCGTCTCCCTGGCGTCGGTGATTGTCACCATGTGAGGAAAATAGGCCGACGTAAAATAAAGAAGACAAAAAAATGATGATCCCATAACACTGTAATCCATGGGCTATTCTAAAAACAACACGGTTTCAATAAATAACGATATTAGAGACTTACTTGTTTCAACGCACAAGCTGAATCTGCGTGGCGTGAGTTTCTGCCACCAATGGAAAAGTGAAAGGAAGATTTAAAAAAAATATGCGGTACAATGGCAAAGGTTGGGGACTTTACAGTGTCCAAGGATGGTGCTTTGAATCGCCGTGCCACCAATCTTGATTTGAACTGATCGGCAAACTTGAAGAAGGATGAGTTGTGGGGTTATCTAAAATAGAAAGAAAGCATTTGATTTTTGTCTGGGAGTTCGTTGTACCAAAACGAACATCATACATCTCGGCTTCAATACCGAAACGTCACCCTTGCAACCCTTCATCAGAATGGAGCTGGAATCGATCAGCGTCAGTGCGGTGTAATATTCAATTAGGACACTTTAAGCCTAAAATACGAAGACGTGGTCCAGGGGCAGGAATCCGAATGATGGCCGTGTTGTTGGTCATTGTTGAACTACCGACTGAAATGAGAAAAATAATGTTAAAAAATGAATGCAAAATAACACGCGTCAAGTCGACTTTTTATCCGAGGCCCAGAGGCCAGTGTCCTATACCATTCGACTCAGCTCGACGAACTGAGCACATGTCTGTGTGTATGTATGTGTGTGTGTGTGTGTGTGTGTGTGTGTGTGTGTGTGTGTGTGTGTGTGTGTGTGTGTGCGTTACAAATAATGTCACATCGGTTTCTCAGCCATTTGTGAACCGATTTCAGTTCTGTTGACGGCAAATGAAAGCTACAACATTCCCATAGAACGCTATTGATTTTTTTTTTTATTCGGACATTTCGTTACGAAGATATCAACGAAACAGTACTTGACGGCCTATTATAATAGTAATCAAACAGTGGTAGTCTCCGATTACATACTGAGCTATTTGTGTACCGATTTTAGTTTTGTTAGCGCCAAATTAAACTTATAAAATTTTTAAATAGTTGATCAAAATTTCATTAGGATTGGATAATCCTTCATGGAGATATGACCAAAACAATACCTGAGAGCATATAATTGCACATAATTCGTTGCAGTTCAAAACCGGAAAACACAATTCGCACTAATCGATCCTGTTTGCATTCTATAGTGTCGCATCTGTTACGTTTTATGACGCATGAGATAGTCAGAACTGACGGTTAAAAATTGTCTAATACTTCATTTTATATATTGAATATTTGAAACATAGTATATTTCTACAACTTCTCTTTTTACCCTTCTTACACCAAAAGA
This sequence comes from Aedes koreicus, assembly GCA_024533555.2. NCBI lineage: Eukaryota > Metazoa > Arthropoda > Insecta > Diptera > Culicidae > Aedes > Aedes koreicus. Next base: position 434,630 of record JAHHFK020005016.1, on the reverse strand, counting down.
AGGGTATTAAGATCGCTTGAAAATTCGACTTTTTATCCGAGGCCCAGAGGGCCGAGTGTCATATACCATTCGACTCAGCTCGACGAACTGAGCACATGTCTGTGTGTATGTATGTGTGTGTGTGTGTGTGTGTGTGTGTGTGTGTGTGTGTGTGTGTGTGTGTGTGTGTGTGTGTGTGTGTGTGTGTGTGTGCGTTACAAATAATGTCACATCGGTTTCTCAGCCATTTGTGAACCGATTTCAGTTCTGTTGACGGCAAATGAAAGCTACAACATTCCCATAGAACGCTATTGATTTTTTTTTATTCGGACATTTCGTTACGAAGATATCAACGAAACAGTACTTGACGGCCTATTATAATAGTAATCAAACAGTGGTAGTCTCCGATTACATACTGAGCTATTTGTGTACCGATTTTAGTTTTGTTAGCGCCAAATTAAACTTATAAAATTTTTAAATAGTTGATCAAAATTTCATTAGGATTGGATAATCCTTCATGGAGATATGACCAAAACAATACCTGAGAGCATATAATTGCACATAATTCGTTGCAGTTCAAAACCGGAAAACACAATTCGCACTAATCGATCCTGTTTGCATTCTATAGTGTCGCATCTGTTACGTTTTATGACGCATGAGATAGTCAGAACTGACGGTTAAAAATTGTCTAATACTTCATTTTATATATTGAATATTTGAAACATAGTATATTTCTACAACTTCTCTTTTTACCCTTCTTACACCAAAAGAAGGGTATTAAGATCGCTTGAAAATTCGACTTTTTATCCGAGGCCCAGAGGGCCGAGTGTCATATACCATTCGACTCAGCTCGACGAACTGAGCACATGTCTGTGTGTATGTATGTGTGTGTGTGTGTGTGTGTGTGTGTGTGTGTGTGTGTGTGTGTGTGTGTGTGTGTGTGTGTGTGCGTTACAAATAATGTCACATCGGTTTCTCAGCCATTTGTGAACCGATTTCAGTTCTGTTGACGGCAAATGAAAGCTACAACATTCCCATAGAACGCTATTGATTTTTTTTTATTCGGACATTTCGTTACGAAGATATCAACGAAACAGTACTTGACGGCCTATTATAATAGTAATCAAACAGTGGTAGTCTCCGATTACATACTGAGCTATTTGTGTACCGATTTTAGTTTTGTTAGCGCCAAATTAAACTTATAAAATTTTTAAATAGTTGATCAAAATTTCATTAGGATTGGATAATCCTTCATGGAGATATGACCAAAACAATACCTGAGAGCATATAATTGCACATAATTCGTTGCAGTTCAAAACCGGAAAACACAATTCGCACTAATCGATCCTGTTTGCATTCTATAGTGTCGCATCTGTTACGTTTTATGACGCATGAGATAGTCAGAACTGACGGTTAAAAATTGTCTAATACTTCATTTTATATATTGAATATTTGAAACATAGTATATTTCTACAACTTCTCTTTTTACCCTTCTTACACCAAAAGAAGGGTATTAAGATCGCTTGAAAATTCGACTTTTTATCCGAGGCCCAGAGGGCCGAGTGTCATATACCATTCGACTCAGCTCGACGAACTGAGCACATGTCTGTGTGTATGTATGTGTGTGTGTGTGTGTGTGTGTGTGTGTGTGTGTGTGTGTGTGTGTGTGTGTGTGTGTGTGTGTGTGTGTGCGTTACAAATAATGTCACATCGGTTTCTCAGCCATTTGTGAACCGATTTCAGTTCTGTTGACGGCAAATGAAAGCTACAACATTCCCATAGAACGCTATTGATTTTTTTTATTCGGACATTTCGTTACGAAGATATCAACGAAACAGTACTTGACGGCCTATTATAATAGTAATCAAACAGTGGTAGTCTCCGATTACATACTGAGCTATTTGTGTACCGATTTTAGTTTTGTTAGCGCCAAATTAAACTTATAAAATTTTTAAATAGTTGATCAAAATTTCATTAGGATTGGATAATCCTTCATGGAGATATGACCAAAACAATACCTGAGAGCATATAATTGCACATAATTCGTTGCAGTTCAAAACCGGAAAACACAATTCGCACTAATCGATCCTGTTTGCATTCTATAGTGTCGCATCTGTTACGTTTTATGACGCATGAGATAGTCAGAACTGACGGTTAAAAATTGTCTAATACTTCATTTTATATATTGAATATTTGAAACATAGTATATTTCTACAACTTCTCTTTTTACCCTTCTTACACCAAAAGAAGGGTATTAAGATCGCTTGAAAATTCGACTTTTTATCCGAGGCCCAGAGGGCCGAGTGTCATATACCATTCGACTCAGCTCGACGAACTGAGCACATGTCTGTGTGTATGTATGTGTGTGTGTGTGTGTGTGTGTGTGTGTGTGTGTGTGTGTGTGTGTGTGTGTGTGTGTGTGTGTGTGTGTGTACAAATAATGTCACATCGGTTTCTCAGCCATTTGTGAACCGATTTCAGTTCTGTTGACGGCAAATGAAAGCTACAACATTCCCATAGAACGCTATTGATTTTTTTTTATTCGGACATTTCGTTACGAAGATATCAACGAAACAGTACTTGACGGCCTATTATAATAGTAATCAAACAGTTTAGTCTCCGATTACATACTGAGCTATTTGTGTACCGATTTTAGTTTTGTTAGCGCCAAATTAAACTTATAAAATTTTCAAATAACTGATCAAAATTTCATTATGATTGGATAATCCTTCATGGAGATATGACCAAAACAATACCTGAGAGCACATAATTGTGAGATGAAAATATACTCGTTGCAGTTCAAAACCGAACAAGACCACTCACCCCAATCGATGCCGCTTGTATTCTATTGTTCTGCATCTGGTGCGTTGTATAGCACATTCAGCGGACTAGCCACACTATGCGACTCTATAGAATTAGAGTAGGATCGGTTGGCTCGAGTGGTCCGGTTTTGAACTGCAACGAGTATATTCGAAAATTACACAAAGTCTCCATTCACTATAACTACACAATTTTCAACGAACATGTACTTGTTAAGCATCTTGAATCCATATCGATAATCAAAATTGACGCTTAGGATTGTGTAATAATTCATTCTATGGACTGATTATATGGAATTTCTAATATTTATGTAATTTTTCCTTTTATATACCTAATATAAACAGGTCGTTAAAGACTATTAATGGCAATATTTTAATCACATCGATGAACAATACGTTCAGGATTGACAAATAATTCATTTTATAAACTGAATGTATGACATATCGAATATTCCTGGTTCTTCCTGGAATTTCTGATGAAAATATGTATACAGTACCATATTGGCCACATTTGAGTTCGTAATTCTGGTGAAGTGTAAGAAGGGTTCAGTCTCACCATCGGTGGATTAATTCAGGTTTTTAATAAGTATCCAGTACCATATTTTCCATTTTTGAGTTCGTAATCCTGGTGAAGTGCAAGAAGGTTTCAGTCTCACCACGGGTGGATTAAATCGGGTTTTATAGAGGAATCCAACTTGAAAAAGGAAGAAGACACCGAGTGGTGATAAGTCTGACAGCTCCCATGTTAAAGCATAGGATGAAAATTTTGAAATGCTTCTAAAAAATTCAAATGAAATTTTAATTAAAAGCGGTTTGTTGTATGATGTAAGAAAAATCCAAAACTGCACAATAGGGGCATTATTTTAATTTTATTTTTCTTTTGCTGAAAATGTCTTTATTGAGTAGTTTTTGATTTTTCTTACATCATACAATAAATCGCTTTTAACTAGAATTTCATTTGAATTTTCTAGAAGCATTCTAAACGTTTCGTCCTAAACTTTTACATGGGAGCTGTCAGATTTATCACCACTCGATGTCTTCTTCTTTTTTCAACCTGGATTCGTTCGTATAATGCGAAGACCAGCCAATTGCTGCTTTTCTTTTACCGTACTCATGCATGTTGGTGTTGCTGCTTGGATGGGCGGGAATAATTTATTTATCCCAAAATAAAAATTAAAGTGCTGTCGAAAGTTAGAACTCCATAATCATTTATCAAGTAATTTCTCAGGAGTCATCATGGCCTACTGAGATCGACCACGGATTCAATAACAGCTCTTCCTAAAAATACAGGATCGATTCCCATGTCCGAAACATTAAAACAAATGCTGGACTACTACACGTGGTTGCGCTGTTTTTTTTTTTTTCAATTACATTTCGAGTCGATATAGCAAATCTGTCAGTCATTCATGCAACTACCAGAGAGACGTTTCTTTTTAATTTGCAACAAAATATTCATCGCTCTTTATATTGTTTTCGAACATACAGAAAACAACGAATAGATTCGTTAGACCTACCTTCGATTTCGTAATATAAACAAAAATTGAAAGAGCAACTCTCATACTATCGCGGCACACTGAACAAGACTTTGTCTTTTCCGATGAGAAGTTATTTGTCATGCAGCAGTCTTACAATCGCCAATAAGACAGGTTGTTGACCTGCAGGTCTAAGGACAACCCATGGCGACAGAAACATTCCACGGTTCTAAAGCGCCGCTTCTGTGGTGGTTTGGGGGGTATTTGCAAGCGCGGCAAGCGACCGCTTGTTTTCGCCGAGAAAGGAGTTAAGATCAACGCTTTATATTATAAAACAGAAGTTTTGCAGAATGTCGTGAAGCCAAGCTTGGAAACAGTGTGCGGGAAGGATGATTACGTGTTTTAGCGTGTTTTATCGTGTTTCATCATACAGCAAATTTGATCCAAAACTGGTAAAATTTGACCGACTTGTTGGCTAAAGATGAATGGCCTCCTAGTTCACCAGTTCTAAACCCCTTGGATTATTTTGTGTGGTCATACATGCTGTCAAAAAAAAAAACCTGCACAAGGTGTCTACTTTGGCCCAGTTCAAAGTCGTAATCCGTATAATTTGGGATGAAATGACGATGGAGGTCGTGCGTGCAGCTTGCGTTGGGTTTGAAAAACGTTTGAAGCCGGTTAAAAAGGTTAAAGGCAGAGTTATTCCAAAACATATTCTGTAATTGATACATATAATATTGCCTTTCAATAAACACAATTACCAATAAAATCTGAATAACTTTTGTGAAATAATTGAAGATCGAATTTGTATGAGAATATATTGGACATGGTGTATATGTTTTATATGTAGATATGTAATAACACTTGTAATTGAAAAATTTGTGAGAATATTATTTTATAGCCTATCAATCATGAATATTTAATACATTATACATTGATTTATTTAAGAGATTTAAGAGAAAAAATAACGAAACATCAAATTGCTATATGATTATTTTAACCGCATACTCCTCACATTTTGACACACTTCGGAGATACTGCTAACCTCGTCATTGATGGCCAAATATTTCACCTCATCGGAAACCTTCGCGGAGTCGTCGTCAGAATCAACAGCAGCTCTATGTTTAAGCCAACTCAACATATTCACTCCGCAATCCGCACGAATGTAAACCATGGCCAGGACAATGCTGATGATAAACACAAATGCTCCTAAAACTCCCATTATGATAACTGTTCCTGATACATTATTATCGAAATTTGACACAGAAGCTGCTATTTCTTTGTTGTCAGCAAACCACTCTGTTGAGCGGTTCACAGTCAGCGTAATCGTGTCTTCTGTAGCCCCGTTGGAGGAGTCATCAAACAGGCACACTTCGGCAAAATCAGGACAGCAGAGGTTATTGTCAGAATCGCAATCGCTAGTGCACCCGCAATGAATCAAGTCTGGAGCATCCTCTTCGAAGGGAGGCATAGTCAAACCACATCGATTAACACATGAATCAATCTTGAAAATATCTGCGTCACTTTCCGTAATCGGCACAAGAACTGTTCCATTATTTAGACAATCATTGCCGCTCAACAAAGCAACATCATCAATTGCAGTGTCACTTTTGTAGCGCATACCAAGGGACGCTTGAATCACAATCTGAAAGCTCTCAGTTTGCTTTTGCAGATCGAAGTAGCCCTCGTTCCATGTGTTTCCTTGGTTACCACTTATCGTGAATTGAGCAGCTTGCTTGAGTGTATCGTCGAACTCCATCGAGAGAGGCTTCACATAAACTGCGAGAGTGCCTACATCACCGAACATGTGATAAAAGAAACGAAAACATGCTTTGATACTGTATATGCTCCTGTAGATTGGTGAAATCAGATGCGCAGTTGCGTTTGTGTCTTGCTGGGAAGAATCCACCATCATAAAGTGACCATTCAAAGGTTCTCCCGTAGTATGATCATGTTTGGGACCGGTTTTCAATATCCGACGCGATACAACCCCGGAATTTCTTTCCCACTCAGCACTCCCGACAGCCTTGTTCTCCCATCCGCAAACATCTTCCGTTTCGAAATCGCATGATCTTTCAACTGTCAATTCACTGATACGGCAACTTCCAATCGTACGATCCCAATCGGTACCATTGCAGTAACTGTACATGGGACCAACGATTTTGTAATTACTGTCGCAAAACAGTGTTGCTGCAGCTTTTTCATTCTCATAAAAGATGAAACCATTGTGCTCCATTGGCCAATCAGAGCAACCTGGTTCTAAAAAAGGCAAATTAAAGTTAGAAAAATGTCGCCTACTCCGATCTGGGCACTCGACTCTAACTCACTGACGCAAATAGGCGCAGGGGAATTCCAACGACCATTTTTGCACAGAACATATTTTGCTCCAACCAAGGTGAAATCTTTGTTGCAATCAAACCGCAGGAACTTGCCTCGAAGCTTTATTCGGATAATTCCATTTCGGAGTTCTGGCTTAGGGCAGATGTTGCTGTAGCTGTTGCGTAACATAGGTACGTAGCGGGTTTCGCTGTCTAAAACGTAGAACACTCATTAAAGACAGTCGCACTTCTAGATACCATGTTCCTTACATTTGCTGGCACTGTACATTTCCATAACCGCCATAAATACCACCACGATGAACAATTGCGATAAGCGCCTGTTGATCATTTCACTGAATATCCACCCTTATGCTGTGAGTACGATCGAAGACTGAAAATTGAAATCAAGCAACATATGAATAGGAACTGTTATCAAACAAAACGGAAGAGAAAACTGCATGTTGTCTCGTTTGCACACTCATAAGTATTTATTCAAAATAAGTTACACTCGTTCCTTATACAAACACTACTTCTTTCCCTTCTTGCTGGATTTCTTGTTTGCTTTCTTCTCATCTCTTTCCCCTGAGTCATCAGTCAAGTCGCTCTCCTCCACGGCTTCCTCTGCCTCATCTTCCGGGATACTGAAGTCCAAATGTTCATCGGCCGCCAGGAAGCGTACGTCTTCGAAGCCTTCGGTGCTTCCGAAATGGTTCTTCATTGACTTCTGTTTCAAGCGGGTCAGCACGTTTGCTCCGGAGTTATGTCGGACGTGCAGAACGATAAACAGAATGACGCACCCGAACGAAATGACGCCAATTCCGGTGTACAGGAAAACCCGTGCCAAATTTGGCTTGGTATCACCCAATTCCAGCATCGACGGGGAGACTTCATCTCCTGGTAGATCACCGAACCGCGCTAACAGCCTCAGTTGGACTTCCTCGGTCGTTGGCAGTGCTGTTGTAGAAGGTAGCTTTGTGGTGGGCTTCCGCGTGCGAACCATTGGAATCACGATCGGCGGTTTTATGGTGGTGGTGGTGGTGGTAGTTGTTCTAGGTCTGAGATGGTAGACTTTGGTGGTCGTAGTTGTTGGTGATTTTGACGTTAATGGAGGTTTAGTGGTAGTCGAGATAGTGGTTCTAAGCGTAGAAGAGGTTGTACTTCGCTGAGTGGTTGTGGATGTGGTTGTCGATGTAGATGTAGGTGTAGTTGTTGGCTTTGTTGTTGGGCGAGTGGTACGAGCTGTTGTTGTAGATGTTGAGGATGATGCTGTTGTTGGTCGCGTCCTGGCCGTTGTTGAAGTAGTTGCGGTGATTGTGGTGCTTGAAGTGATGACGTTTAAATTATCGGTATCGTTAAAAACGCATAGCTCTGCGTAGTCTGGACAGCATGTTTTGCTATCTACGCAGCCTTCAAAGCAATCACACTGAACAAAATTTACACTAGAATCAGGAATGACTATCACTGAGGAAACGTTTTTACCGCAACGATCTTCACATGAACCGAGCTTGAAAATGTTATTGTCACTTGATACTTCTGGTGGTATCTCGTCGGGAACGATCGATGAAATCTCCACATCTAAATCATCAGGCTTCGGACGACAGTCGTCTCCGTACAACAGACTAACGTCGTCAATAGCTATGTCACTTTTTGATTTCATTCCCAAAGATGCCTCTATCACTATCTGAAAATCCTCGGAATACTTCTTCAGGTCAAAGTAGGCCTCGTTCCAAACGTTACGCTGGTTACCACTTAAGGAAAACGAGGCATCTTTAATACTAACGCTATCCAACTGCTGCGATAACGGTCTGACGTACACGGATAACGTCCCAACACCATCTCCAAACATATGATAATAGAACAAAAAGCATGCATCCGTACTATAATTCGCCGGATAAATCGGCGATAGCAATCGTGCCGTCTCGTTCGTAAATTGTTCCACGGAATCAACCATCATAAAGTGTCCTGAAATATGGAAAAACGACTATACTTATAAAAATGTCAGGTTTGCCACACCCATGCTCACTAACCAGCTAGAGAAGTTCCAACAGTGTGGTCAAACTTCGGACCCGTCTTCAAGGCTTTTGGAGACACAATGCCGTCGCTGCGCTTCCAATCGAAATCATGCGTAGCTTCGTTCATCCAACCACAGAGATCCGGTGCCTCAAAGTCACAACTGGTTACCACGCCTATTCCAGTCTCGCGGCAATTTCCCAACGGACGATCCCAGTGAGTTCCATTGCAGTAGGCCTTCGATGGACCGGCTACCTGGTAACCACTGCTACAGAACAACATTGCTGCTGCTTGACCGTGTTCGTAGGATATCTGTCCATTATCCACGCTCGTAAGTTCCTGACATCCCGGTCCTAATGAAAACCAAAAGCAGTTAGGCGGAATTTTTCTGAACGTGAATCACTTCCTGCCTCTTTCCCGCGAATACTTACTTATACAGATCGGTATGGATGTATCCCAGCGGCCCTTCTCACACATCGAGTAAGTATTCCCGACCAACTGAAATCCACTCGTACAAGTGAACCGGATCATTTTATTCCGCTGACGTGGTTTGGCCACTCCATTCGGAAAATACGGCGTGGGGCACTCGGGGCCACTTTTCAGCGGAGGCAGTCTCATAGGCCGACCAGGACGGAACTGGGTTACTATGGTGGGATTTTTAAAATAGGTTCTATGTTGATTTTACTTCTGAGAGTAATTAAGGAGGAGCTTACGTCGGTATTGAGCCTGGGCAGTGACAACGGAAAGTTCCAGCGCCATCCATAGCGCCACCGCCAAGATTGTAACTTCTGATAAGTGAAAAAGCATTGTGATTGAACGAAAGTTATACTGAACTGGTCAACAACAAGTTTGAAAGGAAACTGAATGAGTGACTCTCGAATGAAAATTAATGAATGAAGAAACAACCAGGGTTTATCGTGTTTTTGTGTGGAAGGGAAATGTAGAGAAAAGGAGAATTGATAAGAACGCAGTTGGAGAGAAGGATAGTGTAGATGCTTAACTAGAGAGGCATGCAAATTATTTCGTGTCATTGTGTGCATAGAGAAAGGGAAAGTACGGAGAGTAGTAGGTATATGGGAAGGCATAAACAATATTGGTTAAATCTGAGGATATGAAAAATCTGCAAATGTTATCAGCACAATCAAGATAACGGTTGGTATTCATTTCACCATGGCTGTATCCTAAAATATAGAGATTGAAAAAGACGTTTCCGTTAAGCACAACTGTAATTACTCATATGCATAGCACCAGCTTATGAGCGGACGTAGTTCAAAAGCTTAATGTTTCGATGTGGTTGACATGCACATCCTGCGTTAATTGAAAAAGTAAGAGATAAGGCTTTAGAGGAGTGCCTGTTTTTCCTTTTTGTTTTATTCAATTGATTGTTTTTAACCTAACAAACATAGGATTCTTCCTACGCGAATCTCACGAGGGTGGTTAAAAGTATCGATTGACCTCTACCACAATCAATCGATTTTAAATCAAGTCTTGATACTTCTCCAACATTTGAGCTTGATTAATTCCACTGATCCTTTGAAGCTTCTATGGGTATGACTACACTGAGGATACTGCAACTTTGAAAACCATTCGTATTTACTTTGATTTCTCGCTACAACATTTTCGGTTTAAATTCATAATTCTGAACAATGAATGAGAATTTTTATGTTCATTCAGCCAATCATGCATATCATATCACATATATATCAAATTCATCAACCCTCGCGTGTGAAAATGGTACTGTTGAAGTATTAAATTCATACATAGCTCGTATGAACACCATTTCAGCGAGTAATGAAAGTTATAGCAATCTTCTTGTACATTTCATAAAAAATACACTTATATGAGTAGAATTTGCATTCCACATTTTTGTATGTATGTATGTATGTATGGTAGCCACCATCCCTTCATGCCCTTGGCTTGGATGCAGCTCCACTTAATAGCAAGATCAAATTGAGCCACCGATCTGAATTCACAATATCGCTGTATGATGGGCCAAAAACGGAGGGGTGGACCCGTAAGCAAAGACACTCACGCGAAATCCACGGGAAATTAAGAATCTCCTTCCAACGATACGATACAACGAAAAACCCAATTCGCAATACTTATTAAGCTTTCAACAGGATGGCTTGTTAAGAATGGCGCGTCACCTTCACTGAAACTGTTGGAGTAGAATTCGCAGCATCATAATCGAATCGGTAGGATAAAGAAAATGATACTGTGAATTCCCTCCTAGACTCAGGCAGTCAATCAAACCATCGTCCAGTTTCAGCTTGAATGATACCCTGATGCTCCCTCCCAACCCAGTATTTATTGTATATATAATGTCAATAATATGCAATATATATAGTATTTAGTAGAGCATGGAAAAAACAAGTATATTTAATTAAAATATGTGATAGTTGGACTATGCCATCCTGTAATGTTGATATGGTTATAAAGGAAATAATATGTTGAAATAATTAAAATAATAATAATAGGCATATGATAGTAATATGCAGTTTGGTTCACCTTTACAGCTCAACCAGAGTCAGATGAATGTTACTTTGGAATGTGAAGGTCATATTGTAATTAAATGAAGCATACATATCGATAAAACATTTGATTACGTATAAAACATCAATAAAAATGTATGTATTCATGACATGTGGATAAATAATCAGCCGTATTGAAGAAAATTTATTAATTTGAATAATTTAATAAAGTAATTACCAATAACCTATATCAATAGAAAAATACCTTTCAGAAATGCAATAAAATATCTATACTACCAAGAATCACCTTCCAAGCAACCCTGAAGCAGACAAAACTTCATTAATATTATTATTTTCCCTAATGAAAACAATAATTATATGCAATTAATAATAAGATGCAGCTATATACCCCTAAACAGCTCAACCAGGAGATGTTAAGGTCATATTATGCAATTAAATCAAATATATAATAATAAATATGTACTTTAAGTTGAAATGTTGAAAGAGTGAAGGAGCTATCATCATTTCACCACCTTCGAAAATCCAAAAGCAGTTCCCCAACCAAAACTGAAATATTGTCAATAAAAATGTGTTCACTGTGTTCCTGTTGGCAAACCTGCTTGTTTTGATTTTTTTTGTGATAACGTCCGCATAGACTGATCTGCGGAGGTTTTTTTTTTTCAAAAAATCAAAACAAACGAAGGCATAATGTATTGATAATACAACAATTTGAACCTATTCAAATTCATAATGCATTTCTAGGCGACTTACTTTATCTCAAAAAAAAAAAAGGAAATTTAGGAGGCAAGGTATAGGTACAGCAGAATAAAAACTCTTAGTCTGAGCGCAAAAGAGAAAGAAACGAAGAAGAACATCTGAGTGGTGTACAAAAAGCAAAATTGAGTAAAATCGAAATACCACACCAGGCTATCAGCGCCCTCGAATGGCTGCAATTAAACCACTCGCCGTGGTCGACTGTTATTTTTCAATGGGAACTGTCATTTGGAGCTAACAACAATATCCATCACAATCTTTTTACTGGCTAATTCGATTGCATTTCTCAGTGTCTTGGAACCAAGCACCAGTGTTTTCTGCAACAGGCCTTTGAGCACATTCGATAAGAAGTGATAGTTCGAAAACTGTTGAAGAAAAAAGATGGTGTTACCAAGTAATTAAAAAAAAAACTAAAATCGGAAACACATAGCATGATTATGTCCTGTTAAATATACTGGGTCCTCGGCAGGTTCGGAATTCTCTTGCAAAACTTCTCTGTCCTCGACATTCGTTTCGGATTGGTTTTCTGGAATGGCCTCCTTTTTTTTGTTGGTTTTTTTTGGTTTGTTTTTTATAAATCCCCCCCCTCTCTCCCCCCCCCCCCCCCCCTCCTTTTTTTTCCTCCACACAACACACAAAAAAATTATATTTTATTTACAATTTTTTTTTTTTTTTTTTTATTTTTTCCCCCCCCGCCCTTTTTTAACCGCTGGAATAGCACGAATAGTTTCCTGTTTCTCGGCTTCTGGCGTATTGTTCTTATTTTTGTAAATAAACCCTGCTTGTTTTGAAGACCAATAAGATATAGGGTATGTGTCCCTTGACTCAGCCTAATATGCATCAATCGATTACATTTTTTACTATAACTCATAAAGTATTTGAGCTGGAAGCGATATTTAACTAGTTATACACTTGCTTAGATATTTTCAATATGCCATTTGGTAGTATGTATCACGAAAAGTTACAAAACTCATTTTATAAAATCAGAAACTATCGAGGGATATGGATGTAATGTCGGTCTATAAGCGCCAAACTGGGTCTATTCATGGATGCAACTTCGTCCCATTCGATATATTTGTTATTAAATGTTGTCTTCATAAGATTTTTTTCTGATTTTCATATTCAATGCATTTCTAGCTGTATTCGCTCTACTCAACAAACAAAATTATAAATCAAACTATACTTAAACTGCTAAGAGTCACTTAAATGATTTTCACATATGATTTAGCGACCATTTGATAATCAAAACATTATAATTCACTCTACACAGATTTTGTTCCTTTAGTTTGTGTTAAGGTGAGCCATATGGAAAACTTTCAACCGAAACTCAGACATTTTTATTGTAAATTTTACCAATAACAACATTTTTACTACGCTTTCCATATAACAGGCCATAGTTGAGAACGTGGAAAAAAATATGTTCCTAACATTGGGTCTATGGTTTTCTTGTTAAATCATTCTTATTTTACCTATGTGACCTGTTAGTTTATAACGTGTGACTATTTTCTGTACATCTTGGCTGTATTATTCGGTTTATCGGTTCAATTTTTGCAAATTAAGATCATTCGAAGATCGTGTAGATAATCTGTTCAGCTTAACCAGTAAAGTCATGATGTCTAAAAAGTTGAGGAAATCGAAAATTACGCGGAAGTGAACAACTATTAATTGATCAATATTGTCTCAATCGCTTTAAAATCAATCGGTCATCCTGATAGGAACATAATTTTGTTGATTATCAGCGAATTAATTACATTTTTGGTACATAGGCCGAATGAAGGAGCTAGGCTGACATTACATCCCGTTACCCCTAATATTAATAAAATAAAATAACTTACAAAGGCCAACCAAACAACACAACTTTTTAAAAAAACCCCCCCCCCCCCCCTCTTCCCCCACTTTTTTTCCCCCCCCCCCCCCCCCCCCCCCCCAAAAAACCTACGTGGTTTATGAATACTCCCTTATACACATACATAACGTCTTTGCCAGCTTCAAATCCATGCCCAAATCACGAGAATTTTTCAGTCAACATTAGTTACTAAAAAGGCATCGGATATTTAATTTTTGGTCCAACAAAAAAGGGCGATTGTATCAACAATCAATGTGCAACTAGCGATTTGAAATTGTTTCACTGGTGTAGAACCCCTAGGTCCGAAGTTTACCTAGCAATAATTCTTGCGCTTTTCGGTACCTCCCGGTACTAGTATCTTGGTTGTTGTTTTGATTCACAATGTTATTTTGACACAACATTTGAGAATGTGTTGGTGTGAGCTACGTTGTTAGGGGCGAATCATTGAGCTTGGGACCGAGCTTGGGACCGATGTACTAGTACTGAATGAGCCAAGAAAAAAATCGTATTTGTTCGGGACCTACTGGTCTTAGAGTTAGTCTATGATTGTATCCACTCCACATTCTAAAAATAAAATTGGAACGATCACCCATAATTATGTGCACAATAATTATAAAAAAAACATTGCTTCGTATGAAAAATACCTCCAAATACTGAAAGTACACTATTCGGAGATCGGGAGTACTCATTACATGTACACAATTAGCGTAAACAGTACATAATGCGTCTGAATGAAGTTTATTTTATTGATATGAAAAACATACGGCAACTATGAAATTGATCAAAAAGGCAAAACTAAGCGGTTCAAAAGATTTGACTTACAATATTCCTAAGTGCCGTATCCTCTGTGTAGGCAACATGGGTGAATCCAGAATGTGTAGAACGCAGCCAAAACCATGGCTGCTATGACATTTATATTTATTTACTTATTTATTTATTTGTTTATTTACCACCGTCCTTGCGGAAGTGAAAAGACGAGGCGTGATGTCGAAAGGGTGTCCTCAGTTAAATTGCATCACTTTCAATAAGCTGTAACAATTTGCCCTTTGGGTTGATTTCAACGAAATTTTGGGTGAAATGACCTCAGCGTGTATTGTTTACACTGCGTGAGTTTCATTGTGAAATGTTTCGTAGTTTCGAAAATAGAGTCGAAGGAACAGCAAGTGTGCGAGAACATTTTGTACACGCACCTCGACAACGCACTTCTTCCGCACCGAGCCATCGGAAAGATGTTGAAAATTCACCAGTCTACAGTGCCTCGTGTCATAAAATGTTTTAGGGAACGTTTAACTGTCGATCGGAAGAAGGTGAGTGGTAGAAAAAGTGTTCCGTACAGTGTGAAGGATCACAAGCGAGAGGTTGCTGCCTTTAAACGCAACCCCAACTGTTCCGTTCGGCATGTCGCGAAAAAGCTGCACTTGACCAAAAGTTTCGTGCAGAGAGCCAAGAAACGAGCCGGGCTCCGTGCATTCAAAGTACAGAGAGCTCAAAACCGCAATTAAAAACAGAATAGGACAGCTAAAACACGTGCGCGTAAGCGTAAGCGCGTACACACAAATATTGACGAAACCACACTGCTGCAACATGCACGATGAAACACACGTAAAAGCGGACTTTAAACAAATTCCCGGCGACCAGTATGTAACCAGTATGTAGACACCCAACAAACATCGGTGTTGAATTAGAGCTTGTTCAAGCAAATTTGGAGAAGCTATTCAGCTGTTTCTTCTAGAATAGCTGAATAGCTTCTCCAAATTTGTTTGAACAAGCTCTAATTCAACACCGATGTTTGTTGGGCAAGTTCGATGTTCCAGAGTCTCTCAGGAAACAGCAAGTGTCAAAGTTCCCCAGGGGATTTGTTCGTGTGGTAAACGGAGCAGACTTTCGTGACAACTTCAACTGTAAATGGTCAACTATACATGAATGAATACCTGAAAAAACGACTGCTTCCGTTTCTCAAAACACACAACGTCCCTACAATTTGTTGGCCGGACCTTGCCTCTTGTCACTCCTCCAAAGATGTTCTGGAGTGGTACAAAATGAATGGTGTCAATTTCGTGCCGAAGGATTTTAATTCCCCAAACTCTCCAGAGTTGCGGCCAATTGAAAAATATTGGGCTATAATGAGACACGAACCTCGTAAGCATTCTAAAGTTTTCAGTACAGAACAGGAAATGTTGAAGTCATGGTTGAAAGCGGAAACAAATGTCGGTTCAAGCGTTGTACAAAATCTTATGCGTGGTATTAAGAAGAAAGTTTGTTGGTAAAGAAGAAGTTGGATTTGGTAAAGCAATACAGTGAAATAAAAATACGTAAAGATTATACATTGTATTTTATTCCTTGAATATTTCATGACAATCGGTTAACCCGCATAATCACAAACCATTCCTGGACCCTTTCCCTTATTGTTGACGACCGTTTCCGTTATTGTTAGGACATCTATCCTTATAGTTGACAACTATAAACTAACAATCTCCTATATAGTTTTAACAATATTTCAGATGGTGAAAGGCCAAATAACTATATGCTGAATAGGCGGTTAAGTTAGGTTACTATAAAAAATGGTAATTTTCGCGAACAAAATTTTTGCTGTACTCTATGCCAAGAAGTTGGTATATAATAAAGACCGAGTGCAGACAATAAAAAAAACTTTCAATGACAATATGGCTTACATTAACAATATGTGCTAATGTAGAGGCTGTATGGTGAAAATGAGAATCAACTATTCAATATCAATAACATAAAATGTGATAATATATGTTACATTCGAAGTATAGTTTTGACTTTATAGCAAATTGTTTTTCGTTATGCGGGAAGAGACTTGTTTTTAAGGACGAGTTTAAAGTGATGCAATTTAACTGTGGACACCCTTTATTAACTGGATTGTTTTTTGATTGATTTTTGTTGTTGAGATTTTTGCTCTGACCGATTGCCATTTTATTTACTCAAGTATTTAAAATTCTACCAACAAAAGATGAATATATTTCGCGTACAATTCATCAATCGGTATTGGAAAATTTTAAAGAATGTTGCGTTTCAGCAAGAATCAAGAAATTTCCTACGTTTGATTTTCGCTTTGATTTTCGAAAAGGATATACCGAAGTAACATTCACTGCATTCTCCAATTAGTACAGTGATCCGTACTAAGTTGAGAGAGCAAGCAATAAGTTAATTGCGAAAGCAATAAGCTAATTGTGAAAGCAATGAGCTTGAAACGCTAAGAAAGAATAAGAAGAAGACATTAGTGATGAAATCGAAAAATCTCAATTAATAACTGTGGAAGTGCATTTAGAAGACTAAGTTGAGAGCAAGCAATGAGCTTGAAACGCTAAGAAAGAATAAGAAGAACACTAACATACTTACTCACTTATGCTAACCTATCGTCCGATTAGAACAGTACTTGCGTTGCAACATAGTTTGAAATAAACATTTAATTTTCTGCATTATCTAATGCGTATAAAGGAAATGCTAGATTTGACACGAATTCATGGAATATTTCATTTAAATATAAACCTGATATCACTGAAATCAGGTCTGTTGTATGAAAGATTGCAAACAATTTCTTTTTTTAGGATTGTTTTGGCTTTCAATTGAACAGCGCAGAATTTTACGCGTCTGCTAAAATTCATTATTATTTTTCTGTGAATGTTCCGCTACGAAACTAACGAAACTAATCAAACGGCTTAACGTAGTCTACGTCAACCGGTCGTGTGTTAAACACAACCCCACTGATTTTTACACGGGGGATACGTTCCACTTTTACCATGAAACCGCGTAAAACAAGACTAAATAGACATTGTTCAATTCACATGCATAAAAATTTTAAATTGCTTCGATTTTGTTTGCATGTTTTACCTTTTCATGGAATGGTCAAAATATAGTTTTTTGAAATTTTGAGTATTTACACCAAAAATTGTGATTGTTTTTGTTTGAAAAATTGCCATATTATTACTTGTTGCCCAAAACAAAAAATGTGTTTCGAATTAGGTCGATAAGTTGTTTCGTTCTGGAGTTCTTGCCAAAAACAAACCGCGTAAAAAAAACGTGTAAAAAAAATACTTAGTGTATATAGTTAAGGCCAGTATCGACTTAAAAAGTAGAGAGGTTACGGAATTTTGTTCAATATTACCAAGCGGAATTTTGACAATTGATCTGCATGGAACGAAATGTCACCTTCGCTTACGGAATAATCGAGCGGAATATTTTTCCGAAAGTAAAAGTTACAGCTCCCATGGTTTTTGCTGCGCCCTTTTCGCGAATTAAAATAAAATCATAAATATATTCGTAATTCAACCTAAACGAACAGTGAAATCATAAAATCTCCACGTGTTTTGTGTAATATTTAGTGAATATAATCGGTTCCCTCCCGAAATTTGAGATGGTCGATAGTTTTTCCCCATTTTTTTGTGCTTCGCCCCCGCACCCGGAGGAAGGGTTAATATCAGCTTAGTTGTGTTTGTTAGTGCTGTTAGTATTGTGCCTCGCGGTCATAAAAGATTAAATTAGAGTATTTTTCCGCTTTGTCGCGAGTGAATTGATAATTATTAGCAGTTTGGATGCGATATAGAGTCGCTTCATAGCGGGGGATTTTGATTATTGACATAAAGGGTGATACGGTCAAAATTAGGTCAAGGGAAAACGCGTGTAAATTGGTGAAATCGTTTATTTAAAAAATCAAATTAAATTTCTTTTTCAAGTTCAATTAGTATAAAATTCAGGAAAAATATTCAGTTAGGCTTCCGCTTTTCCAAATCTGAATTGCCGGGCCTTACGCTTGACCCCTGCCATCAGATTTTGTACAGCCACCTTGTCCACCTTCTTCGCCGCAGAAAGCCAGTTTGCCTTGAACTGCTGCTCGTCCTTAGCAGTTTTTTTGGTCTTCTTTAGGTTCCGCTTGACAATAGCCCAGTATTTCTCAATTGGGCGGAGCTCTGGCGTTTTGAGAGGGTTCTTGTCCTTGGGAACCACCTGCACGTTGTTGGCGGCGTACCACTCCATGGCCTTTTTACCGTAATGGCAAGATGCCAAATCCGGCCAAAACAGTACGGAACAACCGTGTTTCTTCAGGAAAGGCAGCAGACGTTTATTCAAACACTCTTTCACGTAAATTTCTTGGTTGACAGTCCCGGAAGCTATGAAAATGCTGCTTTTCAAGCCACAGGTACAGATGGCTTGCCAAACCAGATATTTCTTTGCGAACTTTGACAGTTTCGTGTGCTTGAAAATATCTGCTACCTTTCCCCTTCCTTTTGCCGTATAAAACTCCTGTCCCGGAAGCTGCTTGTAGTCGGCTTTGACGTAGGTTTCGTCGTCCATTACCACGCAGTCAAACTTCGTCAGCATCGTCGTGTACAGCCTCCGGGATCGCGCTTTGGCCGTCGTATTTTGTTTATCATCGCGATTTGGAGTCACTACCTTCTTGTAAGTCGATAGTCCGGCTCGTTTTTTGGCTCGATGCACGGTTGTAGACGATACACCCAGCTTATTTGCGGCATCTCGGAGAGATAGGTTAGGGTTTCGCTTGAAACTACCGGCAACTCTCTTTGTCGTCTCAGCGGCTTCCGGTTTTCGATTTCCCCCCGATCCAGACTTCCTGGCTGTCGACAAACGTTCCCCAAACACTTTAATTACATTTGTAACGGTTGATTTGGCAACTTTTAGCGATTTTGCCAACTTTGCGTGCGAGTAGCTCGGATTTTCGCGATGCGCGAGCAAAATTTTGATACGCTGCTCTTCTTGCTTGGACGGCATTTTGACAACTGAAGAGTGAATTCCATAATCAAAATAGGAGCAACATTCTACACACACACACCTTCAAAATGAGGGGTGTTCAGGTTTTTTAAATGCAAAATTGAAAGAAATACGTCAAGTTGATATTGACCAAATTTTGACCGTATCGCCCTTTAATGTGGAGAGAGAAATAAGCAATGCCGAAAACGGCCATTTGCTGGTCAGAAACTAAGAACGAAGCTAACGCGCATGTGCGCGTGAGTGGCTGGCATAGAATTTCAGCTGCACTCACCACGTGGTGTACAGGGAGAGCTGTGAACTTTTTTTTTCTTTCATTGCACAATGATTGTGATTTTTCATGTTAAATTTCTTCTCGGAAGTGTTTTTTTTTTACCTGTGATTTTCATTGTTTTGAATTTTTGCGCGAAGTACTAATTCTGTTCGGGCTGTTCCATTGGAAAAGGATGATGTAAAAATATTTGCCGAATAGCGGAGTGTTCCTTTTGTAGAGACATAAATGCATCCTTAAGCATCACAGGGAAGCCGCCCAAATGAAGACTGAACATCAGCAACAATTTCCGGTGAGATCTATCTGATTGTAACTAAATTTGAATGATATTGCTAAATACGTGCCATCCTCAAAACAATAAAATTTGATGATGGAAGTGTATGCACACTACCTAAGTCCATTTGATGTTTGTACTGTGTCTATGTAGGGCTTGTTGTAAGTGAAAGTGACCTCGGAATGGACGTGAGTAGCCAGGCATGCTGAAACTTCCAACTCCCGGGCTAAAAATGTTCGTTTAACTGCAAACATTTTTCATCCATAAAAACACTGCCGGACGGTGGGCGTTGAATTATATATACACACATATACACACAGTAAAAGTTACAGCTCCCATTAGTTTGCGTGGAAACCTTATAAATTCCATTTTTATTTTTCGTTCTCTTTAGGTGGATACTGCTGCAGAAATTTCTTTTCGATTCTTTAATTTTTAGTTTCCGTAAACGGAATTTAACATGGGATTGAGATAGAAAAAGAAATTTCTTTCGAACTTGATACCGACCTTTACATTAAAATGACTCTACACAGAACGAAAATCTGAATTTTCATAATGATGTAAATATCATAGCTTGTAAAATCGTATTTCCTGACACACGAAGAAGCAACTTGCATGAAATAGTTGTAACGAAGATGGGCTTTTGTATACAACATTATCCGCAATGAAGGGAATGTCCCAAAACTTCACACGATTTATAATGTTAATTTGTAGGTTTTGTGAAGCTCCAATTCATATTGAACAGTTCAATTGATATTGACCAGAAATTCACACTACTTTTGACAGCTGTGCATTGTCACCAACACCATACCCGCTAAGAAAAAAAGTACCCAACGGAGCAGTTAAGTGTGGGAAGCCAAAATTGGGTATAATCATGTTAACCTACTATTAAATTACTTGCTTCTGGGTAAAATTGTAATCAAAACTAAGTAATTTGTACCCAACGATAGGTAAACATAATTAAACCCAACGTTGGCTTCCCACACTTACTGCTCCGCTAGGTACTTTTTTCTAAGCGTGTAGACTTTAGTCTTTTGAAGTTTTTAATTATGTGATAAAAAAAATAAACAATAATATACCTGGTTTTGATTGAAAATTGTTCGAAAAAACTGGAATTTCTTACAGTTAAGGTTCACAATAATCTTCTTTTCTTTTGTAAAATTGCCATGCACACTAGTTTCTATAGTGCAGAATAATAAGTTTCAATGTTGTCTCATCGTTCAAGACAATAGAGACTCGTATGTACTATTCTTTTCACTGTAGTTTAACAGTACATTCTATCGTATTTGTAATGTGATTTTAAAGATAGTTCACGTTGAAGACAGTGACTTTTTATCGTATGCTGTTAGTGAATATTACATCATGGCTGCTTTGCGAAAAAGACTATGACTTAATTTGACAGCTGTTCATTTTACGCGTGTTCTCGGCATAGTAAACAAGTGAATTACGCAGCTGAAATTATATTTTTTCACTCAAGTGCAACAATGAAAGGTTTGACAGAAGAAAAACGTAAAACGATTGTGACCAAATACTGTACGGAAACTGGTTTATCGATGAGGAAATTGGCGAAGCAGGAAGGAGTTAGCGTTCATGCGGTTCAAAATACGCTGAAACGATTCGGGACACATAATACGTTGCTGGATCTACCTGGTCGTGGTCGTAAACCTGGTCCATCTAAACCAGATTTGGACAAAAAGATTGGTGAGCAGTTTGAAAGAAAAAAAGGAGTTGTCGATTAGAGATTGTGCAAAAAATGTGGAACATCGATCGGAATGGTTCAGCGCGCTAAGGCACGTAGCTCTCTCAAGACCTACAAGAAGCAAAAATGTCCCAAACGTAGCAAATTACAAGCGACTTCCGTGAAAACCCGAGCTCGTAAGTTGTACGATGAGGTTTTGAGCAAAAAGGAAACGTGCATTATTATGGATGATGAAACGTATGTTAAGCTGGACTACAAAACGCTTCCAGGGGCACAATTTTACACTGTGAAGCAAGGAACCGATGTGCCAAACTCAGAAAAGTCATTTTTTTGTGAAAAATTTGGAAAGAAAGTACTGGTTTGGCAAGCAATTTGCCAATGTGGTATGAAATCTTCGCCTTTTTTCACACTTGCGAACATGAATGCCGAAATTTACCGGAAGGAATGTCTTCAAAAACGTGTGCTACCTCTCATCCGAAAGCACAAAGGTCAGACACTGTTTTGGCCTGATTTGGCGTCATGCCATTATGCGCGTTCCATAATGGACTGGTATCGCGAAAACGGAGTCGAGTTTGTAGAGAAGGCGATGAATCCTCCAAATTGTCCGCAAATAAGGCCCATTGAAAAGTTTTGGGCTTTGATGAAAGCAAAACTTCGGAAGAAAGGTACAGAAGCCGCTGATGTCGACAAATTCAAAAAGGATTGGGTAAATGTGAGCAGAAGCATCGATGGAACAGTTGTCCAAAACCTAATGAGGAACATTAAGAAGAAAGTGCGTGACCTGGCGAAGTCAACGAATAACTGAATAAATATTACTGTTATTTGATCATTGTATAACTAAGAAACATTATTTTTGTAATTTACACTCCGAAAAAGAAATACAAGCTCAAAAAAAAAAAAATTTTCTCACCACACCTTTAACAAAAAATAATTTATAAAAAAACACAAAAAAAAAAAATAAAAAAAATTTTTTTTTTTTTTAGCAACACCTTCCCCAATATGTCATCAAACCACAACAAAATCGAACTGGCGTTTAATGCTTTTATCCATTTATTGTGTATTACCTAACGCAATTTTCCAACAAAAAAGAGTATCATATAATATGCATTTCCACTACTATGGATATCTCCTTGTCAGGTGATATCATTAGCCTAGAATATATATATAAATAGAAATATCAACTTCACTCACGTGTGGTTTCTCAGCGTATGTATGGAGAATCTTCCTCCAAGATTTTGCCGTTAGATACGTGTGCATTCTCTATTGATGAATATGTGTAGGTGTATGTATATGTACTTATGTTTTTGGTTGCGTGTATGAAGCTAATCGCCTGTTTGTATACATGTAACTAATAATGTCTGTTTTTCACTCTGATTTTTTTTTTATGAAGATGTTTCTCTTCCTAAACACTCATCCATGCTTTCATCGACAATTGTTCATAAGCTGTTTCCATCTCGCAACACTATCATTTGATTATCTTATTGTACATTCTCGCTTAGCTTAGTCTTGCTTGTCGCCGCTCTTCAAATATTGTTTGCCCTATAATTGTAATTTTTTCTTATCTCAGTCCATTGCTTGCCTTTGAGTGGATACAAAATGGCATTGCCCTACTACATATGTGTACGAGTGATACTCATCATTTCTAACCTACTAGTTATCTTCACTTGCCTTGCTATTTCGCAAGGATTCACTTATTGCCTAAAGGGTAACAGAATAATGAAATTCTTCTAATGATTGTTTTATGTTGTTTGAAGAACTGGGCAAGATATACTGACGGGAAACAGGATTCATATTAAGCTTTCATGAATTAATGTATATTTAGTACGGAGTGCCTCCAATTTGATCGTTGTCTAAATAAGGTAGTACAGACAATATTTTATTACTTTTTCATTTCTGGATACTTTTAACTGATTTCTGTTTGTTTTTGGTTGGCTTGGTTGTTGTGTTGGGTAAGTTATGTTATTCAACATTTAGCGTTTAGTTCGAATGGTTTGCTTTATTTCCATCGCGTATCCTATTGTAGTCCTTTAGTTCTCCTTTTATTTTGCTGGTTTATTGTTACAATTATGTCTGAGCCAGTGGCTTCATTTACATTACTGGTGAATGCGCTAGGTTTTCTTGTCTGGTATCTGTATTCTTAGCTAAATTCCGTAACTAGTATTTACAGCATAATTTACAGTTACAGTCGTTCGTGCTATAGTAAGTTGAAAGAAGACTGTAATTGTTGAGAGGCTTATTATCGTCGATTTCATTGTGTTTATCTTTTTGGTACCGATTTCTCGCTTATTGAATTTGATATTTCTCCATCTCATACAGATGCTCGTATAACTGATCTTGGGCTGGCGACATGCCAATCACAACCCATCCGAAAATAGCACCTACACTGCGGGCTATCGAGAGAGTATTCCAGATGCTGAGTACTTTATTCGTTTCCTGGAAGTTTTTACAATAATTAAAACATTATTTGAATACTGTTTTTTGAAAGATCTCACCAATTCCTCTTCCCACACAGTAACATTAGAGGAGGATAGATAAAGGCGTTCGTCCATCGATCCAGCCGATAGACTTAGGACAATCGTTGCTGCATAAATCATAATGATAACCACCGATCGAAAGGAAATGTTATTATCCGTTGCACTCGATAAGCTGAAGTGTGATATGTCCATTCTGAAACAAAGTAGAAGTATACAAACATTACCAAATCAATCCAATTATCATTCTAGAAACGAGTGTTATGCAATGCAGAACAACGAAACACCGAAGGAATTAGAAAGCAAAGCAAGCGATTGGCGTAAGGCCTATAAACCTACCTATCGAATATCGAAACCATACAGACGATTGCTAAACAGTAGAACGTATTAGCGTAGACTTCCGCAAAGGCCGAATAGTGACGAATCGATGCTTCGACCCAATCGTACGGTTTGGTCGTGCATATCAGCAGAAGATGCGCCAGGGCGAGTCCTCCTAAAAGACCGTGGCATACGTTGGAAATGTGCAGCCAAAAGCTTTGCACCGCACAGGATAAATGGACCGCGGTTCTTATAGTATTGCTGTGGATGGAAAGAAAAAAGTGTCAGCCCATTTCAAATGGCAGATCGGGTCATCATACTTATTGCTTTCAGGGTGACCACCGCCGCCCAACTGGATATCGTGATGATGGTGCAAATGATGCTGGAGGTGATGATGATAAGTATTGTCTACTGGTCGATACCCACTAGCCGTCTGTATATACATCTTATCGATTCTGGTCGGGGCCGCCTCCGTTGTGGGTGAAACGACCGGCGTGAAAGGGTTGTAGATTTCACCATGGTAGTTGGATGTGTCGTCGCCTGAGGGCAAATGATCTAGGTTGTATATTTGTTTGCTAATTTTTATGTGATTATTTGATGAAAAGTATAAGCATGACATTTTTTTTTCTAGCGTAAATAAGCGTTTAAATGCTCCGAACTTGAGGATAATATTTGTTGACATCATTTTAGTTTTTAAGCAATTGAATCTGTTCAGAACCACTTCATCAATTTAATTATTTCACGAATCGCAGAAACGTTTCAATAATATGACAGATGAAACTCTCCACTATATTTTATGGAACAAGATGTTTACATTCTTGTTACATTTGGTGTAAAATGGCGCCCAATCAGGTGAAATTGCCCAAACGCATTTTGTACGAAGGGCTGTCAAATCCGACGTTGTTGGTACGCGTTCGCTTCGGGAAACAAAAGTACCGTGTTGAGTGTATGCAAATTGTTTGACGAGTGCATGACTGTGGAGCGGAAGGTTGGAAGCGTATGAAACCGAAAAGTATGCTCCCGCCAAATGGACAAGAAGGTAATAACCAATACTGAGAAAAATCTCAACCTTTCTAAATGTAGCTCGCAAAGTTGGGAAGTCAAAATCATACGTACGAAAAGTGAAGCAGAGGCATGGAATGAAGGCGTAAAAAGTGAAAAGATACCCAACCGCGATGACAAGCAAAATTTCACTGCAAAAAGTCGTGCTAAGCAGCTTTACGCCAAGTTTATGCAAAAAATGTCTTGTACCATAATGGGCGACGAAAAATACATGCTCGATGACAGCTTCCGGGTCTAGCTTTTTATACTGCAATGCAAATAAACGCCGTTGCCGAGTGTTTCCGGCCAAAAAAGATGTCTAAATTCTCCAAGAAGTATTTGGTTTGGCAGGTCATATGTAGTTGTGATTGAAATTTCAAATTTCAAAAGTTTCGTCTCTATCGGCACTATCAACAAGCATGTGTACGATAAAGAATGTCTGCAAAATCGGTTGCTACCGTTTACAAGAAGCCAAGACTCTCCAGCTCTGTTTTTGGCCTAATTTTGGCCTCTAATCACTATGCAAAATCCGTCCTGGAATGGTATAAGCACATGCCAAAAATAACCAACCCGCCTAACTGTCCAGAGCTTCGCAGGATAGAAAAATACTGGCCTCTGGTTAAGCGGAAATTCTTTAAAATTAAGAGAAGAGCAAATAGGAACGACGGTTCCAAAAAAAGATGGAAAACCGCCACTGATGGCTTTATTGAATTAACGTCTCTTTAAACTGTACGCCTGCTGTAGACGTTTTAGTTCATTCGAAATGGCATAAGGACCCCAATCACCTGAGCACGATAGCGTGCTCCCCATTACCTCACTGTTTATTCCATTTAATCCGCTTTTTATCCTCATTTTCCCTCGCTTAACCTACAAGACTTTCGATAAGTCATCATTGACCCTCGGTCTACAGGCTGCTTGAAAATGATGATTGTAGTCAAGAGTCACTTTTCTTCTCAAGTTCGACCTCTATTTGCTGGTCATATACTTCAGGTACTTCAGTACAAATAGCTCCGTACTACGGTCGTTATAGAATACTTCACGTTTCAAACCTCAATTGTGCCCTAGCAGGACACTCCACTAATAAATTATTAACATCTAACTCCGCTCCACATCCTTGGCAGTAGGCCTTACCACAATTAAGACAAGGCCCGTGAGTGAGTAGAGTTTGTCCTATCCTCAGCCGAGTCAGAATCTTCTGATCTCGAGGGTAGGGCATATCTTTCCACGTGTGTCTTGTTCTTTATGCTACGCAGGAACGTATCACGTTTGTTATGTCAAGATTCTTCCCACGCACATCGGGTTTTACTAGTATATCCTCCAGCTGAGCATGACGACCCTGGTTTGCTAGTCTATCAGCGCACAGTGATTCCATTCCATACAAAAGGCGGAAAAAGTCTAAAAATTGATTTTACATAAATAAAAACCCCCCCACCAAACCCCCACAAAAGCAAAAACCCCCCCCCCAACCACCCCCCCCCCAAAAACCAAAAACCAACCACCAACAAAAAAAAAAAATGGGGAAGTCCCCCAAACCGACCGGGGAAACAAAACCGGAAGCCGCAGACGACAAAAAAAGTTGCCGGTAGTTTCAAGCGAAACCCCAACCTATCTCTCCGAAATGCCGCAAATAAGCTGGGTGTATCGTCTACAACCGTGCATCGAGCCAAAAAACGAGCCGGACTATCGACTTACAAGAAGGTAGTGACTCCAAATCGCGATGATAAACAAAATACGACGGCCAAAGCGCGATCCCGGAGGCTGTACACGACGATGCTGACGAAGTTTGACTGCGTGGTAATGGACGACGAAACCTACGTCAAAGCCGACTACAAGCAGCTTCCGGGACAGGAGTTTTATACGGCAAAAGGAAGGGGAAAGGTAGCAGATATTTTCAAGCACACGAAACTGTCAAAGTTCGCAAAGAAATATCTGGTTTGGCAAGCCATCTGTACCTGTGGCTTGAAAAGCAGCATTTTCATAGCTTCCGGGACTGTCAACCAAGAAATTTACGTGAAAGAGTGTTTGAATAAACGTCTGCTGCCTTTCCTGAAGAAACACGGTTGTTCCGTACTGTTTTGGCCGGATTTGGCATCTTTCCATTACGGTAAAAAGGCCATGGAGTGGTACGCCGCCAACAACGTGCAGGTGGTTCCCAAGGACAAGAACCCTCCCAACACGCCAGAGCTCCGCCCAATTGAGAAATACTAGGCTATTGTCAAGCGGAACCTAAAAAAGACCAAAAAACTGCTAAGGACGAGCAGCAGTTCAAGGCAAACTGGCTTTCTGCGGCGAAGAAGGTGGACAAGGTGGCTGTACAAAATCTGATGGCAGGGGTCAAGCGTAAGGCCCGGCAATTCGGATTTGGAAAAGCGGAAGCCTAACTGAATATTTTTCCTGAATTTTATACTAATTGAACTTGAAAAAGAAATTTAATTTGATTTTTTAAATAAACGATTTCACCGATTTACACGCGTTTTCCCTTGACCAAATTTTGACCGTATCACCCTTTAGCTAAGTTAAGTGTTTCCCAAAATTTTGGATCGCTTATTTCAAATATACTATCTAAATTATCATATTGGGTCACACAACCGAGATATGGCCACTTTATGATGCCCTGGAATATCCGGAACATCCGATAAAATGATTAATTCATTAGTTTCGTCCCAAAGCAATAAGATTTTTTTTCAAAACCATTTGTACATAAAATGTAAAAATCAAAGCGATGTGAAGACCAATTTATGGCTCTGGGTGGCCATTGTATGGTCTTCCAGAATTTCCGGAGCATCCGTAACATTTAATAATTCACCAATTCCATACCAAAAAGATGAAGCGGATTTTGAAATTTCGCAATATTTGGTAGGTTTGTTCCATTTCGGAAAATTTATGACTTAAACTTTCCCATTTTGTCATTAAGGTGACCCATTTCGAGATAAGGTGGTCCAAAAAAGCGAAAAAAAATTATAAAACTTTTAAACCACTTTTTGACCCGTTTTTTAATTTTCATGATGCAAGAAAATGAAAAATAATAGGTTATAGTTTTAAGAAAAAGTAGAAAATCAAGGGGATTTGTAAAAATTTGTAGTGTTGAGTATTTTTAAGGCAATTAAAATTTTTAAATTATTCTATTATCATTTTCAAAACTCAAAATCCGGCTTATTAGCTAAAAATCTGTACTTTAACTTTTTGACTGTACATTCCTCCGAAAGAAAATCACCTAATCCTGTTAGGTTGCATTGTGGGGACGGATTGAATTATTACATATCACACATATTAATGTAACGCAACGTGATCACACACGTTTGATCCCCGCTTCTACCGGAAATTTTGTTTCAGCAAAACAAAAAGCTTGTGATTGCACTATGTTCTATTTACGGTCTAGGATTTTTGTAACAACCAAAGTACTGGAAAAACGAGATGAAAATAGGGTGGGGAAGAGGAGATTTATATGTTTCGTCAATGTTGCGTGACATAATTTATTCTTTGCTAAAACATTACATATCATCCGCTAAATGTCAAGCATAGTAAATTGAGCATAAGACTAGCTAAAAAGCTTATAATTAACCGAGTAACTTGTTCAAGCTTCTTCACATATCATGTAAATCATGATCTAATTCAGAAATTGACCACTTCCCCGGGGGTATTTCCGAAACTGGGTTAGAAATTTTGTTACACACATACACTACACACACACATTCACACACAGCAATGTGTACAGTTCATCGAGATGAGTTCCTTGTATATAACACTTGGATCAAAAGTCAGTTCCTAAGATATATACTTCATTGTAAGAAAGGTATAACCGTGGCAATCTAGTACGGGATTTATGTATTTTCCAATTTTACGGATTTCCCAGACATTCCAGGACTCTGGCCTCCCGGAACCGTATTTGCGTAAATTTGCGCAAGATGAAACCCAGATTTTTGGAAATCTAGCAACAAAATCCTCAATATAAGCTTATTGTGGAGTATGTGCGCGTGTGTGCTCATATTTGGAAACTTAGTTGAAGTTTTTTTCCGATTCTCCATACACTTTATATGGGAGTAAAAAATCACGACCACGTAAGACCTATACTTTGAAAATTTGTAGAGAGCGCAATTTTTATCCAATCTTCATAAAATTTTGGAAATAGAATTTTCATTTAGTGCACAAAAATACAAAAATATATGTATTTTAAAATGATGAAGTTTATTTTTTGTCTTTTTTCCGCCTTGGAATCACTGTTCAGCAGTCTCGTTATCAGGTATACCTGCGTGCTAGGGTACCCAGACAAAGGTTCTGGCCTTCATATGTGGAACAATTTCCCCGTAGGCAGCTTTCGCCACCTCAGGGTTTGCCCTTGTTCCACATAACTGCAAGATGCGCCAATTCAATCTCTTGGCGCGTAGAGTCACATGCTCGTTGCCACAGCCTAGGAAGCCGACACTACGTAGCTATCTATAGTTAGGTCTTGCGACCTCTCTCTTGCTCTACAGACGGTGGGGTCCCCTTGTAGTAACCTCATGGCTTTAGTAGGCACGCCTACATTTTCCTCACCACATTTCACCAATAGGAAAGCTATTGGTGAGGTCAGAAAGGCTCCGCTACAACTCCTATAGGCCTCGTTGTACTGAAGTTCTAGGATTTTACGCAGGCACATGCCCTCCCTGCTCCATAGCTCGTGTATTTACCAATGGCAACAAGTGTTATGTCATCAGCGTACACGATAATGTGTACATTCTCAAAAACAGTGTGCTAGCAACCTTGCGCCGGCATTAAAGACTCGAAACTTCCTATTGTGTAGGAAGTTTCCTCACGTAAACCAACATTCGCCCTCGGAAGTTACACTTCTTGAGGGTATCTTCATAGTGTCCACTTGGACTGTACTTTGTATGTATGAAAGGAGTGTCGGGTAAAATGGACAATTTCCTGAGGTCAACCCTAAACGAAACCATCACCATTTGTTTCTCCAGATATGTTTTCATAAGTGCAGTGCAAGTGAGAGTAATATTACTGGCGCCAATCTTTAAAACAGCATGGTATATGAGATTAGGGAAGTATGAGGGGAAATTTGATGGAAAATGGACCACTTCCTGGCATCCGATCAAAGAAAAATTTATTCCATTTAGTTTTCCAGCTTTTTTATGCCAATTTACAGTATACTTGGGATCAATATAGTACAACCAAGTTTAATTTTTGGGTAATAATTCTAGGTTGCATAAAAAACGAGGAAAGATATAGGTAAAAAGGGACACTTACTGTGGTCAACCGTAAATGAGACCAACACCATTCGATTTCCCACATTTTTTCCCATTATATAAGCTATTTTTAGGACTCCTAACCCGTGCAGTCTAAGTTAATGGGATTTTGGGTCCATTTTTGCCCACTGTGCGACAGTTGACCATTCGCTCGAGTGTTTTCCCTATGCAACTCAACAGCGTGATAGGTCTATAAACTTCCGTTCGGGTCTTATCCTTCCCAGGTTTGGGAATAGGAATGACCAACACTTCTCTCCACACGTCTGAATTCATCCTGGATTGCCAGACTTCGTTCATCTTGTCAAGAAGATCCAACTGACCGATAAGTGGCAGTTTCCTCAGGAAAGGATAGCCAATATCGTCGGACCCCGCTGCCTAGCCGACACCACGGCGCAGAGCCCAGTTGAGCTCTTCTAGGTCGCAAAGCCTATTGTAGTGTTTGGTTTCACTACTCGGACCTTTATTCGGACCTACACAATACATCCTCTCAGCCAGTGTTTTTAAACGACGGAACTTATCACTATGATTGCTCCTTGGCAAATTGATCGAATGTCATCTTTGTGTGATCCGCACGTGGGGTGGTGCGCATTCAAATCGCCCAGGATCACGTAAGGTGTAGGCAGTTGGGAGACGAGCTATTCCAACTTGCTGATGACATTCTGCTCCTTACCGACCCTACACCTTGGAGCCATGTATAAGCTTACTACCGTAAGCTTAATAGGAAACTGTATGGTGACCGCAATGGCCTCCAAGTCAGTATTCAGTTGTACAACACTTTGCGGTATATCTCCCTAACAGCCAGTCTACAACTGTCGATGTAAGCGTTGCTGTGAGGCTTAATATACCATTGAGGTTGTCGGGAGGTAAGTCAGCTACCTTGATCATGGTTTCTTGGAGGGCCATGATGCAAGAGTTTAGCCTACTTGCCATGAGTTGAATCTTAGATAGATTTTAATCTCTACCCGTGCGCGTTACATTGCATGAAAAGACGTTTTGAGGATTTCTGACCATACTGAAAAATCATGAAGTGTCGCAAGTCAGGTTTTGGAAAAGATTTAAATATGGCCAGTTTCCGGAGGAACTCGAATACCGCAGGAGCTCCATAAATGGCTAGTATGGCTAGACACCCTCAGAATGTCCTCCGAAGACGCAGTCTTGCAAAATTATGTTATGTAGCAAGTCAGGTTTTGGAAAATATTTGAATATGGCCAATTTTCGGAGGAACTCGGATCCCGCAGGAGCTTCCTAAGTGTCCAGTGTGGTCAGACACCCTCAGAATGTCCTAAGAAAACGAAGTTTTGCAAAATCATGAAATTTGATATGTCGCAAGCCAGGTTTTTGAAAAAAAAAATTAAATATAACCACTTTCCCGGAGGATCTTAGATTCTGTAGGAGCTCCTTAAGTGGCCAGTATGATCAAACACCCTCAGAATGTTCTTCGAAGTCAAAGTTTTGCAAAATCATGAAGTTTGATATGTTGCAAACCAGGTTTTGGTAACGATTGGAAGCATTGGGTAGCATTCCATTCCAGAACCACCTTGAAGTTGTGGCAGCTGGCCAAATCGGGCCAAAAGATTACTTTGCCCCTATGCTTGCGCATGAACGGTAATACACGCTGTTTCAGGTATTCTTCGATGTAAACGAGGGCTGTCATCGTCGAAGATGTGACGAATGGTTTCGTTTTCAGCCCACAATTACAAATCGCTTGCCAAATCATGGCCTTCTTCGAGAACTTGTCGGCAAACACGAACTTGAATCTTCCCGGCACATCCCCACGTCCAGTCGCGATGTAAAACTTTTGACCGAGAAGCTGCTTAAAATCAAGTTTGACGTATGTTTCGTCATCGATCAAAGTTCAGCCCTTGTGTTTCGTCAAAGCAGGGTCATACAAGAGCCTTGCATGCTTTTTGGCCTCGGAATTCTGCTTCATGTGCCGGTTCAGATGTTTACTGGCCTTGTATCCTTCCCTGGCAAGGATGTTCTCCACCGTTTGAAAGTTGGCGTTGTACCTTCTGGCCATATCTCGGATCGAAAGACCGAGATTGGCTTTAACGCACCTCAACACCTTGCTACGCAGCTGACGATCCGCAGTTCTAGTTTGTTCATAGGTTCACTGATTTCTTTCCACACTCAGAGTTTCCTTGTAGGTTTTGAGCACTCGACAAACTGTTGTTTTCCGCATCTTCAGCACTTTAACCAGCTTGGAACCGGACCACTGCGGATTTTCCAGGTGTTTGTGCACAATATTAGTTCTTCTTTCGAGTTTCATTTGACGTTCTTTCTGAACGCGATCGACTACTTTGATCAAACTTGCACAAGTTGTTCTCTATAGAAGTGTAAACAAACCACTGTCAAAGATTTTCGATTGCCAACACTAGAGGCGGGCTAGCGGCACGCGAGGGGCGTACCAATTTACTTTTAGTCAGCCTTTAGGACTGAAAAAATCAATGCTTCAGAAATAAAGCAGGAACTTGACCTTAACGAAGAGACGTGTTCCTTAAGTTTTGCGAGGATCTGGACATCTGGTTTACAAGTAAAATTGGAGAAAGAATAGGATGAAGTTATTTCTTCCGACGAAAAAAGGGTTCATCTCGATGGTTCTGATTGCGCACATATTATTGGCATGATCTTCGGAAGAAACTCCATGTAAAGTTGAGTGTGGGCTGCTTTTCGCGAAGAGGTAGAGCTCCCATTGCACCAAATTTCTACCAAAATGAATTCAGAAAGCTACGTGGAGCTACTTTACAGTGTTTTCATTCCATTTATTGAGTATATTATGGACAATCACCTCATTTTTCAACAAGCTAACGCTACTATTCACCTGAGCAAGATTTCCGAAAGAAACAATCAGGTTATGATCTCGTAGTCCGGACCTGAATCGTGCTGAAAATCCCCAGGGAATCCAGGCGAGAAGAGTAGTGGACGGCAGTTTGGAATAATTCGTGAGCTACAAACATGCGTAAAAGACGACGAGTGGTGGAAAATTCCATCGGAAATGTTGGAAGATCTTATTGACTCAATGCCACAACAAATTTATGGAAAAATTCTGCAAAATGGTAAACCAACTAAACAATAATTTGTGTTATGTCTTGATTTGAATCGATTTTTGAAAATAAAATGTGATATGTGCTTATAGGAATTTCTACCCGAAAAATACGTCTTCTCCTTTATAAACAACTATTGAAATTATAATAAGAACCTCTTATGGTGCAATTATCTTGTTATTTGGTATTTATATTCCAATTATATAGGTATTCTTAAAGTCTTAAATTTTATATACCATATTCTTAAAGTCTTAAATTGAACAAACGGTAAAAAAATTTTATGTATGCTTACAGGAATTTTCCCCACACTTTCTTGAGTTTTTGACGTTATGCCTGTAAACATTTCAATGAGATCTTTCTTACTATTCCAGTCACTTTGATCTTCAAATTTTCTAACCCTAATGACCCCATCTCATTTGATTGAACTTTGGCTTCAAACATCTAAGCCAATATAAAGTGAAATGAAGACTGCTTTGCCAGACAGCGATTTTTTTAACCATCCAAGCGTTTCCATTTTTGTACATCACGTAGTAAAGACAGTAAAACCACCACAGCGCCTGCCACTGTTCATCGAGTGCCATTGAAAACGCTTGACCTTTTCGACATACATAGCAAAGTATCGCCTACAACGTCTGGGTAGCCGATTGCCAGTGCATGCGAAAGCTTAATTCTTCTACGAAAGATATCATCTTGAAACTCGGCTCCAGCTAGCAATTCCGGAATCGATAGTACTGACTATTATTTTTAGACCAGCCAAGACTGAAACACCAACGACTCTCAGATTAGCACAACAATCACTTAACTATATTTCAATTTTATTTTATGCGGCGCCACGGCATCCTGTTCGTCGCCGCAATTCTCGCAGCCCACACTCTGTTCCTGGATTTATTTCCCACGCGCCAAAACGTTTGATTTAACTATCCCTAAGCCTGGGTTGCTAAGTAAAGCTGTGATGAATTCTTGGATAAATTATTACACCACCCAGTCCTGAATCCTTTTCCTATGTGATGTCCCACACAGAAATCATGCCCCTAGGCCGACATTCGATTTGCGTTTTAGTCGTACATATTTCACCAGAAGCACATCCCCCAACTTCGGATTGTAGCCCTTTTTCCCTCGGTAAGATTTCCACTTCGCTTATTTCTGTAACCAACTCAACCCGAAAGACGACGGAAAGTGGCAGCTGAGGGTAAGAAGGTGTACATATATATTGATAAAACCCCGCCGTGGGTCTAATGACGTCATTGCTGAAGCAAGCGATGGATTTCTTTCTTGCTTTTCACCCGTACCCCCCTTAACCGCCGCGTGACGAGACACAACCCTTAACTGACATAACAATTACCACTCGCCGACGAGAGACCGGCAAAACGACCGGTTGGCTCGGGGTGGCTGGCCAATTCTTGGAGTCTTGGAGAGCTCAAGTTGCCCTCATTCCGGGAGAGTTCAACGGAAAGAAAAGACCAATTATAGTACAAAAATAGCATAATCTCGATGTTTGCGCTTCGTTTTTCTTGCGAATGGATTTGCTTATCAAGACTTGCCAGAAGTGGTGAAAGATATCGAAGAAAATAATAAATAAGTTTTATGCGAAGCATGAATCTTCTCCCGAGGGGGTACCGAGAACATCCACTGTTGTTTTACATAACTATCATCAATCACGCTTTGGAGGTACGTTTGTCTTCGATCAATTTCTTGGCAACACTGTTGCACCCCCTGTAAGGGGTACGTTCTAAAAATAAACCCTACACAACTGTATCGAATTGTAATGTTGAACTAAATATAGCACCTACCAGTAGGCTTCGTTACATTCTGCTGCTGGTGCTTCCGTTCCCGCTGGGACTTGGTCTTCCGGTGAACTCGCCTATCCTCTAGATTTTCTGGAATCTCCAAATCTCCGGACAGGGAGGCGTCATTGAAATCGGAGCACTGCTTCAGATATCTCATAAGAGTTTCGTTTGCCTGACGTACTTCCATTTCACCCGCGGCAATGATTTTCCGTTCTCTCCGCCTGCGGGACTCGGACTTGCTTCGCTTCCTGCGTGGGCTTTTATCCAAGCTACTCCGGCTACGGGTGCTCCTTTGAGCAGGACTTTTCTGTGGATCAGACAAGGATTGGACCTTCAACTGGCGATCCATATAGCCTAGAATGCCCTTTTGCAGTTTGTCATCAGTTCCAGGAACGGTATCAATGGAAGTCGTTTCCATTCGCTGCAGCTCAGGTGGATTCTTGTTATTATCAATTGCATCATCATCATTATTATTGATGTTATTGTTAATCTTTGAGCTGGCATTTGTCGTTGTACTGGCACTATCCACATTTTCCTCAGGTTGCGAGCTAGAACCTTTCACGGAATTTGCTCTATTTTTAGACACTTCATCTTCTTCCTTTGCACATCCGGGGGTTCGCTCTGGCTCCAGCCGAAGATGGCCACTGCTGTTGGATACTCGTCGTGAACTAGATCCGGATCGAGAACTTCGATGTTTGCTCTTGGAATGAACACGCACTTGCTCCATTTTCAGTTTTTACCAGCCAACCTACTATGACATATTCAGAGCAAACAAGCAGTAAAAAATGTGAAAAGCACGTATTCCGGAAAAAGGATTGATAACACTTAATTACTAGCAGCAGTAACACTTATGAGAGAACGATACATCACAATCATCACATCTTGTAGGGCTATTTTGGGCGTGTGTGAGAATGGAAAATCCAAGCCTCAAGCCAACGATAATCACGACGACGACGACGACGACGAGAGTAGCGGTAGAAATGGTAGTGCGGTAATTGGAAGAATTTCTCAAACCGATCGGGCTCTGCGCTATAAACGTCACGAAATCTCCTCGCCAACTGGCAGAAATCTGGAAAATGGTTTTCCACGGAGTGTATCTTTTCAGCGCCCACTAGAATGCAAACAGTGCCTCGGCGATAGGCAAAAAAAATCACCCGACCGACTATCCTTGTGCTACGTTGCAAGTATTGCGTTGTCGTTTCCGACGCGCTCGTCCTGCGCAGAAGGACGCTTGTTGTTTTTATCGATCTCGCGAATCGAAAACAAAACTAACCTGGAGCGAGGGAGGCGAAGGCCGGGAGATGCATGCAATTCCCTCCATTCAATTCGTCGTATGTCCCTTTATGGACAGCTTGTTACATACACACATACGAAACGGCGATCAAAACACAAAGTTCAAGTTGCTGCATTAGACGACGACGACGGTGCCATAGCATATCTTAGCTGGTGAGGGCGTTCGTCGATTAGAAACTGTTGCCTGTTTCAGCAGAATTCTCTCATGGGACAAACTCTGACCTTTTCTAAAAATCATCGGAACGGCATCGAAAGAGCATGAACTTTGGATGCATGCCAACGCGCTGTAATGATGGATGATGGATTGGTGAAACAAAAAAAGCCATCTTACGCTCAAGAATTCTCAACAATTTGAAGAGTTCTGAAAGCGTTACTTATGAGAAATGTTTGCTCAAGCCAACCCCTTAGATTTTTCGACATCGCATTTCTTAAGGAGAAACGCCTCAGAAGCCTACGTCATACATAACCACCTCGTGATTAAAGAATCACAAATCTCAACAAGAAAGTAACAAACAACCACTATCTTCTTATTTGAACTTTGCTGCACCGCAGCTAGCTTATACTAAGAATAGCAGAATCAACGGGCCAATATTTATTGAAGCTTGTGGCTTTGCAAATGCGTTTTGAGTGCTTAAGATGGCCCTTGTGGCGGCTATCGTTGGACTTTGAACCGTTTCGCATACTTAGAATTAATTGTGCATATCTTCCTCTAATTTGTATATTACGCACGATAATTGAATGCTGTAATGAAGAACTTGATTTATTGTTAGATATAATATGAAATTGTTGTAACAGAGCAACGGAGCATAATGGGCGTGCTGCGTAGTACATTTTTGAAAATTGAATAATATCATTGTCGCAACGCACAGAAGCATTGCTTCAAATGGTCCCTTGTCAAAAAATTGATTACAGTATGCTATGATATTCTGGAAGATTCTAGAGGTGACACTCGAGCTGACGAACGTAAACAATCCTTGCACAGTTTAAACTTATTGTTTTTCCTGGACATATATTTATTTATAGTATTCAAAAGTCAATTATCAAGTCAAATATATTTAGTTATTCAAATTCATATTTTTATGCTGAAAGTCTGACTTCGATTAGCAAATAATAAACAAAAACATCTCGTTTTCTAGCAGGATTCCTTACAACAAAGAGAAAATTAAATTATCTTGTGCTTAGCTTATGGAACCTGTATTGGCTCCCCTATGGAGAGGTCATGATATCTAAGTAGATATCATGACCTCTATTGATTGAGGGTTTTCATGTCACTGGAAATATAATCACTTTACTCAGGACCTTCTGGGGCTACAATGCGGCCAATATTTTCTAAATCCAGAAGACCTTTGGCATTTTGTCAAAATTTATTCCAGTCATGTATAATTGTAAATGTGACTATCAGAATTTTGGAGATTTCCACCACCCCACCAATTATTAATATGCAGTCTTAGTTGATTGATTGATTGATTTATCTTTATTAAGGAGCCTTTCAGCCAGGTCTTAGTGTCCGAAACGTAGTTTCAAACTTATTTGAATAAAACATCTTGGCCCGTCAGAAGTTATAAAATTAGTTGATTTTCTACCGCCGAGTTATGTGTGCATTGACATTCACTTCTTCAGGAATTGAAAAAGTAAGTGTACGTCGGATGAGTAGTAAAGTAAAGTACCATTTCATCTCGTCTCACTATTATTATTTTCTTTAGTTTTTATTTTCATGGCATAACGTCATTATACCATTTCCTGATACACAATATCCCTCCAACGTTCTCGGCTCATGCCTATTCCCTTGCCTTGGCCGTGGGTACCTTGAAATTCATAGATTTTGCTCCACTTGGTAGAAACGTCTTACTCGTTGCGCCCCTTGTCGTCTTGTACCAATCGGATTCCCACCGACCACCATTTTTGCAAGATAGTTATCCGGCATTCTCGGAACATGTCCTGCCCAACGTATGCGTACAGATTTGTCCAGCTTATGAATACTGCGTTCGCCAGCGAGTTGTGCGAGCTCATGGTTCATGCTCCGCCTCTAGACTCCATTCTCCTGCTCTCTGCCAAATATGGTTCTTAACACCCTTCGCTCAAAAACTCAGAGTGCTCGCAAGTCCTCCTCAAGCATTGTTCAGATCTCATGCCCATAGAGAGCAACCGGTCTTATTAGAGTTTTATACAGGATACACTTCGTACGGGGGCTAAGTTTGTTTGACCGCAGTTGATTGTAGAGCCCATAGTTAGCACGAATTCCACTGATAATACGCCTCCGGATCCCACGGTTGTTATTGTTGTCCGCAGAAACCAGTGAGCTGAGATAGAAAAATTTGTCGACTACCTCGAACTCATCGCCGTCGATCGGTACACTGCTGCCTCTGTCGTGCTCGCACTTCGTTTTGCACGTATTTATCTTCAAACCAATCTTCACTGCTTCGCGATTTTGTCTGGTGTACTGCTCTGCCACCGCCTCAAATGTTCTGCCAACAATTTCCACGTCATCGGT
Organism: Aedes koreicus; assembly: GCA_024533555.2. NCBI lineage: Eukaryota > Metazoa > Arthropoda > Insecta > Diptera > Culicidae > Aedes > Aedes koreicus. The sequence continues at coordinate 395,273 of JAHHFK020005016.1, read as the reverse complement.
CGGTAAAGCAGATGAATTGAGTGGATCTGTCGAGAATCGTGTCCCGCATGTTGAATCCCGCTCGTCTCATAACACCTTCAAGAGCAATGTTGAACAACAGGAAGGTGATTCCATCACCTTGACCAAGCCGCTTGCGGAATTCAAATGAACCCGCACTGGGTTTCATCCATCGTAGCCTTGATTAGTCTAGTCATCTTTCCCGAAAAACCGTTCTCGTCCATGATCTTCCATAGCCCGAAAAACCGTTCTCGTTCATGATCTTCCATAGCTCTTTTCGGTTTACTGTATCATATGTGGCTTTGAGCCGATCAATAGATTATGCGCAGGGACGCTATATTAAAGGCACTTTTGGAGGATCTGCCACAATGTGAATATTTGGTCCGTTCTAGACCGGCATTCGATAACTTCCCACGAATCTATTTGCTAGTGGCGACAGTCGCTGAAACATGATTTGGGATAGCACGTCATCCAGTCCAGTTTGTCGCCCTTCTTTTAGATAGGGCATATAACCCACCCTTCCACTGCGGAAGGCAGCTGTTCGGTATCCCAAGCTCTGACTATCGGTTAATGCAGGCAATTGGCCAACTTCTTGATAGCGGCCCATTTTGATAAGTTCAGTCCATTCAGATGTTCATCGAAGTGCTGCTTCCAGCTTTTCGGTCACCTCAAAATCGTTTGTCAGAATACTTCCTTTTTTTTATCCCGCCACATTTCAGCTCGCAGCACTCTGCCTCTGCCAGATGAGTTGAGTTTCTGGTAGAACCTTCGCGTTTTATGTGAGCGGTACAGCTGTCCTAGCTGCTCACACTTCTCCTACTCCTGGCGGTGCTTTTTCTCCTGGAAGAGTTTGTATCATTCCACACTCTGACGGGTAGCTTGACGCAGCATGAGCTCCCGCGCCACGTTCTTATCTTCCAACACCCCTCGCTCTGTCGGCTTCGTTTCACTTAACCTAAGACGCTGCTGATAGTTGTTTTCACGTGTTCCAACAGTCCTCGAGGGGGGCTTCGTCGAGCTCTTCCTCTTCCGGCAGCGCAGTTCTGAGCGATTGCGCGTAGTCTGCGGCGACGTCAGGTCGCTTCAGCCGCGCGAGATTGAACCGTGGGGGGCGTCGGTACCGAAAGTTGTTCACAACGGAGAATTTTGGGCGCATCTTAACCATCACTAAGTAGTGGTCTGAATAGATGTTGGCGCCACGACAGGTTCTGACGTCGGTGATGTTTGAAAAGTCAAAAGGTGGTCGATTTGTAATTCCGTTTGGTTTGGTGACCTCCAGGTGTACCGATGTTGGAGGCTGTGCTTTCGAAGGCCGTTGTTGTTGGTTAGCTGGTGTGCACTGATATTTCCAATCATCGATTTATATTCCTTCTCCTGGCCAACCTGAGCGTTAAAATCCCCAATAGTGATATTAAAGTCATGGCTTCGGCAGCGGTCATATCCAGCTGTGCGTAGAATCCTTCTTTGTCATTATCAGTACTTCCGAGGTGAGGGATATTCACGTTAATGATGCTGATCTTGACGAAGCGGCCCTTGATCCTAAACCTGCACCATCACTCGCTTCTGCATCTCCCTCATCACGATAAAAGATGAAAGTTGTTCCCAGCTCGTGTGTATTGCCGCTTCTCTGTTAGATGGTATGATCATCTAGAAACGTATGCACCATGGATCCTTTCCAGCACACCTCCTGCAGATGTCGAACTTGCGGTGCTTCAATTCGCCGGAAATCAAGAAAATTGAGAGATCGGCAGTTTCACGTCCCGAGTTTCCAATCGGTAGTCCTTATTCGTAGACTAAGTCCATGCTGATTGTTCCGGTTCGAATCTCTTTTTTGTGTATTATTCGTTGCTGTACTTTTTTTATCAGGGCCGGCTCGCAGGACCCACAACCAACCCCACTATTTCGCAGGAGGACCATCTTGTTGCTTCTATTCAATAGTTCCGAGCACTACCAGGACTTTCGGCTTCTGTATTTAGAGTTCTAAGCGCACTAACAAGACAGTAGCTCAGCCATTCCTAACCTGGAGAACAGACGTTGCTTTGAGCCGGCCCTGACCTGGAAACAGACACTCGATTTAAGATCATTTTGCGTTACCCAGGCTGCACCACAGTGAGATGAACTACAATATTAACCTGTTGGTTTTGATACCTTTTCCATCTCATGAATCCAGTATGAGTCCTCGGAGCTGGCCGGTTTCAATAGCTCTTGAATAACAGTCGAATTTAGCGCTGCAACCAACTCACATTATTCAATTCATTTGTAAAATATTTAAAGATTAGATCGCCTATCATTGTGAACTTATTTCCATTTTCCCAAAAAATCTTCAAATAAGATTCGCAAATATTAGTAGAGCGAGCAGAAAAAATTGAAACAAATCTCGAGTAATTTTTCAAACAGACGTATCTGATTTTGTAAACAAAGAGGGGAAGTAAGATTCAAACGAAAATTTCTCAAAATTCTCAGCACGCTCATGAAAAGGAGCATCACCATCATGTTAAGGAAATGTTATTCCTTGTGTTGGTGATTCTAGTTTGCATGAAAGTGCTAAGGGTTTCAAAAATTTAATGTTTGAATCTTACGTCCCCTTTTTGTTTACAAAATCAGATACAGTGCTAGAAATTCCTATAAGCGCGTGGTCATTTTTCTGATTGTTCTTCGATTCAATGGTTAAACGCCGTATGTTATAGTTTTTTACGGTGGTGGGTCATGAGATGCGTTATTTTTACAAGACAGCTGTTTTTCTGTTCCAAAGGTACTTAACTAAAGAAATAAAACATTTTTTGGAATGGTAAATTCCTATAAGCGCAGCGTAATGTTTATATTAAAGAAACATATAATCATCTTTAAACCTACAATTAGTACTTAGTTTGTTTACCATTTTTCAAAATTGTTTCAAAAATTCGTTTCGGCATCGAATTAACCAGTTTCTGTAGCATGTCCAATGGTATCTTTCGCCATTCTTCTCTCACGGCCGCTTGGAGCTCTCAAACCGTTCCCAACTGTTTTCCTCCGCTGAACACCCGTCTGGCCTGGATTCTTCAAAGACTTTCAATGAGATTTAGGCCAGGACTTCGTTCTGGCCAGTCCAAAAGTGTGATATCTCGCTCGGCAAACCATTGTTTTGATACTTTGCTTACGTGGATCGCGGCTTTATCTTGTTGAAAGACGAATTCTTCATCCATTACGTCATCAGTATATGGGATCAAAACACTATCCAATAGTTCAACGTAGTTTTGAGAGTTCATTCTGGTGGAAATTGTCGCAATCGGCGTTTTTCCTCAACTCGAAAAGGCGGCTCCTACCATAAAACTCTCACCTCCCAAGTTTCTGCTCAATTTGACCTCTGGATTTTTTCGCAGATCGTGCCAGTAGTACGCACAGCAATTGGGTCCATCAAGGTTGAATTTCTTTTCATCTGAAAACACAACGTTGTTCCACTCAGACTGCAAGGACATGTATTTTTGCACCTGAATGTGCCGTTTCGTAAGATTTGTTTTTTTGGCTTTTTTCGTTTAGACCATGAGCCCGGATCCTCGCAGAATTTGCCTTGTGGTGATGGGGACATCAAGTTCCTTTTTGATCGCTGAGCAATTTAACTTTCCGGTCTCATCAAGCTGAATGATGCAGTTCGGTTCACGATTGGTTATTTTCGAATTGCCCTTGTTCTGCTTCCGTTTGCCATATTTTTCACCTTTTTTCAAGAAATTTCGCATAACCGTTTATCCTCTGCTGATTCGTTTTGCAATGGCGCGGTTATTTAGGCCAACATCCTTCAACTCAGAGATTATTTTCCGCTCCGACTTGTCGAGAAACTTTCTTTTCAGCATCTTGACAACTTTACAATTGTCGCTCCTTGTGGTTTTGTTTACGCTCCACACGCTCACACATACAGCTGCAACTCAGAAGAATGACAGTTTACTACTGTGTGTGTAAATCGAGCATAATAGGTGTAGCATTTTCACACTGCGCTTATAGGAATTTCCTGTTATAGTTATTATAATCTATCACAGAAAAATTGTGACTCAACCTAAATTTATTTAATGACTTGATTTTATGTGATCATAGCGCAAGTAATGTTTTAGTAATAAAACAAAAATCCTTGCATCTGCTTGTTTGAAAAAGTACTCGAGAAATATTATGTAACAATCAGCTTCACATTGCTTAGCAACAAGCTACAAAATAACGGAGGCTTTTGGGCATTTGCAACGCATACGGCCCAAACACAATGATAACGGAACCTGAACTGAGTAAGCTTGCTTGTCGGAAAGAAAACAGGCTAGATCCGAGCCGATTCTTATTGGACACATCGAAGTCATTTGCAACAACTGTCAAACTTACCGTTCCGTTTCCGTTATCATTGTGTTTGGGCGGATATGTTTTAACAAGTCTCATGTAGGTTGTTAAACTGCTGATTCGTAAGCGATCCGAGATTTAGCAGTACTTCAAATCTACAATAAGCAAGCGAAGTGGACTTGGTGGGACTTTTTGATCCATGCTAAGCGCATCACCATTATGCTGTGAAACATTTAGCTGGTCCACCGCACTCGTGGAGAGCGTGCCTAAAGGAGAATCGAATAGCGGAATTTGCATTTGACGACCGGAAAAACATTGAAAGACCCACTGCCATAGGCGTAGCCAGAGGGGGGCAGGGTGGGGCCCTTGCTCCCCCCTCCCCCCAACTTTTGATTTTATGTTTAGATTTTTAATGTTTGTTTCATTTTTTTATTATTTATTTCAATGTTTGTGAGATTGTCTCAAACCGGCCCATTATAAAAAAACCGCAAAAAGGGACCATGAGTTTTTTAAATAATAAACCCAACCTAGCTAGCCTAGCGTCTCTATCCTTTTAAATATAACCCACCTCTCCTCGTATCTAAAAAAGGCAGCAGGGTAAATGCACCCTTCTTTTTGGGGAAATGCTCCTTAAACTTTGGAAAAATGCTCCTTAGATGCGTTTGCCCGGTATAATGCAATCGGAGGTATTAACCTTCTGGTTAGCGCTTGCCGGGTGTTTTGACGGGTCTTAAGTTTCTTCAAGATTGTATAGCGCAATCTTCAAGGTAGTTTTGACGGATTTAAATTTCATTTTGACGAGTTCTAATTTCATTTTGAAGAGTCTTAATTTCGTTTTGACGGGTCTTAATTTCGTTTTGACGACTCTTAAATTCAGAAACTTAAAACCCGTCAAAACTATACAATCTTGAAGAAACTTAAGACCCGTCAAAACACCCGGCAAGCGCTAACCAAAAGGTTAATACCTCCGATTGCATTATACCGGGCAAACGCATCTAAGGAGCATTTTTCCAAAGTTTAAGGAGCATTTCTCCAACATTTACCCTTTGCCCTAAAAAAATATCTCTAGTAATGTTAACTATGATTCAAGCATTGATTGATTTTTTCCCGCTAGCTGAAAGTGGAAAAAGCTATGCTCAGTTCAATTTGCAGTTCTTGGCAATCAAAAAACGTTATATTTTAACCAGTTTTAGCTTTCGGAAGTCAAATAACACCAGATTGAGAAACATAATTCATAATTCATAGTAAGAAAGTGTATCAACGGAAAATGTATATTTGAATTATTCATTATATGGGCCAAACCGATCAATGTTACCCCGCTGATCAATAATATATGTTTTACGGTACTGTAGTTTCGTATTATTGAGAATATATGTTAATCATATCTTACATTTGATTCAGTATTTTGAAATATTGTTTCTGTATCCCGGAGATATTAATGGAGCACATGCTACGATATAATCCAGGTGAAACGAGACGAATCGTTTCCGATTTTCAGACCAGTAATTTGATAAGCGTGAAAGCAAGACAGCATGCTAATCAGTGCGAGAAGTTGCAGTGGTCTTATCCTATTCAAAGATTTTATCTCTTTCTATGAGCATGAGCAAGATAATGAGCATGATTGACCGCCCAAGGTTGCTACTCCGTTGCTGCCAGATCAGCTGTTATAACACAGAGAACCAACAGATGATGGTTGAGACTAGCATACATCCTCAATGTGTAAAAACTGGTCATCCCAAACTAAGGCAATACTGGCGCCTGCTTCACCCGAATGCATGTCAAGAAAAGGGTAGGAATGTGTCAACGTGATACTCGTTTTATTGGAAGCCGAGACCGCCTCTGCACTTTCACTGGGATGTTGATTAACAGGATTGGGTGGCAGCAGGATTCTTTTTGGTAAACGATAAGCTGAACTCACGCGGTGTTTAGTGAAATATTTAAATATTAGTACCGATTTCTGATTTGAACTTATTTAAACCAACAGTGAGGATGCTAGTGGGGCCACTCACCAAGTGTGGTGGTGGTTTTTCATTAGAAAAACAAAAAGATTCTCTATAATGCTGGAAATCCTATTTGAACCGATTTAAACCAATAGTAAGGATGGTATTGGAGCCACTCTCTCGCGAGTATGGCAAACCATTATTATGGATGAAAATTAATTGTGATCCTCACCACCGGTCCACCAGCCCGTCGAACCACCACATCTCACCATGAAGCATTTTTGTAGTTTTTTTTTCTATGCTCACTCGATCACTCGCATCGCTGAATAACCGAAACAATACGAAACGCGCCATGCCCGATAACAAAATAGTGCGTAATTAAGCATCGACACAACCTTTCACAGCCAATGCTCGAAGCATACTCTTTTTCATAAACTTTCAATTTTTACAACTGTATCAATCAAGTAGAGTCTTCTTAAGAACAATCTATGCTAATCCATTTAAATTTAAACGGATTATAATAATTTGAGATAACTCAATGTAGACAATGTAGAATAATGTCCAAATTTGGCATATCGACAGGCAGTCCACCAGTGGAGACCCACCTGGAACCTCATAGCAAGATGCTTAGAGGGGGACCGGAAGATTCGAGAGCTAAGTTATGCATGATTTTCCTGTTTAGATAAAACAGAGAAAATAATTAAATTGAAGGTAAAGTAGAGGACACAAACCATAAGCTATAAACCACCAAATCTCAAAATGTATGTTTGCTAAAAGCAAACCACTTATTATTTGAACAACCATTAAAAAAATTCTATTGAAACGATGTGAGCACGGTGAGTAAAAAAAATTATGTTTTTGCGGTGTTGCTTTGTCAGTATATGCACTGAAAATTTATTTTCGTGAATTAGCTTTCCCTTGTTTCGTAAACATGGATATTGTTCATAGAATAAATGTCTCGTAATTTGTATGAAACATTCCTTATGCTTGTCATCTGGTGAAATGCTGTCATTACACCTTTTTGTACAATGCACAAAATGAATTTTGTGAAGACCACCCGGATAAAAATAACAATACAATTACAATTTAATAACATAAAATAACAACAGAATGTATTGCCGACCATGAATCTTACTGTTGAAGTATCAGACAAATAAAAAAGCACATTGTAATTACAATAGATCTACTATACACCCGATATGCTAGAATTTTCAACAATAGTTCAACCCCCTTATTCTATTGTTGATGTCTCCATTCACAATAGATTCTATTGTATAAACAGTAAGTCCTAATGTTATCTTATTGTCGCGAACAATACGATCAATTGTACATACTATTGATGCTATTGTATGGTTACAATACATTTGATTGTCAATCTATTATACTTTTTTATTCGGGCAACCTATCACTGCTTTTCTTCAATCGTACTCATACATGTTGGTTTTGCTGCTTGGGTGGGCTGGAATCATTGATTTATCCCAAAATAAAAATTAAAGCGCTATCGAGAGTTATAAGTTCATACTCATTAATCAAGTAACTTCTAACGAGTCACCACTTTCTAATTTCTAATGAGATCAACCACGGATTTAATAACAAATCTCCCCAAAAATACAGGTTCGAACCTCATTTCAGAAATATTAAAAAAAATCTGAACAACTCCTCGTGGTTTGCTTTTTTTTTCAATTACATACTGAGTCGATATAGAAGTTCTGTCAGTCAATCTTGTAACCATGCATTCTTATTGATAACAAAATATTCGTAGCATTTTGTATTGTTTTCGTACAATGAACGAGTGTTCTTTCTGTGTCCATAATGCTTCGTGCTTTTAACAGTTAAGTAACAGCATGTTGCATTGAATACGAAGGTAGTTTCTTGAAAAGTACAAATCAATTTCGTTGTAGAAAACAACGAATAGATTTGTTAGTTCTACATTCGATTTCGTTATAAAAACGAAATTTAATTTTCAGTGTGAGCGAGCGGGTCGCGTTGAAAAGTACATTGTCAGGGAAAACTGTTAACAAACTCCGTGGTTGTCGTATACAAAAATCCAACATGACTTTAAAATGAATATGTTGACACATTACAGTACCCGTTAGATTTCAGCATGGTTCCTATTTAATGGGAAACTTGGGGAAAATGGAGGGTTTTTAAAATCTTTTTTTTTTTCATTCCAGATCAAGTCTAGAATAGTTTAATCTTGTTGCCAAAATCGGACGGTTATAGTAAAATACTTTGGGTGAGAGCAGAAAAGTTAATCCACCCGTTAATATCTCTAGTCAACAAACGTGGGTGCGTTGCTCAGTTGTTATCCGTTCTGTTAACTATGCAGGAAGTTGGGAGTCCAATCCTTGTTCCATTTCTTGCCATTTGACACTTTGCCACTTTCTATCCCCTTATAGAGTTTATATAAAAAGCAGTACACTGCGCTTTCTTTCATTGGATTTCTTTAATAACTCAGTGAATTCCTGATCCAAATAAAATACAACCTCTTTCATCAGCAATTCTTCTCTTGGCAATTGAGAAGACGCAGAAGTAAACACTGTTTCTAACCAACATTTATGCAACTAATCTTCCTTCCCCTCCTCGAAGACCGTGAGAACATTGCTGGCGCCGGTACTGATCTTGCAAGAATGAATATATGAATTTATGTATAGAAGATGGAAACTAATTCTAATCTACATCTAAAGACTGTCCACGGTTTATTTCGGACACTTTTCTTTCAGTGTAGTATTTGAATTATTTAACGGATCGCTGAAACATTTCAATTATATGACAGCTGAAGCTCTCTACTTTATTTCGTGGTACAATATGTTTACATTCTTATAGCATTTGATAATATGGCGTCTAATCAAGTAACGCAATTTGTACAAACGATGTCGGCACGCGATCTTGCCAAGAAACTAAAATGTTTAGTTTCTTGGCAATATCGCGGTTTTGAGAGAAGATAGAGAACCGCCACCGCAAGCGTATCTGAGGATACTACTGAGGTACGGAATATGTTGGCGGGAGTGCCACAGAAAGCTCAAAAAATTTGCAGAAAAAACGTTAACTATCTCAATCAACTGTTTTTACTGCGTATATAACTCAACTATATTAAAATAAACAATCTTTTTTGTTGAATTATGCCTAGATTTTTTTTTGTGTCTGAAATTTAACGTGGACAGGCTTTATGTGTGCTCTGTGAACTTGCACTTATTCTGATCAGTAAAGGAGGACCAACTATGAGGTCCTCAATATGTTAACGTTTTTTAAACACCCTATAAGGTGTGGCCCATTTAGTATTGGAACAAACATTTTTTATTCTTACAGCGACCCTAGTGGTCGGATTTGTAAACTATGACATCTTATGTGTTTCCTATAACAATAACAACATCAGAAGTTTTTTTTTTCGCGGTGCACTTCGAAAGTGTTTCAGAGAAATATAAAATGGAAGAAGAAAGAAGAAAAGTAATTGTGCGCAATCATTTGGAAAACTCTTCGTGGTCTGGGCTAAAAAACTTGTGTTGGGTTTTCCCCAAAATACCGTGTGGCGTGTTTTGAAAAAGTACAAAGAAACTTTGTCGACAAATCACAAGCCTCAAAGCAAGCATCGGGCTGGTACTGTCAACCGTCAACTGCGGAATAAAATCAACAAGAACATTAAGGCCAACCCCAACATCTCAGACCGCGATTTGGCCAAAAAGTTTAACGCCGCACGCAGTACCGTGCAACGGATTCGTCTCCGGGAAGGCTTCAAGTCATACCATGCCTGTAGACAACCAAATAGGGATCAAAAGCAGAACAATGTGGCCAAAAAATTCAATGGCTGTCTCCTCATGGATGATGAAGCCTATGTAAAGGCCGATTAACAAACAGCTACCGGGACAAAAAATTTGCTTGGCTACGGCTCGGGGAGATGTTCTTGCCAAATTCATGTTTGTGTTTGCAGATAAATTTGCACGTAAATACATGATTTGGCAGGGCATCTGTAGCTGCGGTAGGAAGACCAAGGCTTTCATCACTGATAAGACATTTAATTCAGAGCTGTACAGAACGGAATGTCTCCAAAAGCGAATATTTCCATTCATCAGATCCCATAATGAACCTGTCATGTTTTGGCCAGATCTTGCAAGCTGTCATTACAGTAAAACAGTGCTACAGTGGTATGAAACCAACGAGATTCAGTTTACACCGAAAGAACTCAACCCACCAAACTGTCCCCAGCTCAGACCGATAGAGAGATTTTGGGCTTTTACGATGTGGAAGCTGAAGGTGAATGGCAGTGTTGTCAAAAGCATCAATGAATTGAGAACCAAGTGGAATAAGATTGCCAAAACGAAGGATGAGAATAATGTGCGCCGGTTGATGAAACGTATTCCGGGAAAAGTCCGCAAATTTCTTCGAAATCGAGATGATACATTTTTTTGTATTTATAATTTTGTAAGTTCACATAAAGTCGAACATTTTTGTTAAAACAGAATACTATTTTGTTAATGTATATCCGAAATATGCGCTATAGTCTATGTTCTAATTCTAACTGGGCCACACCTTAATATTTTTAGTAACATGATCGTACGCAACACATCTTGTTCGTGATGTATAAGTTCAGCTCAGCAGGTGCAGCTCTATCGGCAATCAACAAGGATGTGTACGAGAAAGAATGTCTGCAAAAGCGGTTGCTACCGTTTATAAGAAGGTTTGACCAATTTTTACTATGCAAAATCCGTCCTGGAATAAGGAATGGAATAAGGCAAAAGAGGTCAAATACGTGGAAAAAATATTCAATCCGCCTTAATGTCCAGAACTTCACCCGATAGAAAAATACTGGGCTCTGTTTAAGCGGACACTCTTTGAAACTAACAAGAAAGCAAATGGGATCGACGATTTCAATAGAAGATGGAGATCCGCCACCGCAAGCGCATCTGAGGATACTGTATGGAATCTGATGGCGGGTGTTCTACAGCAAGTTTGAATTTTACAGAAAGAAGGATTAACATCTCAATCAACTGTGTTTACAGAACATATAGTTATACCGTGGGTATGACCATTATAACAATCGGTTTTTCAAATTAGGTCAAGATTTGTTTTGCTGACAATACCCTAGTGTCCAAATTTTAACGTGGATAGGCTTTACAGACTAATCTTCAAAGTGGTTGCAATCCAGTTTTTTGTCAGCTTGCAAAAGGAAAAAAGTGCTTAATAGTCTTTACAGGGTGCGGCAGAAAATAATGCAAAAATGTTCAAACTTGAGTATTGGGTTAATTCGTGTAGCTAGTGACTAATTTCTGTCGAAAGGGTATCTGTTTATGTTTACTTTCAAGTGCTGCATCCAAACATTCTATTTGTTTTATTGCAAACTCGTCAAAATATTCGTGAAAGAAGTGATCACCAGTATGTTGCTCGAAAGAAGCCGAAAGAGATTGCCAAGGTGGTAGGGTGCCATTTGGCAACAGTTTACCGCATAAAAAAGTCCCTGCAGGATGGTCCTAAGCAGCGGAAGCCTGGACGCGGACGTCCGCGCTTTGCTCGAACACCGAACGTGATCAAATCGGTCCGTTCAAAAAATGCTCGCAACCCGGTGCGTTCCATAAGAATACTTGCAAAGGAAGCCAATATTTTGGAGAAAGCCATGCGGAGAATCATCAAAGAAGACCTGCATGCATCTTCCAGAGCCAGAGTGAAACGCCACTTGATTACGGATCGGGTCAAAGAACTACGAGTGACTCGTTCCAAGAGATTGCTTTCCTTGTTGAAGAAGGAAAAAATGATAATCCAGTTCTCCGACGAAAAGATTTTCAGCATCGATGCTGTGGCCAACAGCCGCACGGACCGGTTCATTTCACCGCAGAAAATGGAAAACGTTCCGGAAAAAGTGAAATTCAAATTTCAAACCAAACATTCGGCTGGTGTCATGATGTTTGGCTTGGTGGCGTCCAACGGTTTGAAAATGCCGCCTGTTTTCATTGATGCTGGAGTTAAAATCAATACCGAAGTGTATATCGGTATTTTAAAGGACCAAGTGCTTCCCTGGGTGAAGGCCAACTTCTCCGAGGATCAAAACGTTGTCCTACAGCAGGATGGAGCGTCGTGTCACACGTCCAATCGAACCCAACAATGGTTGAACGATAACATGAAGTTTTGGCCGAAGGATTTGTGGCCCCCTAGCAGTCCAGATCTTTATCCGTTGGATTATTCGATTTGTGCATATGTTGAAGCACGAGCCTGCAAAACATCACACCCTAGTGTGAAAACCCTGAAGTCAACCATAACACGCACATGGCAGTCAATGTCGGAGGACTACGTCCGAAAGGCATGCTCTGGCTTCCGGCGTCGGCTCGAGGATGTTATTAATAAAAATGGAGGACACATTGAATAAATTTGTTTAAAAGGACTTTATAAAGATAACTGCACTTGAAAATGTTGATATTATTGCTTGAATTAGTTAAAACTGGGATTTGAAAGAAATAGAACAAATTTTCGCATTATTTTCTGCCGCACCCTGTAATACCGCCATGCAGAACCTTCCCGATATACTTTCGCTTATATTATGTCTGATATATACTTGTGTTTGTCATTCAAAAATGTTCTTTTTGTATTGATGGTTCCATTTTATTGAAAGAACTATGCAACTGCTATATTTTCTTGTTTGCTACTATATGCAAATACAACTACCGATATTAAAAGCTGGCCATCATTTATTATTACATGAATACTCCAATTCAAAATCAAGACTCAAAATAATGGTTCCTCTTGATAAAAACAATCATCGGCAAACTATACCATCTTCCTAACTGCATTTTCCATGATCGCGTGAGTTATCAGATTCATTAATATTTCAAAAGTCCTTAAAACATTTCCTACCTAATGCATCCACCGGGAGCCGTGGCGAAGTTTTATAAAAAAAAACCTCTACATGTTCCCAAAAGCATATACCATCTGGGCACCCGTTTCCCACACCATACCCAACCCCTTACAAAAGTTCTTCTCCAACTAATCCAACCATCTTGGAACGAATCTGATGAATGAAAATATAGTAAACGACCGGCATTGCACCCTACCCTCCGCTTGTACCATTTCCGTCCACAGCCTACACGTTGACTCTGTTCTGTAGCAGGAACGGAGCGCGCGCATTGCAGCCACCGAGCACGAACCGACCATCCATCCGGATGTAACGACGATGAATCGCGCGTCCACATCTACTCCCTCCGCAGTGACGTCAACTTCGGCTGATGACGTCAATGGAAAATCTTGTTTCATGTTCGCAAAAAGGGTCCTCACCCCCCAGGACGCATAAGGACGTCCCCAGGCCGACCCTTGGGCTAGCGGTGCAAGGCAAAAACCGGAACAAGCGTTGCGCTGCACAGCATCCCACAGCCCACCCACCATCAAATGACAAGTCTATCCAACGACTAAAGAACACCACAAATCTCTCTCTCTCTCTCTCTCTCTCTGCAATCGTACGCCCACACCATCAAATCATGACCGGGGTTTTCGTGTTGAAATTGATTACAGAACAATTATCATCATTGTCGTCACAAGTAGGATTTATTTCTTCGCAAGAAATTCCCGCATCAACTTATTCACCAGCTCTGGTTTCTCCTGCTGTATGAAGTGGCCGGCTCCCTCGACTATTTGATACTCCAGATTGTTGAACCTCTCTTGCAACAGCTTACCGGTGGCTTTCGATATGTACAAATCATTCTCGCCCAGCAAGTATAGCCCCGGAACGTGCTCAATGTCCTTCTGTGGCTTGGGAGTCCATTTCGGCGAAGCACTAAAGTTCGCTCGGTAGTAATTGATTGGTGGAGTTAGGGCTCCTGAAATGTCAGAACAATAAATCATGTATGTTCAAATGTTTAAAGAGGATAGACATGATGTCAAAGGCCACCTTTCTTGGAAAACGTGTACTTGAAGGCCTCAACCTCTTCCGGAGTGCAATGCTTTCCCAATGCCAATTCAAAAGTCTTCAGGTCATTCATCCGGATGAAAAACTCAGGCAGTTTTCGCATCTGGAAAAAGAAAATATACCTGTGGGAAGGGAAATTTGGTGAGTGAAGTTACAGCATAGAGTCAAAAAAAAAAAAGATTCGCACCAAGACATTTTGAACTGCTCCTTACTGCTCATAATCAGCTTATTAGCAACTGGTCTCGAGGGGGCATCCATCATGATGTACTTGTCTAGCATGTCCATGTGTTGAACAACAAAATCCCAGCAAATTACTGCTCCCCAATCGTGAGCCACTAGAGTGAACTTTTTGCGTCCTGTAAATAAACAAGATGTCGTTGTTTGAATGTATGCATGATATGTAATTGATAGTTATTGAGAGAAGTAAGAGGGAGTAACATTTTTATATCTTCGAAGGTTTTGTTATGGATGCATAATGAACTGATATATTCATCTCCCTCATTCATGTCATCTAAGATTTTCCGAATTAACGCAAGTAAGCGTGGTTGCCTCTCATGATGGGTTTGGTATCAATTCCAGTTGGCAACGTTGGGATTTTCTGAGTCAAAAACCTTTGATCATGTCTTGCTTCGAATGGGAAGTACAGCCGTTGGTCGCGGCCCGTTGTTGATGTGTTCGATAAGTCGTAACCAGGTGATCAGGTCGTAAAAAGAGACTGTTGCATGGACAACTGTACCTATGAAATCAAGTTCTTTGTCATTTGTCGTCTTGTGAGATTATCATATTAGTTCCTGTTCATGCCGCAGAAATGGCGTTGCAGTCTATCTTTGCCAAAAGAAGCGCTAGAGAGTTGCCGTCTTCGACAAAGTTTCTCAGTATGTCATTTGTCGTCTTTTGACATTATCAGATAAGTTCCACATCATGCCGCAGAGATGGCGCTGCAGTCTATCTTTGCCAAATGAATCGCTAGAGAGTTGTCGTCTTCGGCAAAGTTTCTCAGTATGTCATTTGTCGTCTTTTGAGATCATCAGATTAGTTCCAGATCTTGCCACAGAGATGGCGCGGCAATCTATCTTTGCCAAATAAAGCTTAAGAGGAGCATCGTAGAACAAAGTTTTTTCCCCAAATTGTTAGTTAATTTTCTCAGAAATCTTAAAGAAATATTATCTAAAAACAATTTCCTACAAAAATTTATACGGTGGAGGAAAATTTTAAGGAAAAGTCGGAAAAACAATGACCTATATCATGGAAAATTTCAAAAAACAAATTCTCTTGTCTACCAGATCTTAAGCTTCAAATAGTAAAAATTTGGGGATGTTGTTTTTTTTTGGTTTTCGAGTAATGTTTGAAAAACCAAAAGACATTCATACAAACTTCAATTTAAATTTTCCATTTACAAAAATCATCAATTTTTTATGTGAGCTTTGTACCAATTTTTGAATTCATTACTCAAGTAGGGAGCATTGTTAAACAAAAACAATTTGTTGTTTTGGAAATTTTTCATGATTTAGGTCATAGTTTTTTTTTTTTTGACTTTTCTTAAGGAGTTTTCCTCCACTATGAAATTTTTTTTGAATTTTTTGTTTTGATGATATTTTTTTCAGATTTTTGAGAAAATTTCCTTACAATATGGGAAAAAAACATTTTTCTACAATGCTCCGTTCTTGAGTTCTTCTTCTTTTAGCATTGAAAGCTTATTGCTTTCACAAATAGTTTATTGCTTGCTCTTAACTTAGTGTTCTAAATGCACTACCACAGTTATTAATTGAGAGCTTTCGATGTCAGGCACCATTTTTGCATTAGTATGTTGTGTGGGAAGTACAATCATACCCTATGCCCAGGGAGACGAGGAATTTTCCTTAACAAAAAATTCCTAGACCAGACCGGGAATCGATCCCAGTCACCTCCACCATGGTGTTACTTTGTAGCTGTGCCTTTACCGACTGAGCTAAGGGAGGACCAACCTGCTGTTCTTGAGTTATGGATTTTAAAAATTGGTGATTTTGTTAAAAACCGCAAATTTCAATTTCCCGAGAATACTGACAACCCTGTTTTTTTTTAAATATTTTTTTTTCATAACCCCATAAACTCTACTCGTGAAAAAAAAATTTCATGAAAATCTGAAACCCTTCGGCACAAACCCTTACGATACTAAAAAAAATAACCCCATCTAATAACTTTATTTTAGATACTGATAAAGTTTGCAGAATTTACAAATATAGATTGCAGTACCATCTCTGCAGCAAGATCTGGAACCACACAGAACAGACATCTGACTCGAATTTGAAAAGTGAGTAAGAAATTTAACGGTCACTTCAGAAAGACAGCACAAGTAGCAACATCATGCTGGCACTGCTATCGCAAAATTCTGAATTTGATGTCAGAGGTAAATATAAATTCATTAGGTTTGCGTTTTTGGCAACACATATTTTTTGCCTTCTTTGCTTTTTAGGAAATCCATCTAACGCTTAATGCAATTTCTGATTTCACTAGGATATTATTTAGGGATCCTTTTAACATGGTTGTCTCAATAGAACTAGATAACTCTAAGGAAATACTTGGTACTGTACCTACTGTATTTGTATTTACCACTGGCTAAAGCAACAGGAAGTTTGTGCGGCGTTAGTGTTTTTAACGAGCTATTAACGTATTTTGATTTGATTTCGTACGAAATTTTTTAAAGACATTTTGTTCTAACGTAAAGACTGTATTCGATGAAATTTGGACACACAAAATAGGTCACCAAAAATTTTCCTTGAGCCCGATTCTTTCCAAACTTTCTGGAAATAAAGTACTACTAAATGGTTAAGTTTTGACATCATTGGCTTATTGAACCTCTTCTCCCAACCCAAATGCCCGCACCTTTGCCTTGACTCCTTTCATCAAATTTTGGGCAATGATAGGACCGACTTTCTTACTTACTTTTAACCACACTTTCTTTAGTTCAAGTTAATTTTCTATCAGTTTTTGAGTTTTAACGAGCTTTGCCTTCATGATTGCCCAAAATTTTTCAATTGGGCGAAGTTCCGGATTGTTTGGAGGGTTGACGTATTTTGGTACAAAAACTACATTATTATCTTTGTACCAGTCTAAGACGGGCCGGGCATAGTGGCAAGATGCCAAATCCGGCCAAAACAGTGTCGGGCCATCGTGAGATCTCAAGAAGCGCAGAAGTCGTTTTTGGAGGCATTCGTCCTTGTAGATTTGTCCGTTGACGGTCCCAGAGGTGATGAAGGACTGACTCATTTTGCCACATCCACAGATCGCTTGCCAGACAAGGAATTTTTTGGCGAAATTCGACAGTTTTTTCTTCCGTACACTCTCCGGAACGGCCAACTTGGCGACGTAGTGTTTCTGTCCTGGCATTTGTTTGGTGTCGGCTTTAATGTAGGTCTCATCGTCCATCACAATGCAGAACGGTTTTGTGAGCCACTCCCTGTACAGTTTTCTTGCACGAGTTTTGGCCACCGAGTTCTGTTTTTCCCCCCGTTTGGTGCCTTCTGGACCTTGTACACATGTAATCCAGAACGTTTCATTGTTTTCTGCACAAAACAAACTGAAACTTTCGCCTTTTTCGAAACATCCCTGATCGAAATGTTGGGATAACGCTTAAATTGGTTCAATACCATTCTGGCCTCTCCGGTTTGGATGTGCCACGTTTTTTGCCACTACCATTTTTCCGCTTGGTTGTCTTACGGTCCTTGAACGTTTTGATCACAAGAGATACGGTTGAATGTGCGATTCCAAGCTGTTCTCCGATCCATCGATGAGAAGCGTTTGGGTTTTCGAAGTGAGTGCCCATAATTTGTTGGCGCACTATTTCTTCATTCGAAGCCATCACTGAAATCACTCGACCGATTTTCACGAAACTCATTTCACAATTGACACAACACAATGAAATACATTCAGTTAAAATTTCAATAATTTTTACCCACACGCTAAAAAGTTACGAACAATTGCGAGTGTCCAAATTTCATCGAATACAGTCTTAAGATGTGTGTTTTCTGTGCTAGAACTAATTTGAATTGTTTTGCCGAAGACGACAGCTCTCTAAAACTTCATTTAGCAAAGATTGACTGCAGCGCCATATTTGCGGCAAGATCTGGAATTTATATAATAATGACAAAAGACGACAAATTACACACTGAGAAACTTTGCCCAAGAAGACAAATCCCTAGAGCTTCATTTGACAATGGTTGACTACAGTGCAATCTCTGCGGCAAGATCTGGAAATATGACGACAAATAAAATACTGAGAAATTTTATCCTAGACGGCATCTCTGTAGAGCTGCATTTAGCAAAGATAGACTGCAGCGCTATCTTAGTGGCAAGATCTGGAATTAATATTATAATGTCAAAAGACGAAAAATTGTTCACCGAGAAACTTTGTCGAAGACGGCAACTCTCTAGAGCTTCATTTGGCAAAGATAGACTGCCGGGCCATCTCTGAAGCAACGTCTGGAACTTATATGATGATCTAAAAAGACGAAAAATGATATACTGAGAAACTTTGCCGAAACTCTCTAGAGCTTCATTTGGCAAAGATAGGCAGCAGCGCGATCTCTGTTGATTTAATTTAAATGTCTTCATTTTACATTCTCAACAACTTTGCTGAAGATGGCAGCCCTCTAGAGCCTCATTTGACAAAAATACACTGCAGTGCCATCGTTGAAACGCAATTTGGGACTCATCTGATAATGTCAAGTGACTACAGTTTACATTTTAAATAACTTTACCCAAGCTGGCAACTCTTTAAATTATGGAGAGTGTGAAAAGAAAAGGCGAGGTAGATATCAAGCATAATATTTGTTTTGGACTCAGGATAGGTTAGGTACCAGAAATGTTAGCTGTAGTTACAAGTGTTTGTATTTAGAAAATAGGATAAATACGGCAGGTGGCGAAGGTTTTCTTTCAGTCGAGTATTAGTACACGACACTGAAGAAGTCTGCACATTGTAGACGAAATACGCGTATCTGTCAAGATAAGCAATAAAGGTAGTTGGAATTAAATGGAAATTACTAATCATTCTTCTTACTTTCTAGTAACTCTTTAAAGCTTTATTTGACAAAGATATACTGCAGTGCCATCTCTGCGGCAAAATCTAGAACTAATCTGATAGTTTCAGATGACTACATTTTATATTTCAAACAACTTTTCCCAAGACAGCAACTCTCTAGGGCTGCATTTGGCAAAGATAGACTGCAGCGCCATCTCTGCAGCACGATTTTGAACTAATATGATAATATCAAAAGACGATTCATTATGCATTGAGAAACTTTGCTGAAGACGCCAATTCTCTACAATGAGTCTGGAATGTTTTATGTGCATTTCTGTTAACACAGCCAAACTTAAACTTTCTTCCCTTTCTAGCAGATTCCCGGGGGACAATGTAACCGGAACCAGTTTTTTTTTTTTTTTTTGTTCCAACGCATGTTTGAGACTTGAACCTTTCAACCTTGGTGCATAACGCTTGCATTAAAAAAAAATGGACAAAAATTGACGATTTTTCATGGGTTTACCTTCACTCGTACTGACAAAACTACCCATGCAGCATCAATCATATTAACTCATGAGTCAGCAGATAAAATTTGACAGCTCTATCGAACTCTAACCGTGATGGCAAAAACAGTGAAGCAACTCCGTTCAGAAGTGTGCGTGTTCAAAGAACGGCACCCCGCCGCGTCGAAAACGAACATCGTGCGGCACTTTGTGGACGCCGGATACGCCCGTTCCGGCATCTACAACATCTTGGCACTATTAGACAACAATCAGAGTATCGAAAGAAAGCCCGGTTCCGGACGGCCGACGACCCTGAGCGACAAGAAGCTCCAAAGGATGCTGAAGAGGAAGACCGAGGGAAAAGTGGCTACATCGCTGCGTGCGCTTGACCGGGAGGTCAGTTCAACCGGCCAAACCGTGAAAAAGTACCTGGCGAACATGAACATACATGTCAGGAAGCGGAAGTCGCGTCCACTGGTTTCGGAGCTGCAGGCAATGACGCAACGGCAGTGGCTGAATAAGATGGTCAACTCGATTTTCCCGGCGAATCGCGACGTGGCGGTGGTGATGGACGACGAGACCTATCTCACCCTGGATGGCAACGACTGGCAAGGCACTTCGTATTTTACTTCCCCCACGATGGAAGTGAGCTCCGAGGTGAAGTTCATTTCACACACCAAGTTCCCCAAGAAGGTGCTGCTGTGGCTGACAATCAGCGAGAAGGGGATGTTAACGGGGAAATTTATAGTACGAAATGCCTGCCGGAAGTTGCGTCGTTCATCAAGAAATACCACAAAGGCGAAGACGCAGTGTTCTGGCAGGATCTGGCGTCGGCCCACTACTCGAAGCGATCGTTGGAGCAGATGTAGCGGCTGAATATCGATGTGGTACCCAAGTCGGCGAACTCCCACCAGCCCAACGTCCCCCAGCTGCGTCCCATCGAGAATTTCTGGGCCAACCTGAAGCGTAAGATCTACTCCAACAATTTTGTCGCGAAAACTGAAGAGGAATTGATAAATAAAACGAAGAAAGAACTCAAAAATATGCCTACACGCTTGTTTTCGTCCGCCATGGCGAATGTTCCGGTTAACTGCCGGAAGGCCGCTCGCAAGGGTGTAGAATGTTTTTGCAAGTAAGCTTAAATAATTACCTTCCATGGGAAATTTATCAAAAGCAATTATCTGTCTAAGCTTCTTTTGTTATCACCATCCGAAAAAAAAGTCCATTTTTTTTTTTAATGCAAACGTTAAACATAGACACTAAGTTAAAATTTCGAACATACACAGTTTAAAATAAACCGGTATTTTTTTTGCGTATCTAATGCACATATATGGAATGCTAGATTTTGCTTAAATTCATGGTATAATTCAAGTCAATGTAGAAAAAGATTGCAAATAGTTTTGCTGTTAACGCTTGCTTTCTCTTGCAATTGAACGAGGATTTTTACGCGTCTGTTAAAATTCATCATGTAACTAACAATGAAATGTCTTAAGAAATGTTACGAAGAAATCCTTTCACAGACTGCACCTAAGGGATAAAACGAGTATGATGGTGCTTATAGACCGACTTAACATTTACATCCCTCCATATCCAAAAGTATTCTTCCTAATAAAGTTATTTGTTCAACTTTCCGTAGTTCAAAACTAAGCAAGCGCGTAACTGTTAATTATTATTTACAACTTAATTAATTTATGAGCAACAATGGATAATGTAACCGGCCACTCCATACTAGCCTGAGGTAAGGGGCACATACCCCTTGTTTAGATTAACTGTAAAGTGTAAAATTATTGAGATATTGTGAAGCATTCAACACCATTACTTATTTCAATACTTAGCTTACTGATTTCGTTTGACCGACAACACGTGGAAAAGCCTTATGGAGCCAATTTGACCTATGAAAGTAATGGAAAAACGGAATTCGGCTGGAGCGCATCTTTTGCTTTTCAAAACAGAGGGAGTAAATATTTATAAATGGAGTTAATAAATTCGAGTTCTTCAAGTGAAAATTTGCACCAAATGCTGAGCTAAATTGATAATGTCGAGATCACAGATTAATTATTACTTTTCGGGCACGACGGTCCATAACCTCGGTTTCATGAACCCATATGATCAGCGTTAGGAGAGTGCAACGTTGCCTCATCAGGTGCACATTAAGACTTCTACCATAGAATGGCCTACTATACACCCCGACTAAAATATGCGGCTTAGCGACTGTTTATTTTCGGTATGTTGTCTGGTAACATCGACTGTACTGAACGAATAAATATTGTATCAGAAAAGCTACGCTACGCAAAAGACAGCTGCTGGTAATAGGACGTCGTAGGGACAGAACTACCCCCAGCAGCTTCCGTGATCTTAAGCTAGCAGCCTACTGGATTTATCAAAGAACCTAAGACAAGGTCAAGTTAACACTAACTCTTGCTCAACTTTACTTCAATAAATCATTTGAAAAAAGAATAAATTCATTGGATACAACCAATGCCATGGCTTCTCGAAATATTGCCAACCGGCGTGTCATGAGAACTGATAAGATATGCTCGTCAGTGAAATTATATAAATCTAATTTTAAAACTCACCCAATTCAGTGACAAGCTCCTTGATATCTTGTACCATATTGGAAACACGATAAGCGTCCAAATCTTTTGGTTTATCTGACTCTCCATAGCCTCGCATGTCAACGGCTACTACCCTAAAATGGATCGTTTCATTCATAGACCATTGCCACAAAACTCTCCGTCCACTCTTTACCAATAGTCCTTGGAGAACTCCTTCAGCTGATATCGCCATGAAAACCAAAATTCTGGAAAGCCATGGACAAGAACCATCAGCGGTTTACTTGGATCGCCATTCTCGACGTAGTGCAGCTTAACACCCTGCGTAGAATTTAAAGAAGAAAAACAACAAACGCCCAAACGAATCGACAATTTAGCTCAATTAAACAATCACCATGCATTCCGAAATACTGCTCATACTCACATTGACAGTGATAAGCTTGTTCACTCCGTAGTCATGCTTCTGGAGACATTGCGGTGGATAGGGACGCTTCTTGACAACCCAAAACTTTGAATGTGGCTTGGTAAAGAACTGCACAGCGATGAAGAACAGCACCTGGACCGAATAGAACAAACAAAGTGCCCAGGTTACGACTCCGTGCATTACCTTGAGAAAACCCATCGTTTGCTCGCGTGTTTGTAGTGCAGTGCGGATCTGATCGAACCGTACTGGAATGATGCCGAAAAATGACTGAGCATACTCCTACGGACGGTTATCTGCGTGCGTATTTTTTTTTTATTCTATTAATACGATGCCAACATTCAGGGTGGTGGTGATTTAAGCAACCGTACGCTAACATAGCACATGTTGTTTAAAAGTGCAAGCCACCCTGGCGAAATGATAATGGTGATGCACCACCACTAAGCATAGCAAACAATGAAACCTGTCTCTGATAAATAAAGCGGTGATTATATTGATAATGTGATTTGTTTATACCTGTGTTAAGAATGGCACTGGATGATTTGGCAAAACGAAGTTGTGAATGAAATGTATTTTTTTTTTCGTCCAAAGGTGCAACATTATTTCACTAATCTATTTTTTTATTTCGAAACAACGATGAACTCTAGCCGAAATATAATTTGAACTATCGGTTTGATCTGTTAACTGAACAACGAGCATCTACAGATGAATACTCGTATTAATTTGCCTCTCATAGCTATGTTGGATGAACCGCACTTTACTTCTGTTAGTGACTCCCTAACACATGAATCAATACACTTACGCTTCATCGCCATAGTAACCCAGTCAAAACAAAGTTGGCAAATCGCACACTTCATGGCCCTCTCATAGCTCCGATTATCATGTGGGTGCGAAGTTTATTGTAAATGTTTTTGCCAGTTCACAAAAATCACATCTGACATTCACTTTAAACCTGGATTCCAAATTCTAATAAATTGAAAAATTTAATCAATAGATTTCTACTGAGGATCGTCTGGCGCATCTTACTATTACTATTTTTTCTTCGATTTTCAATGCGATAATTTGAATGATTTATTGTTGTTCCTTTATTGTTGTCATGAGAACATCGCCAGCTAAGGACAGCTTTTACTCAAACTGCCAGTGAGTAAGCTTTCTCAGAAACGACAATATTTTGCAATACAACCTAGGGTTGTCCAATGATTTTGGATAACAATCATGTGCATCGAGTTTTATTAGCTCAATTTGAACCTATCGATTTTACTATCTGAAATTTACCCTGTGACCCTATCATCACCAAGATCACCCCTCAGTGTAATAGTATAGTTTGTGGCATACATGGGCGTACCGCTGTAAATAAAAACTATCATCTAGACCCGTGCACCGATCAAAATTTTGTCAGCGGCGGCGTGACAAATAATTTTTGGTCGGTGGCGTGCAGCGTAGCGTCGTGGACTGCAAAGTGAACATTTTTGTTTTTTTTTTTTTTTTTTAATGGAAACTTTTTAAGTTTCCAAGATTCTTCGTATATTGATTAATTTATTACAGATTCCTATAGTAGGAATTACACACTTAGTTTTTTTTCGCCGAGAATCCAACAGCCGATCATCTCGGCATTTCAGTTTAATGAGATTCAGTGAATAAATTGCCGAGATTCGGCTAACAAATTAAAATTTACCGATACTCAGCTAGCAAACAAACACTAAACAGGATTATCAGCAAAAGTCACTGATCGGCTGTTGGGCATTTTGCCGAGGTAAATTGAGTGTGTAGAGTGACTCAATATCTATTTGTTTGGCTTCAGGGACAAGCAATTCACAGCAATTGAACTCTTGGAATTCCCATCAATACTGTAAAAAAGCTATACTTCTGAACAGAGGGGTTAATTAGCAAATAAATTGCTCACCATATTTTTAGAAATGCTTTGCCGACCCTATGACTTCATTTTAAAGCCCACGATTCTCACCAGAAGTCGAATATTTTTGTGTTTTCGAATGAAACTGAAACATGGTGACTTTCAGGTTGCGAACAGTTATCTGGAGTTTATCGGAGTTTGGTTCTAACACCTCATAATACGTGCATATGCGTATTTTAGGACTTGTCTCGAAAACCAGAAATCCTATATCGAAACGCGCCACTATTTTTGAATTCAGTATGGAGCCCTCCTCTTGAAAGCTAGGAAATGGAAATCACCCAAATGTGCCCTAGACTGTTTATGATATAGGCAAACAAACGAAATGTTATCAAATTCAAATTTTTCAGTGAAACCTGGTTACGCAGAATCTAGGGGAGGTACTTCATCATATCTTCCTGTCCGCCTCTAAGCCTGATGTACCAGGTGGATCTCCACCGATTGCCTGTAGATCTGCCAAATTTGGAAGACGTTTGCATTGAGTTATTTCAAATTATAATAATCCGCCCACTATATCACAAAACATTGCGATTGGTTGAGCGGATTGTAGATAATGAAATCATTGGGTATAGGACCAAGTCTTCCCCGGTTGGTGCTAAATCATGAGCTAGGACATCAATAGAAGCCCAATGTTGCCAGAAGGCACGAAATGCATCTAGGGACTCTTATTTTGCCAGGTCTCTCAATCGTAGTTTTGGGTGGATTAGCGTGGATTGTTTTTTATTAGCTTCCACTTGATTGATGCGGATATTAGTTTGTAACTAATGAGGCGATCTCTGCCCAGCACTAATGAACCACCCCCCTCTCTTAAAATGCCTCAGGGGGTACGTGCTGAATTATCGCGGCCAAGAAAATTCCAGATACTTCCACTTGAACACCAAATCCGAATACTGCAGTCTTACACACACAGGCACCTTTTATTTCTTCTTCTGATCCCATTTTCTTAGCTAATCTCCTACCTTACCGATATGCTACCTCGCTACAGGTTGCGAGTCTGTTCCACGACCAAATTCACGTAGATAAGAGGGTGCACTTATGTCCAGCCAAAGGGATCCTATTGCAGGGACGTTGGGGTAATTTTTGGCAATTAGTTATAGGCGACGATCGATGGTCAGGTGACAAGCCATACCTGGATGTTCCTCCATATGTCGCACAAATTATCACTTTACTATTTCAAATAGTATTATCTTAGGTTAAGTTTATCCAATCACTTTAGAATAATCGACTCACGTCCTTATTTAGCAAAAGTTGCAAGCTAATTGCCATGCAGCGATGGTGGTCGTTCACACGAAAAGCCTTGGCCGTTAAATTCTTCTCTCATCACATTTTTGCCCCGTACTGGTTCCCATTAAACCACCCACCATGGCCTTCCATATCCTTGTTTACACCTGGTATTGAGTAGCGGAACTGCTATATGCTGCTATTGTTGTCTGCACAGTGGGTGTTGGTTGTGTCAACCTTCCATGAATCCATAATTTTCAAGGCGTATAAAACGCACATCGAAAATTAAATACACGAAAATTTCAACAGTCGTGGACAGACAAGTAGAGAAGTGGTTTGTGGAGTGCGGTTGTAAAAATTGAAAGTTAAAGAAAAAGAGTTTGCTTCGAGCATCGGCTGTGAACGATTGTGTCGATGCTTTTTTGCGCACTATTTTGTTATCGAGCATGGCGCGCTTTGTATTGTTTCAGTTATCATTTGTTCAGCGGCGCGAGTTTACTTACGATTATGAATCATAAATATGATCACATACATCACATACATCATAAATATGATCAAGGTGAATAGTGATCCATCGAGCCCTACCCTGCAAACATAATAAACCTCCTTCCTGTGGCTTTTGTAGGGGCAGAGGTGGCCACGGTCCCTAAACAGCAAAGGTCACACTAACATTCTTTTTCTTTTCCCACCTGATTGCAAGGACGTCGCCGGCGCCGTTATTGATTATTAAAGAAATTGAATCACTGAAACGTATACAGTGAGTACTCTCAGACCCATTCGGTTGATTTATTGTGCAATTTCACTGATTCTGATCAATCACGGAATAGCAACCATACGTGCAGTCAGTCAAACTAAGCTAAGCTAAGATACTCGATTACGCAGTATGACACATGGAGCTCAATTGCTAATAGTATTCATTATTCTGAACATGACGACAGCTTCTAGCATCCTTAAAATATGATTTGAAGAACGCCAACGACCGATGGTTGGTAACCGCCTGAGGTACTCTCCATAGACAACGAAGAATGACAACCACGTGGCAAGCAAATACACACTGTATTGCATTCAAATATCAATGCACGCAGACGTATTTCTAATAAATAGTAGACAAATTCATACTGACGTGTGAAATCGCTAGAATACGCTACGATAGAAGTTTGACTTAGTCAACGTTGAGAATAATAACATTCAATCTTCCCTCTATTTTTCACAGATTTAGTCATTGAAATTTAATGTCAACACGAGTATTTCAAAATACATCAAAATGAACTAAAAAATCAATCATAAAAAACAATTATTTTAAAAAGCGTAGAACAAGATCCTTGAGAATAAAACTGGCATCAATAAACACTGTATTTGCATTAACAGTAGCAGCATTTTTTTTTTTATTAAATCATTTATTTGTACAGGCTCAATCGAATTAGCTTTACAGAGCCAAGTTTTCATATATAAACATCAGTTAGAAGGATAGAACCGATTACTCGCAGCCGTCTCGAGGTTAATAGAATAACAATCTAACGGATGGGAAGATGGGTGGGAATTTGACGTTTCCTTTACTTAACACATTTGTTTTAAATTCTAAATTGGCAGAAACTTATAACTATACAACTTTTTCCTTTTTTTTTTGACTTGAACATTTTTGAGAAAGAGAAAAAAAATACACACAAACAACAGATTTAAAAAAAAAACAAATACTAAACATACATGTTAAACTAACTACAATCTAAGGCTAATGTTAGTTAAAAACACATAAAACCAGTAGCAGCATTTGAAAACAGTCATTTTGTGATCCTCAACTTATCGTTACGTCATCTCATCTAAATTATCATTTTGTGCTTTAACCGATTCAATACGGATTTTTTCTACACCGTATTTCAACATAGTTTATGGTCTACATGTTTGAAAAGTGAGAAAACCCATTAAAAAGATAAAATTTGCAAACAAATGTTTTTTCTAGGTTGTTTTCCAAAAAATCCCTAAATTTAGATCCTGATGTTCTACATAGAGATAAGGCGAAGAGATTTATGATGTCTCGACCATATTTATTAGTTGTGAAAAGCTCCGTGGAACATCATAACACTGTAAAAGACATATTACAGTATTTCTAGAATACTTGCAGTACTCCAAACTATCCTTGAGTTCAAATCTTAATGTTGTTTTTGAGGATACTGTAATACGATTATCATTCCCGGATAAAAATAACGATACAATTACAATTTAATAATATACAATAACAACAGAATGTATTGCCGACCATGAATCCTACTGTGCATGTATCAGACAAATCAAAAAAGCACATTGTAATTACAATAGATCTACTATACACCCATACGCTAGAATTTTCCACAATAGTGAAACAATAAAATTAATGATCATTAACTCAAATTTGTTCAGAAAAAAGTGATATTTTTTATTGTTAAGATACATAACAACCCCCTTATTCTATTGTTGATATCTGAATTTACAATAGATTCTATTGTAGAAACAGTAAGTCCTAATGTTATCTTATTGTCGCGAACAATACGATCAACTGTACATACTTTTGATTCTATTGGGTGGTTACATTACACTTGGGTTGTGCTATGGTGACCCATGGAGCATTACAGTGTTCGGTAATTTTTTACCGAACTCTCAACAGCTGAACGTTCGGTAATCAGATTTACCGGATTTCGGTGAAATTTTACAGTATTCCGGTAAAAAAATTACCGGAACTTGTCAAATTTTACCGAAATCGGATTACCAAACGTTCAGCTGTTGAAAGTTCGGTAAAAAATTACCGAATCTGTAAAATATTCTATGTGTGTATGATTGTACTTGCCACACAATCATACTAATGCAAAAAATGGTACTTGGCATCGAAAGCTCTTAATTAATAACTGTGGAAGTGCATTTAGAACACTAAGTTGAGAGCAAGCAATAAGCTAATTGTGAAAGCAATAAGCTTGAAATGCTAAAAAAAAAAAAAAAAAAAATATCAACACCTTTTAAACCCCCCCCTCCCCCCCGCACAAAACAAACACAAGGACAATTTGGAGATCTTTACATCATTGTTTCCAAAAATACCCGTTCAATAATATTCCTCTGTAACTCTAAAAGCCGAATTTAGACAGCAAATTTTAATCTTGGGTCATATAGCGTAGGGAACGGCTTAATCAGGGGTCACTATTTTAATTAGTTGTTAGGAAATAGGTCTATAACTCCTACATTTTCCAAATTATTTCCTTTTTAATGATACGATCATAAGCTTTATCTATTTGGCCAATGATTCGATGTATGAAACATGATTGATTACCAATTTATTACTGTAATTTTGAAGATTTAAAATACATCATCTAGAAACCATCAGTTTCTGACCTGCTGAAGAAGTTCGCTCAAATTTTGCATTTGTGTATTTTCCATTTGCATCTCGTGTACCGGAGAGCATGTCTTCATCAGCTCTCTCCCACAACTAAGCTTGTTGCCAGAATGTGATGTTGAACATTGAGTTAAATTTATTACATATTTAGACAATCTGAAATCGCTATTTATTTCATGTTTCTTCCAGTCATTGGACGTTGATCTATGCTTATGATTATATTGTCCATCATCTGGCACTATCATTTGCAATAAAAAATATGTTTCGGAGCTGTCCAATAGTGTTCAACGATAAATAATGCTTCGCTTTTGAGCGTTAGCTATGGCATCACTGTTGCTTTTGAGAGAGCCCATGTTCTCTCTCTTCTTTGTTAACCATGGACATAGCGCACCGGTAATGTAACGTGAAGCCTGCTGTCTCTTGCATTTGTTTGTTTTTAAACGAAGCATCCCGTTTGTCGTCACAGTCGCTTTGGCTAACATTTGCGTGAGAGTAAATGAAATAAGAAATACACATTGCCAATCTAAAGATCAATGACAAACTAAAAGTTTGGTCGTGTACGTCTGTCTCATAACCTGCTAGGAGACGAGTTTGTGATCGTAGCAATCGACATGTTTTGGTTGATTGTTTTCGAGAGCGGATGGGTAAAACGAAGGAGCGGGTTGAAGAAATTGACTTTTGCAGCAAATCGTCAACTGGCCTATTTCATTTCGCCTTCGCACACATGCACAGAATCGCACTCATACAATATTGTTAGTTTATGTACAGATTGGGGAGCTGAAGAAAACATTTTTTTAATCGGAAAGCAATCCGCATGCGTTTAAGAAGTCCCTGCAATTGGGAACTTTATTCCATGGCTATGAAATTTTCTGAGCCTAATGCTCGTTGCTGAAGGTATGTTTCGATAGACCAGACGGAAGCAGTGGGATATATGTCTAAATATTGGCAGTTCTAATTATAGATTACATACAGCTTCATCAAATGTCTCAGGGGCTGACTAAACTGCTTAAAACCCGTCCCGTACCCTACGACCCATCCGTATTGAATCGGTTAATAGTCTTAAAAATATAGGAACAAGCTCGCAAATTTCTGGCTAACGGGATAGTAGGCTTAGCTTTTGAGCGAAGAAGACGTTTTCTTTCTGCGTCATAGTAATTTGTTTTTTGGGGATTGAAAAATTATCATTTTTTTTTACCGTAATAAATAGGCAACCAATGACAGCAGTATGTTTACTGTTTGGGATTTCATTTCAGGCAAGATAGGTTGCAGTATTTGGGAGAGGAATTGGGCCCCGATTGCGGTAAGTAGATTGTTTAATATTGTTTCATTGTTTTTTTTTTTGTAGTTAGACGAAAAACAGATGGAATATGTGGAATTTATTTTCTGTCGAACGACTCACCTTCAAAAAGAGACCAAGCAGGTTCAACCAACCGCAAATATTGAAAACTCCAGTTTCACTGTCAAAACCAAAAAGGTACCAAAAAGTAAAAAGGTATCTAAAGTGTACCAGAATGATTCTGAATCGCTTTAGCTCACTTGTGTGGAAAAATCTACATCTTCATAAAAAAAGGAAGAGTTTTGTCCGCTTTGTCGTGATTTAATTGATGATAATTTTTGTCGTTTTACTGAAAAGAGCAGTTTCGAAGTTCAATAAAGAATATTTATTGGCAGAGTGTGTTGTGAAAAGAATTGTTTATATTAAAATAAAACCAGTGCAATGAAGAAAACAGCCAGTTGCTAATCAAAAGCAACGAACGTAGCCGACGCGCATGCACGTTTGCAACGCTGGCATATAATTTCAGGTGCACACTCACCACGTGGTGAGATTAGTTTTGTAATGTTGGTTGCATACCCGAGCAAACGTTTATACCAAAGTGATAACAAGTTCTAATATCTGATTATCACTGTTTGATCACTAAATATGTTATCATTCAGGCTGAATAAACAGCCAAAATAACAAAAACGGTAACATCTAATATTCGTTTGATATCACAACATTAACTCGTTTTGTTATCATTGAGTTCATTTTGATAACAAACTTTGTTATGTTAACAAATTACTTAAGATAATATCAAATTATGTTATCAACATGATATCATATTCATACACTAATAACTGAAGTAGTCTTTCTTCTTCTTTGGCATTTCAAGCTTAATGCTTTCTCAATTAGCTTATTGCTTGCTCTCAACTTAGTGTTCTAAATGCACTTCCACAGTTATTAATTAAGAGCTTTCGATACCAAGTACCATTTTTGCATTAGTATGATTGTGTGGCAAGTACAATCATACGCTATGCCCAGGGAGTCGAGAAATTTTCCTTAACGAAAAATTCCTAGACTAGACCACCCAGCCACCTCCAGCATGGTGTTGCTTTGTAGCTGCGCCTTTACCGACTGAGCTAGGGGAGGACCCTGAAGTAGTGCTTCTGGTGAATAGCTCAATTTCATATCCATGACATGCTGGTAATATTCAGCATTCGTCAGCATGCTGGTAGTATTCAGAAACGTTCGTCAAAAATCGTCTTTAAAAAATTGATAACAGACGATAACAAAATTAGTCAATGTTGATAACTAAATTTGTTATGTGATAACAGGTGAGTTCAAAATGATATCTGAGATAACAAAACTTGTTAATTATTTGATATCAGTTTGTAATTTTACTTTGCTAGGATGTCTAACGGGTGGTTTAGCAACGTTAAAGTTGGCATACGAAATACGTCACGAGCGCATGATTTTAATTACGAATCAACGCTAAAAATGTATTTTTAGAAATGAAAAAGCTAGTGTTGTATCAGATTTGGTGACATCTATCTGATTATAAATATATTACATAAACCAAGGGTAAGTTGCTCTGAGACAACCATATTAGAGCGTCAATTTGAACATACATTTAAAAGGCATAATAGAGGCGTGAGTGGTGAGCTTTTCAATCACGAAGCACTAAATTTTACTTAATTTGTTTGGTTACTTCTTATCCGTTTTTTCTTTTCTTTTTCTAGTTTCAAAGTAGATTCAATCATTGGTAAAATTGGTAATTTTGTAGGTCTATATCAATTGAAGGTTAAATATCCAGGAGTCACATTCCGGGAGACAAATAATCGAAAAAATCAATACGAAATCCGTTCCCTGACAAAGTGCAGGTCCCAGGTTTCCTGACCAAGTGCAATTTTGGGCCACACTACTTCACAATGCCATGAAAAGTTACTTCACTTTTGATAGAACAGGAGTTATACAGCCAGAATAGCTTCTGTATTCCACGGAGGACCAGCGCAATATGGAGAAGTTAAAAAAGCTGACAATCTATTTTTCTATATAGAAAGATGGTACGAGGCTGGATCCCTCTGGAAGTACGACAATGTACGCTTCCCAAATAGCAAAGAAATGACATACAGAAACGAGACAAGAAATTCGCAGAAATCGTGTTGCCGAAAAACGTCAAAACTGAAACTTGCCCGTATTCCCTGTTAGGGGCTATTCATGAACCCCGTAGACTTTTCTGTGGTGAGGGGGAAGGGGTCTGACTATAGTCTACGCACCATACAATATTTTAAAAAATTGTATGGAGAAAAGTCTACGAGGGGGGAGGGGGGTCTGAGATTTTCAAAAAATGAGTCTACGTGGTTTATGAACAGGCCCTTATGAATCCCATACAAAGCGGGTAACAAAAGGCTGGTATTGAATGCAGCTACTCCTTCTTATGCGGGTTCTTTCAATTCGCAATTCCTGAGGGCCATGATCTAGTGACGTTGCAGGTCTTATCCAGTTCTCAGAGTTCGGATTGAAATTTGTGGGGATATTGGGGAGATGTACCTGCATGTTGTTCTGAGGCAAAACTGCCCTTCTTCATGAAAGACATATTTTATTGCATATAAATCTCTTCCTATAATTAGCATTTGAACATGATTTTATGAAATCGTTTTCTTCAATCCACACCTATTAGCAAAAGTATGCAACCATTGTTTCCAATACTTTGTAGCGTTTGTATATGAAATTTGAAGTCTTTGTACATGGAAGTTTATTCTAATGATATGTGGAATCATTCACTACTTACAATTTTATTG
This sequence comes from Aedes koreicus, assembly GCA_024533555.2. Taxonomy (NCBI): domain Eukaryota; kingdom Metazoa; phylum Arthropoda; class Insecta; order Diptera; family Culicidae; genus Aedes; species Aedes koreicus. The sequence continues at coordinate 362,142 of JAHHFK020005016.1, read as the reverse complement.
TGGAAGTTGCAATAAATGTTCAGTTTTCATGTTTTCATAAATATATTACTGCATTGTTAAGAAGATGATAATGTTTCGACATCTATCGATATTTGAAAAATTGCTCTCAACAAGGCTCTCAAGGACACACAAGCTCTATTTCAATAATCAACCGAATGCTATATGAAATGAAAACCATGCACCAGAAGGGATCGTCCATAGTTTGTGACAATGCTACGTACACAATTTAACAAATCTTTCTATCATTATCTATTTATTGGGAAACACGTAATAATAAAATCAATTGAACAGAACAGCTTGCTAGCTTGTCACGGTTTCAAAGTCACCTCCCCCAGAAAAAAAACAACACCCCTCACCATTCACTAGTCGAGGCGCGCAAAGGTTGTAACAAAGCATGACCCAGGCCAATCATGTTACCCTGGCAACTGGTTTAGTTTGTTGAATTTTTTTCGCCTCTAGAAGAACAAGCCAAGTTTAGTGTTAATAATTGTATCCAACTTCTGTATTTCTGTATCGTAAAATCTCGTCGAAGACCGAAATTGTCGTGGCCATGCCCGAGCAACAAATTGCGGCCTACGATAGGCCATCTTCTAGCTCATCGTCGGAGCCCGTTTCACAGGAGCACTCACTAGTGGTTGTTGAAAATCGGAACAACGCAAATGACCGCGAAAATCAATTTGTGGCCATTCGCAATCTGATGAATAATAATCGCACATCTCGAAACGGTATCCGACCGGTGATTCCACACGTTCCTTTCGAGCGGTCATTCATTCCGGCTCCAACCCGGTACTATCCGATAGTGATTCCTGCTGAGCCAACGATTGAAGATCTGTTGGTAAGTTTGGCATTGATCAAAAGCAACATCAGGTCATGTTACTTATCGATTTATTTCTTTTGCGTTTTAATCGCACAGCGGCAAGCAGCCGGAACCACCGAGCTACATCAGGTGACAGAAATCAAATTGAAGGTGATTTCCCACATGACCAGCCTGCAGAGGATTCCATTTTTCATACCAAATCTGCGGGGTCTTACACTGGAAGGAAGCATTGTGACGACCTTGAGGGATTTGGGTTGCGATATGACGTCACTTGTTTACCTGAATGTGAGTCGATGTAGTTTGAAAAATTTGGATGGTACCAGCGGACTGGAAACACTGGAGGAATTGGTGGCCAATTATAATGCAATTGAAGAAGTTGGACCTTGCACTAATTTAACCATGATCAAAAAGATCAGTTTAAAAGGGTAAGACGAGCTTATAATGTCCAATTTATACAGAAATTGTTCAACACCATTATCATTACATTTACAGCAACCGGATAACGGATCTAGGAAGTTGCACCTTCCTAGCACTTTGCGATAAACTAGAAGTTTTAGATCTTCGGGAGAACTTTGTTTCCGAACACCCTTCGTTCCGGCATATGCTGAAGGATAACATCCCACAGCTTCGTTGTTTGAACGAAGTACCATTCTCCGAGCCAGTTCATGAGCATTCGGACTTGTCAAGTTCGGAGTACAGATCCACCTCAACGAGTAACGACGACGATCGTCGAGATCGTTGGGACGCTGGAGGAGCTGGCGATGGTACTTGGAACGAGCGCCACTTTCGACCAGCTACAAGTCATCAGGAACGCACCGTCACAGTAGAACTGCTGGACGATGCCCGACCTTCATCCGCCGGTAATTGATGCCTGAATCAAGCACCGAAGAACCTCAAGACTGAAGATTCCCTTTCTATTTTGTTACTTTAAATTTAATAGATGCAACTAAATTGAAGAGTCAGCTAACATCCGGAGAGCCACTCTGCGGTACTATTGTCACAAAAGCACGTCGAACAAGACGGCAACGAACCGCTTGGGGTGAGTCTACTTCCTGCTCCAGCATGAGTAGTTCGGATTCGTCCTATTCGAAGGATTTTCCTGATCGGCTACCGCAAAAGTCGATCGATCTGGAGCTTGGAGTAATTGGAATGCAAAACCAATCGGCTGGCGCAGAAACCGACCCCAGCGATGACCCACAAAATCTTCTTCGAGCAGCTCGTTTGTGGCGCCAAAGATCGCTCCAAACGCGGGAGGCGATTCGAGAACAAGATCGACTTACGCGGAATATTAGCGAAGGTTAAGAATTATAATTTTAGAGCTAGGCTTTTGTTGTTGACCATACGTGTACAGATTTTATTCTTGCTAATAAATTATTATTGGTAGAATTTCGGACTGTTTCATAGATCAAGGAAATCGTGGATCATTTTGTTGACACCTTGAGGATCCTCTTGCTGGACGTAGTGACCAGAACCAGGAATGACTCTACACCTGAGATGAGGTATGCTCTTCATTAATAGCTGTCCACTGTACATGGAGATGAACTGATCATTTTCAGCCATGAGATAGAGCCCTGGACTGTATCGATCTATGTCTGGAAGTTTTTCTTCCTTTCGAAGGAAACTGAAATTTTCTCGATAGTAATCGATTGCTCTTGTCAATGCACGTGCACTGGAAAAGGTATATTTGTATGCCTCCAGTTCTAGTTTGGTCAAAAATGGTCCCATATTTTGATCAATATATTGGAAATCCTTCAACCATATGTAGAACTCCGGTAACATTGGCAGCATGAAGAAGAACGCATACCAGGACATCCGAAACTGTCGCCAACTGGTTGCAAGAAGCCTTCGTGTTACGTCCAACGAAGGCGCACCCATCATGATGTAACGGTCGATCATATCCATGTGCTTGAGAACAAACTGGAAGCCAATGATTGCGCCCCAGTCGTGGCCTACCAAAATCACTTTTTCGTAACCCAGCGCCTTTACAAAGCTTCGAACATCCTCCACTAACAAGTCCAGCTGATAGGCAGATCGCTCATTTGGGGCCTGTGAACTCCCATATCCTCGAAGATCGAGAGCAACTGCCCGGTAATCCCGAGAAAATTCCTTGATTTGATGACGCCAACTGAACCAAAACTCTGGAAATCCATGCAGAAACAGCATCAGCGGTTTCTCTGGATCTCCATTTTCGACGTAGTGTAGTCGGACACCCTGTAATTGAAATAATAATCACAAACTATTCGAATGAACACATGAGCACTTACATTAATCTCAGCATATTTATGCTTTCCGAAGGCTGGATCGTTCAGAACAGCTAGTGTTGTTGACCGATCTTTTGTCGCCCAACGAACAGGTTGGGGTTCTACCAGAAAGGCAAATAATGTTTTGAATACAAAGAGAATGCCGTAGAAGGTGCTGATTGAGTAAATCACAATGGATTGCAGTAGGCTTAGGAGTAGCTGCATTCTAGTTGCTGAGGTGCGTGGTACGACTGCCTACCGACATAGAGGTGGTTGGTATATTTATCGTCTTAACCACCCGGTAGGTTTGTTCCGGTTGGGTTAACATTTGCGAGATGGCACGAACAAATATGAACTAAGCTGTTTGGGTGATACGTAATGGACTGTATGGATATCTTGATTTGATCGCTTTGTAAGCGTTCAAATAGGAAACAAACAAAGTCAGAATAACATCTATACGGTTTTGCTCATGCCTTACAAATCGTAGGTTTGGATAAAAAGCGCCTATTACTGAATGGATTTTTAAGCCATTCGATTTTTTTTTCTTGAAAATGAGAAGCAAAATTAATAATTTCCATTTAATTCCAACCACCTTTATTGCTTATCTTAACAGATAAGCGTAGTTCGTCTACAATGTGCAGACTTCTTCAGTGTCGTATTCTAATACTCGACTTGTGGTGAGGGGAATTTTAATACAATTCAGGAACTTGAGGAAGCTTATCTCAGTCAATTTTACAGGCTTTTCAGGTGAGCTGTCCAGTTACCTTGCGTTCAACTAAAAGAGATGTATCTTTGTGGAATAAACGCATTGAAATGCTTAGGACAAAGACTAGAAAATTATTTAATAGAGCTAAGAGAACCATGAAATAGGATCAATATAAAATTGCTCTAACAGAATACAAAAACGAAATACGAAAATCTAAACGATTGGACAGGAGGCGTACAGTGGAAAACTTTGAAAACACTCCTGTGGTTGCAAGACTGCAAAAAGTCCCCTCGAGAGATCATACTAATGGCTTAGGCACTGTTAAAAAAGCAACCAATCTACTTGAATTTGTCAACTTTTCTCTTACGCCTATGGACAGAGGTAACTTTGTGAAAACTTTGTGGACCGATTTTAGTAAAGCTTTTGAGAAAGTAGTTATAATAATGTTGACTTTTAAGCTCAAAAATCTAGGATTCGTAACAAACCTTCTTAAATGAATTGAATCTTATCTGGCACACAAACTGTCCGGTTTAAGGAACATCTTTCTGGCTCAGCGAAAGAGTCATCTGAAGTTTCAGGTCCTTTACTTTTCATTTTATTTGTAAATGATGTTAGCCTTGTGTTGAATCGCCTCAAAGTAGTCAATTGATCTATGCCGATGACATGAAGCTGTTCGTGCAAATAAAAACAATAAATTGGGGAGTAAAAAGTTCTTGATCTTAACGTGCAAAAACGCAGTGTAATATCATATAACAGGAAAAAAAATCAATGGACTTTTTCAACTGTACTCGCGTAAAAATATGTACACTCAGTAGCAAAAAATAAGCCGATTAAAATTTTGCTTCCAAAAAACGGCATGCTCAACCTTCTGTAACTTTGTCAATTATCAATATTTTTGGCTGAAAATTTGACAACACTATAACCAATGTATAGACCTTATGTGACTAAATGATGACGAAATGATTCATGATGATGAGGTTAATAAATTTGAAGTTTTCATAACAAATGTGAAAAAAGTCGTTTTTGGACATACCAATTTCGAAAATCCGTATATCTGTGAAAAATTTGAGTGGTATATTAAAAATGAAATTTTGGTCACATAAGGTTTATACATTGTTTATAGTGTTGTCAAATTTTCAGCCAAAAATATTGATAATTGAAAAAGTTACAGAAGGTTGAACATCGCGATTTTTGGAAGAAAAATTTAGCTCGGCTTTTTTTTGCTACTGAGTGTAAACAAATAAGAGATTAAAGAGTAATTTTGGATTCTTAGATAAAATTAATTGATCACTATAATACGATTGTTAATAAATTCAATGCTAAATGTTATAACAGAGTACCACTTTAGAAATCCGTACACAATAAAATCTCTTTATGTTGCATATGTTAGATCTATATTAGAGCATTGTAATTAAGTTTGATCCCCTTATCATGGTGTGCGTTCCAATCGAACTGAATCTGTACGAAAACAGTTTTAGTTATATGCACTCAGTAAATAAGGTTGGAATTCATTTCCCCTTTCCTTCCTCGATGTATGCTTATCAATATTGAAACACTTAAAAGCTACACTTATTCCACTTCTACGCTCCTATATGCTCATTAAGAACGCGCAACCTACTTGCATTAAATTCTTATACTACTGAGTGTGCTAAAAATAGACCTGCGAAAGAATGTAGAGCACACAGCATAGATACTGCAATGTTATTGATGTAACTATGTCACGGCACGTTCTAAAAAAATGTAAAGAACTAGATTGTAATGCAATTTAAAGTGTAAGAATGTAACTATTCTATCATGATTTACAAAATGAAAGTTAAATTAACACAGTTCGAAAAAAAACATGTAAGTTTGTGCGATATCTCATGCACATATTTAGAATGCTAGATTTGCTATAAGTTCATGTGATATTTCATGTAAATTAAAGACAAATATCCTTAAAATCAAACCTGTTGTTTGAACTCCTCCAAGTAATCGTAATCGCTTTACGCTTGCTTTGTCTTGCAAATGAAGGAGAGGAAATTTTGAACGTTCATTAAAATGCATTATTATTTTTCTGTGTTTGTAAGATGAGATCATGACTTGATGACTTGATATATGGATCATTTTTGACATATTTCATTTTATAATCTCAAAATGTGTACATAACTCTTAAAACATTTCCGGTTCTATGTGCCTAGCAAGATACAAACATACAAATTTAACAGATATTACTTTTAGATCTTTCGATTTCATTTCAAAACACTTGCATTAATTCAGTCGTGCACATATGCATACCGACGATATCTGCACAATCCCATCACATGTTGATATTGACAGTACAAAACGGGTATGTGTCATCATTTCATTATTCAAGGGCCACTTATGCCGTCCACATGGACACCTCGAAAGGGGAACCTACAGAACAGTTGAATAATCCGATAGCCGGGTCTTACATATATAACTCTATTATCTGCACGCAACCGCCAGTGGTGACGGGGTCAGCTCCCATTTGTCAGGAAGAAGCCGGAAACGCGCGTGCATCCGTGATCATCGGAAGATGACCATTGACCGCACTTACACATACACAAGCCATTAGGTCAGGGATAATGTTGGCTATTATTTTTTGTTGAAAATCAATGTGCGGCGACGATTTTCTTTTTTGCAGGTTAGTGAGACTGTCCTTTATTTACGTTTTGAAATGTATGTGTTATTGGTTTTAAGATATTACCACGCGTTGATTGTATGAAAATGCTAGCACCGAAATATTCACGATTCCTCACTGCAATCAATGTCAATATTTAAGATTTTTTGTTTGCGTGACAGATCATGGCCAATGTCGACATGTTGGTATAAATGAAATCTTATCATTAACATAGTTTTTTGCGAAAAGGCGAAAATTCACCGATCAAACATGGTGTTGAACGAGATATAGAACTCTGTGTTTCGGTGAATGGGTTGGTTTTTGGAGTTCTACGTCGTCGTCAAACGTGTACATATTGTTTATTGCTATTATATAAACTGCCTTCTTTTGTCGCACCTGTATACAACTTATTGGATCATGATGCAATAGGTATCTCTTTTCATCTGTGTGTTATAGCAAATAGAAATGTCATCATGACCTGAGTTTCGTTAAAAATCGTGAACATTTGTGAACCAAAGTAATTCTATGTGGAAAAAATCAAGGTTTGCTCTGATTTATCTTTCAACATTCGGCCAAATGCGAAACGTCAATTTTTTAAGATACAGCAGCAAGTTGAAGAAAGTTGGGTTGCCATTTATCTAATCCGAGGAGCATTTCAGTGAATAATTTTGAGAAACTTCCCAACAATATTTCTGCATATTTGTATGCTTCTGAGTAGATCAGTTTGCTCACAAATAAAATGTTGACATAAAAATTGTACGATTGCAACGCGTGTGATTACAGCCAGCTGAAAACAGTATTTGCCGATACCGATTAGAATGCCATTTTGCGGATCGGAACAATTGACGATACACTGTCAGCATTTTATGAAAAACTCTATGAAGTCTGCAATGATTTTGTGCCTCGAAAAAGACAATAATTTAAATCAACTTTTAACCAACCGTGGTGGACCTCCGAGCTACGACACCGCTTCTTTCTCACAAAGTCCGAGGGTGACCGAATCATCCTACGTAATGCTGAATCATCGTACAGGTCAGTAATGCTAACCACATACGAGAATTACGTATCAAGAATCCAGGCCACACCCAAAAGTTGAAAAGGTGGCAAAAATTGCGTTACCCAAAAATTGCTATTTTTGCAATCATATCTTGAGAAAACTGCATGATACGTAAAATACAATTTTGCCTATGTTGATCCACAAAGCATGCTATGAAATAAACAAAGCCATGCAAGTATTTGCGAGCGACGAGTAGCTCTCAAATTGGTTAAAAACATATTTATGATAAAACATTGCACCACCTAACGCACGCATTGAATTTTTCATAGCAAATTGATGTGTTGCATTTTTGCCCACAGTCAATGTTGCATTTTGTCTCCAAGTGTCGATTTATAGCGAAAAATGAAACAAAATCATGCGAAATCGCAATACAATATTGCTATTTTATTTTGGGTGCCAAAAAACACCCCACCCCGTTTTTGGGTTTTTGTTATGCAACCGAAATACATCTTCCCTCCCACCGCCCCCAACAACAACGCCCCTCTTTGCCCAAATTCAGTAGCCGCTAATCTCATCGCCATATTCTTCGAGAGTGTGTTCAGCAAAGGGTCATCCGTACCACGACAAGACTGCTTCGCCCATATTCCCTCGCATTCCTTCAACCTTCCCATCATCCAATTTTCTCCAAATGAATTCTCGCAAGCCATCGAAGACCTCGACGCCAAGAAAGGATCCGGGACAGACGGCATTCCACCAGTGTTTCTGAAAAACTGCTCCACGGAACTAGCAGCACCTGTTGCGTGTTTGTTCAACCGATCGCTACGTGAAGGATCATTCCCGGGAGTTTGCTAAACTGCCTCTATCGTTCCCATTCACAAGTCTGGCAACGTCAACCGAGTGTCAAATTACCGTGGTGTTTCTATACTATGCTGCTTAAGCAAAGTATTTGAGAAGCTGATGCACAAGGTGCTGTATACTGTTGCATCAACCTTAATTTCCGATAGCCAGCATGGATTCATGAAACACCGCTCAACAACAACAAATTTGATGTAACTAGAAAATGAGAAGAATGATTAGTAAACAGTAGTAAGTAAGTCGTAAGTAACTAGTATTAGTAAGTCGAGTATTAGTACACGACACTGAAGAAGTCTGCACATTGTAGACGAAATACGCGTATCTGTCAAGATAAGCAATAAAGGTAGTTGGAATTAAATGGAAATTACTAATCATTCTTCTCATTTTCTAGTTACAGGTATTCCACTAAACAGCTCATACTCTCCAGGATTCAAATTTGATGTGCTACATTACCAGGTTGTTACGGAAAATAGAAATTAGAAGGCAAATTGACGCGGTGTATGCTGATTTTGCAGCATTTGACACTGTACCGCACCGCCTAGTCGTCGATAAACTAAAGCACATTGGCTTTTCGAATTGGATAAAGCCGTGAATATTTTCGTATCTATATGACCGTACCTCGTATGTAATGGTTAACTAAGCACGATCCCGTTTATTCTGCATGACGTCCTTCTTTCCCCGGATGATTGCACCATTCTACAGACGGACATCGACACCATATTGATCTGGTGTGGCATTAATAGCATGCGCGTCAATAGCAAGAAATGCAAGATCATATCCTTTACCCGCTCTAATAATCCCGTGCATCATCAGTACAGTATGGATATTGAAACACTGGAGCGTGTTACTTCTATCTGCGATCTGGGCGTAACCATCGAGGAGAATCTTAGGTTCAATGAACATGTTGGGATTACGACTTCCAGAGCATTTTCTGTTCTTGGGTTCATTCGTCGACATGCTTCCGAATTCACTGACATACATGCTTTGAAAACACTGTACTGCACGCTGGTGCGTAGAATCCTAGAATATGCTTCCTCGGTTTGGTCTCCGTACTACGTAGCGCATCTTCTTTCAATTGAACGGGTGCAGAAAACGTTGGTAAGATTTTCATTGCGGCTACTTCACTGGAACGATCCAAACAATCTCCCTCCCTATCCCGAGCGATGCCATTTGATAGGCTTGGAATTACAGTCTGTCAGACGCGTGAAAATGCAACGTTTATTTATATTCGACGTCATTAATGGTCAGTCAATGACGTCCTGCGCTTCTTGAGCAGATACCGCTAAACATTCCTCCACGACGCTTTCGAAACTCCTACTTGCTTGTTGTTCCGTATCACCGAACCAATTACGGTTACAACAACCCTCTTGACGCTTGTATTCGGTCACTCAATGACATTTTTGACGAGTTTGATTTCAACATGTCCAGAACTATTTTTAAAAGCCGAATTTTCCGAATTGTTTAGATATAAGTTAAGTTAGAATAAGTACAGTCTGTACGATCTTGTTGTCGAAGACGGTGATAATTATAAATTAATTTAAATTTATACGATCAAAAACGCGTGGTTGGGGTTTTTAAACGGAAACCGAACACCTCTGTTCGAGATGTGGCTAAAAAGTTGCATGTGAGCAAGACTTTCGTGCAGAATACCAAAATTCGAGCTGGACTTCGTACGTTTAAGGTTCAGAAGTCCTCAAACCGTGACGAGAAACAGAATACGGTCGCAAAAAGCCGGGCCCGGAAGTTAAAGGACCAGAAGTTGACGAAACCACACTGCTGCGATATGGATGGTGAGACATATGTTAAAGCGGACTTCAACCAGATTACAGGAAACCTGTATGTGACTGCCAAGGATAAGTGTGATGTTCCCGAGAACCTCCGGACACAGAAGATGTCGAAGTTTGCCTAGAAGTTCTTATTTTGACAAGCGATTTGTACTTGCGGAAAGCGTAGTACGCCTTTCGTTACCGCAAGCACCATGAATGGACAGGTGTATTTGGAAGAGTGTCTCCAAAAGCGGCTTCTCCTTCTCCTGAAGGCTCACGACGGTCCGACGATCTTCTGGCTGGATTTGGCAACATGCCACTACACGAAGGACGTGCTAGGGTGGTATAAGGCGACTGACGTCAATTTCGTGCCGAAAGATGAACCCCCCAAACACTCCGGAGCTGCGCTCAACAGAAAAAATTCTTGGCCATTATAAAGGAGCACCTTCTAAAACGACCTAAAGTGGTGAAGAATGTAGAAGAAATGAAGAAATCATGGGTTAATATGCAAAAAACTGTGGATTCTGAGGTCGTGTAGAAACTTATGGCTGGGGTTAAGGCCAAGGTTCGCGCATTCAGATGTAAAAGCGAAATAAATTAAATGAATGATGCCAAAACTAATTTTAATTGTTTTTTTTTTTTACTCCCTGAAAATTTGGTGATAATCGGATAAAAACTCGAATTTTGAGAATGAATCTTCTGTGAGCGGATTATAAACGGTATACCCTTTTTATACACAGATAAAAAGAAACATTGAATTTTCTGCGTAATCTAATGCACATAAAGCGAATGCTTGATCTGCCAGAAAATAAGGGGATATTTCATGTAAATTTAAGCCCGATAACGCCTGAGCCTATTCTGTTGTATGAAAAATTGCAAGCATTGTTGTATGGCGCATGAAATATTGCAAACAATTTCGTTGTTTACACTTCCCTTGGAAATTTAACCGCCTCTTAAAATTCATTATTTTTTTCTGTGTATATCACCATTTCTCAATAGTAAGGCGTTGAACGTACAAAAACGGAAAGTCATAACATTTGCAGGCATTCGTTTTCCAGTATGTTTTGGTTATTTTATGCATACTAGTAATTTGAAACTAGTTCAACTTACCGAAAATCTAGGTAGCACTCTTATCAGTGAACTCCGTTTTACTGAATACAATTCATCAATAACAGTCAAGATGTACAGGGTGGCAAGTGACATTCATTTGTGATCGGTACAATTTGCACCATTATCGGTGAACCTTTTGTACATTTTGAAACAGTTACTTGTCGTCAGTTCATTCGTAAACAACAAGCTGAATTTGTGTTCTTAAATTTGCGAAAACAAAAATGGATTCATGTAGAGAACAAACTCAGATCTTGCATCTTGATGGATTCACAAACATGGAAATCAGACGGACACTGTCGCATTTGAAGTTGAGCAGACTCTTTGTGCACAGGGCCATAACACGTTTCAAGTATACTGGCACTGTTGTACGAACTCCGGTAATAAACGCAGTGTCCGCACTCCCTCAGTGGTCAAAACAGTGAAGGAGTGAGTTCGAAGCAGCCTTGGTGAAAACACCAAACCGTTCTGCACGAGAGCCGAACTTGACTGCAAACACACCACCATGTGGCTATAATTTACCACTTCAGTTTCGTGCTTATAGATGAACCCGCAACGCAATGGACGCGACACGAGTGTACACACTCGTGTTTTGCTTCAGACACCGTGTCTTGATTGTTGGGAAAACACCCGAGCCGAGTGGTTACGATCACAAGAAAGCTCTCAACATACACCCAGTATGCCACTGGTTACCACGAATAGAGCATTGCTCGTCGGATGATTCTAAAAATTTGATAATTTGACTTATAGGTTTGTTTTCTGGGCTGTTGGGTGACGGGCGCATAAGTTGATTGAGTTCAACAAGCATGGCATGAGTAGAAATAGAATAAATTAACCACGCGTGTATTCCGCAATCGGATACAATCGGAAACACTAGGCTGTGGTGTTTGCCGAAACATCATACACGATGTCTGAAGCCAAAACACGAACACTGGCATTAGTGTTGTACCCACCGCGTTGCGTGTAAGCCTAGAAGCACGAAGTCAAAGTGGTGAATTTAATACACGCGCTAGCGTGGTAAAAAATAGCTCGGCGTGCAGTGTAGTGTTTGGACATGGCTGGTTCGAAGGAATACTGCTCGGTTGGCGAGAAAAATAGCGTATGAAATAAAAATGAGCATACATCCAAGAAAAATATATTGAAACGAGACCTTGGATACGGGGCTTTTAAAAACAGAGGATTCATGGACTGACACACAAGATATTGCCGACAGATTTGCCGGATTGCGGGCGGTGCTTATGGACGCATTATAAAAATATTTACTTTGGAAGTGTCACTGAACAAACAAAATGATGATGTGCATGGAGAAAGTCTTCGTGAAAACCCAGCTGACAAACGAGGGGTTGAACAATACCAAAATGCTTCTGCGGTGATGGTTTAGGGTGCCATATCGTCAAAAGGCAAATTATCACTGTTGGGGCGCTAAAATAAGCAAAGAATCTTATTTACACAACGTTATCAAAGACCACCTACTTCCCTGTACTAAGAAACTTTTTGATGAGGAAAGTTTTTGTTTCCAAAAAGATTCAGCTCTTGCGTATAAAGCAGTAGTTGTTCAGCAGTGGTGTTATCCAAATTTACAATGTTTCATCAGTTCCTCTGAAAGGCTTGCAGCGTCTCCTGATTTGAACCCACTGGACTTCAGTATCTGGGGATAAATGCTAGGAAAACTGGGCGACTTGAAGCACTTGTATTTGGATTAATTTAAAAAACGTTTGGTTTTGATTTGGGATCAAATGCCGGAAGAGGAGGTGCGTGCAGCTTGGAACAATTTTGAAAAGCATCTTCGAACTGTAATTAAATATAGAGAAGAAAGATTTGAACTTCACTAAACAGAATGTAAGTTTAATACTTTGACTTGTTATTTAAAGTGCAATGAATGAGAAATACAATCCTGTGTAAATTTTATGACATTGTATCATTACTACGTTGCCACCCTGTATGCTGTTTTGGGCATCGTGAAACGCATCGCTCGAAACTTCAACAATGTATATTGCCTTCAAAACATTGTACATTACTATGGTTCTAAGTTTATTGCTATCTCGCGTTCATCAATGGACTCCTCTTCACACGGTGCATATCAATCTAATCGAACGAGTATGGAATGTATTCATCAGATTTGCGCTCCGTAGACTTACATGGTGAAAGCAACTCCAACTGCCACCTTATGAGCAATATTATGCACTTGTTAATCTTCCTACGTTAAGAGATAGCAGAACGTATCCGCAAAGAGTCTTCAATAGCTTCAGGATAGGTACTGCTATTCTGAAGATATAGTTTTCGCCTTTTTTGAATAAACACCCACTGCAGCTCGCAATTTAAGAAAACTTCAACCAAATATTGTTGGCTATTCTGGCTTTGAGTTGTAGTAAATATTGAATGGAAATTTATCAAAATATTAGAAATTACTGATTTTTTGTTCCATTTCCTGGAACACAATGCTGAAACCTTTCTAATTTGAAAAATATCATTAACCTGAAAGTTGCAAACAAACGTTAAGTCTAACCTATTCTGCTCCAAATACACAAACCTCTTTCATAAAACAAAATGCATTTGACAATGCGGTCACAGTATCGGTTAGAAATCACCGTTTTGTTGGGTTGAGTTGGGGTGGTGAAGAGGCGAAGGTCACCTCAGCTCAAGGCGGAATACATATGGATATAGAATGTAAACAGATAAGATCAATTATAATCATCGTTGCTTTTTTTCTTCAATAGACCCGACCATTGATTGCATTCCACGTAAGCTTATGAACATTCATATTTTATTCATCATTAAATGTAACAATATGAACTGATCCTTGCAAGGAAGAGAAAATCAAAACATTTCACAAATCAATCACACTCGATTAATCAATAGTTTATATAAAAAATATTTTTACAATACGTTCTTCACGTTGCACCATGAAACAAGTAAATCCTGTGACATTTCACCAAGTTGATTCCGTTCATGCGTTTTTAATTTGCAAATATATCCTTTAACAATGTTTGCAGGTGATTGCCACTTACTCTGGGAAACCCATAAATGAAAGAGCTTTATTTGATTTAAAAGCCTACATTAGGCCTACATCTATTAAAATAAAAGTCCTACAATTGTACCAGCCAATCACACATTTAAACGATAAAATACACATGAGGAGGTTTCATATTCCACTGTAGACTTCCGTACATCAAACGGCAACCACGGCTGTCGCTCAGTTCCTGGTGAACCTTCAACTGAGGCGGACGCGGAACCGAAAAGCAAAGAAGCACATCACGCAAACAGGAAACGAACCCTTTTAGTTTCGCGGTGCCTTTTAGATCTTTAGTTTGTGAATTTTCGGTTTCCGTCCAATAGATTTGCGCTGAATTGTCACGCCATTTCCATTTGAATCCCGCTCAATCGAAACGTTGAAACGGAAAAGTTTCCTATCCAATCTGTAGTACAATCATCTCTGGAAAAAATGATCCACCAAAGTGCCATTATCCTCAACCATGAGTGCCAGTGAACCTTTTACAGTGAATAGTGCAAAAATTCCTCTCTGTTGTTGCTCTTTACTACTTTTTGTATCGCTATGTTTCATTCTGCCGACGGCAGTCGAAGCGGATATTCCGGTCGTGGAAGCGGAACGTCCCAGCCGGCCACGACAAAAGGACGACCCGGAATTCTTTCAGAGCGCGGAAAAGAACAGTCAAGACGTAAAGGATGCCTTCATTGGACAATTGGCTAGTGAACTGAAGGGAAGGATGTTGAAAGTTACCACGCTGGAGGTGAGCGAAGTTCTAGCAGTGTTACATAGTGTTATTGGTAGCAAATTTCAATATTTGATTGCTGGAATCACAACTAAACCATATGAAAAAAAAAAAACTTAAAATTTCATGAACCAATTTTTTTTTCAAAATCGAACTTTCCGCTGAATGTTCTTCTTTTTCTTGTCAAACGGCATTGAAATAAAAAGATTGTGGTTGAGTTGAGTTGCGGTGATTTGAAACATTTTCAACATTTCTTGATATTTCAGGATCGTTTAGTTTGAATATACTTCCACAATAATCATCTAATTGCTTATTATTAATAGTTTAGTAAAGGTTCTCAACTATTGTCTTAAATGCACAGTTTTTGATGCATTTTGCATTAGTATAATTATCGCTCTTACGATCGTAGTCGTAGGAAAACCGGTCCCGTTTTTGTGAATAAAAAATCACGATAATCAGAGCAGAAAATTCATATGAATCCATGATTTAGTTCCCCTAAACATGATCAAATGAATCGCATTTTCAAGAAATGGATCCCAAAAACATGATCGAAGTGACCAGCAGTTTCGTAACGGTTTAGAGAATACAAAATAAAATCATGAACTCTTGAGGCATATGTGATGTCGTTCTCATAAGCAGTGGTGGCAAATGTACTGTATTTTGACATTATTTCCATAACATTTTACATTCCCCACCCCACCCGGGGGGGGGGGGGCCCCCAAAAAAAAAATAAAAATAATTTTCCCCCCCCCCCGGGGGGGGGGGCCCACCACCCCCCCCCAAAACCCCCCCCCCCCACCAAACAAACCCCCCAAAAAAAACAAAAAAAAAAAAAAAAATAAAAAATTTTTTTTTTTTTTTTTTCGACGCCATTTTTCTCCCCCCCCCACAATAGGTTAAAAAAAAGTTGCGACATACAAGATTTATGTCCTTTAGAATTTCGTTGATTGCAGGCTTATTACGTTAGGCCGTTTTCAGCGGTCGTGGTCTATTCTAAATTTTGACAATTAAATAGACCAAACGAAATTTTCCATTTTCACCGGTGCGTTCCAAATTTCATTTTCGAACAGTTTCGATGTAAAAATAATAAAACTGTCATATGCTTTGTTTTATTTTATTCCGAATTTGAAACGGAATTCAGAGCGTTCTAAATTTGTTTGGGCAGCTGAAAAAAATTGGGTAAAACAACAACAAGGGCAAAGTGCACAACCGCGTCGATCGCTCGCTTGTTTTTCGGTAAGTCTGTTTTCAGCGGTGTTGTTAAAGTATGACCAACAAGATTTCTGACTTTCCTCAAGTTCTCCTTTTTTTTTTTTCTTAAACTCTTTGAACTTTATCATAGCTTTTTTTAAACATTACGGAGCTCTGCTGGCAATGGTGGAATGCTGAACACTGAAGAACTTTGCAAAAAAATCTGTGAACTTTGCAGCAGCTCTACATAGTTTGAAGAATTTCTGCGAACTATATTATGAAGTACTTTTCAGATTGATCAAGTTTTGTGAATATGGCTAAAGTCTTACGATCATTAAGGGTAAGTTGAAAAGGAAGCTTTTCAACTTTTAGCGGAAGTAATCCATCCCTATGATTATTTTTTTCAGTATACTAGATACGTGAACATATTGTCACAGCTAGGACATGTTGTTAAAACAAGCCTTACGTGCCTTCACAGCTTTGTTTATTTTTATCATGCATGATTTTGCCGACAATTTTTTTTTTACACGTTGCTTGAGTCTTCCTCAAAAAGTTATATTTCCCATATAATGAATTTTGTGCACTTGGGAAGCATTAGATGTTAGTAAGAGAGATGATATAGAAAATCTCAGTTACAAATATGATTTTTCCAAGTATTTGAAGCATTTCAACTAGCACCACAAGTTTCCACACCTTGGGGTAATTTGAAATAAGTACACAAGAGGAAGAGTGACACAAGTTTTGCCATGCTGAAAAATCCCAAACATCTCACACCTTACGCAATTAGCTAAAAAGCCTAAAAAAGGCTTGTGAAACCTATACGACCTTTTAGGGGTTGCGCGAGCTTGGGTGCGGGATATTAGGGATTTTTCAGCTCGGCAAAACGTGTATCACTTCTTCTGCTGAGAAATTACTTCCAGAACCGGGTGTTGGGTCACGAGACAGTTATGGGGTAGACAACGTTGAAGATCAAGACGGAGGTTTTGAAAGGTTCCAACCTCTGGATCGGATTGTACAACAGTGTGCTGATGTTGGCGTAGTGATCGTTGATTTTGCCCATGACATTGTATTGTCAATAACAGGCTGGTGGAAGAGGTGTTGGGGTGCGCTGCACACCCCAAAACGGAGGTACTGTTGGTGAGCAAATGCAAAGTGTCATTGCTCCGAAAAGAGTGATGACGGGCTGAAAATCAATAGCTATGTGATCTATGCCCGGGAGAAGACGGTGGGCAGGATGATGCCAGACAACGGTGGACCAAGAGTAGTAAAAGGCTTCTTCTGGTTGGTGTATTCTCGTCGATATTGAGGTACGGAGGCCCAGCCTGGATTGCTGAGCTTAACAGAATCGAGCGTAGCAGAACAGTTCATACCGGCTCATGACCATGCGAGTCGTGAGTGCGTACAAAAATATCTCATCGAAGGCGGTGTTCGTTAACGCTGAAATGACACCTATCGGAATCACCCTACCAGAGGACAGCGAGTGTGATTGCAAGAAAGGAATACGGATCGTAAGAGCGATTTCGATGACCAAGTGCCAGCAGAATGGTACATGGAGACAACTCTAATACAGGTTCTCTCGACTTGGGTTATCAGAAAACATGCAGAGGTAAAATTCCACCTAAAATTGTTCCAGTACTACTGCTTGTATTGAAATCCAGCGCACAGGTCCAGGATATTTCATACCTCTCGTTAAATCCTGAATAATGTAACCTTTTAAAAATTTAAATCTTTTAGTTTTGTTCCAGTTCAAAACTGTGAAATTCCACAATACACAAAGCTGTAGCTGTACAGAGTACTACTTCTGACTTTATATATAAAGCCACATCAGATACTCAGAGATACCTTATCTCCCTATCTATGTTCCTCATGCCCTTCGCCTATACAATATTACCAAGTTAACCTAAAACTAATATGATTGATAGTAACAAAACTCATAATGAATGATACTTATTAAAAAAAACGAATTTCTGAATTTAAATCGTCAACAATAAACCATTTCTGGTTCATCCTGCAACGGTGTTTTCTTTTACAATTTCATCATCTGCACTTCCTCCTGTGCCAATCAGGAAGATGAATAAGTTATGTAATAAAGAACGTCTCAACATCCAATCTAGTCATTCAGAACATTTTGATTTCCAGACTTTTATTCCAGTTGGTGTATCGTTTCGCGAAACTGATGGAATATATTCTGATGGGTTTTTGATGATCATCTGCGAGGAACCATGGAAGTTCGTTTCCTTTTAATACTTTTTTCCCGGACAAGTGTAGTACTTGAAGACGCGATGCTCAACTGATTAAGAAACGCGAACCTCTTGCATTGGGACTTGTAGAGTCCTGTCGTCCGAAACCTGTTGGCAATGGAGTTGCAACTCAGGGTTTTCAAACGTTTGGAATGCTTTATTCAGGCCCAAAACAGTTGCTCAATACCGATCCTTTATGTCAGCTTGTGCCGTACTCTCATCCAGTCAAACATACATAGTTACGCATATGAGAGCTTCCTCCTAAAAATGAAATTTACGTGAAAATAAATTTCCATTTTTGACTGATTCAGAAAGACGGAAATCCTCCACATCGTCTACCATAAAACAGCACGAAGCAGCCGTGGAATTCAATACCGATGGTTATTCCGGGAGTCGAAGTGAGGTTTGTCTCTTGGTGAAGAGAGCAAAGTCACCTGCAGTGACGTGACTCAGCAAATCAAATGGAGAGTCACGTCACTGCAGGTGACTTTTCTCACTTCATCAAGTGACAAACGTCACTTTGACTCTAGGAATAACCCTCACTGTGTGGAACCAATCGTTCATCATAATATTCACCCAGCGCCAACAAGAATCGGCACCTTTTGACTCGTGAATCTCGGAAAGTTTTTAGAATTATTTCGAAATGTCGAACGAGCTGAATCAACACAAACCAAATCCAAACGAAGCAGGCAGAGTCTAAAACAAAACACACACATGGATGTCATCATACAACATTTAGAACAATGGCGGTGAAAATGGAAAATAGTTGATCTATTTTTGGTGGTCTATATTTTTGGATCTGTTATAAAACTAGACCAAAATTATAGAACACCGCTGAAAACGGCCTTATATATATTTTTTATATTTAAAAACCAAACACCCACCCACCCCACAAACAAAAAAAACTATTTAATATTTAAAAAATTAAAAAAAAAAAAAAAAAAAATATAATTTAAAATTCATCTCCCCTCCGCTTGCCCTACCACCCCCCACCAAAAACACAACCAATCCACCCCCAAAAATACCCCCCAAAAACAGTAAAAAAATTATTTAAACAAAAATACTCCCCCCCCCCCCGCTCACTTAACCCCCAAAAAAAAGAAAAAAAAAACCCAAAACCCCAAAAAAGCACAACCCCCTTTATGGGGACAATACCACCTCCCCAAAATGGGAATGTTTTCCCCCCCCAAATTTACTCAAATATGGGTATTTTCAACTGTACCCATAAATGGGTATGCGCACTTTGGGCCGGTTCATAAACCACGTAGACTCATTTTTGAAAATCGCAGACCCCCCCTCGTAGACTTTTCTCCATACAATTTTTTGAAATTTTGTATGGAGCGTAGACTTTGGTCAAATCTGAATCTATTCGTACAGAATCCGGAAAAAGCCAACGAAAAATTTCGTTTGAGCGGTTCAAATTCTAACACCTTGTAAACAAGCTCCCTGAACTGTCAAAAAAGTGAGGTTAATACATTCCGTGCAATGATCTATACCCGCTTAGTATAAACTTGAAGTATAAGGGAAGTACAGCCCTAATAAATTTCGTATGGTTATTTTTCTTAACGACCTATTTGGGGTATCATCCAAACCATTAAAGAAATGGTTGGTGAATTTGTGATATCGTTCGTTTAAGGTAATTTTTATCAGGAAGGGCCGGATGTAAGGGGGATCGATAATAAAAACCAACTGATCAATTGATTGCATACACTCTGGTCAAGTGGGATATGCTCCCAGTTTGTTCTCGAGATTTGTTGGGATATAAATGTGTAACTTATTTTGTAACGATTAATTCAAAGATTTCATTAGCGGATGTAAATCAATTAACCAATGTATTGCAATTGCAAAAATGGTTTTCTCTTTCTACGTGATATTACGTCACATAAAATTTCCATACCACGTAGAAAGAGAGATCCGATTGACTGGTTTCGGTTAATTTGACCTCATTTGATGACACCTCACTCATCACACAATCATAACGCGTCGTATTTTGACTGGTTACCATAGTAGCGAAAACCTGTAAAACTTCCAGGAACCGATCGTACTCCAGTTGAAAAATGAGAAACCCAAAAGCGATGGATTGCTATGGGGATCAGTGGTCGACTTGAAATAGTTGTTCTGCAGCAAATTCGGTTCCAGATCCATCAGATTTTGGATCGTTTTCTGCTGCATATTCTCGAACACATACGACAATATCGCGTAGTTAGAAGGTGCTGTGAAATTATATTACGTGAGGTTGCAGTTCGGTGATATTCCCACACATACCTGGCAGAGTAGTCTAATTCCGGATTAGACAGCAGTGACATAGAGGTACGGTAGTTATTGAACAGCTGCTTTGGGCTAAAGTGCCTTATGGTTACCGCAAGAAGGTTGGTTTGGGAGAAGTCGTACAGGAGCTCATGCATTGTCATTCAGTTGAGTACTATGTGGGTGGGAGAATAAAAGATCAACATTAATAGCTCACGTTGAACACATACCTAAAATATACAAAACTGATCAGGGCCACCAAGGTCTTCGCTATGCAACCAAGCATCTCCGATCGGGGGAATGTCTTCTTCTGCGAATCGTCGTTCTTTCATAAGCACCGGTTCAATTCTATGAAGTCTTTTTCCAGCATCTGACAAAAAGCACCGTACACTCAGCACACCAATGAATGATGCTTTATGCTTCGTCTTCCACTTGTTTGAACAGCAAAACAAGTAATTGTAAAAATATCAAACTGAACACTACTAGCTATTTTTACGAGGGTAGATGAAATGTTGACATCGCCAACTTCGATCATGTATGCTAAAAAAATTACAATAATATTATGTGTACAATTTTCTCACACAACTTGGAATAAGTTTAAATTATATGGGATGTAAATATCTGTTTTATGCTATCAAACTTGTAAATCAAGTGAATGATAAAAATTATTACTATTTAAACTATCAACTTTTAGTTATATCTCAGAGTGTACTTAACGTACCTGTAGATATTGTGGAAGAAAAACGTAAACTTAGCAAAGAAAGATGAAGAGGATTGGTGACGACGTCATAGTATTCAAAATCCTGTTTGATGAAAAATACAAAAATAAAATGAAATACTGTTGAACTATTGAACTTCATTTGATCGATGATGATTACTCCATTGACTAAAATCTCAACAGATCAAGTCTTAGCTAAGCCAAGCACTGATAAAAATTTCAGGTGGTTTGTCATATGTTAAGGTAGATCTATCAGCACAGAAACTGATAGTGGAGACGCTGGATTAATTTCCCTATAAATTAACCTTGAATCATAAAACATATTTGCTCAGAATCCCTCCACAAATTTGGACTGAATCTCAAGACAGAGAGATTGAGTAAGATTTCTTCAAAACTGTTCAAATAACTTGATGTAAATTTTAAACTTACTTACCTTACCAATCAGACCAACGCCTGTATGGTCTCTGCTGTACACAGAAGATGTCTCCATTGTATTCGGTCCTTGGCTGTACCTCGCCAGCCTCGCTGTCTGCGGAGGGTCCGCAGGTCGCCTTCTACTTGATCTATCCACCTTGCTCGTTGTCGAATCATTTTAACTGGGCTGTTGTCCGACAATCTTACGACATGCCCAGCCCATCGTAGTCAACCGATTTTTGCGATGTGTACGATGGGAGGTTCTCATTCGCATTCTCCACGTTCCGTCTGCCATCTGCACTCCACCGTAGATCCGTTATAAGATACCAAGGGCGCGTTGGTCCTCCACGAGCAATGTCCATGTTTCGTGACCGTAGAGGACTACCGGTCTAATTAATGTCTTGTAGATGGTCAACTTTGTAGTTCGGCGAACTTTGTTCGATCTTAGCTTCCTTCGGACTCCAAAGTAGGCACGATTGCCAGCCATGATGCGCCTTTGCATTTCTCTGCTGGTGTCGTTATCGGTGGTCACCAATGAGCCCAGATACACGAATTCATTTACTAGCTCGATTAAGAGGTAGGAGGCTAAGATTGTCTTCTCGTAAGCCTTTTCCCTTTATTTATTTTGTTTTCAACGCATTAATCACAAGCCCAATCCTACCAGCTTCAGCCTCAAGTCTGATGTGCGTTTCCGCCATCGTCTCAAAGTTACGTGCTACGATATCAACGTCGTAAGCGAAGCCAAATAGTTGGACAGACTTCATGAAGATCATGCCACTCGTGACTACCCCCACTCTTCGAATCACACCTTCCAATGCAATGTTAAATAGCAAACATGACAATCCATAGCCTTTCCGTTACCCTTTCCAAAATTCGAAGGGACTCGAGAGTGTCCATCATACTCGGACGACACACATCACTCGATGCATCGTTGCTTTGGCCTACCGCGTCAAATTAACCGGACATCCATATTCGTGCATAATCTGCCATAGCTGGTCTCGATCGATTGTATCATAAGCTGATTTGACATCGATGAAAAGATGATGTGTGGGCACGTAATATTCGCGACATTTCTGCAGCACTTGCCGAATCGCGAAAATCTGGTCAGTAGTAGCGCGGGCACCCATGAATCCCGTGAACAGTGCTTCATCACCGTATTTTAATAGCTCGATTGCGAATTGGTCAACACCTGCAGCTTTGTTGTTTTTCAACCGACCAATTTCCTCATCTTCTGCGCGTGTTCCTTGATTTATTACCGTGCCACTTTTGTTCGCTGTAACATTGCCGTTCAGGTGCTCGTCGAAGTACTGCTTCCACCTTTCAATCACCTTACACTCTTCTTGTGAGAAGATTACCTTCCAGGTCCAGGTGCACATATCGGCTTGTGGTACGTAGCCTTTGCGCGAGCTGTTCAACTCCTCGCAGAATTTGCGTGTGTCGTTAGCACGGTACAGTGCTTCCGTTGCTTCGTGGTATCGATCTTCCCTCTGGCGCTTTTTCCTTTGAAGAATAGAATTTTGACTGTTCCTTGCCTGTCTATACCGTTCCACATTCACTCTCGTACGGTGTTGCAGCATTCTCGTCCTTGCTGCAGTCTTCTCCTCTACTAACTGCTTGCATTCGCTATCAAACCAGTCATTTTTTCGGTTCGGTGCAGAAGCTCCTAATGTCACTATTGCAGTGCTACCAATGGCGGTTCGAATATCTCTCCTGCCAACTACAAGAGTAGCTGCGCCAAGCTGCTCTTCCGTTGGTAGGGCTGCTTCTAGCTGTTGCGCGTATTCCTGAGCAACTCCGGTTTCCCGTAGTAGCTCAATGTTAGGTCGTGGCGTCTGAATTCGACGCGTGTTGTACACCATCGAGAGTTTTCAGCGCCTACATACCGCAACTAGGTAGTGGTCCGGGTCTATATTCGCGCTGCGGTAAGTGCGAATGTTGATGATATCAGAGAAGAATTTCCCGTCGATTAGAACATGGTCGATTTGATTCTCTGTTCGTTGGTCAGGTGATCTCATAGTGGCTTTGTGGATGTCTTTACGTGTACTATGTTAATTTTAAACAGCTTTTCTCAAAAAACTCAAAATAAAATATTTTGAAACAGTCCCAGAAATTATTGCTAAAAACAATACCTACCTACTTTCTATGACAAAAAATCTAGGTTCAAGAAAGTGGCATACTAAATGCTTTCGGACATTTCGTGCACCTTTCTCTTTTAAGGACTGTTTCTTCTGACCTGCTTCTAAAAAAAAAATATTTATTTTCGAACAAATTCATCAGTTTGCTTCATATAAATGAAAATCAACATACATATAAAGGGTGTATTCGATAAAAATGGCATACACATATATACTCATCAAAATTAAACTGATTATCGGATTTTCTTGAAATGTTCAGGGAATGAAGAACTACTAATGAGTTTTGATTTACAACATTTGTTTTATTCAATTTCGTCTCCCATCCCGAATGCCCGCACCTTCCTTTTCACTCCACCCATCAAATTTTGTACAACCGATTTTCCCAGTGGTTTTGTTGTTTTTACCCAAATTTTCTTCAATTCTAGCTCTGTTTTTATAGTTTTGGGATGTTTGCGAAGTTCCGTTTTCATTGTTGCCCAGATTTTTTCAATTGGACGAAGTTCCGGTGAATTTGGTGGGTTCATATCCTTTGGCACAACATTGACTCCGTTGGCTCGGTACCACTCCAATACGTTTCGAGCGTAGTGGCAGGATGCTAGATCAGGCCAAAACAGAGTTGATCCTTTGTGCTTCTTAATGAATGGCAAGAGACGCTTCTTAAGGCACTCTTCCGTGTAAATCGCACCGTTTATTGTTCCGGAAGTGATGAAGGGAGCACTTATTTCACCACATCCGCAAATCGCCTGCCAGATTAGAAACTTCTTTGCAAATTTCGATAGTTTCTTCTTTCGAACATCCTCCGGAACATCGAACTTCGACTTGGCAATGAAATATTCTTGCCCAGGAAGTTGACGGAAGTCGGCCTTGACGTATGTTTTGTCATCCATCACGATGCAACCGGATTTGGTGAGCAGCTTCGTGTAAAGTTTCCGGGCGCGGGTTTTCGCAGTGATGTTTTGTTTTTCATTCCGGTTTGGGGCTTTTTGCACTTTGTAAACATGTAACCCAGCACGCTTCATGGTTTTCTGCACAAAACCGACTGACACCTTAGACTTTTTAGCGACATCTCGAATTGACATGTTTGGACGGTTCTTGAATTGTTGTACGACTTTCCTGGCCATTTTACTGTCCATTGGACCACTTTTACGACCACTCCCTTCCTTCCTTTGGACACTCAGATGCTCCTTGAAGGTTCTTATTACACGAGACACAGTTGTATTTGCAATTCCAAGCCTTTTAGCAATCCACCGGTGGGATGCCCCTGGATTTTGATTGTGAGTGCACAAAATTTTCTCACGGACAATTTCTTGTTTCGACGACATGACTGGAATGTATAACTATGAAACTTGGCAGATGTAAATAATACACTATGGATAAGATCTACTCAAATTTCTACTCATACGATTCAAAAGTTACAGAAGATTTTCTGTGTGCCATTTTTATCGAATACACCCTTTAATCGAGTTCGCGTGAGTTTGAATATTTATTTCTCATTTCTGAAGAACGCTCGGACTTTTCTCTTGATACCTCCCATTAGATTCTGCACAACTTACTCCGTAACTTTTCGTTTTTCTTTAAGCAGTCAACAGAGTGTGCTTCTCTTCCATCTTTCTTAAGATTTCGCTAAAGTATTGCCCAGTATCTTTCTGTAGGACGCAGTTCTGGGCAGTTTGGGGTATTTTGGCATTTTTCGACAAAATCTACTTTTTCCTTCTTGAGCATCTCCAACGAAGCAAAAGCGTAGTGAGCAGATGTCAAATCCGGCCAATACAATGGAGGATGGGTAGAAGCAGTTTTTTGATGCCCGTTGTGAAATATGAAGAACTCTTCAAGCCACAGGAGCAAATTGCTTGCCACAGCAAAACTTTTTTCCAAATTTTTCGGTTCGGATGTTTCACACATCATATGTCCTCTGCTCAGCGTTGAAAAATTGCGTCCCCGGAAGTGTACTAGTATCCAATTTGGCGTACGTCTCGTCGTCCATCAAAACGCACCGGTTCGGCTTTTGGAGGAGAGCGTCATACAAGTTCCGTGACCGTATTTTCGAAGAAGCTTTCTGTGAATTCGTCATTTTGGGTGCGTTCTGCTTCTTGCAGGTTCTGATATTGTTATGCTTTTTGATATTCTCCACAGCCTTGACGTTAATATCCTTTTTTGCCAATATCACGAACGGAACACGGTTTAAGCGATTTCAAAGGGCGTATTATTGCTAGTTCCATTTTCTGGTGCGATGCCCTCTTTTTGCGCCCAAATTTCGGTAAATTTTCAAGGGAACACGTTTCTCCAAACTTTTTAACAATCTTGAACATTGCAGATTTAGTGCACTTCACGCTTTTTGACAATTCTCGAAACAACAACTTTTCAGAAAACCATTTGTGCAGAATTAATCTGCGAGTTGATAAGCTGTTCCGACCCCCCATCTCTAGGGGAGTTGTAGTTTCGGCTGTATTTTTTTTTTTTTCTATCAGTTATGTTTTATATCGTTAAATCGAATAAAACTGACAAACCATATGTTCAGCAGCAGTTTCAAATGGTATTATAAACCTGAAACGGACTTCGAATGGGATATTAGAATGGACAGAATATTCAAATCGGATGTTGATCTGAAAACATGGTCTCTAAATTCGATTATGGAAGTTGTCTTGAAAAGTGATACTTGCCATTTTTGAGGAATCACAAGGGTTCAACTCTATTTTGGCCAGATGCCACTATGCTAGGAACGTGTTGGGGTGGTTCGAGGCAAATAATGTACGTTTTGTGCCAAAAGACATGAATCCTCCGAAATAACCGGAGTTATAAAGCAGATGGGAAATGCAATTTATTGCACAAAAATTAATGGATGGAGTCAAGAGAAAGGTGTGACCATTTGGAATTGGAAAAGAAGCCTAGTGAAATAAAAAATACAAAATATAGCTCATTAGGTGAACTTAATGATTTACAACTTTCAAAACAATCCTATGAGAGGCAAAATTTTGGTGAACATTGGTGAACACGGTGGTGTTCAACCTTTCTACACAGTCCTGTATAAACGCTTTGCAACGCTTCATAGCTAGACTCGAACGATTGGTTCATCTCTAGTATGATAATGCTACAACATTTGTAGATGCTAATTGCGTTCTAAAAGTACGTCGGGTTCAATTTTAATAATATTCCAATCAGTGATCTGGAATAATTATTGTCTCAGTCAAGGTATTCGTTCAAGTTATATAGCTTCTCGCCCAAGTAACAATTTTAATTTTAAGAGGATGCATTAGACCATGATTTAGACTTGTAGAATACTTCAAAGCCGCGATATAACTAACTTGTCTTCTCCCAATATACGTTCCACACAAGATCGAAAGGGTAGAGAATAAGTAGGTAAGGATATCATCCGACGACAATCGTCACGAAATGGGAGTAAACCACACTCCTTAGAAGGGTCTGGCTAGGAAAACTGCTTCAATCAGTAAGTTGAAAGTACATGTTCAACGGGTGCCAGTATGTTTATAGCTAGAATTTAGTAGAAGTTAAATTTAATTCTGGTTGCTGTGCTATGACAAAGTTCATTGGATTTGGTTTTGCTATAATTTGATTGAATTTATTCTTACTTCTATAGCAACGGC
Organism: Aedes koreicus; assembly: GCA_024533555.2. NCBI lineage: Eukaryota > Metazoa > Arthropoda > Insecta > Diptera > Culicidae > Aedes > Aedes koreicus. The sequence continues at coordinate 334,756 of JAHHFK020005016.1, read as the reverse complement.
GATAGTTTCCGGTATCTCAAAGTATGAATGTATGTGTATGGTAAGGCTTATAACTTTAGAATATAGCTTAATAATCTCTCACTAGTTACCCAAAACTCAATACCTGCTGAAAAAATGTCTCGATTTCTATCCACTGCAAAGTCAAAAAGTCAGTCGAACTTAGTTCCATCACAAGTTTGCTTTAAGACGTACTATATGCTCATGATGTCAATAAATTGACGACAAAGATCGAGCCCAGATCGGAAATCGCCCCGACCCACCTCCAGAATGGTGTTGCTTTGTAACTGTAGCTGAGCTAACAGAGCGCACATGGAAAATTATAAGCTTTATAATTACAGTCAAATTTAATGCACGCCCTAATCTAAACACTGTTCTTTTCTGAACCACACTAGGACTGGCCTCTAAGCTACACCGAGCGACAAAATGGAACCCTAGTAGGAAGGGGCGTGGCCTTTGAGTTGCTCGAGTTTCTCATGGACAAGTTCAAGTTCAACTACACCCTGGTCATGCCGGAGCACAATATTGTCGGTTCCAGCACCGACATGTCCGGTAGCATCATCGAACTGTTGGCCAACGAAAAAGCAGACATCGCCGTTGCATTTCTTCCCATTCTGGCCGACGCCCGACGGCACATCCTCTATTCGGCCGGACTGGACGAAGGAGAATGGATGATGATTATGGTCCGTCCGATGGAATCGGCCAGCGGATCCGGTCTGCTAGCTCCCTTCAACAGAGACGTGTGGATTTTGATCCTCGTGTCGCTTCTGGCCGTTGGTCCCATAATCTACGGAATGCTGATCGTGCGATACAAAATGACCAAGGATAAGGAACAGGTCCTGTACCCATTGCCCCATTGTATTTGGTTTGTGTACGGTGCGCTGATGAAACAGGGCAGCACTCTGTCACCGACGGGAGGTAAGATTTCATTTATTCATGCCTATTAGTTATCACTCTATCAACGAAAGAGGAGATCCATTTGGCTTGTAAATTATAGTTCCACACTCTAGGTATGCGCGAGGCCGGTATTGCAGCCCCTTTGAAATGGGAAGCAGACTCTTTGCTCTGTAATTTTAAAACACTGGCTCAGAGGGGCGGAACGGATGGACATTTTTTTGTGGCCCCCATGAGGAGAATGAAAAACAATGATAATTACAAAGTACACAAATGGGATTATCAGGGAGTAACTTTGCTAGCTAATGGAACACCCACATGCACCCAATGTAATAGCTCAGTTGCATATAAATATTGTCCTCCGTCTGAGTTCGATGGAATGTACCCGTTTTATTATAATTTAATGACTTTCGATGAATGCAGCCGATGGTCATCATTAAATTGTTCGAATCAATGAAATTGTTGCTATGAATAAATAAATTATCGTTTGAAGAAGACGAATGGGTGGGTGGATTTCTTTGTAATAAAGCTCTGCCATTTTAGAACCGGTTTGCTTTCAATCGGATATATCTAAGAATCCGTTTGGTTTAGAATAAAACGTAATTAGAAGAAAATGTTTATTTATTGTAGTACAAAGATAGAATATGGATTTTACGATTTTTAATCCTTGAGTGTAAATTTGGCACGTTCACTTCTGCATGCTGCTGGTCAACCTATCCGGCTGCTTTTTATCAGTATCAGGCTATTGAAGTAGTATTCTTAGCCATTTATCCACTCTTCTTTACACAATTTGAAAGAAACATTTAATTTTTTGCCTTAACTAATGCACATAAAGGGAACGCTAAATTTGGTAGAAACTAATGGGATATTTCATGTAAATCAAAGCTGGATATCGCCTATGGAAGATTGGCACCAATATTGTATGGCGTATGAAAGATTGCAAACAATTTCGTTGTTTACGCTTGCATTGGCATGGAATTAAACGAGTGAAATTTTACGCGCCTATTAAAATTCATCATTTTTTTCTGTGTAGTTTAGATTTATGATACACCAATACATTTCAATTGGTCAGATTTCCGGGTAGTTTGGGGGTTCTTTCCTTTCTCAATGAAGTCTACTTCATTATCGCGATACCGTTAAATAGGGCAACATTGATCACTTATTTCCATATTTTTAAAGATTTCGAATACAGGGTGTGGCAGAAAATAATGCGAAAATTTGTTCTATTTCTTTCAAATCCCATTTTCAACTAATTCAAGCAATAATAAAGGGTGTCCACAGTTAAATTGCATCACTTTCTATAAGCTGTAACATTTCGCCCTTTGGGTTGATTTCAACGAAATTTTGGGTGAAATGACCTCAGCGTGTATTGTTTATACTGCTTCATTGTTGTGAAATGTGTCGTAGTTTTGAAAATGGAGTCGAAGGAACAGCAAGTGCGCGAGAACATTTTGCACACGCACCCGATCCATCGGAAAGATGTTGAAAATTCACCAGTCCACAGTATCTCGTGTCATAAAACGTTTCGGGGAACGTTTAACTGTCAATCGGAAGAAGGTGAGTGGTAAAAAAAGTGTTCCGTACCGTGTGAAGGATCACAAGCGAGTGGTTGCTGTCTTTAAACGCAAACCCAACTGTTCCGTTCGGAATGTCACAAAAAAGCTGCATTTGACCAAAAGTTTCGTGCAGAAAGCTAAGAAACGAGCCGGGCTCCGTTCATTCAAAGTTCAGAAAGCTCCAAACCGCAATGAAAAACAGGATAGGATAGCTAAAACAGGTGCGCGTAAGCTGTTCACACAAATGTTGACGAAACCACACTGCTGCATCATGAACGATGAAATACACGTAAAAGCGGACTTTAAACAAATTTCCGGCAACCAGTATGTGACTGCGAAAGACAAGTTCGTTGTTCCAGAGTCTCTCAGGAAACAGCAAGTGTCAAAGTTCCCCAAGAAATTCATGATTTGGCAGGGGATTTGTTCGTGTGGTAAACGGAGCAAGCCTTTCGTGACAACTTCAACTGTAAATGGTCAAGTATACATGAATGAATGCCTGAAAAACGACTGCTTCCGTTTCTCAAAAGGCACAACGTTCCTACAATTTTTTGGCCGGACCTAGCCTCTTGTCACTACTCCAAGGATGTTCTGGAGTGGTACAAGACAAATGGTGTCAATTTCGTGCCGAAGGATCTTAATCCCCCAAACTCTCCAGAGTTGCGGCCAATTGAAAAATATTGGGCTATAATGAAGCACGAACTTCGTAAGCATCCTTAATTTGTCTCTACAGAACAGGAAATGTTGTCATGGTTGAAAGCGGAAAAAAAATTCGGTTCAAGCGTTGTACAAAATCGTATGCGTGGTATTAGGAAGAAAGTTCGGGCTTTTGCATTTGGAAAAGAAATACAGGGAAAATATTATAAACCAAGATTATACATCGTATTTTATTCCCTGAATATTTCATGACAATCGGTTGAGAGACTTGTTTTTGAGGACGAGTTTAAAGTGATGCAGTTTAACTGTGGACACCCTTTATCAACATTTTCGAGTGCAGTTATCTTTATAAAGTCCTTTCAATGTGTCCTCCATTTTTATTAATAACATCCTCGAGCCGACGCCGGAAGCCAGAGCATGCCTTTCGGACGTAGTCCTCCGACATTGACTGCCCTGTGCGTGTTATGGTTGACTTCAGGGTTTTCACACTAGAGTGTGATATTTTACAGGCTCGTACTTCAACATATGCCCAAATCGAATAATCCAACGGATTAAGATATGGACTGCTAGGGGGCCACAAATCCATCGGCCAAAACTTCATGTTATCGTTCAACCATTGTTGGGTTCGATTGGACGTGTGACACGGCGCTCCATCCTGCTGTAGGACAACGTTTTGGTCCTCGGAGAAGTTGGCCTTCCCGAGGGAAGCACTTGGTCCTTTAAAATACCGATATATTTACACTTCGGTATTGATTTTAACTCCAGCATCAATGAAAACAGGCGGCATTTTCAAACCGTTGGACGCCACTAAGCCAAAAATCATGACACCAGCCGGATGTTTGGTTTGAAATTTGAATTTCACTTCTCCCGGAACGTTCTCCATCTTCTGCGGTGAAATGAAACGGTCCGTGCGGCTGTTGGGCACAGCATCGATGCTGAAAAGCTTTTCGTCGAAGAACAGGATTATCACTTTTTTCCTTCTTCAACAAGGAAAGCAATCTTTTGGAATGTGTCACTCGTAGTTCCTTGACCCAGTCCGTAATCAAGTGGCGTTTCACTCTTGCTCTGGAAGATGCATGGATTTCTCCGAAATATTGGCTTCCTTTGCAAGTTTTCTTATGGAACGCAACGGGTTGCGTGCAATTTTTGCACGGACCGATTTGATCACGTTCGGCGTGCGCTTTTTTATGCGGTAAACTGTTGCCAAATGGCAACCTACCACCTTGGAAATCTCTTTCGGCTTCTTCTGGGCGAGCAACAAACAAACTGGTGATCACTTCTTTCGCGAACATTTTGATGAATTTGCAATAAAACAAATAGAATGTTTGGATAAAGCATTTGAAAGTAAACATAAACAAATACACTTTCGACAGAAATTAGTCACTAGCTACACGAATTAACCCAACACTCAAGTTTGAACATTTTCGCATTATTTTCTTCCGCACCCTGTACACCGTGTCCAATATATTCTCATACTCTTTTTCCTTACATTGCTGTCGTGCAACTACTCAACATGCTTCACGTATGTGTTGGTGTAGTTTTGCACTATTTATATACAAACGCTTTTAGGTTATGTCCGATTGTTTTCATTTGGTGTTTATCTTTAACCAGCGATGAAGGAGTTTCGTGCTGTGGTGATAAAAAAGTTTTCGAAAGGCGAGCGCCCGGGCGCTATTTTCAGAAATTTGAAAATCCTCGGAGTAAAGCGGGATTTTGTGTACCGAACTATCCAAAGGTACCGTGCTCGTTGGATGACCGGAAGAGATCCAGTCGTACTCGTACGGTGCGGACTGCACGAGTTGTTAAAGTGATCAGGGAACGGATTAGACGAAAATCACAGCGCTCTTTACGTTAAATGGCCGCAGATCTGAATGTTTCGAGATCGTCAATGCACAATATACTGCAAAATGACCTCGGATTCCAAGCTTTCAAGAAACGTAAGGTTCACGGAGTTTCGGAACCTTCTAAGCAGAAACGACTCGAAAGTGCAAGTCTGCTTTTGTCGCGGCACGGTGGGGAAGAATTTATCTTTTCCGACTAAAAGTTATTCGTCTTGCAACAATCCCACAAAGTCCAGAACGACAGATTGTGGGCTCTCTCTTCGAGAACTGTTCCAGAGAGTGATAGGAATATTCCACGGTTCCAAAGTGCTGCGTCAGTGATGGTTGATAATTTCATATCCTCATCCTCATTTGCCGGTTTATAATGATATTTTGCACAGAAGTCATTATCATTTCTTTTTTTTTCATCGTGAAACAATTTAAGACAACATCATCTTTTTTTTTATTTATTGCACAAGATTTCAAGAAAAAGGCTTTCTAATCTAATTGCTGTCAAAATATTCCAGCACCGACTACTAGGAACACTGTACGGGACAAAAAGAAGTACCGATTCTAAACTGGCAGACCTTTATACGTTTTATGAAATGAAATAATCACTACGATAGTTTCAGATAGTCAGGTTTCTGATTTCGACATAGTAAAAATTATCACAAACTTAAATCACGTTCTTTTTGGGCAAAAATATTTGCCTTCTGATGTTGATGTTATTGCTGAGGATGAATTTATAGTTTCACCAAATTAATTTGGTACGAAAGACCGTACCGTTAAACTCCTTTCAAAATAATAACAACAACAACAATACCTAATAAAGACCATATTTCGGTTTGATACAAAGAATTTAAATTAATTTTGTCATACAAGTTTTATAATGATTTCAAGATTTCAAGTTAATTTCAACGCTCTGGTCGCCTTATTAATCACTTTCTATCCGGTTTTGGTCACGAAATTGTCCAAATAGATCCTCCGCTTCAGGTTAGCTCAGAAATTTTAAATTAGGCACAGCTGGGGCACGTTGGAGGGTTTGGCGCTTCTCCAACAACCACTTTACGTAATGTGCAGAGGCCAGATCCGGCCAAAACACGACATCGAGTGGTGTTTCTTAATGAAGACAACAGCCTCCGGTAAACACTTCCGCATGTAACGTAAGTTTCTAGGAAACGAAGAGCGGCTTTGACATTCCCATCTCACTGATTGTCAGCCACATGAGACCTTCATCGGGAACTTTGTGTGTGAGATGTACTTCATGTCGCTGCTTACCTCCTTCCTGGGGGACCCGAAATAGCTGGTCCCCAACCAGTCATCACCGTTGAGCGTCAGGTACGCCTCGTCGTCCATGATCACAACCACGTTGCGCTTCGCAGGGAAGACATCATCCGAAACGGCCTGCCTCGACTTCCGTTTCCTCTTGACGATGTCCATGTGAGCTAAATATTTTTTGACCGGTCGCACGACCACCAGAATTTCACAACCTTACCTTCCGTCTTCCGCTTCAGTCTTTGAAGCGTCGGATGGTCGGAACCCGGCTTGTGCTCGATCCTCTCGCCTTTCTCCAGGAGGGCAAGGATCTTGTATATGGCCGCTCGGCTGTATCCGGTCGACACAAAGTGTAACACGATGACGGATTTCTTCACTCCGGGCTGAAGCCTGCGGTAATTACAAACCATCGAACATAGTTGCTTCACTGCGCTATGGCTTCCGTACACAAACTGATAGAGCTGTAATTTTTTTTTTGCTGTACATAGCCTACTTATATTTATTGACGGCACCGGTGGACCTATCTGCAGGTGGCAGTATGATCGCATGAAAAATCGGTAAACTTTTGTTTTTTTTAAACATTATAATGCTTAGTCTAACATCCCCGTTAAACCTTTTTCTTTTTCGACAACATTTCAATGCAATCTCCCCCGGATTTGTCAATCTGAACTAAGAACCTATCGAAACTTCCAGATTCCACCCGAATCCTGTTTGCCAGCTGGTGGATATTTATAACCATCCTCACTTCGTTCTACACTGCCAACTTGACTGCTTTCCTGACGCTATCCAAGTTCACCTTGCCCATCAACAATGCCGAAGATGTCCGACGCAAGGAGAAGCAATTTGTCACCATCCGCGGAAACGCCATCGAGTATGCCATCAAGAATGTAAGTAACCGAAAAACAAAACTTTGCAGATGGGCTCGACTAATCGTAAAACAAGTGACGGAACAAATTGTTATAGTAGCACCTGCTCACTCGCCGAAAGCGATTAATTATTAATCAACCACGTAGTGCTCGGCAGTTGAGCAACCATAAATCGAACCTTCGTTTGGGTTTACCGTGTGAAAGTGATAAATATTTGATCAAGTAAATTATGAGACTCTCTTTGCCAGCCGCAGCATGATAGGGAAAGCCGGATAGTCACCCACTCGCGCCCTCCTGATGTCTGTCGGCGTTATTGAAATCAAAAATCAACACCCTCTCCCACCCATAACCACATAATGGGCGCACGTGGTCACCGTTGACGGCGCACGAGAATGAACCAAAAATAAATAGAATATTTGATGAGCCTCCGGTGGTATAAATCAATGCCTACCTCGATTTGCTCGGTGCTGAGGCAACTTGATTTATATCCATCCATTCTTTCAACAATGTCTGTTCCTACTAAGCGGTACCTTGCAGTGATAAAGTTCTATTTTTCCACAGAGTGACGAAGCCTTGAATTCGTTGAGCATTTTGGTGGACAAACATTTGGTGGAATTCACCACTAATCTGAACGACAGTGACATTTTGATGACTACAGTGACCAAGAAAAACTACGTCTACGTCCGCGATCGTCCGGCCATCGAACACCTAGTGTACAAGGATTACCTGGTCCGCCGCAAAGTGAATCCCATCAACGAACGCAGCCATTGCCCCTTCGCTACGGCGACCACGCCTTTTCTGAAACGGGTTCGTGCATTTGCCTATCCCAATAACACCCGTTGGAACACGCTGTTTGATGCTCAGTGAGTGAACGATGATGATATTTTCTTAATTTGTTTTTCCTGTGAATCCATCATCTTTCTCAGGCTGCTCAATATGGTCGAAGGAGGCCTTGTGAAGTTCAAATTGCTGGAAAATCTACCGAAGGCCCAAATATGCCCACAAAACTTGGGCGGTACTGAACGCCAGCTGAAGAATCGAGATCTGGTCATGACGTACTTGGTGATGTTGACTGGTTTTGCCACCGCCATTGCCGTATTCCTCTCGGAGGTTAGTTTAATCCAGTTTTATTAAAAAGATGTATTGATGCCCTTTCTCATCTCTTTTTTACCGAAGATGTTCTTCCGGGTGCTGAACGAGCGAAAGCTGAGCAAGGAACAGGAAATGAACCCTCAGCTACCGACCGAACGGATCACCTACCTGAATAAGGCGATCGGCCACGGAAACTCGCCTCCACCGCCCTATACCGAAATCTTCAGTCGGCATGCCAGCGGCGGAAGTCTGTTCGGAAGCAATATCGAAGCCGATAGCTCGTCGCGCAAAATGATCAACGGTCGGGACTACATGGTGGTCAAGGAGAAGAACGGTATCGGCTCGCAGCTGATTCCGATTCGGGCTCCGTCGGCTGCGATTTTTCAGTATACTTACACCAATTAGTGAGGACGATTGTGGAGTTGGGTATGTTTTAAAACGGCACAAACTTGACCAAATCGATGATTTCATAGAATGTGGAAAATGTGTATGGGTGGGTATTCGTAATGGATTATGAGGTACATACCTTGAATTTGGTACCACAGGCGTGGATTATAAAGCATTAAGAGGCTGCATCATTAATTAGTATAATGCAAATGCACCAGAGGCTATTTTAACTTTGATTGATCCGTTTTTCAAAACGAGCCTTGGGCAATTTAAACAGAGATATATTGTCAATTTATTCAAAACGATTTATCTGATTTTGTAAACAGAGAGGTAAACCAAGATTCAAACGTAAATTTCTTGGGACTCTTCGCACTCTCACGCAAACTAGAATCACCATGCTTCTAGAGGAACATTAGACTTTCTTATGACGGTACTGTTATGCGGGCTTGTGCGAAGAAAATCGAGAAATTTACTTTTGAATCTTTTTTTACCTCTTTGTTTACAAAATCAGGTTCGTCAGTTGTAGAGAAATAACGAAGTTTTTTTACAATTGAAGATGGCTTCTGTTGAAATCTGTGGTATTGTGGTTCAAAATATCAATCGATTCCAAATCATTCTCCCAGAATTGGAGTGCTTTTGCTTGCGAACTCAAACTGCATTGAGCTGAAAAAACCGAACTTTTTGTTCTCATCCTGCTATCGCTTTGGCATATTGAAATTGTTTAAAATCTGTGTTTTCCAGCATTAACTGTACCGAAGACCACAAATTTTACGGAAGCACAGATATCAACAAATTTTGTATGCCTTCAAACCAAAGAGCTAGGAAGATGGGAACAAACAAATTGATTTTCCCATAGTTAATCCCAAATAAACATCAAATGACAAGTGTAATTGGAGTTCGCAATCAAATGAGCTCGAATTTTGAGTGACGGGATTTGGAATCAATCGAACTTTGGAGCCAGTCTAGTGTCTAATTAATACTTCACCGAAGTTCGTTTTGACAAAACAACTGAAAAATGAAAATCTATAAAAAATAAACTGATACCTATACAGAAACAAACAGAAGTAAAATTAATGAGCCTAAATTTTTATTTTGTTGTGTTTAACAAACTCGCTTTTTTATGGCGAAATCTCCCATGGTATTAAAGTATTTTGGGGAGAGCACCTTTAATCATAAGTCAAACTAAAAATTTGTATTAATAATTTTTGAACGATATTCACTGAAGTGGTTGTTTTGTGACAGTAAAAAATCTACTCATCAATTATTTCAAAATTTGAGACCAACGAAAAGAGTTACCATTCGTTATGATTGAAAGATTGTGCTAGAACCCTGAAACCTAGGGGGTTTAATATTGACCTAAAACACATTCAAACAACAGTAATATCAACAATGTATGGGCACCGATTTCAGTTGCTTAAAACATGATTATAGATAGATAGCTATCTTTATTATTGAGCTTTTGAGCCTCGGCTGGTTCAGCTCAACACGAATATTATTTAGAACTAACGGGGTTTTTAACGGTATTTTGAGTATTCCAAAACAATTTAAGTGGTTTTTCAAATGTTTTTGAATTATGAATTATAAATAATTATATTGTCTGCATTAATCTGCTGTTAAACTATTCTGCTTAACATATAAAAACTATGTTAAACATATGCCTCTGCTTAACATATAAAAAAAATATAAAAAATATTTATCTTAGCTAAAACTATGCAGAATATCACTTTCGAACAAATGTAAGGAACAAAAGCTGTTATTCATTCAAGTTGTGAGCGTCATAATAATTAAGCTCAATCAAATGTTCAGCAGGCAACATTGATATTTTTGGTACGTGGAATAGAGCACAAAAATCATGTGCTTCTATGCCACTCTGCAAAATATAGTATTGCTGACTGATCAGCAGTTTGTTCCTCCAAAAAGATTATCTTTCTCTTGAATATTTAATAACTTTTTCATTTGACGTTTAGCCCAAAACCCAAAAGTTGTAGCTGATGAAAACTCCAAGAAACATATTTCTCGAGCACTTTTTCAAACAGACGTATCTGATTTTGTAAACAAAGAGGGGAAGTAAGATTCAAACGTAAAAAAAAAAACAAACTAAAATTAATCTTAACTAAGCATAAAGGGAATTAATCATTGCAATAGAAGATTGCAACGATTTTTGTCTGAAATCATTAATTATTTTGTTGGACATTTGTTCTAAAGTCTCAACATTCGAAATTCTATGTACTTCGTTAGTACTGTACCAAGAAGGCAGTTTCAAAATCATCTTCAGAACTTTGTTCTGAATCCTTTGAAGTATTTTTTTCCTGGTAGCACAACAACTAGACCATATTGGAACAGCATAAAGCATGGCCGGTCTAAAAATTTGTTTAAATATTAGTAGTTTGTTCTTCAGACAAAGTTTGGATTTTCTGCTTATAAGAGGATATAAACATTTTATATATTTATTACATTTGGCTTGAATGCCTTCAATGTGATTTTTAAAATTTAATTTTTGATCAAGTAATAGACCAAGGTATTTCACTTCGCTTGACCAGGAAATTGGAACACCGCTCATAGTAACGATGTGACTACTACTAGGTTTCAAAAAAGAAGCTGTAGGTTTATGTGGGAATATTATTAGTTGAGTTTTGGAAGCGTTGGGAGAAATCTTCCATTTCTGTAAATAAGAAGAGAAAATGTCCAAACTTTTCTGCAGTCTCCTGCAAATGACACGAAGACTTCTTCCTTTAGCGGAGATGCCTGTGTCATCAGCAAACAAGGATTTCTGACAACCCTGAGGCAAATCAGGGAGGTCGGAAGTAAAAATGTTATATAGTATCGGCCCAAGAATGCTACCCTGAGGAACTCCAGCTCTAACAGGTAGTCGATCAGATTTGGAATTCTGATAATTTACCTGCAGAGTTCTGTCAGTTAAATAATTTTGAATTAATTTTATAATATAGAGCGGAAAATTAAAGTTTTTCAATTTAGTAATCAAACCTTCATGCCAAACACTGTCGAATGCTTTTTCTATGTCTAGAAGAGCAACTCCAGTTGAGCAGCCTTCAGATTTGTTTGAACGAATTAAATTAGTATCTCTCAAAAGTTGATGAGTAGTTGAATGGCCATGGCGAAATCCAAATTGCTCATCTGCAAAAATTGAGTTTGTATTGATGTGAAGCATCATTCTATTCAAAATTAGCTTTTCAAAAAGTTTACTGATTGAAGGATGTAAACTTATTGGTCTGTAGCTAGAAGCTTCAGCTGGATCTTTCTCGGGCTTCAAAATTGGAACAACTTTGGCATTTTTCAAACGTAAATTTCAAACGTAAAGATTCAAACGTAAATTTCTCAAAGCTCTCAGCACCCTCGCGGAATGTAGCTTCATTATCATGTTAGGGAAATGTTATTCCTTGTGACCCTAGTTTGCATGAGAGTGCTAAGAGTTTCAAGAATTAAACGTTTGAATCTTACTTCCCCACTTTGTTTACAAAATCAGATACGTCTGTTTGAAAAAGTACTCGAGATTTATAGATCATTTAGTCCAGTTGACTTTCTCCATAGTTATTTCCATGTAAACTTCAAACGTGTGCAGTATCAGTTTCTTATTAAAGGTGCTCAAATTTCAAGAAGCTGTTCAGGACGCAATTAAAATCAATTATCGATTAACCCATTTTCACCGTTTTTGAGAAAAAAAAAAACTTTATTCGAATAAAATCAAAATAGATGCTTTCAGTTAGTCTTGAAAAACTTATTTTAATTCAATTCATATTTTTCCGACACCTTGGAATGCCGTAACGTAATGTTAGCGCATCGCTTGTTTTGACTTGTTCAGAACGATTGGAACAGAAATAAACAAGATTTGAGACTTATCTAGGACACGCATAATGACACCCAGATAAGTGATAAACATTTTTCCATTTTTGTCAACGTTTGATAATTTGTAGAGTGAGATTCAAAAAATTTCTGACAAACATGTTTCTACATATACAAGTGTTTGTGTCAGTGTTTGTTTTGTAGGTGGTAGTGATATGGAAGGGAAGAAAGCTCGAACAAAAAAAAATATGGCGATACCTCACACACTCGGCACATACGATTTTTTTTGAAAAGTAACGCAAAACGACAAAACCACAATCCCACCACCAAAACACACCACACAACACCACACAAAAAATAATATAAAATAATAAAAAATACAACCCATAAAAAATACCACACACAACCCCCCCCCTCATTTATTTTTCTCTCCCCTTTTTTCCACATCAAAACCACACATATTCAAAAAAAAAAAAAAACAAAAAAAAAAAATAGTTTATCTACTAATTAAAAAAAATAAAATAACTAAAAAAAAAAAAAAAAGAAAAAAAAAAAAAAAAAAATTCTGAGCGTGTAGCACGGAAACTAAGTCCAACAACAATGGGCTCTCCTCTCTTCTTGACTTGATCAAGCTTCAATAACCACACGGCCACGAATTGAAATTCAATTTTGAGTCATTTTTGACTCAGTTTCGTCAAAATCTGAGTCAATCAAATATGAGTAAATGTAACTGGGATTGACAAATCGACATATCCAAAACATCCATCTGATTTAAGTCGATGTCTTAGATATGTCGAATTGTCAATCCCAGTCACATTTACTCGTGTATGAGTGACTCCACTTTTGGCAAAAATGAGTCAAAAACGACTCAAAATTGAGTAAAATTGGTGGCCGTGCACTGATTGTCCTAAGCATGACATTATATGAGGGGGCAAAAACGGGTTGAGTAGATCGATAGGAAACATCGCTTATACGTATCCACGGGGTTTTAAAAATTTCCAGCGATGACTGACTTGTCCTGGGGGAATGATGACGACCTAGCGATGACGACGGACACTATAATGGCCATTGACGATGAGCTGGAATCTCGCAGTCCGAGCCTACAGGCACTTCCTTCAAACGAAGTCAAAGTTATTAGGTTTCACCCCCCGCGAGCGTTATCCTCCTTGGTGATTATGAACTGAAGCCAGAGGAACAATGGCGGTCCGTAACGATTAGAAATGGGCACCGTACAGATGTCCAAGCCATAGCGTTCAATGGCGGGTCTCACCTCACCAATCAGAAGGCTCAGTATTTTCCCGGAAAACTTGCTCAGTCACTGGCAATATTTTGTACCAGGTTTGATCTACACGCTTGCCTGATTCAAACTTCATGATGACCTCCCACTGCAAGTCCTTCAAGCCTTCAGCCCATCACCCATGTTCCGAGACGTCAGCAAGCTGTGACTCTCTTCATGCCATGTTCAGCTGTTGTTAGTTGCAGCCCAGTGGTTCTCTATTCACTACAGTTTGGTAACTAATTTGAATCATTGATTCACATGGCGCATTTAAAAAAATACTTTGAGTTTTTGTAACAACGGCTACAAACTGTTAGCAATAGCGAGTTGGCATTAATGCCATTAATGGCATTAATGGAATTCCCACTATTCTCATACAGTCTCCTTCAATCGGGTGCTCTGATGGTCCTTCCCATTCCCCAGTATTAGCGTGAATTATTTATTTAACATATATATAGTTGGGTAGATAAGTCTTTGTCCTAACTAAGGAAGCAACTTTTTTTTGGCATAATTCAATTTTATTATTCAACAAAGTCGACTTCGAGGGCGATACAGCGATTATAGCGATCTGCCAACTTTTCGATACCATTTTCGTAGTACGATTTGTCTTTGCCTCAAAATAGGCCTCTGTTTTGTCGATTGCTGCTTCATTGGCGCTAAACTTCATTCCGGCGAGCATTCTCTTGAAATCTGCTAACAGGAAATAGTCGCTGGAGGCCAGATCTAGAGAATACGGTGGATGGGGAAGCAATTCGAAGCCCAATTCAGGCAATTGTGCCATCGTTTTCATTGATTTGTGACCCGGTGCATTGTCTTGGTGAAACAACACTTTCTTCTTCTTCAAATGTGGCCGTTTTTCCGCGATTTCGCTCTTCAAACGCTTCAATAACGTTATATAATATTCGCTGTTGATGGTTTTCCCCTTTTCGCTCTTCAAACGCTTCAATAACGCTATATAATATTCGCTGTTGATGGTTTTCCCCTTTTCAAAATAGTCGATGAAAATTAAAGGGTGTTTCGATCAAAATTTGGTCAAACAGTAATGTGGGGATGCTCAAAGTTTTTATTAATAAGTCAAATTATTTTTCTTTTTCAAGCTCAGTTAATACAGAATACAGGAGAAATATTCAGCTAAGCTTCTTTTTTAATGAATGCGAATTGCCTGGTCTTTCGTTTAACACCTGCCATAAGATTTTGTACAGTCTCCTTGTCCAATTTATTCGCCGCAGAACGCCAGTTTGCCTTGAACTGTTTCTCGCTCACAACAGCTTTTTTAGTCTTCTTAAGGTTCCGCTTAACGATGGCCCAATATTGTTCGATTGGGTAGAGCTCTGGCGTGTTGGGAGGGTTCTTGTCCTTGGGCAACAACTTGAAAGTTGTTGACAGCATACCACTTCATGGCCTTTTTTCCGTAATGGCAAGATGCCAAATCCGGCCAAAATAGAACGGAACAATTGTGTCGCTTCAGGAAAGGCAGTAGACGTTTTTGTAGGCACTCGCTCTGATAAATGTCCTGGTTGACCGTTCCGGTCGCAATGTAAACGTTGCTCTTCAAGCCACAGGTACAGATGGCCTGCCACACCAGATATTTCTTCGCGAACTTTGACAGTTTAATGTGCTTGAAAATATCTGCCACCTTTCCCCGTCCGGTTGCCGTACACAATTCCTATCCAGAAAGCTGTTTAAAGTCTGCCTTGACGTAAGTTTCATCGTCCTGTACCGCGCAATCAAACTTCGTCAGCTTCGTCGTGTACAACTTTCGCGATCGTGCTTTGGCCGACGAGTTTTGTTTATCGTCGCGATTTGGAGTCACTACTTTCTTGTAAGTCGACAGTCAAGCTCGTTTTTTAGCTCTATCCACGGTTAAAGGCGCCACTCCCAGCTTCTTTGCGACATCTCGGACGGAGAGGTTGGGGTTTCGCTCGAAACAGCGGGCAACTCTTTTTGTCGTCGCTGTGGCCTCCGGATTTCGATTTCTCCCCGATCCAGCTTACCTGGCTGTCGAAAAAACTTTCGCCGAACACTTTTAATACGTTGGTAACAGTTGATTTAGCCACATTCAACAATTTCGCCAACTTGGCGTGAGAGTAGTTTGGATTTTCGCCATGCACGT
The DNA here is from genome assembly GCA_024533555.2 of Aedes koreicus. NCBI lineage: Eukaryota > Metazoa > Arthropoda > Insecta > Diptera > Culicidae > Aedes > Aedes koreicus. Next base: position 319,025 of record JAHHFK020005016.1, on the reverse strand, counting down.
GCAAAATTTTGATGCGTTGCTTCTCTTCCTTCGACATTTTGATAACTGAAGTGCTAATCTCAAGATCAAAATAGAGGCATGATGCTACACGCACACATCTTCAAAATGAGGGGTGTGCAAAATTTTTTAATGCACGGTGAACGGAAATGGGTCAAGTTTAAGTCGACCAAATTTTGATCGTAACACCCTTTATTCCATGTGCATCCCAGAATACGGACGCCATAACCTTGCCAGCCGACTGTTGCATCTTTGCACGCTTTGAATTGGATTCGTCACGTGCAGTCCATTCCGCTGACTGCCGATTGGACTTTGGAGTGTAGTGATGGAGCCATTGTCATATATCATCCTTTGTCATATATCGAAGCAAAAATTCGGCTTTATTGCTGTTAAACAGTTTCAAACACTCCTCCAAATCATCAACTCGTTGTTGTTTTTGATCGATTGTGAGCTCACGTGGCACCTACTTTGCGCAGAGCTTTCACATGTCCAAATATTCGTGAACAATATGACGTACACGTTCCTTTGATATCTTCAGAGTTTCAGGTTTCAGCTGTCTCGCTTAACTTCACTTTATAGTCATTCATTATGTTTTCTGGCGTAACAACCTCTTTTGGGCGTCCACTGCGTTCTACATCATCTGTGTCCGTACGACCACGTTTAAATTCACGAAAGCAATATTTTGTATTTCATTGTGCTGGCGCAGAGTCCAGGTGACATTTATCAAGCCATTGTTTGGATTGCGCAGTATTTTTTCCCATCAAAATGCAGTGATGAATCAGCACATGAAAATCCGTTTTTATCCATTTTTTTTTCACAATACTAAAAGTTGCTTCACTCAAAAAACCATATCTCACAAACTAATGGTCCGACAGCTGTCAAATTTATAAACGTATCTTTTGAAGGTTGGTACTAACTGAAATCTGTATGGATTTTATTCTAGTGGCGCCATCTATGTGTCAGGGCAAATGCTATAGATATTTATATATGTATATGTTTATGTATATATAAATGTATATAAGAGAAAAATACTACCTATAGGTATCTTTTTATATGATCTTCATTTGGTTGATCCTGGAGTGAAAATTAGATTGAGAAAAAATACATGGCATACCGCGACAAAGTGTTATATTTGCTGTGATATTCAAATGATATTCAATTAAGAATATCATTTGAATTTTCAGATATTACGCTCTCACGTCTTAGGTTTTAAAGTTCACACTAGATTGTGAACCAAATCTATGAAAATAATCAAGCACAACAAATTCATCGTACGTGCTTTCGTGAAAATCAGCTGCTGGAACGAGTTGTTGGCTAATGTAGCGCATTGGGTCGAAATGACTTTTTACAGCCTTGATTAGAGCATTAAAATAGTCTATCTTAATGACATTTCTTTTGTAGACAATTATTATAACAATTTTTTACTCCGTATTCTGAGTAAAGCATAAGCGAGACATCGCCTAAATCAGGTCTGTTATACGCAAAATTGCAAATAACTTTGTTGTTTACGAACGAAGGTTTATTTTACGCACTTGATAAAATTTCTTTTCTGCCAAAATTAAAAAAAAAACTTACTGATTATGATCTGTGCATCTGCACTGTACTCTGTTTGAGAGTCAAAATTATTATAACGAAAAATGGGTGATCGCAGCAGACCGCTTTCAAAGTTGACAGCACTCAAGTAGGCACAAACAAGTTGTCAGTACAAAGGTTCGTCCGATTAGGAGATCAGCAGTTGTTACCTCCCATCCTAATAGATTTAGCGGAAATTACTCCTGCAAAAAAAATCAAAATTAACACTATAATTCAAAAATAAAATAAGTATGATTAATCATTGAATAACCGAAGGCATTGATTCCCAGGAGCTGCCGTAATAAGCCAACAGTTTTAGGAAGAAATTCAATGAAAATTAGATTCTTCTGATACTATGAGTTTTTTATAGTAATGATATGAGAAACTCGTATCATGTTAAATATCATAAAAAACATTTCTCTTTCTAATAGCATTTCATGATTCTGATGGTTGTTCTATCACAGAGTTTGTTTGTTTTTTCTAGTGCCTCAGCTTTTTTTTTTTGCAGAGTTATCAAATCTCCGATTTAACGCAGATAAAATCAAGAAACATTGCAAAATAGAAAATTCTCCGAATACATTGTCATAACGCATACCATTTTACGACATTTTAGAGACATTTCATTATTAGTGAAGATATTTGAGGGTTTCATGTAATTTGAAGCAGGAATTAGCATGACAGATATTTGCTATAAACAAAATATGTGAACATGATATAGACAGCACTTTGAAAAAAAAAATCTTTCAGAGTAACATCTGAGTAACATCATACAAATTTCTATATTTCTCTGAAGTTTCTACTGATTCTCCAAAGTAACTAGATCTTGTAGGGAGTTCCCTTTTTGTGTTAAAATGTTTTTGTATGCTTATTAGTTCTATTTTAACTCATTTAAAGTTTTTAAACTTTTTTAAATTTGCAAGATTTTCTCGAACCATGTATGAAGAACTGTTACTCAAACATTGTTTGATGAACATGTTCAAAGATTCCACATTTTCAAGGTAAGATAATGTAATCTAATAGTTGCGATATACGTTAGAAGTGTTAGTATTCCTATAGTTCTGTATGGAGGCCCCATACACAACTATTGAAAACTGATCGCTTTTAATGTACCGCAACTAGTGCAGTGTTTACTCTACAGAGTTTCTTTACAAAACAATAGGAATCTAACGCTTCTAACGTAATAACCCGTTTACACTACAACCTATATTACTTGATATAGCCTGTCTTAATATCAAGAATCAATCAACAATCATACTTCTAGTTGTCACTGGAACTAATATGTATGACATATGGTATCAAGATACTCTAAACAGTTTGAAAGACATGTACAATTTTCTTCGTTATCTAATGCACATATATGAAATGCAAGATTCAAGCCAGATGTTGGAAAAATCAGGTCTATTGTATGAAAGATTGTAAACAATTTCGTTGTAGACGCTTGGTTTGTCTTAACGCGTCTGTTAAAAATCATCATTTTTTCCTGTGTATATCACGTAATATAGACTGTAGAATGGCTGGGTTATATGTAACACAACAAAAGAGCCTTATATAATATTTTAAGAATATTTCAACGGCAAACTTACCAGATTAATGATGATCTAACCACTGGTTCAAATCAGCGACTTGGCATTCAAATGAAATATTCCAATTTAGAAAAAAAATTAGGTGTGGATGGTAGCGTACTCAAAATTGTACCAACTTCGCCTAGATCAATGTTTGAATTTTTCAAGCATTGAGCGAACACAAAGTCAAGCCTTGCGAAACCTACAATAAAATGGACTTAGCCTTCACGTATCCAAGCTTATTCACCCAACAAACAGATGTTTAGCCTATTGTGTCACTCCTTAGCCTATTTAGACGATTTCAATCAAACAGAAATTGTTTCTAGTTTCATTGTGTAACAGTTGAGCTTAGTTATTGATCCGTGAGATATTTACAATAACTTGAGATTTAAAGATTCTTTTGTAAATAATTTGAACGCTTGATTTTTTTAATTTAATTCTTTTCTCAACAATTTGAAATAAATATCAATAAATCGTTGTACAACTTAATTTTACCAGGCATACATTTTAAGTTTAAGGGTTTGCAGTGTGGAATATAAAACATTTTTCACTTTCAGAAATCTGTAAAAGTTTACCGAATTCACAACAGCAGAACGTTCGGTGATCCAATTTAACGGATTTCGGTAAAATTTTACAGAAATCCGGTATTTTTTTTTGCAGATAACTGTAATTTTCACCGGAAACCGTTATATCGGATAACCGAACGTTCAGCTGTTGAGAATTCGGTTAACTTTTACAGATTTCTGTAAAAAAAATCTAAGTGTGTAACTTTGAAATCCATCCTATTTGAAAGTAAAGATTTTTTATGGAAACTAAGAAAACATGATTGCCCTTCGCGTCGAAAATTTTACTGTAATTTCAGCGCCATCCTTCACGCCACTTCGGTTGTTTGTTAAATCTGGTTAGTGTCTATGACGTACACTTCTTTATGATCCAAAGAACAGAACGCCAAAAACGCGAACCCCAGATTAAACAAACCACCGACGTGGCGCGAAGGATGGCGCTGAAATTACAGTAAACTTTTCGGTGTAAAGGGCAATATAAATAAAAACTGAAGCTTATTTACTTCGTTCGTTAACCTTTTGATTAGAAGAAGAATTATAAATTGAACATAAAAATATAAGATTACGTGACCAAGAAAATAATAAGGACTTGAAACTCATGGGTGGGTTTACTTCATCAGATAATAAACCTACTTCATGCGATCATAAGTGAAATGCATCTTTCTTTTGAGCTAATAAGATAGATCCAGTCGTTTACTCCAACAATCGAAAGTTAGAAAGGTGTACACCATTTGCTACCACTGAAAACATATTTTGAAACTTTTCCCAAACACCTACTGAACCTAGGAAAACAAGTATTTGTATTGCGAAAAGCTTCGAATCTGCTAGTTTTATAACTACTGTTTTTGCTGCAGAGGATGCAGAACTTAAAAATAACTTACACAAATTGTCATTTGAGAGGATTTTGGGAGTTTTGAGCCATCACCTCACTGTTTGATGAGATGCAAATCTCAGCTTCAACACCAACTATGGATTTGACTAATGATCAATAAGCGTGCGCACTTGCGGTAAGCATTCATATATACAGTTCCAGCTATGTCAGTCCAATAAAAACGAATATTTGCATCTTAAAAAACGCGAGTTCAAAAATACCCCACATTACTTAGCGTACTATTGCACCTTAAACTGAGAAAAAAAAATACAAAATAATCTTGAGATAAAATGTTTAGTTATTAAAAAATATAAAAACTATAAAAATATCAATTATCACTAGTGATTAAGATTTTCATGTTGAATATATTATAACCAAAACCATATATTAATCAACCAGCACTTGGAGTGACAGATTCAAAGTTATAAAAAGCAAAAGTATTTTGAAAAATACCAAAAATCGACAAAAAAATGAATTTAAAGCAAATGGAAATTATATTATGACCAACCTAAGGCAACGAAACTGGCTATGCTCAAGTGGTTCTGTTTAAAAAATATATATGCAAATAAATAAAAAAAAATCTATTATCTATAAATATAATGGCAATGGAACAAATTTTAAATGAAAATAACAATATTGCATACCTAATTTTAAGAACATTTCACAATCTTTGCTAAACCTAAATGAAAAATATGTTAGGAAATGGTGTGCATGCTAAAATAACCAACCTTTCGATTCGAGGATGCGAACAACTTTACTCGATTGCCTTCTTAGTGAGAGCCTGCACCTAACTGACCTGATTGAAAACAAAACCAACTGCATTCAGTATGACAGTTGCCTGTTTTCAACCATTTATGTGCTTGTGGATTGACCTGCGAAAGTACATTCCACAAGTTGTGGCCCACAACACCATCTCACGTCAGGAAGTCAATAATTCCTATCCTATTGGAAATTATCATGGTTAGCTCATAAGGTACATGTTGCGTTCTCGTGGATTTGACTATTTGTCCATAGGTTTTCTGTCGAATTCACGTCAACGGTAACGCTGTTGGCAAGCCTTGATAAATTTATGGTCACATATATTGAAAGACCCGGTCTTTTCCAGATAGGCACAAGTTTTGCAAGCAAGAAAGACACCAATGTTTTATGAAATTTTGTGGAATCTTGCGAAACAGCTGCGGGTTGCGTAAACATAGAAAAAAACAGGATTTTTCAACTTGGCAAAGCAAGTGACGGTTCCGCTCCGGAGGCTAAAAGCCACTGAAATAAAGTTAAAAAAAAAACTTAGCAAAGCTTGTGTCAGAGTGTAGATAACCTCGCATGTTATCAAATGAATATTGTAATTAGTATAAAGTTTTGTTTGTAATACTTTTAGAAAATGTATCATCTTAAAACATTTCATATTTATCTTAATTACATTTTATCAACTTTTGAATACTGATTCAGATTTAAATCCAGTCTATTTTTAATTTTCAATTTTTAATGACATATAATTATTATATATATTTAATGACATATAATTAATATCATTATTTTTTAAACTTTTCATTACATTTTTTTTTCTTTTCTCACAAAACATCATTGGCAAAATCTTGTGTTGTAGAAATCTGGTTAATTGTTAATCCCAAACCTAATTCTAACCGGTACCGGTTTTTGGTAACACTTTCATCCACATAACTGGATTTCAAAAATATATATAAGGTCTTTTAAAAATGTACCTCTCACATTTTGCGTTAAGAAAGAGTTATGCTCAACACTGAATAATATTCAAAACAATAAACAAGAAGAAACTTCTCATCGATTGAAAATTTTCCTCAAAATCAGCCAGAACTTATCTAACTGAAAGCAATTAATTGTATAGGTCAGAAAGGATATGGATACGTGAAGAAAAGTCCCGGATAAAGAGAACGAAGGGTAAGGCGTTGTATTCAAAACGAACCATTTTGCTTGAACGCGTGAACTTTTGTGACATTTCGCGGAAGATCATAAAGTACACTCAAAATAATTGAAATTTCAGTCGAATGTCGGATCAAAGGGCAAGACACTTTTATTCTTAGCAACTCTCGAGTAATTCATGATTAGAGCCTAAAAGCCAATTGTAAACAATGAGTATAAACGATGATTTCTCACAAATTTCAACATACTTCTGCGAATTGGAGGCAGCATCTGGTAGAGGAAGGTTTGCTTTAGCATTTGGTATTGTTTGGACATCGTTGGACTCTTGTGATTTGTGAGCGATCAACGTTTAACACCACGTTCGCACTGTGGTACAACCTATATTGCGTGATTTAGAGTATCTTGATATCAGCATGTATACATCTCATTTTCACTGGAAATAGTTTGCATGGCATTTAATATCAAGATACTCTATATCACGTAATATATGCTGTAGTGCGACGGTGTTTAAGGCATTGTTTACAATTGGATTTAAGGCCCTAATCATGACTTTTGTCATGAACACATAGGAGTTACTTCAAATTACTAAATCATAGTCAATATCTCTTTTACACAAACTTTACAAACCTTGAGATGAGGCTGTAACCTGCTGCAATTATGGCGACGGTTTACGGACCAGTTTGGCCAAATTTAGAGTTTTTTTAACTCAGTTGGAATAGATCCCTCTCCACAAATATTAAAACTTCTTTGTCCGGAAATGCTCGGCAACGGCGTTCCTTTGCATTGCGGTATAAAAGCCAGACCCGGAAGCTGTTTAAAGTCTTCGAGTACGTATGTTTCTTCTTCCATTATGATACAAGAAAATGTTTAACAAAAATTGGTGTAAAGCTCCTTAGCAAGACTTTTTGCAGTGAAATTTTGCTTTGTCATTACGGTTGGGAACCTTTTTCATTTTGTACACCATCAGTCCTTGCCTCTGCTTCACTTTTTGTACGTATGATTTTGACTTCCCAACTTTGTGAGCCACATTTCGCACAAAAAGATTGGGACTTTTCTCAATAATGGCTACCACCTTCTTGTCCATTTGCCGAGAGCATGCGTTTCGGTTTGTTCCACTTCCAACCTTCCGATCCACAGTCAAGCGCTGGTCAAATGATTTGCAAACACAAAAACGGTACTTTTCGGTAGTTTTAGTTTCTTGGCAAGATCTTTTGCTGCCGTTCGTGCAAAATCCGTTTGAGCCATTCTACTTGATTCGACGCCATCTTACTGAATGTAACAAGAATCTGTGGTACCTGAAAATAAAGTGGAGGGTTTCAGCTGTCATATAAGTGAAACGTTTCAGCGATCCGTGAAATAATTCAAAATTTACACTGAATGAAAAGTGTCCGAAATTTAACGTGGACAGGCTTTATTCATGCGAAGAGCACCCGAAATTTCACATAGCAATATTGTTCCGATTATTTTGATTGTGAACTAAATTGTAAAAGGGGGATGCCCAACAATGGCGGTAAAACACTGGCCAGACTGAGCAGTTATAACATATTATAAGCCTATCTTGATGTCGAATTTCTTGTTGAAATTATTTGACAATCGTTATAACTTGTTATAAAAGCCAGTATCGACTTAAAAAGTAAACAGGTTACGGAATTTTATTCAATATTACCAAGCTGAATTTTGACAATTGATCTGCATGGAATGAAATGTCACCTTCACTTACGGAATAATCGATCGGTATATTTTTCAGAAAGTAAAAGTGACAGTTCTCATTAGTTTGCGTGGAAACCTTACAAATTCCAATTTTATTTTTCGTTCTTTTCAGGTGCATACTGATGCAGAAATTTCTTTTCGATTCTTTACTTTTCCGTTTCAGTAAACAGAATTTAACATGGGTTTGGGATAGAAAAAGAAATTTCTTTCGAACACGATACCGACCTTAACTCTGTAATCTGAACAAGGCATAAGCACCGACTAATCGACATGAATGATAATTGAAAATGTCTTAATATTTCTGTTCCAATCATATTACTGACATCTATGTTCGTGTTCGCTGAGAACGTTTATTTAAGCCACGAACACGCTTGGGAACTTGATGAGAAGGTTCATGTCTGAGCAATTCTGGACAAATTAACTTTATCTAGATAAAATTATTCTATAGGTTTTGACAGATGGAATCGCTGCACATTTGAATCGGTCGTTATGGATTCTTGATCAGAAGTGAAGATTGAGTTTCATGTTGGTTTGTCGGTGGCATAAGCTCCAACTCGGATTAACTTTTAATACAGGCTCTGTTTAGATTAATTTTCAAGGTTTGCTGGGAGTCCCTTTAATCTAATCCGATGTTAACATAAGTGCTAAAGAATGATGGAGCATACCGCCATACGTTAGTATACTGCCGTTATAAGCATAACTGTGCCATGTATATAGAACATGGCACAATTATGCCTATAACGGCAGTATAGTTTTACTCAAAAATCTGAACCAATTTTTTGTGGGAAAAATAAACTAAATTTCCGCCGAGAAGACGCTCCTATGTTTGCAAATAGGAATGTAGGGGTATTTTTTGAGTTAATTTGTTTACCTGGGATTAAATGGACATGTATATATTCTCGAAAAGTAACAGCATCCCAGCTTTGTTTCAATTCCTTAGATGGTTCTTATGTTGTTAAAAGATAACTCTAGACAAAATAGTGAAAAGGTCGAAAGTAACATTTGTAAACAATGACTTCTAGCGTAGTTTTCTGGGATCTGCTTGCTCCCACCAACAAAACGGCTCCACAAACATATACGGGGAGTTATTACCTTTCCGTCGGTAGTGGATATAGATGTTAGCAACCTGGCATTTCCAGGAAATTTACGTTTTAAGTCATTGTTTACAACTGTTACTTTCGAACTTTTGACGATTTTGTCTAGAACTTACGTAAACGAACCGTTGTTACCTAGGGCGTGTTGTTAAAAAAAACTACTACCACTGTTAAAGGTTATTTACCCACAATCTTCCCTTAGTACTCTTCATGGATTATACCAGGGTTCGCGACTTATGGCTGGCCCACAATTGATATGTTGCGGATGCGTTTGCGTGAATTTGACAGTTTTCCCATAGTTTTTCTGTGAAATTTACGTCAACGCATCCGCAACGTATCATTTGTGGGTCAGCCATTATGAAGAAGGCCCGTCTAACCACCTATTAAACAAATTCTTCTTAAGCCACAATTTGATGACGCAGAAACCGTTCTGCTTGGATTGCCGGGAAGTAAATTCCTTATCTTAAAATAATTTGACCTTCAAAAAGAATTTTAAAATTCTTAGAGTCTCCAACGGATAATAACGTCACGCTTTTAGAGAGGAAACTGGGACAACCCATATAAAAATTGATTTTTTTTTCACAAGAGATGTTACAATGGGAGGATGAGGAGTTGAAAATGAGAAACTGTTCATATGAAAGAAACTTTTAAGAACGTATACAGTCTTACTTATAGTGTTCAGCACTCTAGACACTTTTTCCAAAATGGCTCACAAGAAAATATGCAGAAGGTATTGAAACACTATCTCTCGTAGTTTATGAGGCCAAAAGCTCATCATATGACCCCTCGAATCAGATTTATATTCTTTGGGACTTTGGGTCAAAACAAAACAACGCATTTAAACAAAGTTAAGTCAACAAAACACAAGAACACAAAACTGAAAGTAGAAAATGCTGCAGAGCTCTATCGTGACTGTGCGGAGAAAATATTTGGTTTGATAAATCGGCGCAGTAGACTTCTCATGAAGACCCATCTTTTTTAACCCAACTTTTCTTGCAGTATAACTATTCTTTAACAACTACCCGGATTTTGACTACACTTCGAATAAAATAATTCAGTCAGTCTAGACTGACTGACTCTCGCAGTGTATTAAAATTTTATTGAACCCCTCATTCTGAACGTAACGTCGATTGATTCAACTAATATATATACAGCATATTTAAGTCAATTTACTTTTGTGCATTTTGGATAAATTCAACAGCAGTTCTAAGCAACATATCATTTCACATTGCCAAGAGCAACCATAATTTTGTGAAGAATCTAAATCGATACGCTGTGAAAGAGTACTTTTGAAGTTTTGGAAAATACTTCAAATTAAATTGAGCCCTAAGGCTCAAAAATACGAACTTGCTATGTGAATCGACCATGCTGGCGGCCATTTTTGTATCCTTGCGACCTTAAGCTGTTGCTTATAATTGAGGTTTGCTAAAGATAAACTGGGCTCAGTTTTGCTTATTGCGTGGAAGATCGTCGGTTTAATCGTATAACAGCTTGGGTTGTATAATGAAACGTCTTTACTAACGTCTAGCTAACGGTCAAACAATGCGCCACTTCAGTGAATCTTAAGTTTCAAATTATTCAATACCTACAACAAATTTTACAGTTCAAAAAATAGCGAAGAGAGCGCAACAACAAAAATCAATCATACGCAAAAAAAGAGTTTGTATGTAGTTTGCATATGTAAGAAAACAATAGAATTAAATCATTAAACAAAACGCACGATGAGCAGTATTAAAACAACACAAAGAGCACGATAAGTAATGTTTGTAAACTAAATCAGTAGTCAACAGATTGATTTCAACAATGTTACGTTCTTTTTAAAAGGCAAATAAAAAACGCGCAAGTTATTTCCTTTGGAAACTGCGACAAGAAGACTTTTTTATTTCATAGTACCACATTTCTATTTTCTACATATACTGTTACGATACGATCCCTGAACATCGAAAGAGAAAACATGAACGAAAAACAACCTTCCTCATATGAAAAAAAAATATACCGATATCACATTTCCAACTGCTGCTTCTTCTACAGCTACAATCTAAACCCCAAACAGTGTCTTCAGATCGTCCATTGTGAGTTTGCTTCCGGTGTGTTTGGTGCCGGTAAGTACCTCATTGGCGATTCCGATCTTCTTCTCCTGCAGGACCCGAATCGCTTGCTCCACCGTATCCACGCACATGAACCTGCCGAAAAGTTGACCATGATTTATAACAGAACCATTAAATTATCATAGAAGACCTACTTCCACACATAGACTGTTTTCTTTTGACCAACTCTGTAGACACGATCCTGAGCCTGCGCTTCCAACTGGGGATTCCAGTGGAGATCCAACATCAGCAAGTGATTCGCACCCACCAGATTCAAGCCTACGCCACCGGCAGTCAGCGAGAGGAGCATAATCTGAAAATTAACAATAATTTCATAAATTTATCAAATTTCATTCATATCACATGAGTCATTGGTGAATATTTGCACAGGTAGGTATCGGCTGTTGGAATAACATGACATGGAAACTTTATTCAGACAACACCACACAAACGAAAAAAAAAAAATTTAAGACAAAATCGCTGATTAATCATTTCTTCTTCTTGCTGACGTTCTCGATTTCCATCCGAGCCTCGTGTTCCATTTCCATTTGTTTCGATCGACGCCGGCCGAGAGGAGTTTTGCACCACCAGTACATGAAAGCTTCCTCTTCCTCCTTGTAGACCGGTTCCAGCGCGCTTCAAAAATAAACGAAAGAATAATACAGTCGAGCTCCACTGGAATCTCTTCTCGAGCGTAACGTCTATCCACCTCAAAGCGTTAATCAGCTCCAAATGGGTCAACGGTTGCGTTCTGAGTTGCAACATCCGCTTGCACGTGATTACCTCCCGAATGCACTTTGCTACCGAACCTATCGTATAACCGTCGGAAATTTTTGCCATCGCGCCCGTATCAAACTGCCGTGGAACACCGCTATAGTGGCTCAACATTTCCTTCCAGGCGTACGATAGCGCACCGTAATCCGGCCGAGGAATGTAAATAAACCGCTGGTACGTCTGCACCATCAGTTTCATGTCCGCTTCCCAGGGACAGTTAGATGTGCCAATCAACATGATTCTATCCTCTGGATTGATATTCTTCACCAGCTTGGGCAAATCCTTCTTCAAACGCTTTGGATCGGTGCGGTCTGTTTTTGGGACTTTCTTCATAAAGGGTTTCTCGGCGTCCCCAAAATAGATGACCGATGGTTGAAGCAGCCGAGAAACCTTCGATACCAAATGTATTAACATGATCAGGCCCGATTTACCTGGATACTTGCCGGCAATGTTGGCCGGTGAAATGTCAAACAGAACCGATCCCGTTTCCGTGCAGATTGCATGGACTAGAGAGGTTTTTCCAGAACCCTTTGGACCGGCTATGAGCAGGGATTTGATGCACGGTCCAAAATTACGGATGGTTTCAGAACCCAGTGGAAGGATGCAGTACTGTTTGATGAGATGACGAACATCTCCCGGTGAAGGATTCAGAGCACTTCGGGCAGCGTAGCTTAAATCCCCCACATAGGACTCGATCGGAGTTTCCGGAAACTTTTTGATTACACCATTCGTTAGCAACTCCTCAAACAGAGACTCCGTCGTGCGATCTGGGGTTAAATCTTTCTCACGTTTCTTTTTACCCTTCTTACCACTGCGACGTGCCTTCTTACTGCCCTTCTTGGTTTTCTTTCCTTTCTGGGCTCGGTCTCTATCCAAAGCAATCTGCAGCAGGTCCAACTCTTGGCGCATTATATCATCCACAATTCTTCTCAGCTCCGTCTCGACGTCAGCGAACTTTTCCTCGTAAATCATGTCGTCGTAGTACGTCTGTCGAAGGTTATGGGATTCGTCTTTACCCTTCCAAATCTCGATGTACTCGTCAATGCCGTTCTTAATTTCCGGAAGAAACGAGGATTGCATCGGTTTAAATGCTTTATCCAATCCTTCCTCGAGCGAAACCTCCCCAGGTCTCTTCTGTTGCAATTTCGGGTCCTTGGAGGACTTCAATTTACTCTCTCGCGAGGACATCACGGATGACCGGCTCATCTCACTTTCTGTGGCCTGACGGCTCAATAGATGGCGGGAACCACCGGCCTCCTCCGATGGAAAATCCGGTAAACGTCCGGTTCGTTTCTGATACTCCTTAAACCAGGTACGGATTTCATCGGCAATGTCCTCCTTCATAGCAGCTCCCTGCTTAGAGTAAATTTCATCTTTCACGCGAACCAGCGAGTTTTCGTATTCTTCTTGAAAATCCTTTTGTTGCTTGTAACGAATCATCTTTGCTTCTTCCAATTCATCAGCCGCTGTTCGCGCCGTAGTGACCTGAGGTGGTATCATTCCGATCAGGATCATTTCTTCCATCTTCCTACGTCTGGTCTGTCGTCTGGTCGCATAACCTCTCCAGACTTTTTGAATTTTCATTGCAGCATTCAATCCCGTTGAAGACTTGTCCCGGCTACTGTCCGGCTTACCTTTCTCTTTCAGAAGTTTCAACTCCTTCATGAATTGGGCTCTCAACCGTCCCTGCCGGGCTCGTTCATGAGTCTGGATGATCTTAATAGCGTCCAATTCGGACCATTCTTCCTCCACAATTTCCTCATCCAGTGCGCCGATTCGCCTTAATATATCGTCGATAAACTTCCTCCGCTCGTTCAGCATCTCTTCCTTTTCCCTTCGGAAGTATTTCGGAACAGTGAGCTCCATACTGAGAGGAGTCAGACTCAGCTTCTCCACCACAGCGTCGTTATAGCTGAACTCCATCATATCAATGATAACCAAATCATGCTTCAACTCGAGCACCCGTCCGAGGACATTGTCCAGCAACTTCCGTATCAGAATCCGCTTCTGAGGTTGAACAATTTGGTCATAAATTTCCTCCAACTTATTGGCAATCACAATATACCGCAGGTACAGTTCGTACACCTGGCCTTGGATTTCGGTGCGATCGTGCTGCGCTTCAATAGCCTGGTATTCGAAATCGTTGACCGCTAGCTTCTCCAGGTCCTTTTGAGAGCTGGTCCACAGGCGGTTGAACGTTCGGTTGGACATTTTTTTTTTCTCTCTAAATTTCCCTCGAAAGCAGGAAAATGAAACTCGATGGACGGTAGCAGCTGTGATAGAATAAAAGTGAAAATTTTTTGTCGATTACTGGGGCGGCGTGTTTGTCCCGGGTAAACGAGTTCCGCCCGCTATGGCAACGGTTGCTTGGGCGTTTGTTAGGCGATGGGGTTCGAGGACCTGTTGAATACGGGCCAATCAGCGAAAGTTTCTGAACCAAATAGCAGCAGGTGGTTGCAACATTTCATCATTGACCTACATTTTAACTTAGGCATGACTGTTCGCGTGTCGTGGGCTTGTGGAACATTGGACACACGTGGAACATTAGGATATCTGTATGTGGAACATGCTTTGCATTCTGTATCTGAATTATTTGTATATTCCAGGACATCGAGCTTTAGTCGTATTTAAAATCTTCCGGTGAGTCCTGATTCTTTGACGCTCCACACGCCCAGTATTAGATACCATCTGTACTTTCAACACTTTTGACTACAACTATGATTTTTTTTTTTAGCTCTTCATTTATTCCAAATTTTACATGATTTTTTCATATATTATCCTAGGTGCTCCTGCTAAGTAATTAACATTTCAACCTTATATGCTATCATTTATATCTAATTGTGTTAATATTATTTTTACCTTGTCTATTCAGTATTTTTAACAGGGTTTCTTTTGCTTGCGTGTAAGAATAACAGTTGATTTCTTAAAACTTGTTCGTATCTATAGAGAGAATTGATCATTGCAATTGAAGATTGCAATTCTATGTAATTCAATAGTACTGAACCAGGGTGGCAGGTTCAAAATCATTTTCAGAACATTGTTCTGAATTCTTCGAAGTGCTTTTTTTCTAGTAGCACAACAACTAGAGCATATTGGCACAGCATAAAGCATGGCCGGTCTAAAAATTTGCTTGGATATTAGAAGTTTGTTCTTCAAACAAAGTTTGGATTTTTTAAGATGATATAAACATTTTAGATATTTGTTACATTTGGCTCGGATGCCCTCAATGTGATCTTTAAAAGTTAATTTTTGATCAAGTATCAGTCCAAGATATTTTACTTGATTTTAACAAGAAATTGGATGTCCGTCCATTGTGACCATATGACTATTACTTGGTTTCAAAAATGCAGCTCTAGGCTTGTGTGGGAATATTATAGGTTGAGTTTTGGAAGCAGCTGGAGAAATCTTCCATTTTTGAAAATAATCTTTAAAAATGTCCAAGCTTTTTTGTAGCCTTCTGGATATAACACGAAGACTTTTTCCTTTAGCGGAAATGCCTGTGTCATCAGCAAAGCAAGATTGTTGACAGCCCTGAGGTAAATCAGGGAGATCTGAAGTGAAAATGTTATAATTTATTGGCCCAAGAATGCTACCTTGAGGAACACTAGCTCTAACAGGCAATTGATCAGATTTAGAATTCTGATAATTTATTTGTAAAGTTCTATCAGTTAAGTAGTTTTGAACTAATTTCATGATATTGAACATTTTCAGTTTCGCAATCTAACCTTCATGCCAAACACTGTCGAATGCTTTTTCTATGTCTAGAAGAGGAACGCCAGTGGAGCAGCCTTCCGCTTTGTTTGAACGAATTAAATTTGTAACTCTCAAAAATTGATGCGTAGTTGAATGCCCATGGCAAAATCCAAACTGTTCATCAGCAAAAATTGAGTTTGTATTGATGTGAACCATCATTCTATTCAAAATTATTTTTTCAAAAAGCTTACTTATTGAAGAAAGCAAACTGATTGGTCGGTAGCTTGAAGCTTCAGTCAGATTTTTTGTCTGGCTTCAAAATAGGTACGACTTTTGCCTTTTTCCATTTATCTGGAAAGTATGCCAGGTGAAAACATCTGTTGAATAGTTTTACCAAGAAAGACAAAGTACTCTCAGGGAGTTTTTTTTATTAGGATATAGAAAACTCCATCATCACCTGGTGCTTTCATATTTTGATTTTTTTTAGTTATAGTTTTTACTTCATCCAAATCAGTTCCCCAAGAATCATCAAAAATATTTTTTTGTGAGAAAATATTCAGATACTCCCTGGAAACCTGATCCTCAATAGGACTTGTAAGACCCAAACTGAAATTATGAGAGCTCTCAAACTGCTTAACAAGTGTCTGAGCTTTTTCCGGATTTGTGAGCAAAATTATATCACCTTCCTTAAGCGAAGGTATAGGCTTTTGAGGTTTTTTCAATATTTTAGAGAGTTTCCAGAAAGGTTTGGAACTCGGATCTAATTTTAAAACATTATTTCTCAGGAGGTTCCTCAGGGCAGGGACGCGTATTTTAATTTGTTTTTGTAAATCTCGCCATATGACTTTCATGGCGGGATCACGTGTTCTTTGATATTGACGCCTACGTACATTTTTCAGACGAATCAAGAGCTGAAGATGGTCATCAATTATAACTGAATCGAATTTAACCTCGCATTTTGGCACTGAAGCTGCTCTTGCTCTGCTTATTGAGAAAGCCAGATATTCAAGAGCATTGTTAATTTCATTTCTTGTTTGCAATGGAACATTAGGATCACAGTTGTATTCCATAATTGTTCGATATTGATCCTAATCAGCTCTATGGTAGTTGAAAGTAGAACTGATGGAATTAGAAATGATTTCTTGAGATATTTCAAATGTAACTGGAAGGTGGTCAGAACCAAAGTCAGCATGGGTAATGAATTGACTACAAAGTTGACATGAATCAGTTAGGACCAAATCAATAGTTGAGGGATTTCTGGCTGAAGAAAAGCAAGTTGGGCTGTTTGGGTATTGAATAGTGTAATAGCCTGCAAAACAATGATCAAAATAGTATTTTCTCCTCGTTGAGCGTTTGAAGTAACAGTTGCGGATGGAAAAACCTGTCCGCTGTTTCTACCGATGGTTTGGTAGCAATTTGTTCTTTGCAGATCGATGTTACCAGCTGCAGATTGGGTAGTAGCTGGTCGGGAACCTGTATTGTTTCCTACCTGGCGTTTAGTGCTTGACGGTAAAATTACTTTGCGAGTCTTGCACTCCTTAAAATTTGATTTATGGTTTTCACCACAATTTGAACATTTAAAATTTTGAGGATCTCCATTCACAGGACAGTCATCCTTAGTGTGCGAGGGATCACCACAATTCATGCATTTACCAAATGGCAATGCTTTGTTCCGTGACTTACGGC
This sequence comes from Aedes koreicus, assembly GCA_024533555.2. Taxonomy (NCBI): domain Eukaryota; kingdom Metazoa; phylum Arthropoda; class Insecta; order Diptera; family Culicidae; genus Aedes; species Aedes koreicus. The sequence continues at coordinate 301,520 of JAHHFK020005016.1, read as the reverse complement.
ACTGGGTGACGCTTTGAAAATTTGCTCGTCTTGTTCCCATTCACTCGGACATGGAGCAAAAGGCTCGCTTTTTCTAAAGCCTTAAGGTTATTAAGTTCACTTGACTTGAAGTGAACTAAGTAAAAATCGTTTGAAATCCCTTTGCGAGAATCGCCAGGCCGGGATTTCATTTTCATTTTAATTACTTGGACTGGGCTAATTTCAAGTAATTTTATCAACTCGTTTTTGATTTATTCCAGAGATTCGCCACTGGGCAGACCTTTCAAGACAACCTTGAAAAGACGCTCAGCTTTGGTGTCGTATGTGAAAAAATGCTGGTTCTTCTGAGCAAGATACTCAAGAAGACGTTTGAATCCGTCCAAGTTTTCTGCAAGCACCTCGTCTGGAGATTGGAAGGGAATATTTCACACCTTCGACAAATGTTAAGATTTCCTTGCGAAAAGCATGGAAATCCGAAATTGTCACCACAATAGGGGGAACTTTTTCCTTTCTCAATCTAGAAAGTTTATTCAAATATTGGTTAGATGATGAATCACTCTCATCATCTGTGAGCATATCAAATTGATTACTCACATTAATTTGACTTGAAGGCGAATTAATAGATTCCTTTACTGTTGCGTTTACGTGTATTTGCCATAGTGGCAGAATAAATTGCTCCAAATCGACGTCCAAGCAGATAACTAAAGGACGAATATTCCAACGCGATATCCAAGAGGTTACCCGAAGGGCCTAACAAGGATCGAAAAGGAATAAGAGGAAATCTAAAAATTGTAGGTAGTATTTAGCATTGAAAAGTGCTGTTTAAAATTTGTTGTAGCGTTAGGTAGCAATAGCACTTCCTTCAGCAAATAGAAAATAGAACCGCACGGTATGAGAGCACAATGCAGACTGACTACAACTATGATGTAATCATTTTGGTTGAGGTAAGTACAACAACTTTTTGGTGCAAAGGTGGTGCTAAGGAATAGCACTAAATCGAGCTTCGGGGACTCGGGGAGTCCTCATTGCCGTAAATCGATGGCTCATCTGCTCGAGCGTAGATATGACCTGCGGTGTAATCCTTGGCTAGGTTTGTGCTTGCTTGGTAGTTGAGGGCAAACTGCTATTGCTGTCCCTGCTGTCTTTATTTTCCGTCCGATTAAAGCAAGGATGTAAATGTGATGAACGAGCACATTAAATCAATTCGTGAAATATGTGATCTCAACTCCAATATAGATTGCCTATTAGTATGTGGTGACTATGATCAGCCCAAATTAGTCGGCAAATTACGTGACAATGGAATTTGAATGAGCAGCTCTGCAACCGAGGGCAAGCTAAATGCTTATTGATGTGATGGATTCCAACAACCTCCATCAAGACACCTCAACACCAAGCGCAACAACTTGGGTCGAATTTGGGTTTTCCTACACTGGTGTTGTTACGCGAAGTTATAGAACGTGTGTTGTGCCTATGTTGTTAGCTATGTCTCGCACCATTCAGGTAGCTATGTGGTGGAGCATTCTTCAGTCCCAGTTATTCGAAGCCAAACCGATTTCCGTGCGTGGTGATAATTAGTCGGCAATCAGCATCGCAAACAACGGATCGTATAACCCTCAAACCAAGCACGGCAGCATACGGTACCATTTCAAATGAATAAATACACAAATACAAATACCACACGTCATTTCCAAACCCCCTACAACTTCGATCGAGCCCAGAAAATATATCTCACAAACTTAACTATTGCGATCATAGGAGCACAGTAATTCGCACCGCTATGCAATTGTTATTAGTCGTTAAGTTCTGAATAAATTTTCATTCCATTGCTAACATTCAACCAAGCTAGACGATTAACTGATTTGCTCTGTAATATAAACCAATCTTCGCTATATCAAAATTGACAATCTTCAAACTCACCTTCGGACCGCTGCCCTGTTTGTTGAAATCCAGCACGATGTCGTTTCGATCTTTGACCGGCACCTTTCCCGTCAGCGACACGTGCTTGACCCGTTTGGCGTACAAATGCTGCGCCACAATGTCCAGCACGCTGCTCCACTGGGACACAATGACCGCCTTGTCATCGCTATTTAGGATTTTCTCATCTAGTAACTCCAGCAGCCTTGCAATCTTCGAGCTGACCTTGGTCAAATCAAACACCGGATTGGATCGAAGCATCACCTTGGAGGACGCCTTTGTTAAGGCCATGGTGTCTTGGGACGTATTTCCACTGATATTGGGGTTCGCTTCGGTAGAATCGGTGGGCACATCGCCATCGGCGGAAGTGTCCGTCAGTTTGAGCTTGTTTAGTTGCTCCAACAAATCCAGTTCATGTTCGTTGTCTTCTTCTGACATGCTAACATCAAAATTGCCTTCTTCGTCTTCCAGCATCTGTTGGATAAGGCCTGGATGGCAGCAGATTTGTCTGAGCCGCAACAAAAGGACCAGGATTTGATGCTGTTTCACTTCTTCCCGACCGTGCATTTTCTTTAGTTTTTGATGCATCCGATCGTAGGCACCGTTAGGATTGCGGGATTGAGCAAACGTGGGACGATTTCCTTGCGTTAAATAGTGCATGTCGTTTTCTTTCTCCACTTTCTGATGCAGGTACTGTGCGAAGAGCGTCCTGGAGTAAAGAAGCACTTTTTGATATACGTTCATCTCGTCTTTCGCTAACTGAACTTCAACCAGCTCGATGTTCTTTTCCGGGAGACATTGTAGGGAACCTCTATCCTGCAGTTGTTTTTTGGTTCGACGGAGCATAAGCGATTTCATGATCGTTTGAAGCCGAGCCATTCCTCCTTCTGTTTTGTTATCAATCCACCTTTTCCAATGGGTCAAATCATCGAACGGAGTACAGCGGAGGAACTTCAGCAGAGCGAACATGTCCATTTCTTTGTTTTGAATGGGAGTTCCGGTTAGTACCCAGCGACATCGACCTTTCAACTGACAACAAGCTGCAGACATTGCACTTTTGTGATTCCGAATCATGTGCGCTTCGTCCAAAATTATTCGTTCCCAATTGACTCCAAAAATTCCACTGCGTTCGTTTTTAACCTCGCGGGAAACGATATTGTAAGTTGTGATCAGCACATCGTACTTGGCCAAGTGTCTAGGTTTAACATCTCTGTTGGTTCCATGGTACACGTTAACAGCTAAACTGTTTCTGGCTACACGGGTCGAAATTTCGCCTTCCCACTGTCTCATCAGAGAAGCAGGACAAACGATTAAAGTTCCACCAGCATAGTAGTCCCGCCTGCCTTTCGCTGTCCAACCATCATTGTTGTATTCCTCTTCATCATCGGTGGACTCTTCATCATCCTTATCCGGATCCTCGAGCTCGGCTGCTTTGAGAACTAACGAAATCATACTGAGTGTTTTACCAAGACCCATATCATCGGCCAGAATACCTCCTCGAGGTTTCTGGTTCTCACGCCAAAGCATCCAAGCCAGAGCATGCCGCTGATGATTCATCAGCTCAATACGCAGCAGTTTCGGTGGTTCAGCCAATGTATCTTCGCTGGGACATGCCTCGATAGATTTGTGGAGATTGGCTAAACGGTCCATGGTTAGTGTTTTTTGCGTTTCAAAAGTGGCTATTCCTTGCCTTCCCGTGTGCTTCGGCTGAATCTTGTCCGCTTCCTTTTGCATATCATCCCATGAAATGTTTATTACCTTACTGTTGTTGTCACTGGATTTGTGTTCCGGCTCCACAGACTGCACACTAGAATTGTTACTGTTGGAGAAACAAAGTTGTTTTTTAGAACTAAAGATTCTTAGGAATCGTACAGAAATCTTACCTAGCGATAGAATTATTGACAGTGTCAATCACTATTCGACCACTGGAATCAATTGAGCTTTCGAAGCTTTTCTGGATCTCGTCCCGGATCCCTTTCACATCGTGCACTTCCAATTTGACTACCTCGCCTTTTAACTGGGCAATCTCATCCTGAAGGGCAGCAGTTGCTTTCTTTATGCCAACCCCTTTATCCGGTAGACTTCTGCTCAATTTCAAAAGTTGTACCATTTTTTCGAGTTTCTTTTGTAGATCTGCTAATTCACGGACTTTTCCTTCATAGAATTTCTGAGAAACTCTTTGTTTTGTGAAGACGGATTTGATTGTCGGTTGAACCAGCGGCTTGCTTTTGACCGGTTGTTCATCATCACTAGATAGTGACAAAATTTCTTCGGATTTTTCCTGCAAGATAATACTAGAGGAATCGCTTCCACTTTTATTGGTGTTGTTTGTGTCCACAGTAGTTGACGATAGTTTGTTTCCGATGGATAGCCTCACGCTGTGAGAAAGCCGCCCACTCACGGAGTCGTTTCTAGCATCCTCAGATATAACCGTTGAAGAGAGCTTCGGACTGGCTGGACCCTTATAGATGCTCGATTCCGCATTAAAACTACGCAGCGGTAGACTATCGTCGAAAGAGTTTCCCTTCGCATTGCTTTCTTTTTCATCATCACTATCTTCCTCGTCCTCGTCCGACGATATCAGGATATTTCGTTTAACTTTCTTACGCATGACAATCTCATCGTCGCTATTATCATCATCATTCAAATCCTGCGGTCGAATTCCGGAAATGCTCATCCGTGTAACCGGGGATAGGGCTCGCGTTTCTGTGATACGCTCTTCCTCGCTAAAATCATCGTCACTAGCATTGTAAACTTCCTCCGCATCTGGGTACGAAGCCGCCAGGTCCTCTTCCTCACTTTCGCTCGAACTGACGTCAGAACTCGTTCGCTGCGGATGAAACGACATCCTACGACTTTGCCGTTTCTTCATCCTTTCTCGGATGATTCTATCTTCTTCGTCCTCCTCATCCTCCGTTTCCGCTGAGGGGGAATGTAACCGTTAACCTCAAATCCAAAACGATCAAAACACAGGATACTTACTCTCATCTATTACAATCGATTCCTCTGGTCGATCGTGACTGCCGAAAGAGTGATAGTCTGCGAAACATGGGAAATAACTAAAAAAAAAACTCGTTCCAAATTGATCGTCAAATGAACTTACTACTTCCACTAGAAGAGTTTTCGGCGAAGATATCTTCTGCATCGGACATTGTAACAGATTATGGAAACTTCTACACAAATAAATACCGCAACAAATCTCTTTTTCAGGAATAAAAACGATTACGATGAAACACAGTCGCCAATAAAACTCTCAGGAAACCGAAAAACTAAACTAATGAACACTAAAAAGTCCTGAAAATTCTTTGTTCCTGAATAACCGTGGAAACGAGCACCAGCTTTTGAAAATTGTAACTGACATTCACTCATTGACATCAACAACTGAATCCATTGTAATTGCACAATGATGGCAGCCCGGCGTGCTATGAAATGTTTCAATCCGTTTGTTTTCGCTTTTCTTATTGGATTTTGACAGTTCGTTCGATAGCAAAGCACCGCAGGAGAAAAGTCATGAATCATAACAAAAAATAGAAGACGTCCAATCGATAGCAAAATTGTGATTTTTTTTTTGCGATTTCTACGTGCTAACGCGTTTTAATGGTGTTGATACCAAGTGTAACCATTGCGGACACAATTTCGTCGTAAATATGAAATTTCAGTTTCTACCGCTCGTGCGGTTCGCATCATTGTTCCTGTTCCATATCGCTCTCACCAACGCAGGAGATATAGTGGACATAACGGATACGGTTTTCGGTTCGATGACCGATACCATCCCAGTCGCATACGGTGATTTCAACTCGGACGAACTGTTCGATGTGTTCGTACTGCGAAACAACTTCCGCACGATACAGATCCTGTTTGGGAGCGATGACAAACCGCTGCTCCAGGCAGGACCAAAGTGCGAGTATAAGAACTTTCACATCACCAGCGTCGTACCGGGGGATTTCGATGGGGACGCATACATGGATGTGATGTTTACGGTTCAGAGGGAAGGGGAAAACCAAGGGGTTTACGTCAACTGGGGTGGCTCGGAGTACATGAACTGCACGGGGGAGGATGAGGAGCCGCTGATAGAGATGAGGGGACAACCTCTGGCTCTGGACTACGATAAGGACTTTATCATCGACTTGTTTGGGATGGATGTGGAAAAAGCACGAACGTATTGGATATTCAAGAAACCGAAAGATGGCGTCAGAAAAAAACCCGATGCAATCCGGTTGGATGATAAACATGGAGCTCAACTCAGCGTTCCGCATTCGCACGCTATTATCGATTTAAACAAGGATTTTACGGCAGATCTGTTTCTTACCACTACATCCGGATACGAGGTATGGAAGGGCACGGAAACGGACAAGGAATTCATCTACGATCGCAGGATCGAGTTCCCCGTTGGAAACTATGATGCCCACATAGGTCAGTCGATTTTCCTGGATGCGGAATTGGATGGTAATTTGCTGCAAATCGTTCCGATTTGCTTCAACAAAAACTGCATGAACTCGAGCATTTTAGTCTATCATGGACATCATTTCCACGATCTGCAGATCGATTTCAAGGACGATCACAACGACGTTTGGGGGTTTGTCGTTCCAGATCGCCAGAACTGGGCAACTCAAGTGATAACGCTACGGGGTGGCGATTTTAATCTGGACGGTTATCCGGATCTTCTCGCAACGCTTTCCAAATCCTCCGGCCAGATGCAAACATTTTTGCTGGAAAACGTGCCATGCGAAAAGCTAGCATGTAACCATATGAAGCGAACATTCGTAGTTCGCTGGAAGGCTCTCGCTCCTTTCACGAATGGTACCATTATGGGTTCGTTCTACGATTTCTACAACAACGGAATATTGGATGTCATCTTCGTCGAGAAGGTAGGCAACACTACGCGGCCGGTGGCATTCCGGAATTCACTGGACTACGATGCCAACTTCGTGAAGGTCATCGTCCTGACGGGACTCTCGAACCAGCGAGGTCCAAAAAAGCTCACACCTTTAGGTCGGAAGAAGAGAACTTACGGTTGGTTGTTGAATTTCGACTAAAACGTGAATCAAGTCTCATCAAGATTATCTTTTAGGCACAAATCTTCCCGGTCCTCGCATCGAGTATAACACTACCACCCAGGATGGCGACCCGCAACATGGTGCCTCAGCACAGCTACCTCAATCCGCTTACTTTTCTCTCCATCTACCGTACACGACCTTCGGCCTGGGTCGGACGCCAAACTTTGTCGATTCGCTAACCGTCGGTCTGTCGAACCACTCTCGCACCTGGACCCAGCTGATTCCGAACTCGCAGATGATTGTCGTTCCCCGGCCGATCGATGAAGCTGACAAGTGGAAGGCGCAGCTCTTCGTCACCCCTAGCAAGTTGATTCTGATGAGTGTCGTTGCACTGGGCGGAATCTGTTTGGTAATACTGCTCTTGATTCTAATACTTTATGCCAAGGAAAAGCGCGAGGATCGGATTCAGAGGTCACTGGAAGCACACCGGTTCCACTTTGATGCGATGTGAGCTTGAAGCAGCAAGAGGGAAGGTAAATGTTCTGCGATATTTAATTCTACATTTTATCTAGACTTTTTATTAATTATTTGTGAATGTATATGTGTGTGTTGAGCTCCCTTTTTTTTCGAATAATTTATTATTTTGGACGGCACTGAGTAACGTTGATGATAAAGTCACCAGTTTTTTGGAACTAATATGCTAATAATCAAATAGTAATAAAAATTTCACCGGAAGCCGGAAGTAGTATCATTTTTGAGAGAATCCTTTCGTTAGATTAGTATGCTATTCTTGGACGAGCTGGTGGAAGAGATTTGGAGAAAACGGTATAGGCAAGGTGCATTGCAATCAGGAATGGCCCAAGCGCAGGACCCGAAAATTCCGGCCCGACAAGTATTTTAAATATATCAAGTTTTCAACAGATGATTTTTGTGCACGCAGGTGCCTCGCAGTTGCACACTCCGTTCATAACCTTCGGCGGACAATTGAAACAGTTTCACGAGTGTTTATAGCGGGGTATCCACACTTGTGCAATTAAACCAAAGGCAATGCGGATAAACGATGAAAGCTTTTTGTAAATGGGTACTAAGATAAACGGTTGTTACTTGATACTCACTTCGACGCTGTTCGCTTCCGTTTACAACCGCATGGTCCGATTTGCCTCTGGCGCATACGTCACCAGCCCAATTCCGACGATTATGGCTGAAGCTGGTACATTAACATTCGACCTCCTGACACTACAATGTCTAACTCGTGCTGAAATTCGCATGATGGGGAAGAACCATTGGAATGTTGGCCTTTCTGTAGCTTATGCAGATTTTTGACGTATAACTGTCAAACATCGCTGTGCACATCCGACTTGATAATCAAAGTTGGAAAGAAGTCAAGTCACGTATTATATGGGACGTTAAACGACAGGTAAAGGCAGGATATGCCGCGGTTATTGTGCGTCCCATTCCAGAGGAATTACTAGCAACCGGTTCAATCGTGCTACAGTTATCTACACCGACGGATCTAAGCGTTACAATAATGTAGAAGCAGGCGTGTTAAGCGATAACCTTCGAAAATCAATAGGCCTTCCATCACATTGTAGCGGTACACATTACCAACATACCTACATTGTAGGTACATCCAACGAACTACTCATATTGTCAGATTCGGCCAGCTGCCTTCCGGCCATCAAGACAGCATCCCTGGATTCAAGAAATAGAGAACCTACTACGAAATCGTCCAAAACACCTTTGCTGGTCCTGTTCACTCCGGCATTCGTGGCAACGTAGAAGCAGATTGACTCGCAGCTGAAGCTCGGAATAATCTGCCACCTGACGTCACTATACACTAGGGGTCTCCTTTAGCTCAGTCGGCAAAGGCGCAGCTACAAAGCAACACTATGCTGGAGGTATTTGGGTTCGATTTCCGGTCTGGTCTAGGAATTTTTCGACTCCCTGGGCATAGGGTATGATTGTACTTGCGACACAATCATACTAATGCAAAAAATGGCATCGAATGCTCCCATTTTATAACTGTGGAAGTGCATTTAGAACACTAAGTTGAGAGCAAGCTACTTGTGACAACACTAAGCTTGAAACGCTATGAAAGAAGAAAGAAGCAGACGACACTATCCCCCGGAAAGATGTTATGAAAGCAATGAACCTAAAGTTCTGTCCATTTAGAATCCGGAATCACTTATTTTGTTTCAGCGGCACGGAAAGTGACCGCTGCAAGAATTCTTTCACAGCGGTTTGTTTAACTAGGCGCCTACTTTCTGTGGTATAAATTTCACGGTGTTTCGTGCAGTGAGTCAAAAGTTATTCCAGATGGAAGCCGAGAGGAGGGAAAAAATTCTGCGCACCCAGTTTGATAATCCAACGTGGTCCGCAATAAAAATCGCAAAAAACGTTGAAAATAGCCAAATCAACCGTGTATGATGTGCTCAAACGTTTTAGGGCGAGAGAGCGTGGATCGAGTGCCTCAAGGTAAGCGTCGTAGTGGAACATATGACCGCAAGCTGAACCAGAAGGTGTTGAGAACCGTCAGAGCAAACCCTGGACTATCAGATAATAAAATCGCACAAAAATACGCTGCTGCTCGCAGTACCGTTCGAAGAATTCGTTTGCGGGCAGGATATCGTTCTTCCTTGGCTGTATGCATTCAACGCATAATATGAGCCTGGAGTTTCTGGCAGGAGTGAAACCCTTACAGAACCGCTTCTGGGAGCTCTCATCTAGAATATCGATCAAGTGTGGAATCAGTAACAACCTTGTGATTGAAAACTTCGAAGAAATGCTCGAATTGAGTACCCAGTCTAGATTCTTGCGAATCTATATTAACTATATGTCATCCGATATTAGTCTTCCTTGCTATAATTCTCGTAGTGTACGCTTCACTTATCGCAGTTCCTGCATTGATTATGATCTCTCCATGAAACAGGCTATTCAAGGAGATCCAGATCAACTTCGACCTATTTTAATTCCCTATATTTTTATTGAAAAGTACCAACATGTCAATTGCAATAGAAAAAAATCCACTGATGGGTCGCGCATTGATGGATCCACTGGATTCGGTGTCTTCTATGAATACTTATCTGCCTTCCGGAAACTTCAGGAACCTTGTTCCGTATATGTTGCTGAGCTGGCAGCAATCAATTTCGCATTGGGGATGATTTCCGACATGCCCAGAGACCATTATTTCATCTTCTCGGATAGTCTCAGTTCTATTGAGGCCCTCCGGTCGATGAAAACAGTGAAGCAGTCATCTTACTTTCTTTCAAAAATAAGGGAGCAGATGTGTGGGTTTGTCGAAAGATCATTTAGGATTACCTTTGTATGGGTCTCCTCACATTGCTCAATTCCAGGCAATGAGAAGGCGGACTCTCTAGCAAAGGTGGGCGCAAAAGAAGGCGAGATTTTTGAAAGAAGAATTTCACATGATGAATTTTTCCCATTAGTACGTCAGAGTTCTCTTCAAAGTTGGTGAAACGATTGGACAAGTAATTCTCTTGGGCGGTGGTTACATTCCATTATTCCAAATGTTTCGTCGAGATCGTGGTTCAAAGGTCTGGATGTAAGTCGCGGTTTCATTCGTTTGATGTCAAGACTTATGTCCAACCACTACTCGCTGGACGCACATCTCTACAGAATTAACCTCGTCGATAGCAACATATGTAGGTGGGGAACCGGTTATGATAACATCGATTACGCAGTTTGGTATTGCCCGGATAATGATGCCTCCAGAGCACGACTTGAATACCCTAGTGGCCCAAGGTAGACAACCCTTCCGCGAGGTAAGAGATGTTTTTGGAATGCGAGATCTTCCCTCCATGCAAGCGATCTACGAATTCCTTTGTTTGTCTGACCTCAATGTGTAAAGTCATCACCCCCCTCCACTCCACGCTAGTAAATTCCCCGCCATTATGTCCCAGCTATACTTTCCTCTTGTTTCCGTGCTACTTTTACCTGCCCAGCAAGCTATTGGTTAATCATCTGCGCCTAGCTCCTGAAATGGGCTATAGGAACAAAGGACTTGATTGCAGCCGCAGCCATGAGCAGCAATTAGTAACTTTAATAAGCTACCTGCCTAGTCCCTTCCAAGCGATAATGTGACCCATTAACCTCGGGCCAGCCACGAGTAATTGGTGCCCCACTCTATAACACCATAAAGCAAATAATTGTAAGTTACTAAATTGAATATCGGCTTCGCAAAGTGTCACACACGTCTTAGCCTTACAAATAAACGAACTGAGTAAAAAAAAAGGATATCGTTCTTATCGAGCCAGCAAGCAACCAAACAGAACGTTGAAGTAAAGTTTCGTCACCAAAACTCGAGCTCGGAAATTGTACCAGCAGGTTTTAACGAAGTACCGAGGATGCCTGCTCATCGACGATGAAACCTACGTCAAAATGGATTTCGGACAGCTTCCTGGCCAAAAATTCTACATGGCGACGGCACGAGGAGATGTTCCTGCGAAGTTTAAGTTTGCTTTTATGGACAAATTTGCCAAAAAACTGATGATTTGGCAAGGGATATGCAGCTGCGGAGCAAAGACCTCAATGCCTCAAAAACCGCGTACTACCTTTCATTAAAGCCCCTAAAGGTCCCGTGAAGTTTTGGCCAGATTTGCGGAGTTGCCACTTTTGGGGTAGCCGGGAAGTCATCCAGTGGTACCGCGATAATAACGTAGATTTCATCGATAAAAACATAAATCCACCCAACTGCCCGCAGTTCCGGCCCAGCGAGAGATTTTGGGTAATAATGAAGCGGGAGCTTAAGAAAAGTGGAAAAACGGCTCGGGACGCCTCTCAGATGACCAACATGTGAAACAAATGTGCCAAGGAAGTTGACTCCGGAGGTGTGCAGCGTTTGATGGGAGGAATAAAAAAGAAAGTGCGAATTTTCATTACAAACGAAGAGAAATGATTTGTATTGATATTTTTTTCTCAAAGTACAGTGAATTACCTTTGTTTTGATGTATTAAACTTATTTGTACGTCAATCCGTTTCAGAGATACAGATGATTTTATTATTCCGGATTCTAAATGGAGATAGCTTTATAGCCTAGTTAAAAAGCAAATAAGCTTCAAAAATCAGTATTTGACATTTTGTTGTCAAAATCCGCAAGGAACTTATGTATTGTGCAATGAAATATCCCAACCGAAATCTGATCGAAAGCCCCCTCGAAACAGCATCTGCTGACAGGGCTGTGCACTTGGCCGAGTTAGCGAACGGTTGCAGTAAAATAAACTGTGACCCTCCTGTGGCCCCACGCCGCTTGTCCACTAAATCCCATCCCTACCTCTCCATGGTGCCGACTGGGGTATGAAACCCCGGTGGGACCTTGAAACTCGGAACATGGAACTGCAAATCGCTCTGCTTCCCAGGTTGCGATAGAATAATCTACAACGTGCTTCAACCACGAAACTTCGAAATCGTAGCACTGCAGGATCTTTGCTGGACAGGAGGGAAGGTATGGAAAAGCGAGCATCGAGCGCCTACTTTTTACCAGAACCACACATAACCAACGAGCTGGGCACCGGCTTTGTAGTGCTGGGCAAAATGCGTCAACTCGTGATTGGATGGTTTCCAATCAATGGTGAGAATGTACAAGCTGAGGATCAAGGGCCGTTTCTTCAACTACAGCATCATCAAAGTTCACTGTTCCCACGAAGGGACGACGAAAAAGAAGCGTTCTACGCGGCCAGTGTATGATGGTTGCCGCGGCGGGACGTAAACGTCGTCATTAGTGACATGCACGCTCAGGTAGGACGTGAGGCAATGTACTTGGGTAATTGGGTCGTACAGCCTGCATATCGCATATAACGATAACGACCAACGTGAACTTTGCGGCCTCCCGTGGTTTAGTAGTCCGAAGTACTTTCTTTCCCCGCAAGCACATCCACAAAGCCACTTGGAGATCACCTGGCCAACGAACAGCGACCATGTTCTAATGGACGGTAAATCCTTCTCCGCTATCATCAACCTACCGCAAAGGGAATATAGACTCGGACCACTACCTAATTGCAATATGTATGAATGTACTCTCGACGGCGTACAAAACGCGTTGAATTCGGACGCTGCGACCTAACGTTGGGCTACTACGAGAAACCGGAGTTGCCCAGGAATACGTGCATCAGCTGGAAGCAGCCCTACCTACGGAAGAGTAGCTTGGCACAGCTACTCTTCAAGATGGCTGGAGATATATTCGAATCGCCATTGGTAGCACTACAAGAGGTATGGAGCAATGGAGACACTGTATCGTGCTACGACACACGCTAATTCTACGAGCAGATGAACAGATCGGGTAATCTTCTCACACATGAGTGCGAGGTGATCGAATGGTGGAAGCAGTACTTTGACGAGCACCTTAACACCAATATTACAGCAAATGAAGGTGGCACGATAATGAATCTAGGAACACGCGCAGAAGATGGCAGGATTCCGACTCCAACCGTCCAGGAAGTTGAGGAAGAAATTGATCGGTTGGAAAACAACAAAACTGCTCGTGTTGACCAACATCCAAGCGAGCTAATAAAATACGGTGGTGAAGCATTAGCGAAAGCGCTGCACTGGGTAATTACCAAGATTTAGGAAGAAGCGCATTTACCGGAAAATTGGATGGAAGGTATCGTGTGTCCATATCTATAAGAGCTACTGAGCACCGCCTGTTATTATTTGCAAAGAAGTCCGTGGCGCAGTACCAAAATCCATGGGTGTCTGCGCTACTACGGATCAGATTTTCGCGATTCGGCAAGTGCTGCAGACAAGTCGCGAATATAACCTGCCTACGCATCATCAATTTCAAATCAGCTTACGACACAAACGATCGAGACCAGCTATGGCAGATTATGCACGAATAAGGATTTCCAGCAAAACTGACGCGGTTGGTCAAAGCAACGATGGATCGAGTGATTTGTGTCGTCCGAGTCTCAGGGGCAATCTCGAGTCCCTTCGAATCTCGGAGAGGGTTACGGCAAGGTTATAGATTGTCATGTTTGCTATTTAACATTGCATTGGAAGGTGTGATTCGAAGAGCGGGAATAGTCACGACTGGTGCAATCTTCAGAAAGTCAGTCGAACTTTTCGGCTTCGTTGATATCGTAGCACGCAACTTTGAGATGATGGCGAAAACGTACATCAGACTTAAGGCTGAAGCTAGTAGGATTGAGCTTGTCAATCCTTGAAAACAAAACACATGAGGACAACAGGCTCACGAGAAGACAATGTTAGCCTTCCCCTACGGGTTCAAATCAGTGGTGATGAAATCGACGCGGTAGACGAATTCGTGTATTTGGGCTCATTGATGGCCGCCGATAACGACACCAGCAGAGAGATATAGAGTTTTTAAATAGGGATTTCCTAACTTTGTTAAATGCGGCCATATTGTGTAAGCTACAAGTGTCAAATGAGCTGTCATTTATTCAGTGTGTCTTTCCAAATTACTCTGGAGAGTTATAGCGCCCAACAACACGTGCAAATGATAAAATTGTGTTATCAAAATAAGTGTTCGAGAATTCGAGGAAACTGGTTCGGTAAAAGGTCAACCACCACCACCACCAACCACCGGAGAACCCGCGGCAGCCGATTCCGCGCCGCGCACAAGAACATGGCCTCTCGCAGACTTCAACTTGGCGAATTTTGCATCGAGACTTGGGTCTGCTTCTATAAAAGATCCAATTCACCCAGGAGCTCAAGTTTAACGATCATAGACAGCGCCGTGTGTTCGCTGTTTGGGTTTTTGGGCAGTTGAAAACAGACCCCGGTTTTGTCCGAAAAAACCGTCTCCAGCGACGAGGTCCATTTCTGGATGAACGGGTATGTGAACAACACATGGTCCACCAAGTGGCAATGCATCCCCAGAGAGTCACTATTTGGTGTGCATTTTAGGCAGGAGGTGTCATCGGTCCGCTGCCGAGGCCATCACCGTCAACGGAGAGCGATGATACAGGTCGATGATTATCGACTTCTTCTGGCCTTAACTGGACGATATAGATGTGAACGATAGGTGGTTCCAACAGGACGGTGCAACGTGCCACACGCCGCACGAAACAATCGATATTCTGCATGAGCGAATTCGGGGCATGGTTATTTCGCGCGGCGATGTAATCTGGCCACCAAGATCGTGTGATTTAACCCCGCAAGACTATTTCTCGTGGGGTTATGTTGAGTCGCAGGTCTATGCCAATAAGCCGCAAACCACCGATGGCCAAAGCTAACATAACTCTAGAAATCAACGAGATTCAGCCCGATTTTGGCGCCAGGGTAATGGAAAATTGGACCTCTCGAATGCACGCCACAAAGCGAAGCCGAGGCGGCCATTTAAACGATGTCATATTCCATACATAATAGTATTGATAGGCCTTTCAAACAAAAAATAAATCTCGTCGATATCTCAAAACACAGTTTGTTTTATTCAACTTTGAAGATAGGAAACGCTTAATGGAAAACCCTACACTGAGGAAATAATTCATTCGAAGTTCATACGAAATGCTTATGGATTTTAACCACAAGAATTTACTTTGAACATCATACGATAGCACTATGAAAGCATGCCTTAGATATCGTGTATGAATTTGAAATATATTGCTATGGTTTCCATAGATGTGTCGTATGAAAATAGTACATTATGAATATGAAATTCATATTTCATTCGTATGAATTGTGAACGAATGAAATACGGAATATAATCATGTGAACTATGTTATCCATCATAAATATTTATGTTCTTTCAGATTTTAATTTTCTTTTGAATAAATTTAGCTAAATAAAAAAAACAATCCTAAATTGGATTGCTTGTTTGATTTAGCAAAAAAATAAATCATGCCGACTATTGGACATATATTTTTTTATCGTGTCGATTGGTTTGGCGGGCGGGGCGGGCGGCCCCCCCCCCCCGCCCGGCGCGGGCGGGCGGGCCGGCCCGGCCCGCCCGGCGCGGGGCGGGACGGTGATAAAGAAGAAAAAAAATATATATTATATATATAGATTGTTAGTTTGCGTCGCGCCGCCGCGCCCCCCCCCCCCGCCGCACCCCCCAGCTCGGCGCGCCGCTCATGAGCGCGCGACCGCGCGGCCATACTGTATTCGTTCCCCCCCCGACCCCGCGCTGCGCCCCACACCCCACTCTATAATTTTAATAAATAAAAAAAAAACAAAACCAGACCGAAAATTTTTTTTTAAAAAAACAGTGGGTTTTTTTTCCCCCCCAAACCGGCAACCTTCCCCCCGGAATGTTGGGGCCGGCGCAATGTTGTTGGGCCGCCACCTTGTTTTACCCTGAAAAACCCCCGCCCCCGTTCCCACCAAACCCGGGGGGGTTTTTTTCATACAAGGTGAACCAATGAAAATCATAGTAGTTTCGTATGAAATTCAAACGCGCTTCATAAGAAAAGTATAATTGACACGTGCACCCTCCGCAAACTCGTCTACGCCCATATGACACTGTGCTATTCCTCAGTGTATACAAATATGCTGCACAGCCGCTTTGACTCCAAGAACGCTAAGATCGAATAAAGTTCGCCGAACTATAAAGTTGACCATCTACAAGACACAAATTAGAACGGTAGTCCTCTACGGCCACGAAACATGGTCATTGCTCGTGGAGGAATGACCTTAGTGTCTTCGAACGGAAGCGTTACGTGCGATCTACGGTGGAGTGCAGATGGAAGACAGAACGTGGAGGATGCGAATGAACCACGAATTGCATCAGTTGCTGGGAGAACCTGCCATCGTTCACACTGCTAAAATCAGTCGACTGCGTTGGGCTGGGCATGTCGTAAGAATGTCGGATGACAGCCCAGTTAAAATGATTCTCGATAAAGATCCGACAGGCACAAAAAGAAGTGGCGCGCAACTTGGCTAGATCGATTAAGTAGAAGGCGACCTGCGGACTCTTCGCTGACTGCGAAGCTGGAGAAGTGCAGCCATTGAAGGAATACAATGCAGACAACTTCTGTATACAGCAGAAGCCACCTCGGGCTTGGTCTTCTTCTTCTTTGTTGTTTTTACGGGATTTTAACCCTAGGGATCATTAGTGCCGGAGCGGGCTTGATCTGATTGTAAGGGATCCGACTGTCCTAGCAGTCATCAATATTCTGAATTTATGTAACGCCTTCAGGTGAATTGCTGCTCCGTGTATTTTTTCTTATCTTTTATCTCTCTCTCGAAAATTTACCTCGCTATTTCAAATTGATAAATCTCGATTGTTAGTGAATGAACATCAAATCGAACTAAATCAGATTGCTCACAGCAAGTAAGCATACAAACTAATGTGATTTAATATCCAATATCTAATACAGATTCTGAGTTATATCAATTCTAAATTTTGAGGTAATGGCTGCCGTCGAAAATACTTCAGCGTAAGCCCTTAAGCAAAAACCAAAATGCCTTGGCAAAGAAAAAGTTTTGTCGTCGATGAAAATTGTACATGAAAAATGTCATGACATTTTGTTCCGTTGCCAGTTTGCTTTTATGTGTCTTTCGTATGGTTTTATTGATTGATATTGCTACGTTCGAAGGATCTTATCAGCCGATATCCACATGTCGTTTAATCTTTAATTGCCCATGCCCTTGATCCTATTATAACAATCGTTTCATTCCTATCATCTTGTCTCAGTCCTGTAGTAAGTCATCACCGATTAAAGTAAGTCATCAGAATGAAGAAAAAAAACATCACACGAAGACAAGTTGGATTACTCCTGAAGTTGACATTTAGTATTTTACGATAGTAATTGCACAGTACAATAATTACTTAAGCATACCAGCGACAGCGGTTTCCAATAAGTTTGCCTCCCTCAGTCATTCTAAACCGGAGTTAGTAACACCATCAGGGCCGTCAAAACGCATGCATCGGCCTCCTTGGTGGTCCAGTAGCGTGGTGCATTTGCGCTGCCATTGGCAGCAGAGGAACCGATTTCACTGGAACCCGCAGCCGTTTCACTAAAGTCTATAGCTGATAAAGATTGAGATCGAACGCGAACCTCGAAGGTAGCGCAAATCCGGTAGCAAACACTGTTCGCCATGTACCGATGGAATGATGATCGCTGCGAACGTTCACTCGAATCTGGGGACGATTGCAGCAGGATGTGCGTTCCCGGTACGAAATGGTCGCCCACCGTTGAACCATCCGGTAGAAATTGACACGATTCTGGAAAGCGTAAGTCGAATGTCAAAATGAGTAAAACAAAAATCAGCTCGGAATAACTCACCGATTGGTAACGGTTGACCATGGTCCAAAACCGAGCGTATCTTCTCCACCCGGGCGTTGTAGTATGCCGTAGTCCACACGGTGTCGTCTGCCGTGTTGACAGCGCAAGTGCTGCTCAACGTTTGATTAATTTTGAATCGCACCCATCCTTTAATCATTGAGCTCTGGAGAGATGGAGCACAACTTTCGCAGAAGCAACCGAAACTATCCCCGGCAAAGAAGACTTCTGGCAGCATTAGAGTACGCTTGAATCCCATCACTAATTTAAGGTATTCGCAATCCTTGTTCTCGACGACGCTCAACATCGACGAAGAGGATACCGAGTTTGTGCGAGAAGACCGCATTTGATCGTCAGCAAATTCGACGATGGTCGCACGGCGGCTCGTCGAAGTACTAGTAACCGTCGAAGATTGCGGTGCCGGAGGTTGATGTTCCGGTGCCGTTGAACAGGAAGCCTGCAGAGGCAGTCCTAGCTTTGCACGATTATTGGCAATCGTGTTGCTGTCTTCCTCCACTTCGGATTCGTTGAGTTGAATGTTGAAGTCTATGTTTCCCTCCACATCTTCCAAATAGTTTGGATCAGTGTTGTTCTCTTGAGAAGCTTGAGTTGCAACCGGTGGATTGACCCCATTTGGCTGAACATTACTTGTGCTACTCGAACGGTAGTCTTCAAAGCCTTCATCATAGTTGACCGATTGGGACATTTCCCCTCCCCGGTTGCTGTCAAAGCTCCCTTGTAGGGCGTTGAAACGATGAGTACTTTGGCTCCGCTGAATGTTGAGATTCGTAGAATGTTGTAGCTGTAGCGAGTCCCGCAGACAACTGTAATGAAATCACGCGGTTAGAGGCAGACCGAAAATTAAAAACATTTGATATATTTACCACGAATTTGTGAGATCTTGATTCCTTGCCTCGTTGGCCGTACGATTTTTGATCGATATATTCATCAGTAAATTTTCGGAAACGCTATCCATGACGGAGCGGCTCCTAAAATGAAAGCAAACGAGTATTATGATCCGCTATTTCTCACACGCTCAGTTTTGAATAAACACAATCTTACATAGCAGATGGACCCGGATTTGAAGCGCAGGCAGCTGCATCGGTTTCCTTTTCGTGAACTTCCAAATCTGCCTTCTCACACTGGGGGATATTTTCCACTTCTGCCGCTGAAGTACCAGAGCTACCAGCAATGATCGTTCCAGCTGGCATAGCTGCCAGTTCTTCGTTAATTGGGCTTCCGGTTTTGGCATCGCCATTGACGATTGAAATCTTTTCGCATTTGCCATAGATGTCGAATACCGGATAAATGTGATGAGGCAATCCTACCGCCAAATCATCCAGCTGAGTTTGACCGAAAGCAATGCTCAAGTTTCCTGCATGAGTCAGCGTCAACGTAATGATCGTTCCGACTTGAATTTGCTCAAAAATTTCCGCATATTTGGATTGAGTCTTATTGCCGTTGATGTTTATGTAATCATGCGTAGCTATCCAACAAGGTCTCCGGAACAAGATAGCCGATGTTGGGAATGGAAATTGATGGGTTCCGGGGCATACACCCAAAGCACCAACAGCAATGGTCCCCTTCCACTTGGGGTTGATTTGAGATACTTTAATGCTGACACTGTGACCTTTGCAGAGGGGCTTTGATAGACAGACCACCCCATTATGGTAAGATTGAATTCGTGAAGCGGATTTTTTATCTTCAAACAGCTGAATACTCTTACCGTGAAATTCGGAGAACTCGAACGACAAACTATCGGAGTCGATTGACTCCAGCATGGAGTCCTGCTTGTTTAATGGATCCAGCCCAAGTTCGAGCGAATCCTGAAGCCGAAGACTACAGGGCCTAAGGGGAGACGATGGCCCTTGAGATGAGATCACTTGAACGGCCATCGTGGAACCCATCAGTTCCACAACTGCGAATATATCCTCCGAAACGTTCTGGAAACTAATGTTCATATCCTCGGAATTTAGCAAGATCTTGAGGGTGCGTGATGCAGTCAGTTCTATAGCGATGCGATCTCCCACTCTGAGCCAGTCTAGCGAGGCGAGAGATTTCTGAAGCAAAGTTGAATTGTAACGTACCTCGTTACTACTGACATACCAAACGTTGGCAGGAATTCTTTTCATACTAATGGGAATGTTTTTTCGAACATGTTCATCCGAGAGATTCAGATCAGTTACCCCAATTTTCAAACTTCCAGCGTAGAGAGGATTTACCTCGGTGATCTTGATTTCAAATGTTTCACCTACGACGAGCGGTCGTTCGGAAAAGACCAAGCAATGCGAGAGAGCGGCGTTAGTACAGCGGGAAGCCAAGGTCCAATTCTGCATAAGGGTCACATTTCCAGAAATACAAGACCAACGATGCTTGGCCTCCAGTGCCGGTTGTATGACAGAGGTTGCTTGCAGACTTTGTGAGTTCTCACTGATTGCGTAAGGAGCACGAATGTCCGGCTGCGGGCTTGTAATACTGACCTGAGCACACTGGCCGTACAAATCAATGACGGCATACAGATTCGGAGCTTTGCATTCATAATACGGACCTTGATCTACACCGTTTATGAAGAAATGTATGTTATCCACGTTGCGCATGACTCCAACGCGCGATCCCGCCGTAAGAGTATCCAAATCGAACGGAAGATCGTTTCGGATGGTTACTCCGTTGCGCATCAAAGTAGTGCCGGAAATCATTATAGTATCGTGTTCGAGATCGGTTGCCGTACTTGGCAGACTCAGTTCGTCCGGTCGGATTCCGGTCACGCCTATCTCGATGCTGCCATTCCACTGATCTACCACTGTTTCGAGCACAATTTCGAAAAGTTCCCTTTGACGAAGCGGTCGATTACTGAATACTATTGAGTCATTAAATTCAGCCAATGCTTTCGGACGACATGCCGTCAAGCCACCATTTGAGATTCGAGCATTTTTGCCATGAATGGAATGGAACTTCAGCTTTGGTTCGCTACTAAATAGAGTTGTATTGGAAATGGTAGAATTGCCCGTATCCGGAGTTCCACACTCTGACGTATCTACTATGCTTGCTTGGGCAGCTTGGCCGTATAGGTCAATAACACCATATACCTTTTCCGGTACATTTGAAGCAGCCGGTCCCTGATCGACTCCATTTACCCAAAAGTGTAGAGTACCATCGTCTTTTCGAACCACTCCAACACGATCTCCAACTTGCAATCGGTCTAGATTCTGTCCATACTGCTCGATCACTGTCATGCCGTTGTGCATAACGCCGTTGCCGGTCATCATCCACGTTCCAGAACGAACATTTGTCATGGTGAATGGGAAATCTAGCTCCGTTGGGCTGTGCGTTGTGACACCCATTTCAACCGATCCGGCCCACTTGGTGACTACCCTTTCCAATCGCACTTGGAACATTTCGTTAGGCCTTAGAGGTCGTCTAGTAAGTACCACTCCGTTGTTAAAATCATCCGAAGCATTGGGACGCAAAGCCGTCCTGCCACTATGCGTCACACTAGCATGAGATCCACACATAGGATGAAACAGCAGCCGATCCGAGTGACCGAAATCGACTTCAGGACTTGGTGGAATCAGTTCTTGTTCAGTAACGGGTAAACTCATAAGGTTGTTCCGCCTAGTGACTAGGTTTTGTTGCTCCCGTTCGTCTCGATCAACTATCGTAACTTTGATCGTCATTCCGTACAGATCAATTACGCCCCATAATGTTTGGGCAACTCTTGTAGCCGCGACACCCTGATCGCGTCCATTGATGTAATAGTGTAGATTACCGTTAGATTTGCGCATCATACCAACGCGATCTCCTTCCCTTAGTTCGTCAAGATTGAACTCTCCGTATTCCCTTCGAGTGCCTTTTCCATTCGTCAGAATACCACAGCCAGACATCATGATGGTTCCGCTTCGAAGGTTTGTCATCGTAGCAGGGAACTGCAATGCCGACGGACAGTGTGTGGTCACACCGACCTCAATCGATCCGGACCATTTATCCACCAGTCGATCAATCCTTATTTCAAACAATTCGTTATCTCTCAAGGGCCGATGAGTCATAACAACGCCGTTGTTGAATTCATCTAGCGGGCGCCGCCTTTCTGCTGTTCGACAATTTGCACTAAGCTTTACCAGTGATCCGCATCGTGTGTGAAATCGTAGTTTATCATTGGGATCCATTCCATCCGAACCGGCCCCGGATCCGGAAGGACCCCCACCATTAGCATTAGCACTGATCGACATTTCCACCGACATTGCAATGTCTATGTTTTGGGAAATCTGCGTGCTTTCATTGCTGTATTCCAGACTGTCAGACGGGCAGATCGAAACCTGCACGCACTTACCGTACAAATTTACTAAAGCATAGACATTTTTAGGAATGTCCACCGCGGCCACATTCTGCGATTCTCCATTCACGTAGAAAATCAACTCCCCCTGAGCCGTCCTCACCACACCTACTCGATCTCCCTCACCGAGCTTGTCGAGATCCGATCCATAGTATTCCATCAGGGAAAGACCATCCTTGAGCACCGAAATTCCGGACATCACCCATGTGCCATTGCGAAGCTTGGTGGCGCACGGCGGTAGTTCCGTCGCTTCCGGGTTGATTGTAGTGACACCAATCTCGATGCTTCCACTCCAGGCGTGGATCTAGGTTGACAAAGAAAGAAGAAGAAAGTATCAATGTGGCAGTCTGATGGGCCAAACATTATATATCTTTATATGGGTTATTCCACCCGAAGTGTCCAAACCACTGGTAGTCAACCTTCTGGGATTTGAGGAATTGTTCATCAAGCGTCTATTTAAAAAAAAAAACCTGTTTTTGTAGCGGTTGGATCACCCCTCGTTTCATGGAACCACGCCCTTTTTGTTGTTCATTTCTGTCTCCCTGATTATAATATCAAAAAATAATCTGCAACATGTTGGTTGGCGTTTGAAGGAATTTATTCGAAAAATGCGAGCAGTTTTGGGTGGCAGTATGGCCAAAAATACTATTTTTTAAACAAAAAAAAAAGCATTTTTCGTTTAATTATTTCGTCCTGATTGCAAAAATACCTATTCCATCGTGTTTCTCGAATTGTTAACAAAGAAATAATTTTAAATCTCAAGGTCTTTGGAACCGTTCTTGTGATACAGCTATTTGAATGTCTACAGGAAGTAGAATGCTATATATTAGGAAGCTGATGTTCGACATTGGCGAAGTTCTTCGGTGTTATCCAACGGTGCAAATGCAAGCTAGTCTGCTAACTGAACCGCTGCCAGCAACTAAATTACGGCAACTAAGAGAGGGGATTGGCATCAGGCTATTTCACGTTGACTCCCCAAGTATATAGAGTTACGCTTTGTTTCTAAGTAACAATCTGGAAACAGTTTTCTATTTTGAATGAAGCTCATTCTTTCTCTTAACAACTAAACACCTTTACCACGTCACTAAGTCTCCGTTTCTAGTCTTTTCGGATTATCCGTTTAGCAGAGAACATATTCAGTCGTGTTCTATGTTAATTTTCGGGCGGAACTATACTGCAGTTCCACGCATAACTGTCCCATGTTCTATGCAATTCTTATGGGCGGTGGGCGGTGGGACAGTTAGGCGTAGAACGGAAGTATACATCTTCCCACAGATAAGCAGTGTAGCCTCTGTTTCCACACTAAAAATAGCCGTCTCGCTGCATAAACTGCCAACAGAACCATCCAGCAACGACAAAAAATTTCCGGAGCCTGAAAGAAGAAGCAGAATATTGAAGCAGATGAAACCGGAACGAGTTCTGAATGGGGAAGCGTAAAAGGCTTTCCCGATATTGTTAACCTAGTATCCAGAGCTCAAGAATGAGTCGAAATTGGGGGATTTGAAGACAGCTTTGCATGAAAACACTAGAGCTAAACTGAAACTGAAGCAGTTTGAAAGTTCCGGTGGCAATGAAAGTGTAGACACACAAATTATGACTATATTAGAAGGCAGGTTGAACAAAGGGAATAAAGATGGATATGAAAACTCAGCGGATTAAAGCGAGCCTTTAAATTATGTTCTAGAGGAAACATTCATACGGTATTCATAGTAAACGGTGTTTCAATCAAAATTTGGTCGACTTAAATTGGACGCATTTCCTTTCATCGTGAATTTAAAAAATTTGGACAACCCCTCATTTTGAAGATGTGCGCGTTTAGCATCATGCGTCTATTTTGATTTTAAGATTATCACTTCAGTTATCAAAATGTCGTCGAAGGAAGAGAAGCAACGCATCAAAATTTTGCACGTGCATGGCGAAAATCCAAACTACTCTCACGCCAAGTTTGCGAAATTGTTGAATGTGGCTAAATCAACTGTTACCAACGTATTAAAAGTGTTCCGTGAACGTTTGTCGACAGCCAGGAAAGCTGGATCGGGGGGAAATCGAAAGCCGAAGGCCACAGCGACGACAAAAAGAGTTGCCCGCTGTTTCGAGCGGAACCCCAACCTCTCCGACCGAGATGTCGCAAAGAAGCTGCGAGTGGCGCCTTCAACCGTGGATAGAGCTAAAAAACGAGCTGGACTGTCGACTTACAAGAAAGTGGTGACTCCAAATCGCGTCGGCCAAAGCACGATCGCGAAAGTTGAACACGACGATACTGACGAAGTTTGATTGCGTGGTACAGGACGATGAAAGTTACGTCAAGGTAGATTTTAAACAGCTTCCTGGACAGGAATTTTATACGGCAATCGGACGGGGAAAAGTGGCAGATATTTTCAAGCACATTAAACTGTCAAAGTTCGCGAAGAAATATCTGGTGTGGCAGGCTATCTGTACCTGTGGCTTGAAGAGCAACGTTTACATTACGACCATCAACCAGGAAATTTATCTGATCGAGTGCCTACAAAAACGTCTACTGCCTTTCCTGAAGCGACACAATTGTTCCGTTTTATTTTGGCCGGATTTGGCATCTTGCCATTACGGAAAAAGGCCATGGAGTGGTATGCTGCCAACAACGTTCAAGTGGTGCCCAAGGACAAGAACCCTCCCAACACGCCAGAGCCCCGCCCAATTGAACAATATTGGGCCATCGTCAAGCGGAACCTTAAGAAGACTCAAAAAGCTGTTGTGAGCGAGAAACAGTTCAAGGCAAACTGGCGTTCTGCGGCGAATAAAGTGGACAAGGAGACTGTTAAAACCACTGGGCACTAGGTCCGATACCATCGGAAACAGCGGAACGGAAACGTCAACGGGTGATTGACAGCTCATCTTCTAACAATTCGAGAAATTTGTTATCCTAGTTGTGCATTTATTTCATATTCTAAGTTGTGGTGAAGCTCTTAAATCTACCTTAAATACTAGCTAACTCTATAGGTAAGCAGTATATACTTATATCTATCAAATTTGTTACTTAAAACTACGATTTCACGAGTGTGTTTTGGTTAAGCGACTCTGCGCACACATTTTCTGCAGCCAGATAGGAACGGAAAACTAAATCTGTTAGTTATATACCTCATTTCTATTTAAAATTAGACTAAATTATTATTAATTGTTTATAGTTTGAGCTGAATTAAACCGATCTGCTACAAAACTACGTTTTTCTTACCGATTTCCGAACAAAATCTCAAAAGATTTATAACCTCGCTTGAGATGGGAAGCTGCGGCAAATGTGATCGTGCAGATGATAATCTGATGGTTGCCTGTGATGAATGCGATGCCTGGTTTCATTTCGCCTGCGTGAATGAATCACCCGGTGTAGAACATCGCGATTTCCGATGCGCGAAATGCTCCGCAAAGAGGGAGAAAAAGGGGGACTGTTCCGACAACACTGTCGTCACCGTGACTGCACCGAACCCCTTACCTCTACCGACGGAACCGCTCGTTCAATCCAACACCGAGAAGGAAGTCATTCCCGGGAAGGAAGACATCCCAGCGTTTATTTCACTGATTAAGGAAGCAGTATCCGGACACTCTAAAGCAAGCAATCTAGCTCCGGGGGCGGAGTATGGAAAGTCGGTCGCGTCGGGTACCAGAAAGCATTCTACGTCTCGTTTAGAGCTGGAGATGCGCCGTATGGAAGAATAGATGAAGATGAAGGAGCAGCAGCTGGAAGAAGGTCGTTTAATACGCGAGAAGCAACTAGAGATGGAGCAGGCACTGGCTAAGAAACAATACCAGCAGGAAAAGGAGCTGCAAGAAAGACGACTTGCTCAGGAGAAGGAAATGGTTCAGAAGCGGTTGGCGGAAGAGAAGGCATATAAACAGAGGCAGCGTACCCTCCAGGAAAACTTTCAGCGTGAACGCTTTGAACTAATGGCCCAGGAGTTAGGAGTTAGCTGCCCGCCGGAACCAAAAGAGAGTGGGTGCAGTGTCGAAAATTAACCGATCGTGTAACTCTTCGAAAATTTGCCGATTTTACATCCAGCATTGTAGCGGAGGCCAGCGAAGTTATTTTCGTCGTCGTACCGAAGGCATCGTCGTTTTCCAAAGGAGACAAACCTAGGCCGAAAGAGAAAGGATTCGTCCATACGCACAGCAGCGGAACCAGCCCGGCAGTGAGAACCCAACCTCCCTGTTGTGTCTGCAAGAAGGAAGGTCATCGAATCAGAAACTGTGATGTGTTTCGTCGTATCAACGGTACTGAGCGGCTGAAGGTGAAGGAGCAATACAAATTGTGCGAACGATGCCTTAACGAGCATGAAGGGTGGTGTAAGTTCAAAATAACGTGCAACGTTGGAAACTGCCATGCACAGCATCATCCGTTGGTACATCGAGATGTATCTGGCGGTCCACCTCAACGGGCAACAGGATCTCTCAACGCAGAACAGCATCACTCACACCACACAGAGCAGCGTTCGGTGATTTTCAGGATTGTACCGATCACACTCCATCATCGTGAACGATCGGTTTCAACTCTTGCCTACCTGACGTTCGTCTATGACGCTTATGGAGGAGAGTCTCGTCGACCGGTGGCATTCAAAGCGGATATACGCGAGATGTACCACCAGTACCGTATCAGGGAAGCCGATAAGCACGCACTGCGATTCCTTTTCCGGAAGGACACTTCAAACAAGCCCGATGTATACGTCATGGATGTGGGCACCTTTGGGGCAGCGTGTTCACCTGCGTCAGCCCAATTCGTGAAAAACTTGAACGCGTCCCACCATGCAGATCGATTTCCGGATGCTGCGAAGGCCATAATTCGTCGACACTATGTCGATGATTATCTCGACAGTGTAGATACAGTGGAAGAAGCCATCGAGCGTGCAAAGCAGGTCCGATACGTGCATTCTGAAGGCGAATACGAGCTCCACAGCTGGGTCTCAAACGACGAAACATTCATGCACGCACTTGGAGAAACACACGCAGAAGAACGAGTCCCGTTGCAACCTGACAACGACAGCGCGACTGAGCGTGTTCTGGGTGTAATCTGGTGCCCGCAAGAAGACGTCTTCACCTTCTCGACCAACTTGCGAAAGGAACTGTTACCGTATCTCTTCGAGGAGCAACGACCGACGAAGCGGATTGCCCTCCGCTGTGTGATGAGCCTATTTGACCCCCTCGGATTCCTGCAACCGTTTACCGTCCATGGCAAGATTCTGGTGCAGTCTCTGTGGCGCACCGGTTGCGAATGGGACCAACACGTTGATGACGAATCATACGCAAGATGGTCCCAATGAAGAACGAAGCTGCCCCCAATCGAAGACGTGAGAATCCCGCGCTGTTATCTTCTAGGGGCCCGACCGGAAGCTTACGATGCGCTGCAACTGCATATTTTCGTTGACGCCAGCGAACAAGCGTATAGAGCAGTGGCTTTCTTCAGGATTGTTACCGACGATGGCCCACGGTGCTCATTGGTGATAGCAAGAACGAAGGTGGCCCCGCTGAAGCAGTTGTCTATCCCTCGTATGGAGTTATCCGCTGCAGTACTAGGAGCAAGGTTGCTGAATTCGGTCGAAAGCAATCACGAATTGAAGGTCACGAAGCGTATACTCTGGACCGATTCGCAGAATGTTCTCTCATGGATTCAATCGGACCAGCGGAAATACAAACCGTTCGTTGCCTTCAGAATCGGCGAAATCCTCCAGGAGACGAAATGGCGCTGGGTGCCATCGAAGACAAACGTTGCTGATATGCTTACCAAGTGGGGCAAAGGGCCTTGCTTGGATTCTGACGGACCTTGGTTTACTGGACCTGAGTTCCTTCAACTACCGGAAGAGATGTGGCCACTTCAGAAACGCTTGATACCAAATCCAATAGAAGAGCTTCGGGCATGTCACGTGCTTCACACGTCCGGTGGTGAGGACCCGATAATCAATGTAAGTCGGTTTTCTCGGTGGAATATTCTTCTGCGTACGATCTGTTGCGTCTACCGATTTATCCCAAACTGCCGACGTAGGGTAGCTGGAATGCCCATCGAAGTTCTTCCAGATACACCGGAAGGAGTTCGAAAACTCATTCGTTTGTTTTCGAGTAACACGAATCGAAGGGTGATGAGATGAAAATAGGATTGGTAACCCTAGATACTATACTTGTATCGAGGTCTTTAAAGGTGAAGCGATTTTGCTTATATTATTCTAGCAACGAAGTTTTGCAGACAAATGCAGTCAAATGCAACAAAGAGTACGCATCGGTAATGGAAGATATGGCCGAATTGGAATTGGAACTATCTGGAGATCCTAGAAATCAGCATACGTCGAGGCAGACCAATCTGAAGATAAAAATCAACACAACAACACAAAGGCAAGGGAACAAACCGAACAGAAGAATGAAGAAACAAAACATCGGTGAGATCGTTCATTTTTTTTTCCTTCTTATTATTATGATAAAACTCTCTCATTTGAACTTAGAAACACTGACACTGACTGAGTGATTAAATTACATAAAGAGTCGCAGCAACCTCCCAAACTCTTTTAAAGGAAACTTCTCTCTCGGGAGTCCCATCAGTAAACCATAAAAATGAAACTGTTGGGACTACTGAGACTTGTAACATCAGACATTACTAAAACTGGTAGAATTCAAATATCTCGACGACATAATGACAACTTATTTTAGATTCGATAAAACTGCTGAAAAAGACTTTCAAAGCACATAAATGATGAACTAAACTACAAAAGACTGAAGAAACACTGACAAACTAAGTAACAAAAAGACGAAACGACACCATACAAAATAGTAGACATGAACATGACTGAGAGAACGGGGAAGCAAACTGGAAAATGTACCACCTTTTGAGGCAGTGTCAACAGCGTCTCTGTGGACGACATGATCTTTGCACGGCTGGTGAAATGCTTCAAAAAGGAATTAAGTTACATCATTCTAACGCACAAGAAACAATACAATAGCTTCTTACTTTTGGTTCGAGAAAACTGCTTCGGGAGACTCTCATAGCACATAATTGATACACTTCACGGACTGAACTACAAAACACTGAGAAAATTATGAAACGCCGTATTAAACTTGCAAACGTAACACTGACTAACAAAAAGACAATTGAAAAACACAGACGAAAGGACTCAGAGTTCCCAAACGTAGCTCCTTCCGAGTCATTTGCAACAGCGTCTTCTTGGACGACATGTTCCATGTACGGCTGGCAAAATGATTCGAAAGGATTTACGCAACGATATCATCAAAGGCCTGGCGTAGCGGTTTCTACTCTATTCAGAGTCCCGCCAGTAAAGTCTGGAATTGCAGCGCTTATTCTAC
Source organism: Aedes koreicus (assembly GCA_024533555.2). Classification (NCBI taxonomy): domain Eukaryota; kingdom Metazoa; phylum Arthropoda; class Insecta; order Diptera; family Culicidae; genus Aedes; species Aedes koreicus. The sequence goes on along the minus strand of JAHHFK020005016.1, from coordinate 271,797 downwards.
CAGTGAAAATCATTGTAACATTGAAAACACCTTCAAGGCTTAAGTTACGTAATAGAATTCAATAAATAAATAAATAAATAAATAAATACTGTGTCCTTGGCGTAATGACATGATGCCAAATCAGGCCAAAATATGACTGGACCATCATGCTGCTTGATCATCGGCAATAAACGCTTCTGGAGGCATTCCTTGATATACTTCTGGGTGTCCATTGTCTCCGATGTTACGTACGGGCTAGATACTTTGCCGCATTTGTATATTGCCTGCCACGCCATCACCTTCTTGCCAATTTTTTCGGTGAAAATGTCCTTGCGAACAGTGAACTATTGTGGTCCAAGAAGGGTTTTAGAATTCCAATTTCACATATGTTTCATCGTCCATGACTATACACCCAGAATCTCTAACCAAAATGGTATCATATAGTTTCCGGGCTCTCGGTTTCACAGACGCGGCCTGATTTGAGTTCCTTTTGGGTTCTCTGCTTCCGGTATGGCTTGAGTCCAAGAGGTTCTTTTGCACGGATCACGTTAGCAGAAATAACAGCCATCAGCGTTGCGATTTGAATATAAGGTGACTTGTCACTCATCCCATCATCCACTTCCAGCTTCAGGGGTTTCGGGTACTGGAATGCTATTCATTTTAGATTATGCCACCGGAATAAAATAAAAATTAAATAAACTCGAAACTTGGTTCTGTCCCGAAACTTCACTTTTAAACGGTTATTCGCCAGCTAGACTACGATTTTTGAGAATATTCGCCTTACGCGACGGTGTTTGATTGCTATAAAATCCATTAACTTCTGACACTTTAGTTATCAAATAAAGTGCCTCATGTTATTGTCGTGTATGACTGGTGTTTATTGTTAATCAAGGTAATGTATACAAAGGTGTGTTATGTTTCTAGGTAATTATATAAGAGTAACACTAAGTGGTAAGTGCATCTTGGTATCCTACCAAAAAAGATGTCCTTATGTACGTTCCTTCCGCAACTGTACCTACGATACATTACACCACTCACTGGAAAATGCGGTCACACGAATTAAGTGTAGCCTGATATTTTCGTAACAACAGTGTATGGAAACGCAGCTAAGACCCATCTGAACAACGAATCGGTTGATATCACTTGGTTGTTCCGAAAGAATGGATTACATTCGTATTCGACACAAGCCAACTTGCAATCTGAAGTGCGGATTTAAGCTGTTACCAAATAAAAAATTCTAAGTTATACGAACAGTTATGATTCAATTTTTCGACGATGAGGGTAACGCGGGAAGAATTCAAACAACATCCGAGCAACAACTGATAGAAGGTAATAACTATAGATAATAACAAGGAGGTATGTGTAAAGCTGATTTATACCGCTGAACTAATAGATATTTTGTAGCGAGGAGGTCTTTCAACCTACTACTATGGAGAGTATCTTAAAGAGATTAACTGGAACGGTATCGTGTAGCAAACTAATATAATTGTTCGAACTAAGGCTATTTTGCAATAAAGGCTGCCATTTCGTCGTACACTATTTATTTTTTGATGACTGCAACAGAAATTTAATGGTCTTGAGGATGTTTGACTAGCTCGAAAGCAACTAAATATATATTAGCCATAGGAACAGGCCAGAAAGACTTTAAAAACAATGAGCATGGAAATCAATAGAACCTAGCTTTTACTGAATAGCATCATTTACCTCTAATCGTTAATTTTCTAATTGAATTACAAAATATTTTAGTTTGAACACTGCCATAGGAAAGCCTATATCGATCCACCCAAACAAAGAATTATAGTTCTTCCCCGAAGATGAAAAATCAATACCTTCTCGTCAATTCGCACTTCGAACAGGACATCATCCTGCAAAGGCTCGGCACTCAGCACCAATCCGTGGTTGAATTCGCTTATATTCCGCATCGCCGTCCGGTTGTTGTTGGCCAGAGTGATCCGCTTGCCACAGCGGCGATGGAACGACATCCTTCCCGTTCGTGGGCTTTTCACAGAAAACTCGAATTTAATCGCTCTCCACTCTTTCTGCGTCCAGCACAAATGAAAACAACACTCTTTTTTTTTTTCTTGGACTGCTCGTCTGACAGTAGTGCAAAGATGAATGAAAAGTTTTGACAGCAGTTTGTTCGCGCTGGATTTACACCAATGGATCGATAAAAACAAAAACAACAGTTATACTGACACTCGCTGCGATGCTGATTGTTGTTTGGTGGTATTGGTGCAATCGCATCCTTCGCCGAGACGCCTATACCGGCTGACTGATGAATGGGATCGCATAGTAGTTTGTTATCAAACGGCCAGTCAGCTGTTTCTCAAGGACGAACGGAGTGTTGCTTGCAAACACCCATTGGTGACGTGCAATGTTAAAATTTTTATTGCAAACTTATTTTAAGCTAAATCTTCTGAAAAAGACTCTGATGTACGCAACGAGCAACTTCCAAGAAGTCTCAAACTTTTCTAGCCAACGAACGGGGAACATGCAAATTGTCGTCTCTCATGGTCTTTCCAAGAATGAAGCACAAACAATTCTCACATAGTGAAAAAAGCCTAACTCAGCATTGTTTTGACCAATGCTTAGTACAACCACGCAAAAGGCCAGTGTTAAGTTCATTCTATTTATCCAGTCGTTGGTCGCAGCTCGATAGTCAGACAAACTCATCTCTCGGCCGGTAGTATGACTTTTTACCATGCGTTTTTTACATTATTTTGCCTGCATGGTTCCGGTTTCGGTTGGGATTTGTCATCCCTGGGAATCGTGGAGTTTTCCATCCGGCAAGTATCGCTTTACAAATCGCGTGCTTTTTTAACGATCAATAATGCCAATGCCAGTCTGGTAGAGACATCGTGGCCAGAGAATAAACTAGGCACCCGGCCACGAATTTTGTCCATGAACCCAACAACGTGCAGTGATTGTTGTGATGAATTGAACCACGTGATTGGCACGGATGTTGATTCGGTAGCCCGGTTGTGGATTTTGGATCGTGGCAATGATGACGGGTTTTGTGGGCCAAAGTTGGTCATTCGTAGTTTGATCTTTGCAGCGAGTAAAGAAATTCGAGTTGACTTTGGCTTGTTCAGCAAAGTTTTTCATTCCATAGTGGTAGATCCCATCAAGGCTGCTGACGGTGATACTCGAGCGTTCGTAACACTGGAGGATACAGACTATCTGCTGTTCTTCTCTCTCTACAAGCAGACTTTTGGAAAACTTAAATTTGAGTACGTATGCGAAGTTATATACGGTATTCATGAACTATGTGACATTATACTTTTATCTACATCAGGAGGAAAGATCTATCACCAATCAGTCCGATTTCACTATCAGAAGTTGCTGTCAATCAAAATCGTCTATACATTTCCGACAGCTTAAGTGGCCGCCTGTTCCTACTGCCGATTAAGACCATTCGACAGATGCCATTTCCCGAAGATGGAGTGCAAAAGATGATACTGAAGACGAATGTGACCTATTTGGGAAGGCTACTGGGGCGTGCGAATGGTCTTAAGCTGGACCTTTGGGACAACCTGTACTACATCATTCCTAGGGATGGAGCTATAGTAAAATGGAAACCGGGACACTCACTGAAGGCGGAGAACCATTTAGTTATTTTCCAGCGGGAAATCAACGTTAGCCAGATTATTTTAGGCGGTGGGAATAAGGCATGGGTCATCGCAAGTGAATTCGCGTCTGATGACAGCAAACGGCATTGTTTAAGAATAAGCAAATGATCAGTCAACATCCATTCACATTTATTTACTATGATAAAATATCTCAACCGTCCGTGATTACAATTAAGGTGATCGTGTTGTCACTTCCCTCTGGCGTAAACTCCAATTCCCCGAGATCACCAATGAGTAATTCGCTGACTACCGCGGCTTCGTCTGTCAACTGTACCGCTGTCTGCAATTCTGGATCGGTGTGCTCTCGTATGTGCCGTTTGAAAGAAGTTATATCCGAGTACTTCTTACCGCAAAATTGACACTCGTGTGGTTTAATCTTGTTGTGGGTATAGGTCATATGGTGGAGCACGTTCCTTCGCCGTGCAAACATTTTATCACACAGATCGCACTTGTATCGTTTTGGTCCTGTGTTTCTTCGTTGACGAGTTTTCTTTTCCGATGGGTTATCCTCACGGGCGATAACCTTTGGTGCTTTCACTACTTTTGGCCGTAAGGGTTTAATCTTAAGTGGTACCTGTTTGGCTTGCATGGGAGCTTCATGTGTAACAATGTGCTTCCTCCAACACGATCGATCAGTGTATGGTTTTTCACATACAGGACAGACAAAGGGTTTCTCCTTCAGATGGACCGTCTTTTCGTGAAGCAGCATATTGCGTCGACGAGCAAAGGCTTTGAAACAGTAAGAACATTTGTGATTTTTTACATTTTCGTGCAACTTGACATGTGAGACGAGGGATGTTTCAAATGAGAACGACCGTGTGCATATTGTACAGACGTGAGGTTTCAAGTTGTTGTGAATGTTCTGATGATCACGAAGTGTTGTTGCTTTCTTGAAACATTTACCACACATTGGGCATTCCAATATTTTTGATGGTTGCTCCTTAGATGGTCCATTTTCAGATGTAAGATAAATTTCTTCCTCTTCTAAGTATTCTACGCTCTGGTAAAAATCATCCCCATCAGATGCATCTTCAAGTATTTCTTCGGATTCTTCAAAATCTTGCTCCTCCAGTTGTCGCATTATTGTTTCCAGTTGTGTATATCTTTTAAGCTGTAACTGATTATTACTTGAGTTGATCCGTTCCCCCCAGAAATTCTTTAGGGTTCAATTATACAAACAAAATCATTCCAAATATTAGTTGCACTCTTTGTGGCATTGGTTGAATCTCCCGTTCCATTGTCGTTCTCAACAAGAGTACACATAAAACTCATTTGTTTTCTATTGGTGATGAATAGTGAAGCGTATTTTCGAAAAAATTTGAACTTCAAATGGATTATTACGATCTATGATCTTCATTTTTATTTACAAAATTTAATTCTTATTTACAATCACTTATTGCACTGAAAATGTTTGTTGTTGCTTTTGATGCAACATTAGTGTTACACTTTTTATCTCCACCACTAGTAGCGCTAATATAAAATCCACACTCCCGCTTCATGTTACTCAATTTTTGAGTACAATTGTATACCATCTCTTTTTCTTTCACGGAAATGTTACTCAATTTTCGTAAAAAGTGGATCTACTCAATTTTATGAGTGGATCCAATTTTTACGAGAATTGAGTAACATTTCCGTGAGAGAAAAAGAGATAGTATACAATTGTACTCAAAAAATGAGTAAAATGAAGCGGGAGTGCACGTTGTAGCTGTCAAAGCACCAGTGTTGCACTGATTTAGCTTCTTTTTCCCTTTAATGGCCCACACGCTAAGATGAGAATACCTAAAAATCGTTAAAAAGTAACGATAATCGCTTAAAAGTGCACATACTCTGAGACAAATTTCATCGTTGTACCGACAATTAAATCATGGTCAGGATGACTATCGCATATAATGGTTACAATAACCATGAAAATGGTCGAATTCACCACGTTCATGGCATTTTTGACTATGATCATGGTAACAAGGACTATTCCGACATTATGGCAAATGTTGGATCAACTATTTTTAATGGTAGTTTTGACCATGATCATAGTCGGTTCAAAATCACTATACTGCAATAGTCATCCTGACCCCCAAAAATGGTAAAATTGACTATCAAATTCCTCTCTGTGTACCCAAATTATGCGTAAACACAGATTACCTAATATTGGGTAATGGTATTGAAAGAAGATTAACGTTAAAAATTACCGTTTTTTTATCGTTACTTTTTACTGAAAATTAGGTATTATTTTGTAGTTATATTTTACAGAATGCTTCAAACTAGACAATTTAACAATTTATACATTCGGAAAAGTATTTCAATTTCGGAACTTATAGAGAAACAAAATTTAATGTTCAAACATATAAAAATCTCAGTTTTTTTATTCTGTATTCAAAAAATAAGTATCAATAAAGTATGGAGGAACCCATGTAAAGCTTAAGTGAGGTTAAACATCGAAGTATCTAAAACTGAAATTGATAATAACTTTCTGGCTATTTTTCAAACTGTATGGAATTATCGCCACATCTCTCCTTTTTCCCTTCCCCCCCCCTCACCCCAAATTTGCCCCCACAACCTCCCCTCTTTTCCTTCTCCCCCTACAATTTTTCCTCACCCCCCCTCTCCCCCCCCTTTCTCCCAGCATTCCCCTCACAAAAAAAAAAAAAAAAAAAATTTTTCATAAATACATTTATAAATAAAAAAAAAAATAATTTTTCCTCAAAAAAAACCGCCCCCTTTTTTTAAAATATTCAATTTTTAATAAAACCAACACCATAATACAAATACCACAAAAAAATAAAAAAAAAAAATCTTCTTTTTATTATCCATTTTTTTTTTCAACAACCCCCAATTTTATTAGGTGCGCAACTAAGTTCCCGCTGTTTAACAATAGATGGCGCCAGTAGTAAGTGCTGGTCGAATGTTGTACATCTCAAGCGTCATAAACCAAGCTCAGACATATGGTAAACAAACCGCTTTGCCAAATCAGTGATTTTGGTTTAGTGTTATATATTTTAGTTGTTTGAAGATGTCTGATTTCGTGCCAAATAATCGTCATTTGCGGGAAGTGTTGATTTTCTTCTTTCATTCGAAGAAAACGGCGGCTGAAGCACATCGAGAGCTCCAAAAAGTTTACGGTGATGCTGCTCTGAGTGAAACAACATGTCGTGATTGGTTTTGTCGCTTCAAAACGGTGATTTCAGTGTTGATGATGGTCCGCGTGAAGGAAGGCCAAAAAACTTCGAAGACTCTGAATTGGAGGCATTGCTCGATGAGGATCCGTGTCAAACACAAGAAGAGCTTGGTTCAGGATTAGGAGTTTCCCGCCAAGCCGTTTCTAAGCGATTGCATGCGTTGGGAATGATTCAAAAGCAAGGAACTTGGGTTCCTTACGATTTGAAGCCAAGAGATGTTGAGCGTCGTTTTTTCGTCTGTGAACAACTGCTCCAGCGGCAAAAAAGGAAGAGTTTTCTACATCGCATTGTGACAGGTGACGAAAAATGGATTCATTACAGTAACCCAAAACGGAAACATTCATGGGGACTGCCCGAGCATGCTTCAACATCGTCGCCTAGGCCGAATATTCACGCTACGAAGGTTATGCTGTGTATTTGGTGGGACCAAGTTGGTGTTGTTTATTATGAGCTGTTGAAACCAAACGAAACCATTACCGGGGAACGGTATCGAACTCAATTGATGCGATTGAGCCAAGCACTGCACGAAAAACGGCCACAATACGAGCACAGACACGAAAAAGTGATTCTTCAGCATGACAACGCTCGACCTCACGTTGCGAAACCCGTGAAAACCTACTTGGAAACGCTCAAATGGGAAGTCCTACCCCACCCGCCATATTCTCCTGATATTGCACCGTCCGATTATTACTTGTTCCGTTCGATGGCACATGGTCTCACTGGTCAGCAATTCCACTCGTATGATGACATCTCAAAATGGCTTGATTCTTGGATAGTATCAAAAGACGAACAGTTCTATCGAAATGGTATTCACGCTCTACCAGAAAGATGGGAAAAAGTCGTAGCTAATGATGGGCAATACTTTGAATAATTCGTTTGTAACCTTTGTTTTCAAAATAAAGTTCCTTTTTCACCAAAAAACAGCGAGAACTTAGTTGCGCACCTAATAAAAAAACTTATTTTAATATTTCCCTACTCATCCCTCCTTCCCACTCTCTTTTTCCCATCTCAATAATTAATACTATTTTCTTTCACCCCAATTACCCCACCCCCCCCACACCCCCCCATCACCCCACAAACAAATAAAAAAATCCAATTATTCAAAATAAAAAAAAAAGAAATGCACCCCCCTCCCTTCTTATTATTCTTTTTCTCACCCAAATGTTACACAATCTCAATAAAAAGAAAATCTACCCACAAAAAAAAAAAACACCCCCCTTAGAAAAAAAAAAAAAAAAAAAAATAAAATTAAAAAAAAAAAAAAAAAAAACGGGAGTGTGGTTTGGGCGTGCATGAGCCGATGAGCCTGTGCACGCTATAAACATGACTTTTACTGTGAGCAATGAGCCTGTGCACGCTACTATAATTGTTTTGTCTTTTTGACTTTTACTGTGAGCCGTGTTTTGGTGTTGTCTCACTCACTCTCACAGGACGCTTTAAAACATGGCTCACAGTAGAAGTCAATTTTTTTATAGCGTGCACAGGCTCATGCTTTAAAGCGTCCTGTGAGAGTGAGTGAGACAACACCAAATCACGGCTCACAGTAGAAGTCAAAAAGACAAAATAATTATAGAAGCGTGCACAAGCCTATTAGTGGTTGGTGTACACTGAACTCAAACATCCTCCTTTTATCGAATGAATCCTCCGTCGGTTCATATCGAGACATTAAAATCGCATTTTCGAATGATAGATGCAGGCGAACGATGATTTTCTAGAAACCAGATGGTTTTCTTTCGAATGTTGAACAACCAATAATACGCGAAGCGAATTGAGCGCCCGTTCAAATTCGAATGCATACAGTATGCAAAATCGTCATCCCAAAGTCGAATGCGTATTGCATTGGGAAAGCCCTTTAACGCAAATCGGTTGAAATGAAAATCATTTCATTTCACATCATTCGGTAAAAACCTGTCAATAGCTATCAGAACTGGTACCAGCATGAATAAAGGATGGCAACCCGACCGCTGCTAATGAAGAGATGTAGACAAGTCTCCATCTCTTCCAATTTTTGAGCTCCCGCAGTTATCCATGATTGAACGGTACACGCTAAGATAAGATTACCGAAAATAAGGTTCTATCTTTACCGAAAATTCGGTTTTGGTAGCAAAACCTAAAGTATCGGTATAATTTACCGAAAGAAAACGTTTAATTTTACTTATTTTTTGAGTAAAGTGGATTAAGAAACTTTATCGTTATATTGTACCTAAATTTGGTTTAAAATGCTCTCATTGGGCTGCAAGCAATTTCGGTAAAAAGAACCGTAAAAAAATAAGCAATTATTACCGTTTTCCCTTGTTTTCAACAATACCGAAATTTCGGTAATCCATGTTTACCGATAATTTCAGTATGTGCACTTTTGTGCGGTTTTCGGTATTTTTTACGGATTTTTCCGTATTCTTGTCCTAGCGTGTAGAGGGAGAAAAATGTGTAATATTTTAATGTCACTGGATTATATTCAAACCATTCTTGAATCGCAGATAATGTACACAGTTTTCGAACAAACATCATACGAAACAATGATCATACGAAACATGGATGATCGTCATTCTAATCTAACCATATATGATAATCATCCGATTTCCGAATGCTTATCGTTAAAGAGCGCAATCGATTTACTTTTCAGGCGATCTTGGGATGATGTTTGGGTTCAGTGTAGCTACACCACAGAAACGAACATGACATTTCTGCACACTCAACCAAACTAGCTTAAGATAATCATAACGCTGATAAAAAATTACCTTAAAGGAACAATATCACAAATCCTCCAACCATTTCATTAATGGTTTGGATGATATCCCAAATAGGTCGTTAAGAAAAATAACCATACGAAATTTATTAGGGAAGTTGAACCGTATGAAACAGAAAAATAATCAATTATAATTTTCATTAAATGTCTTATAAAATTTGGATGAACTCAGATGAATTTTGTTGTAAAGATGGCGATTAACAATTGACGGCGCCGGTGTTGTAGTATAGCGCGATTGTCCCTCACTCCATTCGGTCTCGTATCAATTCCAGTCGGCGCCGTTGGAATTTGCTGAGACGAGAAATCTCTGAGCACGTCTTCGTTCGGAAAGGAAGTAAAGCCGTTGGTTCCGGCCCATGTGTTGATGGATTCGATATACTTTATAGTTGCGTCGTGCTCAAGAATATTGTTTATTTTTTTAATTTAAACATGGGTCAACATAAAATTAAGGTTGATTTTAGCCGAAATATCATTGACTCAACTACATATTTACCTCCATGTGCTTGTTTCAGGAAGTGGACGGTCAGGAAGAAAATTTAAATAGTTTTTGGCTCAAAGAGTAGCATAACTACGTTCATAGGGGCGAATCATTAGGCTTGGGACCGATGTGCTGGTACTTCCTGAGCCAAAAACTATATATTTTATTCTTGACTACCCGCATAATCACAAACCATTCCTGGACCATTTCCCTTATTGTTGATGACCGTTTCCGTTATTGTTACGACATTTACCCTTATAGTTGAAAACTATAAACTAACAATCTCCTATATACAATCAGTAGCAAAAAAAAGCCGAGGAAAGTTTTGTTTAAAAAAAAACCATGTTCAACCTTCTGTTACTTTGTCAATTATCAATCTGTTTGATTGAAAACTCCATGACTAACTTATAGACCTTTTTTTTTGCGCCGATATTTCAGCATGGTCAATGTCGGGCGCAAAAGGGAAATACTCATGTTGGTGCGTCAACTTTGACGCCAGCTGTAGTCCTAACCACTTTATGGAAACAGTTCAAATTTTGTCCACATTATTTCCTATTTTTTTTAGGCTATGATGAAATTTTTAATATGCTACCTAAATTTTTCACAGAAATACTGATTTTTTTAATTGGTATGTCCAAAAACGCATATGTTCACATGTGTTATGAAAACTTTAAATTTATAAACCTTATCAACATTAAATTTTGGTCACATAAGGTCTATACATTAGTCATAGAGTTGTAAAGTTTTCAGCTAAAAATATTAATAATTGACAAAATTACAGAAAGTTGAACATGGTGTTTTTTGGAAGCAAAATTTTGCTCAGCTTTTTTTTGCTACTGAGTGTAGTTGTAACAATATTTCAGATGCTAAAAGGCCAAATAACAATATGCTGAATAAGCGGTTAAGTTCAGTTACCATAAAAAATGGCAATTTTCTCGAACAAAATGTTTGCTGTACTACATGTCAAAACGTTGGTATATAATCCAGATCGAGTGCAGACAATTAAAAACCTTTCAATGACAATATGTCATACATTAACAATATGTGTAAATGTAGAGGATCTATGGTAAAAATTAGATTAAACTTTTTGATAACAATCAATTTAATTATATATTGATCTTATATATTATTAAGGCACGTATATTGATTTATATATTGATAAACAATATGTAAAATGTGATAATACATCTTAAATTCGAAAAATAGTTTTGACTATACAGCAAATTGTTTTTCGCTCTCTGTCCTTCGGTTCAGAAAGGGGTATGGGCGAGTTCTGTCAACTTGGTCGCGGCAGATTTCATGCACCACCCCTAACGAGCTTCTTCCCCCCAGCCTATTCTTCTTTTGCCCGCTTGTTTCCTCTCTCTTTTCGCCTTTTTTTTACCAACAAAAAATATTTAGCACACCACACTTCATTTTTCCACAAAAACACTTTAGTAGCCCCGAAATAAAATTCATTTCTCCTACCAAATAACATTGATGTGTGAGGTTTACCCAAGTAACCACAAGCATTATATTATAGCTCTTATTCAACACAAAATCAACATCATTAATGCGGAATCGCATCAACTCAACAGTTGTCAGGTAATGAAGCGTTAGATAAGCTTTAAGAATGTAATGATGCATTACCAATGCAATGATGCATTATCAATGCAATAATGAAACTTTAGCAATGTCTTATGGCATTACAAAAGATATAGCATTAGTTCGAACTTAGTGGGGCCCTTTTCAGCTTTAATCCAACTTCAATGATGCACTAGACGTAATGCATATGCCCTATATATGCAAGCTATTATAGCCTCGTGGTTACTTGGGTACTCCCCCTCTTTAGAAGTCCCATGTGAAGTGTTTTTTTTGGACAGGGGGTTAAAAATTAATTTTTTATTTTTTTTTTTTTTTTTTGAGATATAATTATATAATGTTTGTGGTATTGGGTGTTAGTACATAAGGTTATTATTTTGTTATAAAAATTTTTTTTTCTATCTAAATCCCGTTTACTGAAACGGAAAAGTAAAGAATCGAAAAGAAATTTCTGCAGCATGTAACGTGCGAGAGGCGGTTAGTGGTTTCCGTCTCCTGGAACGTTCCCCGGTTCGCTAAACGGACGGCTTAAGCGCCACCTCCGAGGAGGACCGTCCGTCGAGTCTTATTTGCCCGGCAAGAAACCCAACCCCAGGGCGGGTTTATTTAATCAGAACCAAAAATCGATGTTGGGACGAAACCAGAAAACCCAAACGGTATGATGGATCGAGATTCTCCACAACTAGAGGTCGCTTCAACCGCGACTCAAGAGATAGTTGATGCTACCGGTCGTAATACCTACACACAAAATACCACTCACCAGTATCCTCATAAATCAAAAATCAAACCCCCTTTTCCAAATAAATCCATTTTTTTTTCCCCCCCCCAACCCCCACCCCCCCCCCATTAAAATTCCCCAAATTCCTCTCTTTAGGCGGAACTCACTCAATCAAAATATTCCGGCCGATTGAGACACGTGAGTGGAGAGACTGATTTCCCGGGCAGTCTAACCTGGCGTACAAATAACGAACACAACAATAAAAGAACGACGCGAAATGTGAGAATGCTCGAAAACCAAAATTACCCTACATAGAAAACTCTAACATTGAACAAAGAAAGAAACGTTTATTGTGGTGATCTATCGAGATACATACTAATCCATTTATTCTACTTCTATCAAGGTGTATTCATTCATTTCATTTTCATCTCTAGCTACCCTACTGTGTGTGCGGATTTGGTTCTATCTGTCTTCGCTCCTAGAGCTGGTTTTGTGGAAGGTGTGTGGGTTAACGCATGCGCATGGTTATTAGTTTGTTTCTACTCACGGTACCGAAATAGCTACACAGAAGAAAAAAAGTACCCATTTGAGCAGTTGCGTGTGGGAAGCCAATTTTGGGTATAGTTATGTTAATCGACCCGTTGGGTATAAATAGCTTACTTTTGGGTAGAATTTCACCCAAAAGTAAGTTATTTATACACAACGGGTACGTTAACATAACTATACCCAAAATTGGCTTCCCACACGCAACTGCTCAAATTGGTACTTTTCTTCTTCCGTGTACCCGATCAATACGTCGGTAAGACAGATGCCAGCAGTTGTACGACGGTATTGTGGCTATCGCTTCAAATGCGGTGATCGACAACAATGCTTCGCAGATTCCTAGTCGGTGGGTGGTACCGAACTAGTATTGAACGGGCACCTGGCTGGCTGACGCTGCAGATGGAGATGGCGTGGTGGCCGCTCTGTCGAAACGGTTTGTTTCCTTCCGGTATGTTTTCACCGGGACTTTTAACGCTGAATCGTGGGGTCGAGCGTCGCGTTTTAAAACTGAACGACGGTGTGCCGAGCTTTGTCCGTGTATTGCTTGAAGAAAATCCTGCATAAAAAGCCGTCGAACGGCTATTTGACGTGTTAAGAAACAAATACTCCACACAAAATATTCCATATTTACCTTTTATCCACACAAACGCACACACATGAAAAATGACCACACGTGAACTTTGACCTATCTGTTTGAACTTTAGGAACTGAAGGGATGAAAAAGGTTCTTTACTTTGATCAGAGTCTTCTCACATTTTTTATAAATACCAATTGAAACACACCGCGACACTAGAAATTAGCACGCACTCTGGCCTCTTCCACGGTCCATGTTAAAATGAACGAGAGGATGTCCCCGAAAGCCTCAGATTAAACCGAGATTATAGTCTTCGTGGGTGGAAGTACGTCAATTCCCGAAGTAATTAACGACCTTTTTGAACAACAAGTGTCACAAGCCTCGATCGTGAGCCGATTGAAACTCTTTCTCTTTCTAGTTCATACAGTTTGATTAATCTGTTTCGCTTCCATCCATTTCTGGTTCCATTAGATTTTTTTAAGAGAGAATAATTCGGTCTCGAATCGTGGCTTTAGTACGACTCTCATATCTCAGTGAACGTTTCCAGTGGCGGTATCGAATAAATATAGGAAGTTAACTCATAGGCCTGCTGTTTATGTGTCTTTACAGTACATTTCATTTGTGCTAGTGATTTAGGGGAACGTTAATAGTTATCGAAGAACATGCCTAAAAACATGACAATGAAAACCGATAAATCGGACATAAAGTGTACGTTAAAGAAACGAAAATCATTAACAAAACATGTAGTAAATTCTAACTAATATTGGACAATCTTTACTTTGAATTTCCTTTGAAAGTGAGCATGCTACAAGCAGTATCCACCTGAAAAGAACGAAAAAGTAAATTGGAATTTGTAAGGTTTCCACGCAAACTAATGGGAGCTGTCAGTTTTACTTTCGGAAAAATATTTCGCTCGATTATTCCATAAGAGAAGGTGACATTTCGTTCCATGCAGATCAATTCTAGGGTTTTTTCATTAGGGCTAATCGAACATTGGGAGACTCTAATTGACTACTTTCTCTTTCATTCATATTCCAATCACCTTTACGTTTTCCATTCTACTATTTGCAGAGTATGCTAGCCAGCACTGTTGTGTTTAGATCTATACTAAAGAATGCCTCGAGAGTTTTATAATGGCGCTGTAATGAATGAAAGAGGGTGAGCCCGCGGAGAGAATCTCTCAATGTTAGATTCGCCCTAGTGAAAAAAAAAACCCGAAAATTGTCAAAATTCCGCTTGGTAATATTGAACAAAATTCCGTAACCTCTCTACTTTTAAAGTCGATACTGGCCTATAAACATCATTTATGATTCTCAGAAGGTTCTGTTTAGGTATGAATAAATGAATACCATCCGGAATAGCACATGAATTTTTGCCAATAAATATGTGTAGATCATTCGCCGTGTGTATTCCTTTCAATTTAAAGGCCAGTATCGACTTAAAAAGTAGAGAGGTTACGGAATTTTGTTCAATATTACCAAGCGGAATTTTGACAATTGATCTGCGTGGAACGAAATGTCACCTTCACTTACGGAATAATCGAGCGGAATATTTTTCCGAAAGTAAAAGTGACAGCTCCCAATAGTTTGCGTGGAAACCCTACAAATTCCAATTTTATTTTGCGTTCAGGTGAATACTACTGCAGAAATTTCTTTTCGATTCTTTACTTTTTCGTTTCAGTAAACGGAATTTAACATGGGATTGAGATAGAAAAATAAATTTCTTTCGAACTCGATACCGACCTTAAACAGAATTTATATCACCCCACAACACCCCCCATCCCATAACCCCCAAATTTTCCCCCAACAACACCCCTCCTTCACCCCCCCCAAAATCCACCCCCCCCTTCCCCCCCTCCACAAAAAATTTTCCCCCCCTTCCCCCCTTTTTTTCTTTCCCAAAATCAACATTTCACCAAAAATTTTTCCAAAAAATTGACAAAAAAACAACCCCACCCCCATAACATAAATATTCGTTTTTTTCCCACCCCCCCAATCTGCAGCTGCACTGCTTACACTCACACAAATGTTCATGTGGGTTGTGTTTTCCATCAAAGGGACATTTTGTTATGTTGTTTTCGTAGCTACTACGTTTATTGCAACACTTTCTGTACGATGAACGAACGGTTCTAATGCAGCCCACGATGTCATGAATTTCATGTCCGTTTTTGTGGTGTACACCAATGCTGCGAACAGTTTCAACGCAGAAAGGGCAAACCCGGTGTAGCTACACCGCAAAAACAAAAACAACATTAGGGTGGTTCTTTTCTGACGAAGAGCCTATACATTCAGGATTGCTATGTTTGCATGCACTTTTCGTTGGAAGCACGTTCATTGAAAAAACCTTAAATTTTAAAGGTCTTAAGGTCTGCCCAATTTGATGGCACATGTACAGGTTTTCATGGTTTTGGTCATATGCTGAACGCAGAGAGTGAGAGAGAGAGAATCATTATTGCGTCGCATAATACGCTCATATACACTCGCGGGTACGAACATTCGAAAGAAGTAAAAAAGAACACCGTGTGTAGTGAAGAAGCAAAATACACACTGTTGTGCCACTGGCAGACAAAGCAGAAAGCTATTCGAAGGTAGGTCTGGAAAATTCTAGAGATTTTCTGTACGAGAGCATACATCAGGTTCCCACTTTTGGTGCAGTAACGTGCATTAGTTTACATTAAAATATCCGAAAATCGGAGTTGTGTAGTCTCACGCGACATAGGAGACTGCAGTGGCAAATTCGGATGTGTTTCGGAGTTTGTTGGAGCCATAGATGGCTTTGATAATATTGCTTTTTGGCAGCAAAACACTTTTTTTTAAATCAGCTAGCAAAATCGAGCTTCTCGCGAAGGCCACATTAAAATATCTTCCACTTTGAGAAGAAGAAAAAGCAAAGTTTCTAGAAGATGTTCCGTGTCTACATGCGTTGATTAGTTTCTGCGTAAATTAGTGCAACTATCCGAAGCATTGGGTGTACCTCTTGGACCATGGCCGATAGCTCTTTTGCCGCCAGGGCCAAGAGGTCACGATTCGACGAGCAGTTCGATCGAGAGTTCAATGGCTTCGATCCGTCAACTAGCGTGAAAAGCACCCAAAGGTAATTGTCGCTGCAATTAAATGTATTTTGTTCTTATCTCTGTTTTCAGATATTGCACGGACCACCAGCAAACCAAATCAAAAAAAAAAAAATCTATTGCGACTGTAACCAAAGAAACCACATACAAGTGTGTGTATTGTGACTAAACGAAAACGAACAGGAAGATTGACTACAGTTCGTTGTTGGCTTAGTGAAATAGTGGGCGCGTGTGAAAATTGAAATATTTATCGTGATTATAAGTAATTTATAACAGCCACTAGATTGGCCAATGAGTTCGAACCAGGGAGTGAAGAAAACAGAACTCGAAACAATGGAAGTTGACGCATTTACATGCGAGTTTGCGGCAACCAGTTCGCAGGATTGGTCGGTGATCCCAAAAATTGACGAAACAAGCAATGACCAGTTTAAAAAACCATCGATTGAGAGGTTGATTTATAGACCATAAGAAAATACTACTCAACATCGTCAACTATGTCGTACAGCATCGACTAATGATCGTATTTCCTTGTACAGGTTCATCGGAATCCTGGATCAGCTCGACTCGAAGGTGGAGAAACTTCGCAAAGATGCCCTGATGTTGCAGGATATGAAAGATTTTCTGGCCATGTCGATGGATCTGCTCAGAAATAATGAATACCTGACAGAATTAAAAGAAAGTAAGTTCGCACAAAATATGTTTTTTTTTTCAGGTGGGCAGTACATCCGCCAACGTTAAAAAATAAAGGCAACCCTCACATTGTGTGTGAGTCGTTGTGTTGTGTCGATGAAAGTAGCACACTTATTCAATTCGACTGTTTGAAATATTGTTAGCCGGTTCTCCATTCGTTTGTCTTATATAAATAACGCAACCAAAAATGAGAGATGCCCCGCGTAGGTGTTTATACGTTCTACAAACAAGAATGTGATTCATCACAGTGGAGATTTTGGTTCAAATTGAGTCAAACATGATCGCTTGCGGATATTTGTTGCTGCGAGTTAGGATTGTCTTTTCCTATACATAGTAACGTGTTCTGCAAATGTAAGAGTTGTTGCCTTGGTAATTGCTTTCAATCTGGTTGTTCTTGTTCTGTCGACCGTGAATTATTTATAGGTTCTCGGACAAAAGGTCAAAAGGATGAAGGATTGAATTTATTAAAGCTAAATAAAACGGAAACAAATAACACCAAGAAGTCAATTCAGTTGGATTGTTGCACTATCAAGGGAGTTCTTAGCGCAATAACAAACGAGAGACCGTGCAATCAGATATTTGCGATCTAATATTATAATTTCTAATCAGCCTAAGGACCTAATCGGTGTATCGGACCAAATTTCACCCGACGTTCCCCAAATTAAATTCATTAGCGATCATCAATATTTCATGGCCAAAAAACATCTTAAAAAGATATTTGTCCTTGTTGTTCAATATTGCCTTGGAAGATCTGATGCAAAGTGTGATGAATCATATAATATATCATACAAACATATAATCATATAATATATAATATAATCATGATGATAGACACAAGTAACACGATTTTCAGGAACATTTTTCTGTATATGTATTACCGTAAGTGCGCTATATTTTGCGCATTAAAGAAAATTTAAATTTGAAATCATTTTTGAAAAGGCCTGAAAAGAGTTAAACTATTCATGTCTTGCTCATATTACGTTGTCTCAATCCTAGTAAAAGAGCGCAATACAGTAGAGCTCGTAACTGATCAGAAGTTTAATGAAAAATAATAATTCTGGACTGATGTATGTGTTCCTAATTATGCGCACTAAAATTAAGATATTCCAAATTTTGCGCACTTGTGTTCCTAATTTTGCGCACCATAATAAATTAATAGATACTTATGCAAACATTGAAACAATTCACCAAAAACAAAAGAAAAATTAAATATTCCAAAAATTCCAACCCTAATTTACAAATTAACGAATAAATTCAAATACAATCAAGCATACAGACAGAGAACAAAGCTTGCTTCTGATTCATATATAATACTGATGGAAATTCTTTCGTTATTCATTGAAATTTGCAATTTTTTAATATTCGCCTGTCAATACTAGGATGTTTGATTACGCCATTTTCAATGTTGGCCCCACAAGTACTGGAAATAAAAGTATCGCCCTATACTATTCGCCTATTGTTGACATTTTGATAGGTTTCGCCCTTCACTTTTCGCCTTTGTTTTGGTTATTTTATCAGTATCGCCTTTTACTTTTCGCCGTTGTTTTGATTTTTTGTCAGTTTCGCCTTTTACTTTACGCCATGTTTATGTTTTGGTTTAAATTACGCCTTTCACTCTGTCAACAATTATTATGGCGTAAATCACAGAGTGAATTGTTTTGAATACGAAATAACTCTACGCCCTTTGCAAAAACAATATTTAATGAATAAAATTAAAGCACAACCAGGACAAAAAGGTAAAAACTCATGATTTAGTTGTAGTTATTATGCATTGCATTGAAAAAACATTTTGTTTATATTTTTCATTTACCCCCTAATCGCGAATTGCTCCGGAATTTGAGTAGTATATTTTTAGCAATGAAAATTTTATTCGATATCAATTTTGTAGCAAAGTAGGGTAAGTCTACTAATTTTCGACCTAGCTATAAATCGATTTAAGTATGTTTAAAAAGCGATAGTTACTATTTTTTTTTTTTTTTTTTTTTGGAAGGGTCGAACATTAGTGCAGCCGTTAGATTCGTATAAATTACGTCTGTTTGGGCCCGATCGGCCATACTCGACGGGTGCTGCTCTATCTCAGATACGACTTAACGAATCTTTAAGATTCGTTGCAACCCGTGGATAGCACCAATCACCCATTCGTTGGTGAAAAGGAAGCCCCAACATTAAATTGTTGCGCATTTGCCTTCGTTGGACATTGATGTTGACTTGTTGCAGGATTGTTTCGCAGTCATTTCTTCCTTGTAGAGTATGTGCAACGGTAATGGCCCTACAAACATCTCTACGGACTCGCAGAGGCTCGATGTTCACTGTCAGCGATTTTCGTAGGTAGCTAGGAAGCCGAAATAGCGACAAAGATTTTTCATTAGGGCCTAACTGACAAACGTAAACAATGGCTTTTTAGGCGAATATCTCGTCATTGAAAACTTGCATAGTCAATCCATCACGATCATTTCC
This sequence comes from Aedes koreicus, assembly GCA_024533555.2. Taxonomy (NCBI): domain Eukaryota; kingdom Metazoa; phylum Arthropoda; class Insecta; order Diptera; family Culicidae; genus Aedes; species Aedes koreicus. Next base: position 252,159 of record JAHHFK020005016.1, on the reverse strand, counting down.
AAGAGGAAGAGTTCACCTATCCGATATAACTGGAGGCTTACATGGGTAGCCATTTTTCACGTGTCAGTTAGGCCCTAATGACAAATTTTTGTCGACTTGCCGTTACTTGAAATCCGGAAGACCCCGTCTCCCTCACTCAACCGCGGGGCCGGTTCGGCTGCTAGTCGCTGGCAGGAAGGGCTCGACTGCGTTGAGCAGAATGGGGGCTTTCTCAAGACTAGCGGCAGTTTTTTTTTTCTTCGCTGTCATCTGGCGCAGACCTATCGATCCATAAAGAACAGTCTTGTGAACGAAGAGTTTCAAATTTATCGGATCGCGCATCAAATTCAATCGGATCGCGGATTTTGTTCCAACTTTAGTATTGTGGCTGTGTTATGACTAGTATTCCTCAGAGTACAGAGATATGCGGAAATTCAATCCGACGGTTTGGCAACGGTGTTATTTCATATCTCTGAGGATTACTAGGTGATTCCTAATGTTGACTTCAGACTTGTCGATTCCATTATTGAACGGCTATGAGGGGATCTGCAAACCAAACAAACGGACAGAATTAAACACTGGAGCAGAATTCTCTTCAAAATACTGACGTTGGACACTGTGTCAGTAGAAACATACACACTTACACCGTGTCCAATATATTCTCATACAAAATAAAACTCTATTTATTTCAAATCGATAATCCAGATTTTATTGATAACTTTACCCATTATATTGCAATGTAATACTGATCAACTACAGCATATTGTTTTGAAATAACACCGCCTTTAACCTTCTTGACCAGCTACAGACGTTTTTCGAAACCATCACAGGCGGCACGCACGACTTCCATCTGCATTTCGTCCCAAATTCGTTTGATTACGGGTTTGAATTTGTTCATATTAGACGCCCTGTGGTCATTTACATTCGCCGGCATGTATGACCAAACGAAATAATCCAAGGGATTCAGATCTGGTGAACTGGGAGGCCATTTATTCTTGTCCAAAAAGTCGGTCAAATTTTATCGGCACCAGCCCTGAACGAAATTTTCAGTATGCGATGGCGCTCCGTCCTGCTGAAACACATAGTGATCATCTCCAAACACCTCTTGTACATATGGCTTGACAACTTTCTCCAAAACTTCCGTTTTATAATATACGGCATTCACTTTAACGCCTTTTTCGATGAAAACCAGTGGTAATTTGCCTCGCTTGCAAATTCCTTCCCAAACCATCACTGACGCAGCACTTTGGAACCGTGGCATATTCATATCACCCTCTGGAACAGTTCTCGAAGAGAGAGCCCACAATCTGTTCTGGACATTGTGGGATTGTTGCAAAACGAATAACTTTTCGTCTGAAAAGATAAATTCTTCCCCACCGTGCCACGACAAAAGCAGACTTGCTCTTTCGAGTCGTTTCTGCTTGGAAGGTTCCGAAACTCCGTGAACCTTATGTTTCATGAAAGCTTGGAATCCGAGGTCATTTTGCAGTATATTGTGCATTGACGATCTCGAAACCTTCAGATCTGCGGCCATTTTACGTACAGAGCGCTGTGATTTTCGTCTAATCCGTTCCCTGACCACTTTAACATCTCGTGTAGTCCGCACCGTACGAGTACGACCGGATCTTTTAAGGTCATCCAACGAGCAGGTGTCACGGTACCTTCTGATGGTTGGGTACACAAAATCCCGCTTTACTCCAAGGTTTTCCTAATTTCTGAAAATAGCGCCCGGGCGCTCCCCTGATAAAAAAATTACCTTAAACGAACAATATTACAAATCCTCCAACCATTTCTCTAATGGTTTGGATGATACCCCAAATAGGTCGTTAAGAAAAATAACCATACGAAATTTGTTAGGGTCACCTTTCAAACAAAATTTTATCACCACAGTACGAAACTCCTTCATCGCTGGTTAAACATAAAAACCGAATGAAAACAATCGGACATAACCTAAAAGCGTTTGTATAAACATAGTGAAAAACTACACCAACACATACGTGAAGCATGTTGAGTAGTTACACGACACCAATGCAAGGAAAAAGTGTATGAGAATATGTTGGACACGGTGTAGAAAATTTTACAGTAATCGATAATTTTTTACCGAACTTTCAACAGCTGAACGTTCGGTAATCCGATTTACCGGATTTCAGTAAAATTTGACAATTTCCGGTAATTTTTTTACCGGAATACTGTAAAATTTCACCGAAATCCGGTAAATCAGATTACCGAACGTTCAGCTGTTGAAAGTTCGGTAAAAAATGACCGAATACTGTAAAATTTTCTAAGTGTGTACCTATAATATTCGGCACCAGTGAAGTGAATTGACTTGAGTGAAAAATGGCCTACTGTACAAATTCCGCCATATTTTCATCTCAGCATCACAAGAAACATGATCGAACACTGAAAATAATAAAATATTACATTATTTTATTAACATCACGAGTTTATAAAATACGCAGAATACGAATATTTTATGTTTGATTTTGAAGCGTATAAATATAAACCATTTATTTTAACTCCATTGCAATACTTAGCAATCGAAACATTTCAGCAAACAGTAAACATGCTCGTTTGGCTCAGATTTTGACAGTTCCCGCTGGGTCTTCAGAGCTCCAACACAGGAAATTTGATGCACTGGCACGATCGGTTGTTGGCTTTAGTTGACTTTTCACTGTGGGCCCATAATAATAAAACTTCGATTTTGGACAAGTTTAAACAATCGTTTATTCCTACTTCCATCAACACTACATTTATTTTCGCAGAAACATTTAATTTATTCTACACTACACTACATAAAATCTTGTGCAAGAGTCTAAATTATGGTATGGTCTGCCCGGTGACCTGTTCGTAACTAGCTACTCTTCGCTTACAGAAAACCCGCACTAGATCCAGAGAAGCTGATCTGCTGCGAGAGAGAGATGACGTCACTGTTACCGACGGTCGATGGTCTAGCGAGCCAGGTCGACACACTGATCGGTCGTGAGCGTACTCTCTTTAATGGTACTAGATCACATTCGAGTTTTATTTATCATAATCCTACAAACACATTGCTACATTGTACCTAGCACGGCAGAGCGATCCCTCATCCCCATCTGTGACCAGTGTACAATGAATGATGAACAATAGCCCAGACGTAAACAATCTGGCTGGCGGTGGTTGCTTAGACAACTATAGTAGTGACTGGCTGCTGAGCAGGGTTGTAGTCGCGTGGGGGGGGGGGGGGGAGGTTTACCGCTTCCGAACAGATTTAATGCAAAAAGATGGTGCGCTATGCAAGTTGATAGATTCAGATTCAAAAAGTGAAACAAGATTTTTCAAAGATTGATTCGCTAAGGATTTTTCGATCATGCTAAGTCTGGCCATAAAATTTGTGATGTTAGGCATAGCAGATTTGTAGTTGTTGAACGCTCCAAACGCTCCGTATCAGACAAAAAAAACCTTCGATCCAGTACAAAGCAATGTGATCCTCCGGTAGTTTTTCACCTCGCGCTTAATTCCCGCCTTATAAACGAGGAAAATATTAGCAATTTTTCAGCATGTTGGGAACGTGCCGTTGGAATATCTTACGTATTGTATCCAGCAGATGCAGCGATGTTTTGTTTGAGAAAAACTGACGCAACACCAACCGGACTGGGACGATGATTTGTGAGGCTGCTCTGGAGATTGTTTCTAAATTAATATCAACATGACGGAGGGCTTGGTTTGTCAACGGAACATTGCCGGAGGCGGTGTTGATTGAGTCTAACGAGGTCGCTCTTCATAGACTGCCCATAAAAGCATACCTGTCCCTTAGGGATTTTGATGGAAAAAGCGTTATCCGTTGGACTCTACTGTTCATCACCGATCTTTTGTACTGTACACTAAAAGTACTATTTTTTGTACAGATAATACCGTTTAAATACCAAAACAAGGTTATCCCGTCCATAACTGTCTGCGCAGAAATTTAACGGAGTTTTTCTCGGTTTGCTGTTTTTTTTTCAGATGGGACAGATATGCTTTTATAGGTAGCAGTACACAGTCGTAAATTTCATAGCTAACAGATCGCAAATTCCTTGTTGAGTGCGAGAGGTATCGCCATTATAGACTATAATTTACATTTACATAGCTCCAGAAGAATTTAGGGTGAGATTTAAATAACCGCTGAACTCTTCTGAGTTAGCGTTGAAAATTCATAAACCACGTAGACCGAGATTTGACACTTTCTAACCCCCCCTCCCTCCTCGTAAACTTCAGTAGACTTTTTCCAGACTTTTTCAGCTTTGTCCCACTCTGCGCTAAAGCATCGCTTGGACGCGTCGTTTTCCGTAATTTCAGCGTTTGACAAGTAATCACAACCGGATATAACTAAACCCCTCTACACTGAAACCAAACATCATCCCAAGATGGTCTGAAAAGTAAATCAATTGAGCCCATTAACGAAAAGCATTCAGAAATCGGATGATAATCTTATGGTTAGGTTCGTATGACGATCATCCATGTTTCGTACGACAGTCATCCATATTCAATGTGATGTTTGTTTCATAACTGTGTACATCATCAGCCTTTTAGGTATAGTATGAATTAAATTCAACGGCAGTAATATGTTAAACATTTCACATTCCACTGCCGTTAATCGTGGACGGCCACGGGAATTCAAAAATCGGAAGAGTCAGGAGACATTTCTCCCATACTTCTTTTGCAGCAATTTATATTCTTTATTCGTGCTGGTACCAGTTCTGATAGCGATTGATAAGTCTTAACCGAATGAAGTAAAAAGGAACGTTTTTTACTTTCATTTCAAGTGATTTGCATTATAGGGCTTTTCCAATGTAATACGGATGCCATTTTGGGATGACGATTTTTCATACAGCATGCATTCTAATTTGAACGGGAGGTCAATGCGATTCGCGTTTTATTAGTTGCGCAACATTCGAAGGAGAAACATCTAGTTACTAGAAAATCGTCGTCCGCTTACACCTATCATTCGAAAATGCGATTACAATGTCTCGATATGAACCGACGGAGGATTCATTCGATAAAAGTAGGATGTTTGGGTTTAGTGGACTAAATGTATGTCAAATGGGAGCATGTCGTCAACTATCAAGTGTCATCTCATTCACGTATAAATGAAAATACTCAATGGTTGACATCATAAACTTACTATCGAGTTGGTGTAAAATACGAAAAGAGAAACACAACAAACACGCTCAAATGACTGTCTCTTGTTATACTTTTTTTCCTCTCGAAAAGACAATTAGAGACACTAATTTTAGCATATAGCATTAAACTCCATTCACATTACAACCAACATTACGTGATATAGAGTATCTTGATATCAAATGCCATGCAAATTATTTCCAGTGAAAACTGGATCTATAGATGCTAATATAAAGATAGTATATATCACATAGTATAAGTTGTATGGGATGTTATGCTCCATTCCTTAATTAGCTGTCATATTATACTGATTTGATGTGTTGCTTAATTTTTTTTTTAAGTAAAGGGCTCGAAAACTGTGTGCAGGGCAGCAAACATTAGTAAACAATCTCCATAACGGAATCGCAGTAGTTTTTGAGTCGTGTGACCATGGTGGCCCAAGAAGGACTCTTCAGATTCATCTTAACCTTCCCGACAACGCGCTGGTGTAAAAAACACAATACACGTGAGAAACCCTCGCTTGGTTGCTCTTTCTGCGAATTGTGCACGCGTATCGAAAGGTTATAATTAAACAATGAGTGTACAACTCACTGAGTTGTTTGAACATCATGGAATATCTTGAATAATGTGGGTTATTTTGATAGTGCGTATAGCTATGAAAATAATTGTTTATTTCATGCGGTAATTAGGCTACTCAATAGTAGAATTGTATGTAGAAGAGCTGTGAAATAATGAATTATTTGTATAGTCCGTATAGTGCATGGTATCCAAGTTACCCGCATTATCGAACACAACCTGATTGTCAGTATTTCTGTTTACATGCGAGTGAATGACACGAGGAATGAAAATTGCTTCAAGAGTGTCGACCTGGGTGAATTGAACTCAATATAAGGTAGGACTTTTGCTACTGTGTGTAGTTATCAACTATATTTCGACAAAACTTTTTCAATTCTATCCAATTCTATCGGATAGATGAACTCTTCCTCTTCAAAACGAGCGCATTGGATAGATTAGAGGAGTTTTCAATGACAAGAAATTCGCGAAAAAAGCCAGTGTTTACGTTTGTCAGTTAGGCCCTAATGAAAAATCTTTGTCGATTTTTTCGTACCACGTTTTGAATTGTAAGCACAAATCAACTTACAAATCAGCACAGATTTCATGACTCAGATTGGTTTACAATTGCAATAAAACTTACTTTGGCAAAACATGTACGTTGTCATACTTCAATCAAGCTATGAGGGCTCGAGCATACTTGACTCAGAAATGGATTCCGAAAATGCTCGGGGTGGCACAAGGATTATACGCAAGGTCTTAACAATTGTTTTAATCCTTCGTGTATAACGTGTATAAAGTGTATGTATCCCTTTTGTAGAGAGAGAAAAAGCAGAGGTCTACACGTAAACTAACCCCCCTCCCCCCCTCCTTAATGGTCTACGTGGTTTATGAACAGCCCCTTAACAATTTATATTCATGGTTGAGTCTGGCGTTTTAGTGAAAGTGTATTTTATTACAGACACCTTCTTGATCGTTTTAAACGAGCGAAGGTCGTTTGTCATCCACCCGCGGATCGGCCGGATGATCTTTTTTTGATACGTGCCTGTCAATTACATAGGCCATGATGTGGAAAAAAGGTTGCGCGGAAGTATTGACATAGATCTAGAATAGACTGTCACTCCTAGTTGGAAAGCACTTCGATAAGCCTGTGGTTGTCAGCCGGAACTCGTCCTGATTGGGGTCTCTACAAAATCGCTGGCTACATTAGTCGGCGATTATTGAAGAAATGTGGTGAGGAACAGCCTTAATTAGAGATGCAGGAGCCTGTGCGATGAAACGGGCACACTGAATCCAAACATCCTCCTTTTATCGAATAAATCCTCCGTCGGTTGATATCGAATCATAGAAATCGCATTTTCGAATGATAGATGCAGGCGGAGGACGATTTTCTAGAAACCAGATGGTTTTCTTTCGAATGTTGAACAACCAATAATACGCGAAGTGAATTGACCTCTCGTTCAAATTCGAATGCACGCTGTATGAAAAATCGTCATCCCAAAGTGGAATGCGTATTGCATTGGAAAAGCCATATAACGCAAATCATTTGAAATGAGGATGACAAACATTCCATTTACCATCATTCGGTAAGAACCTATCAATCGCTATCAGAACTAGTACCATCGCGAATAAAGGATTGAAACCCGCTCGCAACCTACGGCCATTCAGTATCGTTCTAGCGACACGTCCGGACGTGTTTTACGCTGATATTAAAACCGTTTTTTCCTTCTGGAAGTTACCGTCGCGTACGCTCGTCGTCCATCGTGCAAGATGGGCGGAAAGGGGAAGCACCGAAAAAGAGAAAAGAAGAAGAAGTCCGACGCATCATCAGGCAATGAATCACTCCAGGGGGAAAGCAGCCTTGGACGAAAACGACGAAACTCCATTCGCTCCAGAAGCGACCGCTCGTCTCACGGATCAGTGGGCATCCACTCGATTGGTGATGCCTCCGTTCCGATTGCGCTCCGCCAAGCTGCTGGCCCGTCAAGACCCATAGCAAAAAGTACCCACGACCAAGCTGCTGGATCAAGTCCAGCGACAATAAAACTGCCACCGCTGGTTGTGAAAAACGTACCGCTCAGCAAGCTCGTGAGCAATTTCGCATCGATGGGCATAGCCGCCGAGTTCAAGCTTTCCCGCATCGGAACCAAAGTGATGCTCCGCACGAAAGGGGAATACGATTTGGTTAAATCGTTCCTAAAAGATTCCAAGGTGGAATTTTTTACGCATGACATTCCTGGTGAGAAACCCTTCAAAGCTGTCATCAGAGGTCTCCCGAACTACGACCCAAAATCAATCGAAGAGGAAATTAAGGACCGGTACAAGATCGCCCCAATCGATGTTTTCCGAATGAAGAGGAGGAACGAGAATGCTAAAACGTACCCGGATAGCCTTTTCCTGGTGCATTTTAGGAAGGGACCGTGACGCTCAATGCCTTGCAAGCCATCCGATCCATTTTTTCCATCATCGTTCGCTGGGAACCATATCGTGGTGGCCATCGTGACGTGACGCAGTGTCAGCGGTGCCTCGATTTTGGTCATGGTACACGAAATTGCAACATGAACGCACGTTGCAGCAACTGCGCCCAGAACCATGACACATCAGACTGTCCCGTAGAGGAAACCGTGGCCTACATATGCGCCAATTGCGGAGGTAACCATCAGGGTTCTGATCGACAGTGCCCAAAACGCGAAGCATTCAAACAAATCCGTAAACAGGCATCGACAAACAACAAAGTGGGGCGGAAGAAAGAAGCCGAAGCGGCTTTCAAAGCGAGTGATTTTCCGTCACTCCCTGCTAGTAGACCCAGGCAATCAACCACACGGACACAATCAGCTCCCCATCAGGACACTCCCGGTGCTTCTGGCGATCATCGTGAAGAAAGGGATAAAGTACCACACTCTGCCACATATCCGCACATCCGTTATCGAGGCCCTTGGTGTGGAGGTGGAAACGTCGACTGGAAGTATCCGGTTTATCGCTGTTTACTGCTCTCGACAGTGTGCTGCCAGTAACGAAGTGTCTATCAAATTCAAGAACGACCTAACCGCCATCACACGTTTCGTCATCGGAGGGGACCTGAACGCCCGCCACGAGGCATGGAGGAATCACACACGAAACCAGAACGGTCGGCTGTTATTCGACCACTCCCAGCATGGTCTGTACACGGTGCAGTTTCCGGATGAACCGACATTCATCTCTCCGGCGGGAAATCCGTCCACGCTGGACTTTTTCCTGACAAACATCACAATGTCAAAGCCGGTGGCGCACAACGACCTCAGCTCCGACCACCAACCGGTGGTGGCCGAAGTCGGTGTCAACGTGATTCCTGCTCCAACCTACCAACGGAAAGATTACCACCATGTTAACTGGGTACAGTTCGGCCGAATTGTGGACCGGAACATCGACGAAAATCCACCGCTTGACTCCGTCGACGACATCAACCGTGCGCTAGAGGGACTGCAACAAGCCATAACCGTGGCTGACGAGGCGTGCGTCCGAAAAGTTCCTGTGAGGGGTAAGTTTGTTGACATTGATTCCCACACTCAACTTTTGATCCGCTTACGAAATGTTCGTAGACGCCAGTTTCAGAGGACAGGTGATCTGGATAGGAAACAAGAAGTGGCCGATCTGAACCGGCAGATTGCTTCTAGAATGGACTCGCTCCGAAACGAGAGTTTCGGACGTGTCATCCAAAATTTGGATGATCGCTCGAGACCATTCTGGAAGGTAGCCAAAGTCCTAAAGACGCATCCCAAACCCGTTCCTCCTCTGAAGGTTGTCGATTCGATTCTACTGACCCCAGCGGAGAAAGCAAATGCAATCGGCAATCATATTGCCGCATCGCATTTGCTTGGCTCAAACATCCCAAGTCCACTTGAAGATCAGGTTGAGCAATGCGTCAATAATTTAGATGCCTCCCCTTGTGCCGTTCCTCCGGAGGATAAGATTACTATCGCACAGATTTGCTCAGCGCTGAAGAACACTAAAAACATGAAGGCTCCCGGGTTTGACGGAATCTTTAATTTGATCTTAAAGAAGCTTAACACCAAAACCTACTCGCTCTTGAGTGCTGTCTTCAACAGATGCTTGGAACTGCACTACTTTCCAAGCATCTGGAAAGAAGCCAAAATCATTCCGATCCACAAACCCGGGAAAGATCCAACATCGCCTTCAAGCTACAGACCAATAAGCCTCCTCTCAGCGCTGAGCAAATTGTTCGAGAAGCTAATTCTTAATCGTTTGCTCAAGTGTGTCAAGGAAAATAACATTCTCCTGCCGGAACAGTTTGGGTTCAGGAAGGGGCATTCCACCACTCACCAGCTAGTTCGGGTGATGAACGGATGTTGTTCATAGCTGTATCCAAGTCCACAGCCATGGCCTTGTTAGACGTCGAAAAAGCGTTTGACAATGTCTGGCACGATGGCCTTGTGTACAAGCTTTGTAACCTCAACTTCCCACCACACCTTGTGAAAATCACTCGCAACTACCTTCAGCAAAGGTTGTTTAGGGTATCGTTAAACGGTTGTCTCTCAGAACGGTTTTCGATCCCAGCAGGAGTGCCGCAAGGTAGCCTGCTAGGCCCACTGCTGTATAGCATCTACACATCTGACATTCCTCCCCTTGGTGATGGTTGCGTGTTTTTCCTGTTCGCAGATGATACCGCAATAGCCGTCAAGGGAAGGATGCCTCGCGAAATAACGAACAAACTTCAACGATGCCTTAACACCTTTGCCGATTATGCTGGAAAGTGGAAAATTAAAATCAATGCCTCTTAAACTCAAGCAATTATGTTCCTCCACCGGCAATCACCCAAACTGAAACCTCCGCCAGAGTGTACAGTAACCATGGATGGCACAAGGGTTGAGTGGTCCGCCGAAGTAACGTATCTAGGTTTACTGTTTGACGAAAAACTTCTCTTCCGATCGCATGTTGAGAGAACGTTAGTCAAGTGCTCCGCCTTAGTTAGGTCGCTATATCCGCTGATTTGTCGAAGATCCCGCCTCTCAGGGGTGAACAAACTGGCAGTCTACAAACAAATAATTGCGCCTGCGATCTTTTACGCAGCTCCAGTGTGGAACAATGTGCACAAACTCACAGGAACAAGTTGCAAGTCGCGCAGAACCGAACACTGAGGATGATACTGAACCGTCCCTTCGACACTAGGATAACCGACCTTCATCGGGAGGCGGACATCCTTAACATAGATATGAAAATTAGTGATATTAAGAACAAATTTGTATATAAATGTAACATATCGGAACATGAGCTGATAAGCAATCTGTATATAGTAGGTTAGTTGTACATAGTAGGTTAGGTAGTTGTAGGTTGTATATAGTAGTTTTAGGTAGTTTCTTTTTAAATTTAAAACAAACCAATCCCACCAAGGTGATAAATCGATAAACAAATCTGATAGGACTAGGAATTTTTAACTAATCATTATTTTATATGCAAAACCAAAGATGAAAAGACAAAACTGAATCACTTAAACTAAGAATATGCAAAACCATCAACAAACACAAGAAATAAAGATCATTTTAAGTTAAAGCAACCTACGGAGTTACGGAAAAATATTTCCATACTCCTTCAATCTTTGTGCTGCTGTTGCAATCTTTGCTCAACAGTTGAGGAAGTGTAATGTAAAATGTCGTTGAATTGTTTCAAATAATTCATAAATCGCTAATGATCTACACAGTTTTAAAACAAACATCATTTTTAATTTGGCTGATTGTCATACGGATCTAACCATAAGAAAATCATCCGATTTCCGATTGCTTTTCGTTAAAGGGCGCAATCGAATTACTTTTCATACGATCTTGGGATGATGTTTGGGTTCAGTGCAGTGTAACAACCACTCACGAGGCACTGATCCAGGAAACGATAATTTTTTTCCTACCCAATTGGCTTGGGATAGAGTTGCAGTACTATAATTGTGGTTCCTGTGTGGAATGAAGAACGTTCATGATCGTTACCAGTGGTGGTAAAAGTACATTTTTCACAAAACAGTCGCCTGCTGCGAATTATTGAGGCAGTTCAAGTGAACGCGAAGGACAGAAAACAGAAAGAGAAATATGTTGCTCTATTTTTGCCGACAGTTTGAAACAGTATTTGATAGCTTGATGAAAAACATGCCAATTTGATAATCTTAAGTCAGGAGTTGTTAGTATACATTCTTATAATTTGATTTCATATACAAGCATCATTTTTATGCAGCAATTAGTTAGCAATCGACAAAACTCTGAGTGACATAAATCTATGCCGCAACTTTTTTTTTTAAATAACCGGCTGGTGGCATCATGAATGTTTTATCGCCTGTAGAAAACAGTACAAAAATGTCATGACACTTCCTCCCACGCCAGTTTACTTTTGCGTCTGTTCAAATTGGTCGTAATGAAAAATGTTAAATGTTATGGAAATATTTCCGGTATACTTCCGGAGAGATGCTTGCTCTTTGTTTCAAAAAAGATGCTCACCAGTCTACACCCGGCAGATTGTTTTTGAAACGCGGCACAATTCTTTCCATGCGATCCAAATAAATCTTTATCGTCGAATGTCCACGCGAGTAAAAACAACGTCATTTCCCATTCAGCAGCGAGAAGTACACCTTCTGACAATCTATGCTCCTCTTGCTTGAAAAGTTGGTGTTCCGTATGTGTTAACTGATAGAGATGCCCTTTTCAAATTCCGACTGATCATTGATGAATTACCATATTTCCGAGCGATTTCTCTCATGGACGTTGTTTTCTTTCTCCTCAACTGCCATCCCAGACAACCACAAATCGTATAACAGTGTTCAAATAGTATAGTCATCATCGAATCATTGGCCCAATAGATAAAGCTTATGATATTCCTGAAAATAATTTTACACACCAGCGCCGCGTAGTGAGAGAATCCTAAACAGTTCGCCAATGAAAAGGCCTTGGCCTACTGAATAACTTTACTGAAGACAGAAACATTCTATGTGATCCGAGATATTCCGGGAAGGAATGTGTTGCATAAAGTACAACGCGCGTGTGCTGGAAGTTTAAACCTAAGATGTTCTTGTTTTGGCTCCGAGTTCAAATCATGAAATTCAAAATCCTTTTCTTTGCAAATATGCTGTTGCAACGTGTCTTTTTTATAAATATCAATTTCACGAATAGTATATAAGTATACAGTTAAAAATAAACCTCCCCATAGCGCTACACACGATTTATTAAAAATTAACCACCTTGTCTCTTCTCGAACTTCAGATGAGTACGAGGAAATCGATTGCTACGTCCAGCGGATAAGCGTTCGACTGTCAACGGTCGAGCTGAGCGTTTTCACCATCCGCGATCGTGCCCAGGAAGATTGCCTGCACCGTGTCAACAGCCTGATCGATGAAATCATTTCCGTCTCGGATCCGGCGTTTTCCCGATTGCGCTGTCAGCAGTTTCTTAACGCATGCAACACAGCCGACACGACTACCTACAGCGAGCTGGATCCGTCCATGTGCTCGGACAAGACATTCGAAAATGCCCTGCTCGGTTGTACATTGGACGATCAGAAGACTATCAGGAAGCGCCTGCAAGCGCTGCTAGACTACCTCGCCAAACAGACAGTGGTTCACTGAGCTCCCGCTGTGTCCGCGAGATTGCGTCGTAATCTCTTGACTCCAAAGTGTACCAGTAGACCAGGAAGTGGCAGGTTGCATTAATCATAGCTTAGTTTGATTGTAAGACTTAGTGCTCATTCAGCGTATTTATAACATTAGGAGAATGAGGAGTTTAATTTTAATAAGGCTGCATTTTGTGTTCTTTTTTTTTTATTATTTGAAGAACTTTGTAACATCGCAAGATAGAAGAAAATTGTACCGTATGAGGTCCATATAGAAAGCAAACGCTATGTTGTAACAATGGAACATTATTCGTAACGCCAGCTAGTAAGGGCAGCTAGGATGATAAAAATATGCAAACAGAAGTCTGAATTTAAATAAATAAAGTAGCGTCCCAGAGCCATAATTTCAAACTTCAGACAGGATCAGCAATCCTATACTGCCATTCAACAACGAAGTTCGTGCGTTACCTACCTTTATTCCTAATTTAAACTTCCCGGTAATGAACATTGTTGCAATAGGAAGATGTGGATTTTGAACAAATAAGTAAACCCAGCTGTAGCATATAACTGATGATTTTAATGCAACTGAATAAACTAAACAAACATAATCTAACTTAGTTTAAAAATGTCTTATATTAATATAACAGCACTGAGAGAAATCAACTGCCGCCTTTGGAGTAACGCTTCCAGAATCTCTTCACGTCGTCGTGTCCATTTTTCGTCACAACCATTGTGCGTGTTCGCTCGTTCTGCCAGGTCATCACTCCAATAGATTGAGCGTAATCCCTCAGCGTGTTGAAATCGCCCTGCGAGAGGAACTGGTTATACACAACTCCTTCGGTGTAGGTGAACCGGTTCCGTTCGTTTTCCCATAACTTGATCTGATCCACAACGGTAGGTGGCAGCGCTGACTTGGAGGTGATAGTGTGTTCCACATTGAGCATCTGAAATGAATTGCATAGATTCAAGGAGCTGACAATTAATCGGAAATCATCAAAATTACCGTTGGATGTGCATGCTGCTCAAGGTAGCTGATAATTTGTTCTGCTGTAATTCCTCCACGGAACGCTTGTCTTACTGAATCTCTAGTTAACACTCCTACCACCAGATTCGGAAATCGATACAACAGTTCCGTAAACAAACCCAGTAAGGCCACTTGCAAATTAGAATCCGTATATGCATACACCCGATAATTGGTTTCCACAATGATGTATCCTTTATCTTGAGCAGAACTACCATCATCTTGCATTGAGGGAACCGCATTCTTAGACGTAATGTTGTGGGCCAATCGCGTCGGATAAAATCGGCCTTCCTTTCGTTTTCGCTGGTATACCAATCCAAACTCTCTCAAATGTTGCAGGAAGGTTAGCAAGCCTTGACTTAACCCCTCTGAGCTGTAATCGCGACCCAATGTGGAAAAACTCAACTGAAAGAGCATCGATAAACATTCCGCCAAGTCTAGCCCGCGTGCCTCGCAAGTGTCCAAATACTGCAGCATAAAGTGCCAGACTTGAGCCTGTGTATCGAGCAACAGAAACTGAAAACCTTGCCTCGTAATCACCGGACTGCCATCCGTTTCATCTCGTTTCATAAGATTGGCGTGCAGCAGAATTCTTACTGCATCTGGTGATATTCCTTCGCCTTCCATTCCTTTGGAACTCCCAGCCCCAACCATATAGTGTAGCACGCAACGCCACCGGGACATGGAGTATACATCCAGGAATTCGATGTCTCTTGATTTTTGATCCGGATCCAGCGAATTGGACATTGACCAGGGTCGACCACCTCCAAGTAGGGCGATTTTAAGATTTTTCTTGAAGGTTGGACACAACTCCCAGGCTTGTAGGCCGCCAGTCAGAGCGGCACTACGCCATACGCCCAATTCTGTTAAAACACGTGAAACGATTAAATTCTCTCTGAAATTAAAAGATTGGTGAATTGCCATTCGTTACTCAAAAATAACGTTTATAGCGTACTTTGCATAGACTTGTGAACCCCACGAAGACACGACCGCCTGAGGTATGGCTTGTTCGACGAATAAAATGCGTATTACGAACTGACGAGCAATCTCCGGTAGTTCCCTGGAATGATCGGATTAAGATTGTAATAGAACGGCAATAGGTAGGCGTCGTACCTACCGATAGACGGCTAAACAGATGGCTGGATAGTTGTACAGCTTTTCCAATGCATCCGGCGGCCGGGATTTCAGATACTCTTCCAGGTTCTTGCATTCTAGGTTAGCCGGTTTGGCGATTAAGGATGACGTCGAATTTTTGGATCCTTTTGCCTCGGACATTGTTCTTGGGAAGGATTATGATTGACTTTACAGCAAACTAGAGAAATGTGTTTGTTAATAATAATAATTATTATTATTGATAGACGAACAAACTGCGAACTAGCGACGACACCGTTTGCGGATTTTAGAGACAAAACAACATGTTTGACAAGTGTGGTGGTTAGTGCATTGATGTGAGTTGGATATATCCTATAGATCATTGCACGATGGCGTCATCAATGCAGTTTTGACAGTTCAGGGAGCTTGTTTACGTGGACTATTTTTTTTATTTTCGGTAAGATCGGTTTGAGATTTTGTGCTCTAAATTTATTACGATTGAAGTAAAATTGCCGGAAAACAGACACCAGTGCTTATTTTTACATCATGTCCTGAATCTAATCGTACAGAATCCGGAAAAAGACAATGAAAAATTTCGTTTGAGCGGCTCAAATTCTAACACCTTGTAAACAAGCTCCCTGAACTGTCAAAAAAGTTAGGTTAATACATTCGGTGCAATGATCTATAGGCCTATATATAGGCTGGATTTACGGAACACGGTAAAATGTAAAAACGTAAAATATAACCAGTGCGTAAAAAATAACCCATTTTTTGAAGAGGGGCGTCAACCAACTGTATTTCATGCAGAAAATTTGTATTCGCCAAGTGGGTGACTAAATTCAAATTAAAGCGCTGTGCGCAATTCAAACAGCAGCGCAAATGACAACAACCGGTGCGGTTGCGTTGCATGTTTTCGTTGTGAAAGTTTAATTTTTCTGAAACTGTTCCCGCGGTCATGATCTTCCAGATCTTCAAAGTGTGATATTGTTTTACCGCATATCGAAAAACGTTTCAATATATATTCGACTTTACATATTTGATGTTACAATATATATTGTTACAATTAATGTTACTGTGACAAAAAAAATGTCAGGACAACAAACTGTAAACTAACACATACTGTATGTTTATGTCATATTGTAGTTGAAAACTTATTTATTCTCTGGACATTATACCAGGGAGTTGATTATCAAGAAAAATAGAAATAGTTTTTGGCTCAGGAAGTATTCGCACATTGGTCCTTAGTTCGGTTCCAAGCTTAATGAACCAACCCTAAAAACATGTTAATAACTTACAACGAAACCCTAAAATATTCTGTCAAAATTACAAGCGAATCAGAACAAAATCCTCGACAAGAACAAAGATTCAAGCACTGAAAAGCGCAAAAATGTACTGCAAGATGCAAGACGCAAGGTATTAACAACAATCAATATGAAACTATTGAAACTATTCCTGTTCAACATTGCTCTTGAAGGTGTTATGCGACGAGCGCCGTTTAACATACGAGGCACGATTTTCAACAGATCCGGTCAATTTATCTGCTTTGCCGATGACGTGGATATTGTCGGCAGAACATTTGAGGCGGTGGCAGAGCAGTACACCAGACTAAAGCGCGAAGCAGAGAAGATTGGGTTGAAGATAAATACGTCCAAAACGAAGTACATGCTGGCAGGCGGAACTGACAGGACGACAGAACCAGACTGCGCAGCAGTGTAACGATCGACGGAGATGAGTTCGAGGTAGTCGATGAATTTGTCTATCTCGGCTCACTGGCTACTGCGGACAACGATAACAGCCGTGAGATCCGGAGGCGGATTATCAGTGGAAGTCGTGCCTACTATGGGCTCCACAAGCAACTACGGTCAAACAGACTTAGCTCCCGTACGAAGTGCATCCTGTACAAAACGCTAATAAGACCGGTTGTTCTCTACGGGCATGAGACGTGGACAATGCTTGAAGAGGACCTGCGAGCACTCGGAGTTTTTGAGCGACGGGTATTAAGAACCATCTTTGGTGGAGTAGAGGAGGACGGACTATGGAGGCGAAGGATGAACCATGAGCTCGCGCAACTCGCCGGCGAACCCAGTATTCATAAGGTGGCAAAAGCTGGAAGGATACGCTGGGCAGGACATGTTGCGAGAATGCCGGGCAACTATCCTGCAAAAATTGTGTTCGACGGGAATCCGATTGGTACAAGACGACGTGGGGCGCAACGAGCAAGATGGTCAGACCAGGTGGAGTAAGACCTAGGGGGTACAAGGTACCCAAGGGATTGGAGAGGAGCAGCCACGAATCGGGCATTATGAAGGGATATTGTGTATCAGGCTATGTTATAGTATTGTGACGTTATGCCATGTAAATATAATAAATAACAATATGAAACGAGCGAATTTTAATTGGTTCACTGTTGCAGAACCCCTTGGTTCGAAGTACAGCTTGCAGCTTGCGCCTTACACTACATTCTGGCGCTTTTCGGTTTAGAAGCTTTGTGTTTGTTTTGATTCATTGTGTTATTCTGACAGAATACTTGAGGGTTTGTTCGTGTGAGTTACGTAATAAGGCTTAGTGACGTTGAACGCACGCACACTACAGCGCCATCTGGATCAAAACTCCTGCACTCCGCAAGCAAGAAGGAAAATTTATCATCAGGATCATAGTCAAGAAGAAAAGGGATATTGTTTTTACCTCAGGAAATACCAGCTCATAGGTCCCACGCTCGGTCCTAAGCTTAATGAATCACCCCTAAGAACATAACCATAGACAACTAAAACCAAGACACAGCTTCCTATTTATTTCAGTCTACGTGTTTAAAGCACCCTCAACGCATTCTAGGAACATTAAATGTGAATATGTACGTGTGTGTTATCAATTTGCATTTGTTTTGACAGTGTTTATAGTTTTGATGCTCAGCATAAACATGTGAAAATTCCATAACTGTTCGTCTTTGATATCTACCGACCAAGCCGTAAAAATTGGTCGTAACACCTGTTTTGTTCCGGGATGCTTAAGCTTTTCCAACGCAGGAAAGATATCTTTCTACAGAATAGCTGAAACCAACATGACAAGGATTTCATCAATGCATTTAGAAACAGCCAAGGGTAATTTATCAAAACCAAAATATTCCACCATGTAGTAATTTGAGCAAATCTATAATACTTGTTTGAATAAATTGCGTAAATACCCAACAAACATCGGTGTTGAATTAGAGCTTGTTCAAGCAAATTTGGAGAAGCTATTCAGCTGTATCTTCTAGAATAGCTGAATAGCTTCTCCAAATTTGTTTGAACAAGCTCTAATTCAACACCGATGTTTGTTGGGTATGTCGTTCCAAGCCTCCGGAGAGTCTTTTCCGCAGTATATCCTGAAGATGATGATAAAATAAACTACGGAAGCACTGAAATAGAATTATGCCGGTCAAGGTGATTTCCTGGAGGCAGTAGGAGAAGAACAAGCGATTGGTAATGCTAGCGCTTGCTAGCGATTAAAGAAATGGTTGTAGGATTTGTGATATCGTTCATTTAAGGTAATTTTTTATCAGGGTTCGCTGTGTTTTTTTACTGTATATTTGAGGAGTTATTCTTTTAGAGTTACACAGAGAGGAATTTGATAGTCAATTTTACCATTATTGGGGGTTAGGATGACTATTGCAGTATAGCGATTTTGAACCGATTATGATCATGGTCAAAACTACCATTAAAAATAGTTGATGCAACCTTTTCCATAATGTCGGAATAGTCCTTGTTACCATGATCATAGTAAAAAATGCCATGAACGTGGTAAATTCGACCATTTTCATGGTTATTGAAACCATTATATGCGATAGTCATCCTGACCATTTAATTGTCGGTACAACGATGAAATTTTTCTCAGAGTAAGGGTCACCCACAATAGATACGTTTGCGTTCCGTTGACAAAACAAACACCCCCCCCCCCCCCCCCTTCCCCTTTTCCCCCGGCATTTTCTCACCCCCCGTGTCCCCCCCCCAAAAAAAAAACAATCCATCCCCTTTTCAATTTTTTTATTCAAATCAAACAAATACAAAACATTGAAACAAAAAAACAACAAACTCACACACACAAATCCCCAGCAGATATCTGACATTTAACCCAAAGGGATCACGAGTTTTTGACAGTCGATTTGACGCCGCCAAATGTTGCAATGAGCGAATGCCATTCGCTCATTACAATGTAAACATTAGCCTGGGACACGGATATATGAAACAAAATTATTTTCGTTCCCTATTGATTTTTGGAAGCCTTTTGGTTCCTATAATGACTGTGCAAAATTTCAACTCGATCGGTGAAACTATATTTTAGCGCTCGCAGTTTTAATTTTCCATAGTATTTTATATGGGAAAACTTACCTTTTCAAAGAAATATCTGGCGAGGTGACCCGTTGTCCTCTAAAAATAAATCAATCCTTTAACTTGCTGGGAAATTTTTCAAAGAAACTTTTCTTAGAAGACCGCAAAGCGATCCAACGCTTGTGGAAAAAGTTATTAAGCTGAAACTGATTGCTATCCAATCGAACGGCTCATTGGGATGTTTTTTCTAGCAGCACAGTTCCTCCATGCTGAGTGAACATAAACAAAACACAGTGGTTGCTTCGCGCAGCCAGCAGCAGGTTGCAGGTGGCAGTGCTGCAAGAGAAAACAGTTCAATGAACCGTTCGATCGGATAGCAATCAGTTTCAGCTTAATAACTTTTTTCACAAGCGTCGGATCGCTTTGCGGTCTTCGAAGAAAAGTTTCTTTGAAAAATTTCGCAGCAAGTTAAGGAATTGATTTATTTTTAGAGGACAACGGGTCACTTCGCCAGATATTTCTTTGAAAAGGTAAGTTTTCCCATATAAAATACTATGGAAAATTAAAACTGCGAGCGCTAAAATATACTTTCACCGATCGAGTTGAAATTTTGCACAGTTATTACAGGGTCCAAAAGGCTTCCGAAAATTATTAGGGAACTGGAATTTAAATTTTGTCCCAGGCTAGTAAACATGTTGCAATGAACGAATGGTCACTGTATTTTCTTCTTGACCATCCAGCCCCTGAATTTACGGAATGTTATGCATACGATATGCGTTACGTTGCACTTGGTATCAAAAAATTTACTGTAATTTCAGCAGCACCCTTCGCGTCGCTTCGGTTGTTTGTTAAATCTTGTTAGTGTCTACGGCGTACACTTCTTTATAAACCAGGGGTGCGACTCTATCAGATATGCAGGATTTTTTTTGTTTTGTTTTTGTGCGATGTGCGCACGCTTAGTAGATTTCAAAGATTTTGATGAAGATTTTAAAGATTTACTGCAAAAAGATGCAGCACGATGCAAGTTGATGGATTAAGATTTACAAGCTGAAACAAGATTGATTCGCTAGCGTGGGATTTTTCGATCATCTTGAATCTGAATTTAGATGTGTCGCACCCCCAGTTATATACCAAATAATAGTACACCAAAAACGCGAACTAGATTAAACAAACCATCGAAGTGGCGCGAAGGATGGCACTGAAATTACAGTAAAATTTTCGGCGCAAAGGGCAATAAATATTTCACTATTTTGACCATTTCATTCACCATATTAGCTCATTGTGTGTTAGTTGTCGAGTTCGTGCCTGTGGCGCAACGGGACCACGGTTTGTTTACACCTATCTGTCAAATTTTGTATACAATCCACGAAAACCGTTGCTATCTCCACGCAGTTCTTGTGAATTTATAGTTTCTTAAATTTCCTTAAAAATTGTCGTAAAATTTAGACTGCTTATGAATGAAAAGATTCTAAACACCCAGTGCCGCAATGGAAATCGATACCCTTCATTCGGATTTGCGCAAGCGGCTCGACGTACTTGGGTTCAACCATCCGCTACCGTTGGGCGCAATCGGGATAGTATCTGCCATTCTGGACGATTTGATCAAAACATCCGAAAAGTTGAAGGCTTCCAAGCAACAAATCAGTCAACTGCATCAGGTAAAAACAAAGGTCACAGCAAGCTTGTTCTATTGCATACTTCAAACTTACACCGGTGTATGTCAATTTAATTTCGATTTGACGCAGGAAAAGGCTGCTTGGGAACTTGGAGTCGAGCCATACAAGTGTGACAATTCCCGTTTGCTGGCCGAGTGTAACGAACTGCACTTGGAACTGGTAAAGCAGAGGGACAAATTTATTCTGGCCAACACTGAGCTGAAGTGCCGTGTGCGAAACTTACAAACAGATAAGAAGCAAATTGAGGAACGATGCCTGCAAGCGGAAGCTAAAATACGACAACTACAGTGTGGCGACAATAAATCCAGAAAAGATGGTGTAAACATGCGTACGAATTTTATTCCGAAGGGGGAATTTCGTAGATTTCGTAGATTTATTAATTTATTAATTTGTTACAGAACGGAAACCGTTTGTATCCACTGTACGGCCGGGCCAGTATCAAACGTCGACGTGCTGTGGCGTTGAGAAACGCGAAAGTAAATGCTGTTGTCCCTGCAATCAAGCGCGCAAGGCGGATATATTGAACGAAATTGAGCGCTTACAGGTTGAAACCAAAAACCAGGAGGATGTGATAGAGGCCTACAAAAAGCAGGTGAGTGGTTCGATTGATTGTGTTCACAGGAACATTTTCAGATGTTCTGGCTTTGTCACTTTTGTTCGCGTCCATTCATCAATTTCCTCCGCTTGCGCGACCGTTAGGTCAGTTTTCCATCCGTCTGCTTCTCCTTTGCGGATGAATCTAAAATTGAGGAGGAAATTTCACTTATTTTTCGGTTGTCATGGTTGGAAAGATGGTAATACTTACTTTCGATTGGCATTGTCCTTTTCGTGTGCTCGGTTCGAATAGGTCAATATTTTATTTACCATATCTTGGCTATTCACGGAGGGATTGTTCTTCATAGAATTGAAGGATAGGTGTTGGCACAACTGTTCAATTTGCTCTTCGCTGTAGTTCTTGGCGAAAAACGAGCAAACTTTGAGGACGGCAGACTTGAGGTCCTGTAGAAATTAAATTTAAGTATACATATATGAAATCACGTGCGAAGCATGTACCTTCTTCATATCCTCATAGCTTAACAACAAAACATTGTCCAAGTGTTGCAACGCATTATAATCGAGTACATGTTCGTGGTACGGCGAAAACATGATCATGTCTTTGACGAAAGATTTGACATACTGATCCAACGTGCCTCGATACCCTGTTAGAGTTTGGTAATGATGGTAGAATGATACGACGACGGGCTTTACTTTACGATACACGTAAATTATCTTGGGTTTCACGGTCCACAGCTGATCGGGTACCAGCGCCACTGGGAGGTGGGTTTTGATAAACCTTGGCGATTGCATTCCTTCCACCTCCCTCACACTATCGAAACCAATTAGACTTCCAATTCTGTTGAGAGTATTTATATTAGGAAACAGCATGTTGTATGATTATATAATATTTCAATTGTAGATGCCATTCACAAGCAAAACTCCTGGACTCGAGTTTCTTCACGCTAATATCGAGGTGTAGGATCGTAGTGAGAGATATTGTCGATTAATTTCGGGAAATTGTGGCAAATTTTCTGAAAAAAATGCTAAAACAATATGTGTCGCTGAAGATATCTGTTCTTCAGCCGTAATTGGATTTCTATCCTGACAACTTGGGCAATATTACCGACAACCATGGAGTATATTTGTGCAAGAACCTAGGAATTGGTGCTAATCGATTATTGTTGATTTCTTTAACGAGCTTCATGGTGACACTGCATATTATTTTTTATATGTTTAGCAATACTGTTATCAATTGTTGGTTGAAATGGATAAAAATCCTGACTAAAGAAAATTGACTATATCCATTATTAAAACCAAAAAATAATTTCGGCTGCTTTGGATACGCACCCTTGTAAACTTTTGTAATCAAATAGGGTAACTGCCCCCATATTAATCTCATTGTTCCTATATTCATCCTACGATGAATCAAACAATTGGGCAGTTGAAGGATCGGCTTCGTTTTCTAATAATGTTTGCTTACGTTAAAATCCTGTCACGTGTATATCGTTTTATTTCAAGTAGGATGAATTGCAAAGTGATGAGATTAATATAGGTACATCTTCCCTATATCTCATTGAGTGATGTGATGTGGTGGTAAGCGATTGAATACAATTCCTTCCTAGGTCAGTGGGATTTCTCTAAGGTGGGATTTTTCGAAACAATCTCTGGCCACGTCTTCTTTCGGAAGTGAAGCAATGTTATATCTATAGTGTGTTGATGAGTGCGATATGCGATAATGAACCATCCTAAAGCTACCTAAATAAAGAAAGAAGAAAAAGAAGAGAGCCTCTCTTTTTAACCAGTTTTTTTTATTTGGCTCAATCGCGTTAGCTTTACGGAGCCAAACGCAATGTTTGTGGATTATCCCCGTTGACATGAATGCGGCGAACTGTAAGAACGCGCGATAGCGAGTATACATCTCCTTCGGTTCATCATTACTTATTCCGGCATGATGACAGATTCCTCCATTTTATCTTCCAGTACGGGGATTCCAATTCTCCCTCACCTTCAGGTTCTGATCCTACGCCGGCAGTACCTCCAGTTACTGTACAACCGTACGTTTTCTTCAGTTTACCGCTCTGCTCCTTTTCTTGACGACGCACTTTCGGCTGACTCCAATCCTTCCGCTTGGGACTGGAAGCCATCAGGTGTCCCTCTTCCTTGCAGCTAAAGCATTTGTCCTTGTTGCCTTGGTAACATCGACCGCTCAGACTTGAACTTGTCGAAAAAGGACTTTTCATCTGCTATCCTATATGCAGCTTCAATTTCATCATGCTCCAAATCCAAGCCTTTGACAAAATCGCACAGTATTTTTCAACTCTCACATTTCTGCTTTAACAAAAGGGACCGAGTTGATGAAACAAGAACAATGCAAATTGATTATAAAGGGTGTTCCGATCAAAATTTGGTCAAACAGTAATGTGTGTGAGTCGATCAAACTTTTTATTAATAAGTCAAATTCTTTTTCTTTTTCAAGTTCAGCTAATACAGAATTTAGGAGAAATATTCAGCTAAGCTTCCTTTTTACCGAATGCAAATTGCCGGGTATTTCGTTTAACACCTGCCATAAGATTTTGGACAGTCTCCTTGTCCACTTTATTCGCCGCAGAACGCCAGTTTGCCTTGAACTGTTTCTCGCTCACAACAGCTTTTTGAGTCTTCTTAAGGTTCCGCTTGACGATGGCCCAATATTGTTCGATTGGGCGGAGCTCTGGCGTGTTGGGAGGGTTCTTGTTCTTGGGCACCACTTGAACGTTGTTGGCAGCATACCACTCCATGGCCTTTTTTTCCGTAATGGAGAGATGCCAAATCCGGCCAAAATAGAACGGAACAATTGTGTCGCTTCAGGAAAGGCAGTAGACATTTTTGTAGGCACTCGCTCAGATTAGTTTCCTGGTTGACGGTTCCGGTCGCAATGTAAACGTTGCTCTTCAAGCCACAGGTACAGATGGCCTGCCACACCAGATATTTCTTCGCAAACTTTGACAGTTTAAAGTGCTTGAAAATATCTGTCACCTTTCCCCGTCCGGTTGCCGTATAAAATTCCTGTCCAGGAAGCCCTGCCGTAAGTTTCATCGTCCTGTACCACGCAATCAAACTTCGTCAGCATCGTCGTGTACAACTTTCGCGATCGTGCTTTGGCCGACGTGTTTTGTTTATCGTCGCGATTTGGAGTCACCACTTTCTTGTAAGTCGACAGTCCAGCTCGTTTTTTAGCTCTATCCACGGTTAAAGGCGCCACTCCCAGCTTCTTTGTGACATCATCAACTCTTTTTGTCGTCGCTGTGGCCTCCGGCTTTCGATTTCCCCCCGATCCAGCCTTCCTGGCTGTCAACAAACGTTCATCGAACACTTTTAATACGTTGGTAACAGTTGATTTAGCCACATTCAACAATTTCGCCAACTTATCGTGAGAGTAGTTTGGATTTTCGCCATGCACGTGCAAAATTTTGATGCGTTGCTTCTCTTCCTTCGACGACATTTTGATAACTGAAATGCTAATCTCAAAATAAAAATAAAGGCATGATGCTACACGCACACATCTTCAAAATTTAATGCACGATGAAAGGAAATGCGTCATGTTTAAGTCGACCAAATTTTGATCGAAACACCCTTTTGTTTGCTGCTCGCCTAAAAGCCCGTAAAACAAATTGCAACGATTGTGGGATGCCATCTGGCTACCGTTTACCGTATCCAACGTTCACTCCTTGATGGACCAGGTCCACGGAAGCCGGGAAGTGGCCGTCCACGGTCCGCTCACACAACGAAGGTCATCAGATCAGTGAGAGACAAAGTGAGGCGAAAACCTATCAGATCGATCCGGAAATTGGCTAAGGAAGCTGATATTTCAAAAACTACCATGCAACGGTTGGTCAAAGATGATTTGAAATGTTCGTCCAGGGCAAGAGTAAAGCGCCACCTTGTAACGGACCGAATCAAACAACTGCGGCTGGAGTGCTCGAAACGTTTGGTGTCAGCATTAAAAAATAAGCATACCATCATCGTATTCTCCGATCAGAAAATGTTCACCATCGATCCCGTATCCAGCACACGTACAGACAGGTTTATTTCGCCGAAGATTGTGGATGTTCCAGAGAACGTGAAATTCATTTTTACAACCAAACATCCGGCCGGAGTCATGGTTTTCGGGGCAGTTGCGTCCAATGGCTTGAAAATGCCTCCAGTATTTATCAAAGCTGGATTAAAAGTTAATACCGAGGTTTACATGAACATTTTGAAGGACCACGTTCTGCCATGGATGAAAGCCAACTTTGGAGCACACCAACACGTCATTTTCCAACAGGACGAAGCACCTTGTCATGCCTCAAGAAGGACTCAAGCGTGGCTGAAGGAAAACATGGAATTTTGGCCAAAGGACATTTGGCCTCCTAGCAGCCCGGACTTGAATCCTTTTTATTACTCAATATGGGCATATGTTCAGGCTAAGGCCTGTGAACGTTCTCACTCCAGTGTTGGCGCCCTGAAAGCTTCCATTACCAAGGCATGGAACTCGATGACTGACTCATACATTGCGAAGGTATGCTCTCGATTCCGTCCCCGTTTGGAGAAGGTGATCGAGCAAAATGGTGGACATATTGCGTAATGTAATCATGACAGGCCTAATAAACGATTCCCTAAATAAAATTATGATTTTTTTTATCATTTTCTATGAAAAAAAAACTTATTTGAAACTGAGGTATGGATTTTCGCATTTTCGTTATGGAACATACTGTATACTGATGGGCTCTATCAAGAGAAAGGTTCGAGATTTCGTTTGAATTGGAGAAATGTAACCATCTAATACTGTAACTTTGAAGTGTTAATAAAAGTGCTATAAAGCTACCATTAATGGACTTTTTAAACCTATTGAATCACGAATTACAGGTCTTTTTGTGCGTACCAATTTACTTTTAGTCAGCCTTTATATACAAAAAGCGTGTGAAGTTGGCATGCGAGAACCAACGATAGTTCACTATTCTCAAGGCTTTTAACAAATTGCTTTACTAGATCATCTTTCACCATCTACCGTCGCTAGCAAGAAGACTTGCAGGAACTTATGAAGCCGATTTTTAAGGAATAGCGATCTATAAAAGACCAAATTTTTGCGTTCCGGCAGATCCTTAAAAAGTATCGTGAATATCAAGCCTTTACGCATAACCAATTATCGCATCATCAAATTCAAGGCTGCGTACGGTACTATTGATTGTGAAGAGCTATGAAAGGACGAAACCGGGGTTTTCTCGCAACTGACTATACTGATCAAGGTGACGATTGTGTGAAGATATTGGGTGAGTTATCGGACTAGTTTGAAACACGCAAAGGATTTCTACAAAGCGATAGTCTAGGCTGCCTCATGTTTAATGTTGTGCTAAAAGGTGTTGAAGGGTGAGTCATAAGTAGCGGGAATAAATTCATGTCACGTTTTCCGCCACACGCGCTAGAGAATGACAAACAGCTATGTGTGGTTTTGATCTCCTCTTTGTAAGCGTTGATTGTGCTCAGTGTGTTTTCGTTCACGATGAGGGTTGCGAAACAAAGTTTACTACGGGAGCGCGTTTTTCGGATGCTCGGATAGCATCCGAAATCGGAGGTGGCGAGGCACTTTTTGACGGAGAGCCACAAGAAATCCATGATTTAAAACATGATCGCTCGGTTCTACGCTGGACGGCCAATGGCCAACAACAAAAAACTGGAGCAAAATAAGCGCCGCCAAGCGGACGAAACTGAAAGCCGATGGCGGAGGGCGTGAAACGTTATATGCGACTTTCATACCCGAAGTACACGGATAAGCAGCTGCAGGAAATCCCGGGGAAGTGCCGATAGCTGCGCCTTAAGTACTTTAAGCCGGGCGTCACCATTGTTATAGACTACGAGAAGTACTTTACTTTCTCGAAAAGTTCGACCGCTGGGAACATGGGCTTTTATACCGACGAGTTGGATACTACACCCGATATGGTTAAATATGCCAGAAAAGCCAAGTTTGAGCCCAAGATATTGGTGTGGGCGGCCATTTCGACCGCTGGCGTATCTCATCATTACGTACAATCGAGTAGGGGTATGGCGGTCAATACGGAAGTCTACACGAAGAACTGTTTACCAAAAATAGTTGCTTTTGTTAAAAAGCACCATAAAGATGAAGATATTGTGTTCTGGCCGGACTTAGCTTCGAGACCTTACGCAAAGGCCACTCTGGATTGGTTGACCGCCCATAACATACCGTTTGTACGTGAAGACAATCTCCCAAACGTACCTCAGGCGCGTCCAATCGAGTCGTATTGAGCCATTCTGTCCTAGTTGGTGTACGAAAATGGTTGGGAAGCCACCACAGCTCAACAACTCAAATCCCGTATCATCAAATGTGCCAAAAGAGAGGACCTCAGGTAGTCCAGACTATAGCGAGGGTTCCGAGAATCTTGAAGAAGAGTGAAGATGAAGGGCCACTATCTGTCTAATTGTTTCACACCTCAAATATTGTATGGATTTGCAATAAAGAATTGAATTTGAAAAAAAACTTTTTTTCCTACTATATTTTCATTTAGTCATGCTGCTTATGACTCACCTGCTATGATACATACAGACTTTAACATGCGGGGCAAGATGGGACAACTTCTTTGTTCACGAGATAAATTTCAATTGATGTTATGAAGTAACCTGTAAAATAAGCTATCTTAGGTCGGTCTGACGAAGCGATGCAGACTCCGACGGAGTAGTGCCACATCCTATATCCAAAACTAATGGGCATCCCGGATCCAGCTTCAAACGACTGGGACGTGGATGTATTTTTATTCGGGTTGATTTGGTAGCAAATTCTTCTCGATAGACAAATTTTGTGTATCTTGAATCCCGAATTCATTTGATTCGCTGACGACTTGCACATTATCGGAAGAAAGTTTCAGGCGATTACTGCGCAGTACACCTGGCTGAAACGTGAAGCAGAAAACGTTGGATTAAGATTGAATTCGTCGAAGACGTTAACTGAGCGCGATAGAGCTCGCACAGGCTGACGTGTGTTTATCGACGGAGGTGAGATCGAGGTGGTAGATGAGTTTGTGTACCTCGGATCATTGGTGACGTCGGATAACAACTGCTGCAGAAAAATTCGAAGAACTATAAAAGACGGAAGTCGTGCTTATTATGGACTCCACAGGATGCTAAGGTCTGGTAAATTTCACCACCGTACATGATACACTTACAAGACGCTGATAGGACCGGTAGTTCTCTTCGAGCACGAAACGTGCGTTGAGTCCGGCCGGTACAAAACGCAGGGGAGCGCAGCAAACTAGGTTGTTAAACCCACACAGAAAAAAATAAATAATTTGATGAGGTGGCGTTACATTTCCCCTCGTTTAATTCTAAGCCAAAGGGGGCATAAACAACGAAATTGTTTGCAATATTTCATGCGCCATACAACAATGTTTGCAATCTTTCATACAACAGACTAGATTCAGGCGTTATCTGGCTTGAGTTTTCATGAAATATCCCATTATTTTCGGTCAAATCTAACATTCCCTGTATGTGCATTAGAATACGCAGAAAAGTCAATGTTTCTTTCTATCTGTGCAGCTTGCTGCGCTCCCCTGCGTCTTGTTCCGAAATAATCTTTCCTCGCCAAATATTGTAGTGCAGGTGTGGTCCTGAAGGGACATTGGACCAGCAAATGTAAAAGTAAAGTAAGTTGAAAACCGAATATCAATGACTCGGTTCAACAAATTCTATGCACCTTTCGACTAGAGCTGCAATGTCGATACCTTTGGTAACTGGATTCGGCAAATGCAACCGCTATCGTTCAGTGATTAGTTGCAAGAAGATAAGGGGTTTTTTCGTCCGTTTACAATGTTCTTCTTCTTCTTCTTCTTCTTCTTCCTGTATTAAGGTGGCTTTCACCCTTAGGCTGGTTCACCACCGGAGGAAGGCTCCTTCACCCT
Organism: Aedes koreicus; assembly: GCA_024533555.2. NCBI lineage: Eukaryota > Metazoa > Arthropoda > Insecta > Diptera > Culicidae > Aedes > Aedes koreicus. The sequence goes on along the minus strand of JAHHFK020005016.1, from coordinate 222,359 downwards.
ACATGTCACACTCATCAAAACATGAGCCAGGAGCAACGGCTTTACTTCACTTCCGAAGGAAGACTTGACCAGACTTGAAAAGACTTGACTTCGGCTCAGAAAAATCTCAGCAACCTTGGCTGGGACTCACTTAGGTGCCAAGTAGCAGTCACGCTTACCAGTTACCAGGGTCTTGTGTTCCATATCGTGAATAATTAAATTAAGCTTTTGAATTAAATAAACACAATTGCGCTAAGTACCGTTTGAAGTGGAGCCAATTTATAGAAAAAATAGCTCATTTTTTTCATCAAATATGATCATCTATCAGAACATGAAATATTCTTCCTAAAGAACAATTTTCCCAATCAGATCCTGGCTCTTCGCTCACAGTTTTTGACAATTGTTTGCGAACTTGAACTGCACTGGTCCTTTCAAGATTCTATGGGACTTACTATGGAAAAATCAAACTTTTCGTTTTCATCATCCTAATTTATCGCAATAATAACAAACGGAAACGTTTGCTAACTGAGCTTACGAGTGATTTATCTAACTTCAACTTTGCTGAGGACCACTTTGCAGACCGGTATAATTACACAGAAACCATAATCTGAATTTTCATTATGATGTAAATATCAGAGTATGTAAAAGCGTATTTCCTTCCACACGAAGCAGTAACTTGCATGAAATAGTTGCAATAAAGACGAGCTTCTGCATACAACATTATCAGCAATGTATGGAATGTCCCAGAACTTTCACGATTTATAATGCTAATTTATAAGTTTTGCGACGCTCCATGTATGTGCATGATATTGAACAGAAATTCACACTACTTTTTCGAGCAGTGTAGATATTAATCAAATTAGAACTCAAAGTTTGGTTTTTCCATGATAATTCCCATAGAAATTTCAAATGGCCTGTGTTGTTCGTGTTCGGAACTAATTGAGCTCAAATTTAGGGAGAACAGTCAGGACCTGATTTATAATCGATTGAGTGGGGCAGTGCTGAATCGATACTTTGAATCATCCTAATACTATAATGGGTAGGGAACGGCTACAGCTCCCCGGAACTCTATTGCATGCACGGGGCAAACAGTAACCTAGAACGCTCATTTTTTGCAGTATGATGCTTCACTAGATCAAGCATCATGATGCGAAAAACGAGCGTTGCAAGTTATGGTTTACCCCGTGCTTGAAATAGGGTACCGATGGGGTGAAGCCGTTCCCTACCCTATATTTAGAAAATAATAATAATAAAAAAACACTTCTACGCCCATTGGGAACGTAAAAAAACCAAGAACAAATATCTAATACCTACTCCATGAATGGGAACCGTCTGTCCAGGATAACACTGCGTGCTCCTTCGTAATTGAGGTTATTGCAAATCAACCAAACCATTTCCTGAGTCCAAGTTGTTCCACTTTTCGGATAGGAAGCAACCCAAACATCATCCGGTCGGACTTCCAAGTTCTTGATCTTCTCGGCCATGGTTTCGTAGCTGTGAAATTTTTACATGTAAGTTAAATTTATTGACTTTCTTCATGGACGATTTTTTATCCGTATTCACTGTTTGTTCAAAAAGCAGGGAACTGGTTCCCATCCTGTATTGAGAATCGGTACTTTCGAGTGATCTCGGGGTTTCACGAGAACGGAATCCGGTTCGCAACGTTCCGCTTTAGTGGCCAGATAGACTGGATCGGTAATTTCGATATACTCCATTATTGCTAACACGTCTTCGTAACTCTAGGGACTTAGACGAAATGATAAAGCACGGCACTGTCCGCCGAGTCATTGCGGTACCATTTGAGGTTTCGTTATCACCCATTCAACCGCTAATTCGAATGACGTACGCAAGATAACATTCAATTTGCAGCGTGATATTCAAAATTGTACTGATAAATGCTTGTTGAAATTGAATTCATAATGCTTTTAAATCTATCGATGCATACAGTTTATTGATGGCATTTGTTATGCCATTTGAAGCACTTTGGATGATCTTATTAAATCATTGTAAGTCATGATAGTGATTTATAATTATTGCCGGGGCAAGCATTGTTTAAGCTAGGATAGGATGCGATTTTCATGAGATAGTTTCATAGTTATAAAAAATGAACGATATGAAGTAATTTCTTTGAAGAAATTTATAGAATTTATGGCTTCTTATGACCAATATGTTCATATAGCCTAGGAGATTTAATTTTTCGCTTAAAAATGTTCGCATTTTATTATTGCTTTAGCGATATAAGAGTTAGATGCTACGGGGTGTAAATGAATAGACTCTAAAGAAAAAATAAAATTATCTGAAGAGCTTTCGAGTGAGTTGAGTTATTTGTCTATATTTCCGTTATAATTGCTTATTCTTCGACACATGTCACATGTCAAAGGTTAAGAAATTAAAACGAAATAAAAAAAATCTACAAAAAAGCTCTGCATAGGGTGTTCCGTTAAGAGATTGATGATGATGATGATATGAACTACCATCTAATGTAGCAATGCCTGCCTATAGCTCTGGACTGTTTTATTTAGACGGTTTGATCAAGATTGCATTGTGGTTAATGTTTCATCATGTCCCTGTATGAAGGGCCAAAAACGTATTGTGGACCCGTAAGCAGATACACTAACACGCAACCCAGAGCTACAGGGGTCTAAAGAGAATCTCCTTCCAGAAACAAAGTTTGCAGAAACCACAACAAAACAAAGCCCTCGCCTAGTTAAAAGTCCCTCTAGATGGGGAGAAGAGCCCGCCCTTTATTCACAAAATGTTAACAACAGGAAGTTGGCAATCCCACTCTTCCTATCCAAATCGCTTCAATCGGGTGCTCTGATGGTCCCTCCCTTTTATAAATATATGAAAAATTTTGAGAAATAAATATGACTTTCTTACCTTGATTTTGAAATCATCTTACCTTGAAGCTTGTGTTAGAAGATTTGGCTGGAAGTAAAATTGTTTAGGGTTATATACCGTTCCCCCCCCACTGCTTCCCCCCCCCTTTGTTGTAGGGTCGCCTCGATGTTTCTACTTTTGAAGAGCTGACTTTAGTAGCGCATATCGAAACTCACAACGTGTCATATGGCACCGCTCGCGGCCATGGGATAGGGAAGAGAATTGGAGAAAGGAGAGAAGCATTAGTAATTGGTAACATGATATGCGCATGTGAGATTTTCATGGTGATATTCTCACAACGGCCGTTCAGAATGGTTCGACGGATGCATATGAGAGATCATTCCCGATGAGTTTCCACTAGTTTACTCCATTCCATAACGTTTAGTCATAGAAGACAAGAAACGTTTTACTACGTGCTACATATGAGATTATCAGGGCAATGATCCCCCTTCGCATCTTCAAGTGATCATTACAAGCTGTTCATTTGGTTCAGGCACTTTTGAACGTTGATGTGGCAGCCTATTCACACATGAAATCTGCCGCGACAAAGCCGACAGAACGCGCCCATACCCCTTTCTGAACCGAAGGGCAGGGAAAAAAAAAAAAAAAAAAAAATTAAAATTTTTTTTTTTTTTATACTAAATAATAACTAAATTTTTTCTTTACCGCCACCCCACACAAATACAAATAAATTAAAAAAATTTTATATACACACTAAACATTATAAAATTATAACACCTCCCCCCCCTCCCCCCCCCTCCTACAACATCTTCCGAGGAACACACTAAAGAAAATAAAAATAAAAATAGAGTAAACCAATTTAAATTTCAAAAAAGAGAACCGTCCCTTTCGCGGGTTGGTTTATTCCGTTATATTTTACACCGTGGCAGCGCCCACAAGCCCACCCCGTTCCTTGTCCCATCCCTCTGCACCATGAAGAGGCGATGGGGGATTATTTGAGCTACTCACTCTAACCAGTCATGTCGTAGTACATTTATGAAAATGCATTGACGTTGGTTGTGATACTGGCGGGTTTTGCAGCAAATCGCCGTTATGAATAAAGAAATAGAGGTTTGAAAAGTTAGAACATTAAAAAATTGACAATGTTCCTATCATTGCACCTTCTTCTTTCATGACAAACGTTCATTTTTGGAGGTGTGCTGGAAATGATCCACTCTGCGCTGGGAGCATCTTTCATCGTGATGGGTGAGATGTGGAAGCGGGTGATTGTTAAGTGGCCGATTAACCCCAGAATATGCAGGTTGAGGATTAAACGCCGGTTCATCGGCATCAGCATCATTAACGTGCATAGCCCTCACCTCGGAAATACTCATGATGACAAAGAAGAATTCTACCACAAATCGACCACGTTTTGATAGATGATCGGAACTTATCAGACATCACCGACGTCAGAACGTATTGAGGTGCCAACATCGATTCGACCACTACCGACGCCCGCCACGGTACAATCTCACGCGACTGAAGCAACCTGGCGTCGTCGCGGGCTATGCGCAATCGCTCGAAACTGCGCTGCCGGATGACGGCAAGCTCGACACAGCCCTCTCGATTACTGTTGGAACACCATGAAAACCACTATCAGCAGCGTAGCGGAGAACGTCTTAGCTAACGTGGAACGAAACCGACAGATCGAGTAGTTCGACGAGGAGTGTCAGCGGGACAAGGGATAACAATAATGCTTGAGGAGGACTGCGAGCACTCGAAACTTTTAACGACGGATGTTAATAACCATCTTTGGCGGAGTGCAGGAGGACGGAGTTTGGAGGCGGAGGATTAACCATGAGCTCGGGCAGCTTGCTGGCGCACGCAGTATTCGTAATGTGGTCAAATCTGGACGCATACGCTGGGCTGAACATGTTGCGCGAATGGCGGACAACTATCTTGCGAAAATGATGTTCGACGGAAATCCTGTTGGCAAAAGACGGTCTTCGGGGAGGGGAAGGATGGTTATTTCGACAGTTTTGGTTATTAGAGATGGTTATTTGTGTTAGTGGCGTTATTTTTAAATCAGGGATTCACTGTGGTTATCTATGTGATCTATGAATCGACGAAAGGGTAGTTAACTGTTTATATTTTGCAGTAAAGCTTTTTTATATTTGAATCTATTTGGGATAGAAAGAGGCAAAGTGTCAAAAAGCAAGGAAGAGGACAAACCTGGGATTAAACTCCCGCCCATATGCTTAGTACGTTAACCAGCCGGGTCTTATGCTTGTATAATGTTGTAGAGTTCCTTAAGTGTAAATACATATAAATATTTAGAAACGATCTCACCCAATCAGCATCGAATTCCATGATGTCATTTCAATCCGTACTACAGCTGTGTCATGCAACAGTATGTCCTACTTATGAGCTTTGCATATCAAACAGAAAATAAGAACAGAATGAACGAAAAATACCATCGCACACTTTCGGCAGGCCTAGAGGCGATGTTTCTTTCCGGCCGCATAATGGTACATAGTTTGAAACTGTAGCCCTACTGTTAAGGAACATCACAGATTTTTTTCTTCTCTTCAGCCCAAGGCCGAACCAACAACCCAGCATTTACCCCGGCAACCGCGACGAAAACCAGACAGCCCCCATAGACACGCCACTCTACACCCCGAAACGATCCCCAAGCCTTCACACTCCTCGAGTCGATCCCCGGTGTACCGCTCTACAAACCCCACACCCCCCACACCCCCCACACACCACACGCACAAAAATTACAAAACACGAACAAACCGAGGACCCCACCCCGCGCCCCCCCGCGTGACCCCCCCCCCCCACCACACCCCACGACCCCCACACCCCCCAACAACCCAAATACCCAAAGGGAATGAGTAACACGACGCCGATAGCCCCACCCCGACAACAAAATCAACAAAACAAACAAAAAAAAAGAAAAATATAAACCCCCAGAAAAACAAAAAAACCTAAAAACAATAATAATTTTGTTAAAAATTCACAAACAAAATTTTATAACCCCAAGTTTTCGCCACCACACCCCAAAAAGAGCCAAAAACTTAAAAAAAAAATTTAATTTAAAAAAAAATGAAAAAAACACAATAACAACACATATCAATAAAATGATATTTTTTTGTAAAAAAAAAAACAAAAAATATTAAAATAATATGATAAAAAAGAAAAACAAACATAGATTGAATTTTTTTTCTCGCGCACACACTAAAACACACAAAAAGGCCCCCAAAATAATAATTTTTCCCACTATTTATCACAAAACAACAATAAAAAAAAACCAACATTTTTTAAACAACTACTACTAAAAAATGCACACCGAGTGTTTTTTTGGATAATCAGGGACGAAAGGACACTTAAATGGATTGTAACTCAAACTAATCTTATTTATTCAAACAAACTGAATGCATCTTAACCGCGCGACAACTTGTTAATAATGACTCACTCTTGCTTTCCTACTCTCCTTTTTGTTTCCGTTTTCTTACGATCAAACTCTCCAAAACTCTTCAAACTATCTCCTACACTCAATAAAATGCCACATCTATGTTCTTGTGTTTACATTGTCGTTTCTTTTAGGATAACATACACCCCCGGTGAGGCGAGGGCCTCACTTTTCCTTGGACTGTGCTTCATTCGTGTAATCATCGATTGGTAGAACTGCAATCTTCGTGGTCGCTCGCTTGTAGGTGCTACTGCTCGTGCGGATTGTGACCACACGTATGATTCCGTCCTTCCCTGGATGTGTTTCGATGATGCGACCCAGTTTCCATGTTTTAGGAGGAGTACCATCCTCCTTCATTATTACCAGCAATCCATTTCGTAGTTTCGTGGAATCCTTGAACCATTTGCTACGCTTCTGTAGCCCTGTGACGTATTCGTTTGACCACCGCTGCCAAAAATGTTGCATCCGTGTCTGCACCAGCTGATACCTCGACAATCTTGTCTCCTTGAGACCATCGTAAAGTGGTTCTGCTACTGCCGTCAATTCTCGTCCAACTAAGAAGTGCCCAGGACTCAGCGCTTCATAGTCAAATGGGTCATCCGTTAGCTGTGCAAGAGGCCTTGAGTTTAGTATGCCCTCTATCTGAACTAGCAGAGTGTACATCTCCTCATATGTTAGGTAGCTTTCATTCAAGGTCTTACACAAATGAGATTTCATACATTTCACATTAGCCTCCCAAATTCCTCCTTGGTGCGGTGCCATGGGAGGAATAAAACTCCATTTGATTCCTCTCGGCTGGCAGAACTCGGTCACCTTGTCGTGCAGAATCTGAGATCTCAGTAGATTATAGAGCTCTGATAGTTCTCTATCTGCTCCTCGGAAATTTGTTCCATTGTCGGAGAACAATTCTGATGGGTTTCCACGTCGACCAACAAAACGGTGAAAAGCAGCTAAGAATCCGTCGGTTGTCAGTGAACTCACCAGTTCGAGGTGGATGGATTTAGTAGTCATACATACGAACAAGCACACGTACACCTTTACCTTTGCTTTCATTCGTCCGACCTTAATTAAAAAAGGTCCTGCATAATCAATTCCGGTTCTGGCAAATGGTTGGGCTGCAGTAACTCGGCAGCTCGGAAGATCTCCCATATACTGCTGTACTACTCTGGGATTCATCCGGAAGCAGAGTACACATTTCTTCAGGACCCGATGAATTGTTCGTTTTGCGTTCACTGGCCAAAATTTCTGTCGGACCGCTGCAAGGAGGCCGTTCAATCCAACATGAAGATGCTCTCGGTGTAAAGCTTCAATAAGCACCTCCGTGAAATGGTTATTTTCCGGCAAAATCATCGGGTGCTTCTGGTCCTTTGGTAAATCGGAGTTCCTAATGCGGCCGCCAACTCGCAGTAATTTATCGTCATCGCTGTATATTGGGTTCAAATTTCGCAGTTTACCCTTAACTGGTTGCTTCATCTGGCTGCAAGCGATTTCCTCCTTGTAGACTATCTGCTGGACAATGATCACCATGACCCTCTGTGCTTCGTTGTGATCCTCACTACTAAGATGTCCTGTTCTTCGTTCAGCCTTGTTTCCTTTTGAGCGACAGTTGTGAATAAACCGGGACACGTACGCAAAAATTCGCTGCAGCTTGCGATAACTGCTGTGCTTCAGGATCACGTCGTACGGGTCAAGCTGTTTCTTCGGTGCATTCGGAACAACTACAGCCACAGTTCGGTGGATGGGCGCCTGCTTGCTCTCTTCCGGTTCCACAAGGTCCAGTTCGTCTTCCTGATCCACTATAATTTGTACACTAGGGCCATACCACCATTCTTCACAACGCAGCAGATCAGCCGGGAACACCCCACGGGACACCAAATCTGCAGGATTGTACTGCGTCGAGATATAATGCCACATGTTGGATGCAAACAGCTTTCGAATCTTCACTATACGGTTTTGTACAAAGACGGGAGTATTGGGCTTCATCTTTTTTAACCAATTCAACACTATTTTCGAATCCGACCAAAGTACTACTTTTACGGTTGTCATTAATAATGTTTCACGTACTCTTTCCATTTGTTCAGCTAAAAGCAACGCAGCACACAACTCAAGCCTTGGAATCGTCATCTCATCCGGTGTGGCATCCACCTTGATGTCTCGTTGTATCTCCTTTATCGGGGCGACCCTGGACTTGCCGCAAATCAGCCGAACTTCTGTTATTCCGTCATTCTTCGTGCTTCTAATGTAAATACAGCACCCGTATGCCACCTTGGATGCATCAGCAAACCCGTGCAATTCTACAGCAATAGTGTCGTCCACAGTAATTCGCCTATTAATCCGCAACGAATTCAAATTACAAAGCTCGGATCTGAATCGGTTCCAAGTTCGAAGCTGCTCTTTTGGAATTGGATCATTCCATCCAACGTTTGATTGCCATAGTTGCTGCATAACAAGTTTGGCGACGAGAATTGTTGGTGCTAGCAGGCCAAGGGGGTCAAACAGTTTTGACATTTCGGATAGCACCATTTTCTTCGTCGGAATTTCAGTGCAGTCGCTAATTGGATTCACGTAAAACAAAAATACATCTACGAAAGGATCCCAAAATATTCCAAGTGTTTTAATCATTCCGGTGGCTTCGCTGTCTTCAAATTTCAGTTGTTTTTCCTGGGCTTCAATTGGAATGTCTTCAAGTAGCGCCTTGTTATTCGCACACCATTTGTGAAGCTGAAAGCCTCCTCTATTCAGCAGTGCGATCAAATCCTTCTGGAGCTGTACTGCATCAGCTAAGGTATCAGCACCAGTCATTACGTCATCAACGTAGAAGCATTTCTCAACTACTTCGCTCGCAGCCGGGAAATCAGCCCTTTCGTCCCTAGCCAGTTGGATAATCGCTCGGGTCGCCAAGAAAGGTGCTGCAGCTGTTCCGTAAGTCACTGTGTTCAGCTCCAACTCCTTAATTGGCTGCTCCGTTCGGTCTCTCCACAGAATTCGCAGGTACCTCCGATGAGCCTCATCAACCAACACCTGCCGATACATTTTTGAGACATCGGCAGTGAACACGAACTTGTGCAGGCGAAATTTCAGCAAAATGTTGAACAATGAATCTTGCACAGTCGGTCCAATTTCCATCACATCGTTTAGTGACAAATTTGTACTGCTCTTCGCTGAAGCGTCGAACACCACTCTTAACTTTGTTGTAGAGCTATCGGGCTTCATCACGCAATGGTGCGGAAGGTAATAGGCAAATTCCGGCCTTTCGAACTCATCCTTCATTACAACTCGACAATGACCCAGCGCCAGATACTCGTCGATAAAGTCAACGTACATCTGCTTCAACTCTGGCTGTTTCTCCAAGCGGCGCTCTAACGCCACAAATCGTCGCATAGCTTGTTCCCGGGACTCACCGAGCTCTACAACATTTTCACGAAATGGCAAATTCACCACGTAACGGCCATTCTTGGTTCTACTGTGTGTCTCCAAGAAGTTTACCTCACATTTGTCCTCTGGCAAAAGTGACGCATCACCGTCAAGGGAATCGATAGTCCAAAACCGCCTCAGAAGTTCGCACAATTGCTCGTCGTTTTTCTCTGATGTCCCAGTTTGGCACACTTTCACCGTGTCTATCGTAGCCGTGTCGATCACCGGACCAGAGATGAGCCAACCGAGTTGACTTTCCTGTAGCAATGGCAAATGTGAGGACAATCTTATCTTACCTTCTTGCAGCACTTCGAAAAATAATTCCGCACCGACTAGCATGTCAATGCGACTTGGCTCGTAGAAGTCCGGATCAGCTAGCAGCACCGAATCAGGAATGTTCCAGCTCTGCGGGTCAATCTTCAATGCCGGCAATGCGCCGGTTACTCGAGGGACAATCAGAAAATCCAACGACGCCTCAAATTTGGTTGTTCTGGATACCACTTTAGCATTCACCTTGTATTTAACTATTGTCTTCATCCCGTTAACTCCATCTATCGAGACATTTGTACTCTCCTTCCGAAGTCGCAGCAACTCCGCCATTCTAGTCGACATAAAGTTGGTCATCGCTCCGGAATCGAGTAGCACACGACAATTGTGCGCTTCTTCATTGGAATCGTAGGCCATCACCACTGCTGTTGCCAACAAAACCTGCTTCGTGTGCATTGACATAATCGGAATCGTGCATTTCGCTGCAGTCAACGGTTGAGTTGCGCTTTTCTCCTGGACTACCTCAGATGCTTGTGCTTCAGGGGTGACATACTGCTTCTCTTCCGGGTGCATCAAAGCATGATGCTTCTTCGTGCAATTTGGACATGTTTTGCTGTTCTTACACGTAGTCGCTCGATGTCCTCGTTGCAGACAGCCAAAGCACAATCCCAATTGTTTCGCCTTTATGTACCGTTCATCAACCTTCAGTTTTTTGAACATTCCGCATGTTTCGATGGAATGTGCAGTACCGCACACAGGGCATTCGTCATACGCCTTCGTGGTCGTCACAGTGTGTGTCTTACTAGTGACAGTAGGCGTCTGGATTTTGAGTGTCGCAGCTTTGTTCTTCGTTAAACTAACGTTTTGCTCACATCGCTCCAGAACATGAGATTGCCTTCGCAGGAATGCAATCGTGTCCTTGTACACCGGTAGCTTACTGTATTCGCAAGATGCTTCCCAGCTTCGTCGGGTACTCAGATCCAACTTCGACGTCAGCAACGTGATTACGATGGCCTCGGACATACTATCCATCTTGAGTTTGTGGAACTCCAGGGACTCCACACGCTTAGTACATTCATCGATCAAGTTTCGCAATTCAAGTGACGACTCTCTAGCCATCGGTTTTAGGTTCAGCAACTTTGTTACGTGGCCATGAATCACCATCGAAAGGTTCTCATACCGGTCAATCAGAATTCTCCACGCGCCATCGTAATTATTGTCGTTGAGGGTTTGCTCATCAATTGCCCCCTTCGCATCTCCAACTAACGCTTTGTCCAAATAATGGAGCTTCGTCGCTGGTGAATCTTGTGTACACCGGTCAACAATATCGCAGAATCTCGCCTTGAACTTGAACCAGTGCTCGTACCGACCGTCAAAAGTCGGCAACGGTGTTTGTTGAAGCAGCAAGGATGGTGACATTCGATACGGTACGGAACTTTCTTGCACACCACTCGTACCAGCACGTTCACCTATGGCCACTGCACTACTCGAGAATTTCATGGCCAAAAACTGCTTTTCTCTCTGCAAAGCAGCTGCATCCGCAACGTCCTTTTCCTTGTCCTCGAAGTGTTGTATCATCTCGCTCACTGAAATTCTAACAAACTCGTACAGTTCTTCAAATTCAATGAATTTCGGCTCGAATTCTGTCCTCTTATGTGGATCCGTGAGGTAAATACGATTCTGAAAATTGTTGTACTCCTCATACGCAGAATCGACTGTCTTCAAGTACAGCTTCAAGGCATGGTGCGTGAATTTGTTGGGATCATGGCCAGCAAGCAAAATGGCCGACTTAATTCGCTCCACTTTCGACTTCGCCGCCTGGCAACACTGGTTCAACGCCTCTACACTTTCCGCCATTTTCTGTTCTTTCCGCCGGTTTTCAGCCTCTTCTTTCTGCTCACGAACACTACGAGGCACACTGACTTTACCAGTTGGTGTAAAAAATGGCGTCGACGGGAACAACACTTTCTTCACTTTTCCAGATCGCAAAAACATCAGACACAAAGCTCTTCCTTTTGTTATTGTTATTCCGGCTAGCAGCAGCAGCAGCTGTCCGGAAAACACCGGATTTTTCTTCGGCCTCTCAACCGGGCACAGATTCAATTTTCGACTACCGCAGCAATCGAAAAACACTACCCGATGCAGCGCATGCAATTGGGTTCACTTCGCGTTTCCGACCGTCGCAACAGCCGAAACCCACGTCAATCGTTCACGTTCCGCGCACGAACCGCGAATCTAAATTTTTCATCCACTAATCTGACATCCGGCACGATCAGGACCAAAATGTTTTTCGGATAATCAGGGACGAAAGGACACTTAAATGGACTGTAACTCAAACTAATCTTATTTATTCAAACAAACTGAATACATCTTAACCGCGCGACAACTTGTTAATAATGACTCACTCTTGCTTTCCTACTCTCCTTTTTGTTTCCGTTTTCTTACGATCAAACTCTCCAAAACTCTTCAAACTATCTCCTACACTCAATAAAATGCCACATCTATGTTCTTGTGTTTACATTGTCGTTTCTTTTAGGATAACAAAAAACACATCAAAAAAAATAAAATAAAAAAAAAACAAAAAAACAACCACACCCCCCCCAAAAACCCCCCAAAAAAAAAAAAAAAAAAATTTATATAACCCCTCTTCCCCTAAAACTTTACTGAAACAAAACAAAACTTTTAAGTTCGAGGATCCCCGCAAAAACACCTCATTCCGTTTTCACAAATAATTTAGTAGTTGTATTCCCGAGTAAAATAATTGTTAATTTAATGATGTTCTATGATATACAAAAAATTATACACTATATTAACAGACAAATGCGCCTACCGATACGATCGCTCATATTAGTCAATTGCACGATCCACTGTAATGGGTAGAACGATCCAGGAGTTGGATTTGCAAGGCACATCTTATGTACAAACAATTACAGTTAAAATAATTTAAGATGATTTTTGGAAGACACTTTTCTTTTAGTCCAAGTGTCGATTTCATCTGCCATATCGGATGTTAATTCCATCTTCCAGCCGTCTACTTGACCTTTACGAATAAATCTGCAACGAAATGTGAATGTAATCCAATAGTTCCCGTCATCAGTTGTGTTAAGTTACCGTCTATTTACATCTCCCAACTCATGGGAACGATTGCTCTCTTTCAGTAACCTTTCTATATACGGCTGATTATTGACTGATGTATTGTTTCTCATGGATTCAAACGATAAATGGTCCAATAACTTCCGGATTTGATTATCGTTGTACTTTTTTCCAACAAATTCGCAAATCCTTTCCACTACCGATAGGAGGTTCTGAAATTAGTCAATTAAAACTCAATCCATCCATAATTCATGTTCAACCCAACCATCTTCATCTCCTCATAGCTAATCATAAGCACGTTATCCAGATGCGTAAGTTCACTGTACTCGATGACATGTTGATGGTAAGGTGCAAACCACTGCAAGTCTCGAACGGTAGAGCGGACGAAATTCTCCAAACTTCCTCGATAGCCACGTAAGGTCACCATGTGATGATAATACGAGACGGTTACCGATTTAGGTTTGCGATATACATACACCAGCTTTGGTTGGACTTTCCAAATTTGATCCGGCAATAGGCTGACCGGAAGGTGACTTTTAATAAAACGCGGCGATGACACTTCTGACATTTGTTCAATAGTGTCGACCTTTGCACTACTATAAAGAGCGTCGGTTCTAGAGATGATAAATTTCTTCCATTAGCTAATACTTCAAACGCAATTCATACTACTTAACTCACTCTAAAAAATAGTAACGAATTGGCAGCATTATTTTTCTAGCTTTTTCATAGTTGAGATCATTACAAATTAACCACAACATTTCCTGGGTCCAAGTTGAGCCACTTTTGGGATAGGAAACAACCCATACGTCGTCTGTTCGTACATCCATGGATTTGATTTCTTCTTGAATATTTTGGAACCTGTTGAATATGTTTAATGTTTGATAGGTGAATTTAGTTTTCAATTTCATCCACTTACCGTTCCGGTAGAAAACATGGCTGGGGCCTCCAGGTGGGATCTTTGATCGGTATGTTTGTGTACTTTTCCGGCTGCACAAGAACGGACTTTGCGTTCGACCTGAACTCAAGGTCCTTATAGTATTCTGGGTCGGTTACTTCCATATATTCAACACTGTTCATCTTGATAAACAGAAACTAAGTAAGCGCTGTAACTAGTTCTCATCTCTTGTACCAGTGACTAATGTAGGGCACTTTGATATGCTTACTCAATATAATCAGATAAAACGACATTGGTTGTGTATATTAAAGATAAACTAGACAATTTATGTTAGAGACCGTTTGACAAACATAATCACAATACATATGTAGTAGATAACATTTTGGATGCATGAGCGATAATAAAATTAGATTTCTACACGTTTAATTTAAGTGTTCTATTCACCGGAATCTAGAGAGCCAAACTCATAATATTAACTATCAGTGCTACAACAATATTCGCTGAGGCGGCTGAACTCTCAAAACCCTGATTGAGATTACTACTACCCATTAATTGAGCCTGTATTCGCTCCACAAATTCTATTGTATTTTTTACCGTTACTATAAGCCATGTTTTGGTGCTGTCTTGCTCGAAACAGATGACTTTGAAAACATGGCTCACAGCCTCACAAAAAGTGATACAGAGACAAACCGTACACATGCTCATTCCACTACTGTTTTCCCAATTCAGCAAAGCAGAAGGTTCAATGTAATAGTGTGATAGCCAACCATTACAAGAAATCTATATACAGTCGGTTCTCCTTTTACACGGTTGATGGTTACCATCCACATACCACGATTTCTCGGTTAACGTGTATGCAATTACGACCCGACTGTACATCTATGAATTATTTTATAGACGCAAGCTTATGCGATCACTTTCCAGAATTAGAGTGGCACCCACGAGGAAGTGGGAATTTGAAACCAGCTGTATAACCTCGCTGATTCTATGCAAATTTTGAAATTCTGGGAAAATTGACGTGCACAAATTAAAAAATAAAGAAAGATATTACCTTGCTCCGTGACATATTGATGGCTAATTTCTGATTTTAAATCAATGAGTTTTCGTTTAGAAATCTTTGGAAAACAAATATTAATAGCTGACAGTGTTTAAGAACCATCGACTACACATAATGAATTTCGAATTCGAATTAGTGTAACACGTCCAGTTTTTGATAAGTATAGGGTATAAATATAATCACGAAAATACGGATTTTCTTAGAAATTCAGTTCGTCTGTTACCGGGTGTCTCCCGGACAGCATTTTCTGTCTTAAAGTTTGTTGCACTGTCATAGAATATGGCAAGTGGAGACACGAATGTTAGATGTTAAGACGGATTTTTTTAAACATTTTCTTTTGACAGAAATGTAAGATTTTTAATCAGACATTTTTTAAATTAACAGGACGAGTTTCAAATTAAGGCAACAACACTTTTTAAACTTGTTTTCAGACACTCCATCATTGCTCTACATGCTTAAAATGTCGGGATAGTGTATTGCAATCGTTTGAATTTGATAAAAATGTCTTAACAAATCTGTTAAGCTACGCCCACCATAGAATAAATGTCAGGTTGATTGCCATATGTAAATCTAGATCAGTCAATACTGAAAATGTTAGTGGAGACACCGGGTTGCTAAAGTAGAATTCTGGCTCCACCCTTTAAAGTTTAGAGTTAAATTCTTAGATTCAACATCCAGGTCCTTGATATTTTTTAGCAACATATTGAGAAAAAATGGGGATTAATTCATAAATCTACGATTTTCCCTGGAAATTAACCTTCCTGGTCTGAAAATAAGGATTTCCTTGCCCTCTACATCTCGGGCTAGTCATGCAGAAAACTTTTTTTTTTTGGCTTAGGAAGTACTAGCACAACGGTCCCAAGCTTAATGATTCGCCCCTTAGACCGTAACTCACACCAATACACTCTCAAATATACTGTCAAAATAACATAGCGAATCAAAACAAAAACAAAGATACGTGTACCAAAAGGTACTGAAAAGCGCAAGAATGCATGGGAAGGTGCAGTGAACCAATTTCAAATCGCTAGTTGCACATTGATTGTTGGCTGGATGGTGAAGAAGAAAATATAAATATATATTTTTTAGCTCAGGAAGTACCAGCGCATCGGTCCCAAGCTAAATGAATCACCCCTCAAAACATAAGTCACAACGAATAATCCCTCAAATATTCAATAGGATCAACAGGAAACTAGCTATTTATAATTGGCTCACTGCTTTACAACCCCATTATCCCAAGCACACTATAAAGTACCCCATTTTTTTACTTCATGGTACTAGAATCTTTGTTTTTGTTTTCATACGCTGTGTTATTTTGACAGAATATTTGAGGTGTTATTCGTTGGGAGTTTTGCTTTGAAGTACCCCCTTCCTAAGTACCCCCTTCCTAGTACTTCCTGAGCCAAAAAATAAATTCATTTTCTTCTTGATCATCCAACCCCTGGGAGTACTCTATCGTGTACTTGGGACCAGTAGGGCTCTAAAGCAGTGAGCTAATTTTCAATCACTTGCCTCCTATTGATTGTTGGTTTTATTGGATGAACTTCGTCCAGAGTTCCGACTGATTGAGAAATTTTGGGCAATAATTAAGGATGATTGTCGGAAAATGGGAGAAGATCTAAAATCAGTTCTAAACTTCAAGCAGAAGTGTACAAAAGCTTACAAAACCAAAGGATGCTGTCGGAAATGATGAGGATACACGAAAAACGATGAGGACGAGGACCAAAAAAGAATACCGGAAGTTGTCGGTCGGTCGGTCAGGAATGCTTTATACGCGAGAGAGTTAACCGAATAATACCGTGACGGTACCTTATTGTGCGCAGCTCCAAATTCTGCGCACTTATTCATTGGAATCATGTTTCAAAATTATGTACAATTATAAATGTCCTGACTATAGGCGGAAACCAACTACAACTTTATTAACTTCGTAATGACCACAAACTCATTCAGAAAATTACAGCATTTGTGGAAAAAATAAATAAATGCTTAACCACCAGCACTGAAAACGTCAACAAAGTAGTCTCCGTTAGCAGCCGCGCTAAGACGCGCACTAGTGAAAAATTGATTATTTGTGTACAAAAAGAAGTAATTTTTAATTTTTTTTTCTGTGCCAAGTG
This sequence comes from Aedes koreicus, assembly GCA_024533555.2. Lineage (NCBI taxonomy): Eukaryota > Metazoa > Arthropoda > Insecta > Diptera > Culicidae > Aedes > Aedes koreicus. Next base: position 205,245 of record JAHHFK020005016.1, on the reverse strand, counting down.
CTAGATGTGAGTATTTTTCAAATAATGTGGGCGGATTTCCATACATCTCAAGAGATTTCTGCATAAAAAGATGAAATTTTCTTTGCGCAGAATATGGAACTAATTTTGACCGTGTGTTCTTTATTCTGCGCATAGGTTAACAAAATGAGTCCCAGAAGGAAAAATATGCTCTTAACTCCTCAGCAAGCCGAATCGGCTATTTCGATGGTGAAAAGAGGTTATTCTATTCGAAAGGCATCCAAAACACAAAATGTTCCAAAGTGTGTTGGAAAGCATACTGAGCGCTGCGCTGGCTCGCGGTTTCGTTTGTCGTCGTCAAGGAAAACCAACCGTTCTAACCAAGGAAGAGGAGAAACGTATTGTGCAGTGGATAATTGATTCAGCAAAGGTCGGCTTGCCGGTAGATACCCAACGTTTAAAAAAATCCGTGGCACATTATCTTGGTATCACTCGCAAGTCCAATAATCCTTTCGGTGAGAGAGCTCCTGGACGGAAGTGGTTAAAACTAAGCAGATGCTAAGTTGGCAGGAGTGAAACTGAAAAGATGATGAGTTTCATGAATAAAACTCATACATTATTCCAAATAAAATAAAATAGCATAGGTAACACGAAGTTTTTTTTATGCGCAGAATTAGGAACCCATTGCGCAGAATATGGAACATTTCAAAAAATGATGCGCAGAATTACGAACAATATAACGTATCCCAAAAACGCTTTTCTTCGTGTGTTCATTTTATATTTTATAAACGTTTATATTTTTCATTCATACTTACTCACTTGAACTACACATCTGCCAAAAAACAATATTAAAAAAAGCTTATTCGATTTTTGTTATGCTATGTTTGCGTCGAAAATGTCTTAAGTGCGCAGAATATGGTACCTTAAGGGAGCCCCTATAATACGAATACGAATGCAAGGTGTGAGACTAGTCTAGTGGATACATTAAAAGGAATATGCAGATTATGAAGTATCCAAACGATTTAATGTCTTAATTTTTGTAATAAGTAATTGTACGCTTACTACTGGGCCGAGTCAAAACCCTGTCAACATTCAAAGCCACATAAGCGACACTTTCTACTTCTCGTATACAAAGAAATCATTACATTTGCCAAACCATTGGAATCTAGCCATATTGCAGAACATCATTTCAAACTTGTTCTTTTTCTTCCTCCACTTCTCCGTGTCCCAACGCATACCCAACACACCTTTCAAGCGCTGCAGCACGATTGATTCTAGGTGGGTATCTCTTGTAAGCTGCACTATCGCCCGGGGTACGTTCGCTCTTAGTACCGCATGTCAAGTGCCATTTGATCAGTGTACGCAATTATATAGTCAAAGCTTTCTTCAGTTAAGTTAATGCACTTTGCAATATATAGTTCGCGCGTACACGCTTCGTTCGCTGCGCAAAGAAGGAATGCATTTTAAGAACGTTTTCTGCACCGGAGCACACAGTATTAATGCTGCATCAGTGGCAGTTGTGTGTACAAGGAAACAGTTGCTATAATGTTCAACTTTGAAAGAATCAATAATCAAGTGTTAAATCGCATCGAGTGTCCTGGGACCGAAAAACACTACAAAATTACCTTGCGCAATGGTTTACCACCATCAGTACCGGACTCCTTGAAAGATGGTGCAAATCGATATGGCGTCATGATTGAGACATATCTACCGTTGGCTGAAAGGATCAAGAATTTCGAAGTGTTCGAAGACGACGTGTGGGTAGTAACATTTCCAAAGTGTGGAACCACGTGGACTCAGGAAATGGTGTGGCTATTGAATAACGATCTCAATTATGAATATGCCAAGAAGATGACTTTGGAAGAACGGTTTCCATTTCTGGAGTAAGTTGATTGTAAACTTTTTCACAACTCAAAAACACATAATGAACATCGAACGCAGGCTTACAGGAGCCTTAACTCTTATAGGTGGTGATACAGTGAGCGATGTAGAGAACTTACCCCGACCGCGGCACATTAAGTCCCATCTTCCGGTTATGCTGTTGCCTGATCAAATATGGACAGTTAAACCTAAAGTGATTTACGTTTCTCGTAATCCCAAGGATGCTGCAACATCATTCTATCACCATTATCGAAACATCGTGGGATACGATGGACCGAGGGAGTATTTTTTCGATGCATTCCTAAGCGATAATTTAATTTATGCACCATTTGGCGGGCACGTTCTGGATTTCTGGAAACTTCGAAACGAGGAAAACTTTCTTTTTCTAACTTATGAGCAGATGAAGCGGAACTTGAGAAAAGCTATCATGAGGGTATCTTCTTTTCTGGACAGATCATTTACAGACCAGGAAATCGAAATATTAGAGGAGCACTTGTCTGTGGATTCTATGAGAGGTTTGTAATGATTTATCTTTTTATACTATAAAATATCCGTTATTCTTGTCTAATACAAGCTAACAAATCCTGCAATATGAATGCGCTGGTTGAATGGGCGAAGAAAACAAACTACAGCGATGAGCGGAAAAGGGACAACTCCAATGGATTTAGGTACGCGAAATGTTGTGCAAGGGCACGTTGTGCAAATAGAACGTTCTAATAGATCGCCTGATTTCCAGGTTTATTCGTAATGGTAACATTGGGTCGTACAAAAGCGATATGAACGAGGCATATGTTGAATTTTTCAACGACTTTGAGAGACAGCTGACGGAAAATACTGATTTTGACTTCAACCACTAGCGGCTCAATTAAAACAATAATTATCCAATTATATACGCAGTTAAGTATGAGACGCCGTTGCTTATGTGCTGTGTTCATTGTTCAGAGTGCTTCATATTTTATGTAAATATTGAATAACTTGGAAATAGAACAACTGATTTACAAATATTAGGATTTATTTTATTTAATACTTTACATTGTATACTTTGATTGTTGTTTTGTTGTATTCTCTCAATGCGCGGAGTAACGATATCTAATGATGCAATTTGTCAGAAGCAGATAATTTCCCATCAACATGAGAGGCTCTAGCAGTGGACAGTAATTTATTGCTAGAACTAAGAGAATTGAAGAGAAAGCATTGATAGTTCCGTTTAGAGTAACGGCAGGTTATGAAAATTGAAAGATACAAGTTGAAAACGAGCGGAGGGCATACAAAGGTAGTATACAATACATATACAGTATACTTTACCTTGTAGGGGAACTGCCCCCATATTAATCTCATTGTTCCTATATTCATCCTACGATGAATCAAACAATTGGGCAGTTGAAGGATTAGTTAGTAATGTTTGTTGTAGTTATTTAACGTAAGCAAACATAATTAGAAAACGAAACCGATCCTTCAACTGCCCAATTCTTTGATTCATCGTAGGATGAATATAGGAACAATGAGATTAATATGGGGGCAGTTTCCCTACTTAGACTTACTTTAAAATACAACATGAATCAAGTGGCCGTTTTTTATTGCACACAGTGAAATGTGCCCTTTCTGCTAAGATTTTCATTATTTATTCGTGTATCTGGCGCGGAATAGCGATGATTTCGGCATCAATCTTTGCCTTATCTTCGTCATTGTTCTGAGACTTTGTTTTTCAAATAACCCAAAGATGGAGATCTGGGTGGTCAATCAATAGCTCATTTTATAACCAGATATTAGAGAAATTTTCGTTTCACAAACTGAATCCTTACATTGTCCCGGTGCTCAACAAAATTTGTCACCAAACGACGAATAATGTTGTTAGACGGTACCTGCGTTGCGAAATGCGAAATGCGCGTTGAGTTAACACAACTGAACGGCACTATTTCGGTGTGAAGAAATGATTAAAATTGTACTGAATTGACGTTTTCAAAAATCTGTCTTCTCAAGTCAATCGGTTAAAATATGTCAAAGTTATTCAATGTTTATATACCGACATAAAATATAGCGCAGCCTGCATATTGCTGGTTGATTATGTGAAAACATGATATAACCTTCAATTGAACTGAAGGACTAATGAAAACCATGGTTACGGTTAACTTCCGCTGCTATTATTTCGGGTAGCTTGACTGTTGTTAAGACAATTTTTCAAAAAGCGTGAAGTGTATTTTAGGAAATAAAAATCAGATCTTGGAGAACTATTCAAATAAATAATCTTCTGTATTATTATATAATATATCACAGCAAAAACAAAAACACTGCTCAGAATTCTACCTTATTTAAGAGGACAACAAGAATCGAAGAACAAAAATCGATTAAGTGAAGTTATGTCCTTATTCCAGTTCTATCTTGATTGTGTCACAGTCCTTTCCTTTGCAGGTTGTGAAAAGTGTATGGTAGCTGTCACGTACGGCAATAATGTCTGCTAAGGAAGAGCGACTTTTCACTCCAAAGAGTTCTCGGATGATAGACTCTCTAACGTGTGTCCATGCACTAAAATGAGGCTGTTTCGCTTTAGAATGTATCGGAAAAGACTTTTTTTTACGGTGGTTTATCTCAAGGTCTTAAGACCTAGAATCAACGTGTTCTTGGATGATCTAAGCTGCTTGCAAATCATGATAGATGAGTTCTCTTTCTGCTTCCATTCGGGACGGTTGATAATTTTGTTTGTTCGCGCGATAGCCTTCTTCTCTTCGGCATTGTAATCAATTTGCATTGTTCTGGTTTCATCAGCCCGGAAGCTTTAGTTGTAGCAGCAATGTGCGAGTTGAAAAATACTGTGCTATTTACTTTCGCCAATGGAGCCGATAAACCAGCCTTTCGCGAATTGGCTAATTTCATCAAAGGCTTGGATGCGGAGCTTGATGAAATTGAAGCTGCATATAGAATAGCAGAGGAAAACTTCCTCCTCGTCAAGTTCAAGTCTGAGCGGTCGATGTTGCACGCGTTGACTTCCAATTCGGAGGAACTGTTGTAAAACTGTTGTTTTACATGCTTATGGAAATGGAACAAAATAGGTAAAAGTGCACATGTCTTATGCGAAGGGTCCCACCGGTGGTTCCCGACCAGGAGATTGTGACGGTGTTGTCGAAATATGGACGCGTAAAACGCATCGTACGGGAGAATTTCCGGCGAAGCTGGGAATATCCACCTACACTGGTGTGCGTGGCGCGAAAATGGACGTGAAGCAGGAAATCCCGTCATCGCTGCAACTGGAATAAAATTATATATATCCAAGTCAACAAGGACAAATGCTACATCTGTAAGGAAGAGTGACACCTGATGGTTTCTTGTTCAAGCGGAATGCTCGGAGTCAGCCGAAAGTGCGTCGGCATGAAAAGGAGCAGAGCGGTAGACTGAAGAAAACTCACGGATGTGCAGTAACCGGAGGCACAGCCATTGTAGGATCAGAAGCTGCAGGTGAGGTGAGATTGGAAACGCTAGAGGCGCTGGAAGAAGAAATCGAGCTGTCATAATGCCGGTGGACACTGAAATTCGTAATGATAAACCGAAGGAGATGCATACTCGCCATCGCGCGTTGATACAGTTCGCCGCATTCATGTCAACGGGGATCAGTGAACGAAAAGAATCAGCTAGAATTTCAAATGAATAAGAAGAAACTAACATTAAATCGCCTCCACGAAGGAAGAAGAACCATAGTTTGTTTAAAAAATAGTTTTTCTTTGTGTAATCCACAAACATTGCCTATGGCTCCGTAAAGCTAACGCGATTGAGCCGTACTAATAAATAAACAAATTAAACAAACAACGATGATAGACTACCCTGCATATGTTAATAGATCAATATGAGGCGCTTGTAAATGCGTCCGCAAAGTCAGATATTATGGCGGATTTTCTTCATATACTACAGAAAGGACAAACCAGGTCTCGTTAGTTCAATAAAAATAACTTAGCAAATTTAACTAGATTAGTAATTTACATTTAATTCCGACTACCTTTATTGCTTATCTTGACAGATACGCGTATTTCGTCTACAATGTGCAGAATTCTTCCTACTTCCCCTTCCTTCTTTTATTTCCTAAAATACTTATCTTACCTTTTATCTTTCCCCACGCCTTTTCATCACCATGAGGCTCCAGGAGTGGACAGTAATTTTTGTTAGAACAAAGATGTGAAGAGAAAGTATTGATAGTTCCGTTAGAGCACGCCAGGCTGTGAAAATTGAATAGAAGTAGATTGAAATTGAGCGGAGGGCATTGTAAGATAGTATTTCGAAGCAAGCACACAATCTTTTACAACGCTACCTATCCTGCATTGGCTAGCGTGATCAAAGAAAATCATCATTTACTAATTTAATTAAAATTAAAATTAAAATTATTTTAAATTAAAGTTTAGGTATGTTGGACATTCACTTCATTGCAGCAATTTCACTAAACAGATTAGATTTGATTGGAAAAAAATGTAAATTTTCATGAGCGTTAATTTCGTTAACTATTAACTTAACTCTTAATTCCTTTTTTAAGACTTAATTCCTTAACATCACTGAATTACTCGTTAAAATTTTAATAATTAACAGATAATCTAAATGACAGCTTTGTAGTTTTTCATTCATGTGTTAAATTTAAGTGCTTCAAACCAATATATAACTTCACTGACTACTCTCCATATTGAAAATCACTCCCGCGAAGTTCCTCATCGATGTAACGGTCGAAACTTTCTATGAACTCAGTTGAAAGTTCATTTTTATAATCTCCGACTTTGCCTTTTCGCATGAAACTGAGAGAAGCACATGTATTAAAATTCAAATGATAATTTGTTTCAAATCAACTTACTCAAATTTCTCGCCTTTTCTCCCATTCATTTCCATCGCACTTTTGGTAAGATCAGTGTTATTTGTGGCGGGATTTTCTACGGCGATACATGTTTGTTTTTATAATATTTAAAGGTTATCTTATCTGCTTACTTTTCATTTGATCAAACGATAGATGATGTGCCAACTCTTCCAACTGTTGATCAGAGTATTGTTTCCCGAAGAAAACACATGTCCTCGTCAGGACTTCCCTCAGATTTTGCTTCATTTGTTCGTACGTCAGAAAAAGAATATTTTTTTCCTCGCGCAAACGCCAAAAGTCGAGCGCATGTTGAACTTGCGGACAATACACCACTTGATCAGCGAGCAGCGCTTCCAAAAAGGTCTCTTTCGGACCACGATAGCCCATGATCATCTGATAGTGGTGCAAGTAGGAAACGGCCACATCCTTCGGATTTCGAGAGACGTAGATAATTTTCGGTTTTACAGTCCAAAGTTGCTTGGGCAATAAGGCCAGCGGCAGATGGGATTTTATGTGTCGGGGACGGGCAATTCTCGCTGTTGCCTCCACAGTATCAATGGGAATGTTTTTCCCAATTCCTGCAATTCTACATATATGCTTTAATTGAATGAATGTTATTTATATATTGCTGAAAACTTACTCTAAATACACTGATCGGCTGTTGATACTTTCACGCTTGGCGATTTCGTAATTCAAATTATGATCAATCAACCAAACCATTTCCTGGGTCCACGTAGTTCCACATTTCGGAAAAGTTACAATCCACACATCGTCGTCGTATACTTCAAAGTTACGAACCCGGTCTGCAAAAGTTTGGTATTTTTCCGGCAGAACACAAGACTTCGGCTCCCAAGGCTGACCATCGCTGAAGGGATTTGGAGCCAATTCTTTCAATTGAACCTCGATAAATGTGGGTGCTGCAGGGCAACTCAACGACTTGGCCAAATCCGTATCCAACGATTTAAATGTAAACGCGTCACTGCTCACTGCCGGTGTATTCATTGCGTCTATTTGGATCGATCTGTACAAGTGGACTAAAAGCGAGACAAATAATGACAGCGACGGTGGTGTGGAGAGAAAGTAAAATGTGTAGCTTTTTCGCTTTGTACATAAGTAGTGAGTGACCTTGGAAAGCCGTTTTGTTGGTGAGCCTACCACAAACCGTAAACCGCTCTTTGTTTACGGAATTCCTGCTCTACGAAAATGTCTATAAAATAATTGTAAGCTGTACATAATATCTGAATTTATTAACTGATTATCCTTATTTATCACTTATAGACTGCGAGTAATTTAAAATTAGAAAACAAGCAATAAAAATCGTATCATTCCATATATCTGAATCCGGTACCTTCCAGTTGTTCATTAACGTGCTTTTGTAATCGTTCAATATACTCTGGTGTCAACTCTTCCTTGTGGCTACCAACCTGGCCCTTTCTCATAAACCTAACGTGAAAGATGTCAATTGTTAATTTATTCCATCTTTAGCCTAAAAATTTTAAAATGATACGTACTGAAAGTCAATTTTTTTGTTCCGTATATCGCCCAACATTTTAAGTAATGTTGTATGGTTGCTGGTTGGATTTGCTGAAAAAAACCTTAGACATTTACATCTTAAAAAGAAAAATAATCTATTGGTTTTACTTTTCATCGTATCAAAGGACAAATGTTCGGCCAGTTTTGTGAATTGTGCATCGGTGTAAGTTTTTCCAAAAAACTTGCTAGTCCGCTTGAGAACACTCATCATGTCCTGTAGAAATAGAGAATGTTCAACAAGGGAAATCAATTGGAAACATTTTTATTAAGATACCTTTTTCATCTCTTCGAAGTGGTTAAACAATAAATTGTCGAAATGTCGGATGTTCCAAAAATCAAGTGCATGTTGTACCTGTGGGCAATAAATGACCTGGTCGGCTAGTAATCCTTCTAGAAACACCTCATTCGTTCCTGTGTAACCATGTAGATGGCGATAGTGATGCATAAAGGAAACAGCCACGTCCTTAGGATTCCTTGCACAGTAGACAATTTTCGGCTTAACACTCCAAAGTTGTTTGGGAAGCAGAGCCAATGGCAGGTGGGACTTAATGTGACGAGGCCGTTCGAGATTTTCTACTTTTTCCACGGTATCTTGTGGGTGGTTTTGAATCACTGCTGAAGCTCTAATAGTGAATTAAGAAATTGGTTAGTTGCTAATCTGCTCTTTTTGGTTTAGTTCTTACTTACTCTAGAAACACAGAGCGATGTATTAAATCAACCTTACCAGCAGTCTTGTAGTCAAGATTATGGTCAATCAACCAAACCATTTCCTGCGTCCAGGTTGTACCGCACTTGGGAAAAGTGACAATCCATACATCGTCTTCGTACACGGTGAGATTGCGTATTCGATCGGCAAATTGCAGATATTTGTAGGTCATAACACAACGGTTAGACTTGAAATCAAGCTTGCCTTCTACGGCAATATCCGAAGTATCAGTGGCACTGATTTCAATCTGACGGTCATGAAAATCGGTGATCAATCCGTGGGCCAGATCAGAATCCATAATTTTGTGTGTAAACATACTTCCAGAGGTTTGCTGCAACATTCACGCCGAATGGTGGTTCTAGTACGACTAATGACAATATGAATGATAGTGAATCTAATCAGTAGTGTTGTTCGCTAACGATTTGGTAATCTCTAAGTAAAACCGTAAAACATCTTCCATGTAAACAAATTGTGAAACAACGCTATCGTTATCGTGGTCGCTATGTGAAAGTAGAAATGCTTTGTTTTCGGATTCGTATAACTAGGGTGAATGAGCTAATTTTCGGCCTTAATGGTTTTTGAATGTTGATTTTTACATATTCGAATCTTCGATACTACTCATCCAAAAGGAATTAGTTATTGTTGTACTATTTTTGTCATCAACAACTTTTATCATTTTTAAAGCTTGAGCGTGCTAAGCAAACCAGTGTTGCACACAAAGATGATCCAGTTTTACCATCTATCAATATTGGGCATTATTGAGGAGGGTGGTTAGTTCAGAAATCTCGAAAAAATAAATAGTTTGGACGAGGAAGCTTCGGACAAGGCTTTCAAAAAATAAATAGTGTAACTTTCAATCGAATAAACAATATAAGTAAATTGCCAGCCCTTCCACCAATAGCTGTCATAAAGTTTGACAGCTTCATGAAACTTCCGAAGGATTCTTTAGTACAGCTCGAAAGACAACAGTGCTTGCATATTATGAAAGTAGTATAACTAAAAACGTCGAGTTTCAGACCCGGTTCTTGCTCTGTTGAAACAACTAGCACTCTGGCACTTTGGTCAGTTATTTTCAAACAATACTAACAAGAAAAAAAATGAAATTTAACTTGAATAAATGGATTACAAATTTACCTTTCTCAAGTTATGTGTACTTTAATTGGGGAGTAACAAATTGTCGAGCTTTCGTTGAAAATTCAAAACTCCTTTTATTGACAAACTTAGCCCACTGATTCCATTTGGAAGAAAACAAAATAAAACACCTGGTGGCTGCACATTGGTCTATCAAAGTATTAAGTAAAGAAAATGGGATTCGGTGAAAGAGCATCTTTTATTACAAAAAAAAAACGGGTTTCACGAGTTTCCCACTACAAGATATCATACTGTAGCTCTTGAACTGAAGTATCGAACCAAGTGTAAAATTAAATTGATACCGTTGAGATCATCGAAATATTCAACTTTTTCTTGGCCAACAATTAGCGACTAGTTAGACCAATGTGGTTCTCAAACCTAAAGACCAACTGATTATGGTTAAAAGAGAAAGTAAACAAAGAGAGTCTCTCAATGTTAGCTTTGCCCTATTGAAAAATATCTCTTGGTATCATTAATTTGTAGAAGGCCGCCCTGATAACCAGATAGCTGCCTATCTCATTTTAAATTGAATTTGAAAATTAACGGCACTGAAACAATCGAAGCAAAAAGGCCAGCGAATGATGGGATTTTATGTGCAATAATTGTGATAACTAGTCTATCTGCTCCCATACTTATCTCATTGCTTCACATGCTATTCTACTCGAAATCGAAGGTTTGCGCGTGGGTGGCTTGTACCGAAAAAAAATTTAATGAATTTTGACAGACGCGTAATATTTCCCATCATTCAATTGTATTGCTATATAAGTGTAAACAACCAAATTGTTTGCAATCCTTTGAACAGGTGATTTCTCGCGTAAATTTACATCCAATATTGCGTGAATTTATGCCAAATCTATAGCGTATTAAATATGTTCATTCGATATAGTAAAAAATGATTCATCGATCCTGTTCCACCCAGTCCAATGAATTGTGAATCACAAGATATTATTACCAACAATTTATATGAAACTAATAATTTGAACTTGGTTCACTGTTGTAGAACTCTTTGGTCAGAAGCACGCCTTGCAGTCTGCACCTTGCCATACATTCTTCCGCTTTTCGGTACTAGAATCTTTGTTTTTGTTTTTAATCGCTAATTTGAAATTTAATTGTCTACACGTAAGTGACAGATTCATGAGGAACCAGCATTTCAAGGAATCATGAGAATGAATCAAAGCGTGGGCAAACGCGCCGAGTAGTAGCGATACATGTCTTTGTTTTGAATTTTTGCTCAGAACATTTACAGAAGTTTTCCACCACTGTATTCCAGCAAAAACTAAGTTTGTTTACAACAGTTTACTGAGATTTGAACAAACAATCTTTAACCTAAAGACTGCCCCTGAAAGTTTGGATGCGCCCAGTTTTCATTAAAAATACTATACAAGTATAGGAAATTTAATTTTTAATAGATATACTGCTAACCAGTCTTCCGAAAAACATACACATATTCGGAGAAATTTGCGAAATGGGCGAATCTGCTCTTCGCTGCGTATTTATATCCACCGCAAACATGCCCAAATCAAACACACACATGAAACTTAAACAAAATAAAAAAAAAAAAACCAATTTTACTCTGTGTTCACGCCCAAACGCGAACGACAACAGCAGCAGCCATTAGCAACCACGTGATTGATTAGTGATTCTTCATCATGCATTGGCGCAGTTAGCGGTAGGTAGCGAATCACGTGATCGACATTTTTTCATCGTGCATGCTTTCCATGCGTGCTGCAACCAACAACCGACGAGGCGGAGCTAAGGTGTCGGACAGCCGGTTCCAACGCAATAAATTTAAGTATAAAAGTGGCGCAGCCCACAGAATTTTTGTCAGTTTATTTTTCTTATTCAAAGTGTAAAGATCGAAGAGGAATAAAATATTTGGAGAAAGCAATAGTGGCTAGTCTTTCCTTTAACCATCCTTCCAGCCGGGTAATCATAGCAGCAGTCCACCCGAGAAGGAGCGATCCAGTCCTGCCGGTATTTACAGTCTGCCGGCAATCGAGTTGTTGCTTTGACGGACTTGTCGGAACCCAATCCGCCCTTGTCAGGGCAAGAGAGTTAATTCGTTTTCCACAAGTGCCAGAGAAGAACACTCACCCACCCCGACGGCTACCTGCTTGAGCGACACCATCTCCTTTCCTGACGTGTCAGGACGTGTTCGTTTTTGTCGCAAGCGTGCAGGGAAGCAATTGCGTTCATCTTTTGGCGACCGGATCGGCCCCGACACTCTGCCACAACTGATAGTGGTCTTAACATGTTGAAATGTTCTGAAAATTTGCGAATTGGACAAGACAAAACGTTGATGCTGCAATCAGATGATTTACCAGTCGAACAGGGATTGGAACTCGTTGAGAAACCAGAAACAGAAGATGAAAGTGATGACTTCGATTCATGCCTAGATGTTATGCTGTGCTATCTAGAGGACTCATTTGCAAATTCAAGTGAGGGTTGCATTGAGATAATCAAATGTGGTGCTCATATCTTGAACCTTGTGGTCAAAGACGCTCTAAATAAAAAATCGAAAGTATCAATCAAAGTGTTCTGTAAATTAGTTCAAGCTACAAAAAAGGTGGAATTTAAAACATATTTCGATCTTGGAAAGGTTCCTTTGCCTCGAATGGAATGTGAGACACGATGGGGTTCAACGTGGACCATGTGATCAACAGTTTTCTTAATCATGAAAGCATTTATAAAGACATCGGCAGACAATGCTCAGAACTCATGGTAAGCGAAGAAACATGGGGATTCATCAAAGAATATAGGGAGGCGTTTGAACCACTGCACAGTGGGGAAAAAAGTACCCGAAACGCGAAGGAATTCTATATCTCAGCTCGAAGTGGAACGATTTCTGTAATTGTTACCTTTACTTAAAGGAAAATTTCTAAGAAATCGAATGGACCGCACGGAACTGCTTGGGGAGCAAATGAGCTCATATTACCCTGGTTCCCCTAATATTTCCTTGTTGTTCAGAAATTTCTCTACTCGGTGTGACTCAAGATCAACAAATTAAGGCTAGTTCTTTGTAAAATTTGCTAAGGAATCGATTGGAATTGGTTTCGTTTACCGCACAGCTCTGTGAACAAAGGTATAGTCGATTTTACCGCGATTCCCCTAATATTTTTGTGTTATTCAGAGATTGCTTTGTCTCTTTGCTGGTGTGACTCAAAAACAACAAAATAAGGCTAGTCCTATGTAAAATTGCCTGAAAAATCGATTGGAGTTGGTTTCATTGACCGCACGGCTCTGTAAATGAAGATATGGCTGATTTTACCCTGATTCCCCAAATATTGTTGTGTTTTTCAGAAATTTCTTTGCACGATGTGATTAAAGAACAACAAAGACCAGCGGTATTGTTTTGTAAAATCATGAAGTTTGATGTGTCGCAAGCCAGGGTTTGACATCATTCGAAATCTGGCCACTTCCCTGGGGGAACCCGGAATCCGGAACGTCACCAGGTGTGGCCAATGTGAAAGAATACTCTCAGGTTGACTACCAGTGGCATTGGTTTGTAAAATCATGAAGTTTGATAAGTCGCAAGCCAGGTTTGATACAGTTCTAACTCTGGCCATTACACTGGTAGGGTACTTCCTTCACGATTCCCAATAAACCACCCAACCCGAAACAAACGAAATGACCCGCCCCCCTCCCACAACAAAAAAAAATATATAATTGTGTAAAAAAAAAAAAATAATATTATTTAAGGTACACGGAGAGACACAGAAAAAAAAAAAAAAAATTATCAACATAACAAAAGAAAAGCCAGACGGGAAAAAAACAAAATATAATAGAAAAAAATAAACATAGCTTGTTTGTTTACATACCGACGCACGTTCACCACCCACAGACAGATTTATAATGAATTTTAGTTACAAAGAAAAAATAATTATTTTTAAAAAAAAAAAAAAAAAAACGAGCGCAAAAAAATAAGAAAATTTGAAACACCCACAAAGTATCCGTGATATCTTCGGCGCCCGAAAGCCAAACCAAATGTTAATAAAACATCCAAAAACAAAAAAAAATCCCCCGTCGACCGCTTCTAATTTTATCAAAATCGGTTAATTATTTACCGAACTGTATCACTTTGAATCTGGACAAAATTTTGCTAGTCTTCTCCTTTTTGATCATCCCCTGTATAATTTTCTCGAAGTCTTCAAGTGATAGTTTTGATATGTTTTTTTTTATAAGAATATGCATAAATGATGCAGCATTAAAGATTAGAGTAAAGAAATTGTTACTGACCCTAGATTTTCCTATCAATAATTTAAAACGGTCAATGTTCATTGATCAATTATTTTAATAAAAAAATGTACCTATTACTTCTTCCAAAACACATTTAATGACGTATTTTTTGTCATGGATGCTGGATTTTATCTTCTTCCATTAAACTCGGTCTCGAAAATGCTAATGCATTGTTTGCCTTGAAGAGAGCCTCTTTTGCATCGAAGTCATTCGATGCTAATCTAGCATATTTTATCGTCGGCGTTAATACATACACAATCAATTACAAATCACGTTGTTTGCTTTTAACACTTTCTATTTGGGTTCTCGTGAACTGTTTTATCATATCTCTAATAACCATAAATTTACGATTTCAGATATGATGCACCTCAAGCGGTAAGCTCCAAATCGTATGATTCATAGGGATTTAATCCGAGTATAATACCGGTTGGAGCTTACCGCCATCAATGATAAACTCGTTATTTTGTTTTAAGTGAGTCATTGTAGTACTATCCAGTTGAAATCAGCAACTTCCGATATCCGAAGTCCTCCCCTTTTGCAGTGTTCAGAAATTGTGTTTTCGAACTTTGGTTCTCGTAAGACGAGCATTGCGAGTTTTATTTACAAGAGCCAATCAGCCCCCTGCAAATCCAAATCAATCTAAAAACCCGGATGTTTTAGGTACCTACATGCGACAGCGCGAAAGATTTTTTTTGTGCACCGCCATCGTTAATGAAAAAATCAATACGGCACTTTTCCAATGATATACATATGCAATGAGAATGGGCGACTTAGCGGCTTGGCGAGACATGTTTCCTAATGCCTGGGACAGACATACAACGTACAGCGTTGTACTCCTTTAGTCTAGTACCTGTTTTTTAGTACTGGATTAAAGTATTTGACAGTTCGTACAACGCTGTACGTTGTATGTCTCTCCCAGGCATAAGATGTGCCTTCGTCAATGCCCAAAATTCTTCAATTGGTCGAATTTGCGGGCAATTAGGAGGGTTCATGCCCCTCTCGAAGATCATGGTTGTCACCTTGTCATAGGTGAGAGGACTAATCTCATGCAAAAGGCCGTCATGGGAGACCAAGAACATGATGAGCAGAGATAGTATCACCCTCTGCTTTCTTTAAATTGCCACGTCGTAGTACGTTTATTTGAAGGCACTGAATACCGGCGAGTTTAGCCGCAATTCACTCTTAGACGAAGCTAGGAGCAATCTACAAATACCTGGTATCAAATAATTTAGGGAAACGACAAAAAGTGCACTTTTCATTTGCTTGACAATTCTTTCATTGTTGTTAACTATGAAATTATCTCAAAGGGCTTCTGTGGATGATCCAAATAGTTCACCTTCTATATCGGACGCACTTTCGAAGTCAATTTTGGGGCAAATCGTTTTCCTTAGTTCGCTAGATTCACCATCCGTACAAGCACGGTCTTCTCCGATCACTTCTTCCGCAACCCTTTCGGAAATCTCGTCCAACTGACTTTCGTGAACACTTATGAGACGTAACCGACATTCGATAAAACTCCTCCAGTACGCACAGCCTTGAATCATTTTTGACACCTACGATATCACGTTTTCGCCGTTGCACGAATCCTGTCAACAGTATTGTAAGAGATGGTATTTCGGAGCGACAGAGACAAACGCACGGATCGGCTATACAAATTCAACGAACTCATCATTTATTTGTTCCACAATCCATTGCTCAGAATTATCCACAAAAAGTTCAAGATTCCAGCGAATTCAGGTTACTGGTTCTTGAAATTAAACTTTGAAATTCGAGTCACTTCAACAATTGTTTATTTGTGATTTCAGTGTTCATTCTTTGTACTCAAATCCTGTTCCAAGCAGTTGGTTCTGAACTACCTCATCCAATTTGCGTATAAATTCTTCTGGAAGCTCATCTTTGTAACCACCAACTTGTCCCTTCCGCATAAATCTAAAATAAAACAGAAGTGAACGAATAAAATCTCTTCTTGTTGGTCGAAGCTAATTTCTGTGGTTAAGAAATTATTGAACATTATTTTCACTAACCTAAAATCGTTGGAAATACCCATAGCGACTTGTATCTGATTTACCAACGTCTGATTGTTCGCTGAATTGTTTCCTGTAAATAAATAAATCTGTTTATGAAATAGGTTGTCTCGGTACCATAAGCGACTCGAACCAACCTTTCATTGAATCGAACGAGAGATGTTCTTCCAATTCTGCCAGTTGCGTTGGAGTAAAAGTTTTCCCGAAAAATTCACAAACCTCCTGCAGTACCTTCGAAAGGTTCTTTTTCATGTCTTCATAGTGCAGGAATAGCACGTGATCTCGATGAGATACAGCCCAAAATTCGGTGGCGTGTTTTACCAGTGGACAGAAGATGATTTTGTCCGCCAGAATACCGTCTAGAAAGTCCTGCTTTGATCCTTTGAAACCGTGCAAGTGTTTGTAATGATGCATTAACGATGTTGTGACATCCTTCGGATTTCTTGCAGTGTAGATAATTTTCGGCTTTACTGTCCATAGTTGCTTGGGAAGCAAAGCCAGCGGAAGGTGGGATTTGATGTGACGAGGTCGTGGTAATTGTTCCACCTGAGATATGGAGTCCGGAACGTCGATATTTGAAACAAAAGAAATGATTCTGAAAATTGATTGTTCTATTATTGCATATTATAGCCGGGGAATAATGTGACCATACTCAAAAAACACCGATCGTTCAGTAAGGTTCACTGCAGCAGCAGTGTTATAATCCAGATCATGATCAATCAGCCATACCATTTCTTGAGTCCACGTAGTTCCTGATTTTAGAAAGGTGACTACCCAAACATCATCTTCGTAGACAGTCAGATTTCGGATACGATCTGCGTACTGACGATATTTGATAGGCATGATACAATGAACTGGTTTCCATAATGGATCGCCCGTCGGGTTGACCGTGGTGTCAATCAAATGCACTTCTGTGAAATTTTCGTTGTAGGGTGTCTCGAAGCGTTTTACCTCTTCCGGATTAAGAGTGTTGTATCGGAACATTCTTCTTTTATGTCAATCTCTTTGAATCTACACACACATACCGTTTTAATGATATCTTTTTACGTCTGTACCTCACTGCATACAGTTGGTCAATGGACCGCTTAAAAGTTTTCGAAATGCAGCTCGTTGTGTTTTAATTCAACGTTATCTGTGCACAGTGATAAGCCAGGCGTCTGTCTGATATCAAAAGACAGGGACATGCATGAACGATGACTAGTACACTTTTATGTTTATTAGATTTCAATGATTTGAGTGTGCATACAACCTTCATGCATCAGAAAACACGAGAATTCAACCAATGGATTTGACTTCAAAAGACACTATTTGTTGCTCATAAAAAAACACTTCCTGTATAATATAGAGCGGGACAAGCGTGATAATCGGTTGGAATAATCAAGAAGACTAACGTGTAGCGTTCTTTTGCAGCCGAATCTTGTTTATGTTGTGCGCGTTAGTTTTGATTTAGCTGATGCTTATCGCCCGCCTGTCCAATTCTTGCCATCTGAAATGATGAGTCGAACTGTACTCGAATCTTAACTGTATGACCAAGTTTATCTCAATTTGCATAGGAAGCAAACAATTCTCGTGCTTAGTGTCAAGGACGCAACCACATTGATCGATATCTCTTTCGTCAATGACTTGGCCAGAATAACAATTTACGTAGCTTTTAATGAATATGCTACAAGGATAAACTCTTTTTCCCCCCCCCCCCAAACAATCCCCCACACCATTTTTTCCAATTTCTTTTTTTTAAAAAAAAAAAAAAAAAAAGCAGAAAAGAAAAAAAAAAAAATAGAGGAGAGGTCATAAAAAAAAAAACAAAAATAAAAATAAGAAAAATAAAAATTATCCCTCTTGATATATTCTTTGAAGTAAATATAAAACAAATTCATTTCTTTCAGCTTGATGCACAGAGCAGTGTTTTTACTCCTCTTAAATACAGTGTGGTGTAAAATTCATCGGACACATTTGATAGCTTCGTGAATTCGCTCGTAAAACTTATTTTTCGCCTTCCATTTTATTGCTTTTCAATATTCGTTTTCCTTTGATACATTCATTTTCATTTTTTTTCTGAACAATATCTTGAAAAACAGTGTGCATAAGTCACCGGACAACCATAGAAATTGTAACAAAAACATACGATAATAATTATCAAACTAGTTTGAGTGTATGATTTAATGCAGAGACGATTGATTGATTTCACTAATACTACTGCAAAACGCTTATAAGCAAATTTACCAGAAGTTGAAAGTTCACAATGACCTGCAGGAAGGAAACATCGGTAGCTCAACGAAGTTATGTTATTTTACTTCATAAACGCGGGGAAACGGTTCGGAAGATTGCTGAATCCCTTGGTACTCCTAAGTCTACGGTATCGGACATCATCTCCCGACAAAAAAATTACCGGCAGCATTGAAAATCGTCGCAGATGTGGTCGTCCCCCGGTTCTGTCACAGCAAAACAAACGGTATTTGGCACAAGCTGTCAAAAAAGATCCGTTCATTAGTGGCGGTAAGTTGGCAGCCGATCTGGAACCCATCGTCGGCAAAACTGTAAGTCGGTTCACCATCAGTAGAGCCTTGAACGAAATAGGAATCAAGAGTCGCACGCCTAGGGAAGAGCCATACATCAGTGAGCAGAACAGAGTGAAGCGTTTGGTCTACGCCAAGAAGCATGTTAACAAGCCGATGTCGTTCTGGAAAAAAAGTATTATGGACAGATGAAAGTAAGTTCAACGTCAGAGCTTCAGATGGCCGTGTTAGAGTTTGGAGAACTGATGGGATCGCTCTAGAAAGAAAAAATATGCGTGGAACTGTGAAACATGGCGGTGGATCAGTGGTATGGGGTGGTATGTTCTATGCTGGAGTGGCCACCATGGAGTTCATCGAAGGGATAATGTTCAAGGAAGACTACAGGGATATCCTGGAACGTAACATCTCAAAATCTACCAGGAAATATCGACTGGGCAGCAACTTTGTATTTATGCACGACAATGACCCCAAGCATAAGTCGAAGCTTGTGACAGAGTATTTGGCCGGGAAAAACATAACCGTGCTGGATCACCCTCCCCAAAGCCCAGATTAAAACCCAATCGAGCATCTATGGGATGAAATTGGACGAAAACTGCAAAAGAAACATACTTCCAACAGAAAGCAATTAATGCGGGAGATTGAAGCTGTATGGAACACTCTTCGTCCAGAAGCAACGCAAAACTTGGTCGAATCTATGCCAAGACGCTTGGCAGAAGTGATCAAGTACAAAGTGAAACATTCAAATTATTTAATTATTAAATCGAAAAATGTAATTTCTACATCTTGTCCGATAATTTTCGCACCTTGAATTTCAACAAATGAATCTCTTTTATTTATATGATTTTGTTTATGAAATATTATAATGTCTTTAAAATCAAAAAGCCAAAAATCGAATCTCAAAAAATAAAAATAAACTAACAAACTATTGAACATATTTTATTTCTGAATTTTATCACCTACTTTACCAAAATGATATTCTTGTCCGATCAATTTTGCACCACAGTGTATATGCGGTTTTAAGGCATGCAGTAGAGCGCCATTTCGTCGTTATCGCCTATTTCTGTTCTATCGAGCTGAAAACATCAATAATATCATAGGATCTTCTTCTTCTTCTTTAGCATTTCAAGCTTATTGCTTTCACAAATTGCTTATTGGTTGCTCTCAGCTTAGTGTTCTAAATGCACTTCCACAGTTATTAAAGGGCGATACGGTCAAAATTTGGTCAATATCAACTTGACGTATTTCTTTCAATTGTGCATTTAAAAAACCTGAACACCCCTCATTTTGAAGGTGTGTGTGTGTAGAATGTTGCTCCTATTTTGATTTTGGAATTCACTCTTCAGTTGTCAAAATGCCGTCCAAGCAAGAAGAGCAGCGTATCAAAATTTTGCTCGCGCATCGCGAAAATCCGAGCTACTCGCACGCAAAGTTGGCAAAATCGCTAAAAGTTGCCAAATCAACCGTTACAAATGTAATTAAAGTGTTTGGGGAACGTTTGTCGACAGCCAGGAAGTCTGGATCGGGGGGAAATCGAAAACCGGAAGCCGCTGAGACGACAAAGATAGTTGCCGGTAGTTTCAAGCGAAACCCTAACCTATCTCTCCGAGATGCCGCAAATAAGCTGGGTGTATCGTCTACAACCGTGCATCGAGCCAAAAAACGAGCCGGACTATCGACTTACAAGAAGGTAGTGACTCCAAATCGCGATGATAAACAAAATACGACGGCCAAGCGCGATCCCGGAGGCTGTACACGACGATGCTGACGAAGTTTGACTGCGTGGTAATGGACGACGAAACCTACGTCAAAGCCGACTACAAGCAGCTTCCGGGACAGGAGTTTTATACGGCAAATGGAAGGGGAAAGGTAGCAGATATTTTCAAGCACACGAAACTGTCAAAGTTCGCAAAGAAATATCTGGTTTGGCAAGCCATCTGTACCTGTTGCTTGAAAAGCAGCATTTTCATAGCTTCCGGGACTGTCAACCAAGAAATTTACGTGAAAGAGTGTTTGAATAAACGTCTGCTGCCTTTCCTGAAGAAACACGGTTGTTCCGTACTGTTTTGGCCGGATTTGGCATCTTGCCATTACGGTAAAAAGGCCATGGAGTGGTACGCTGCCAACAACGTGCAGGTGGTTCCCAAGGACAAGAACCCTCCCAACACGCCAGAGCTCCGCCCAATTGAGAAATACTGGGCTATTGTCAAGCGGAACCTAAAGAAGACCAAAAAAACTGCTAAGGACGAGCAGCAGTTCAAGGCAAACTGGCTTTATGCGGCGAAGAAGGTGGACAAGTTGGCTGTACAAAATCTGATGGCAGGGGTCAAGCGTAAGGCCCGGCAATTCGGATTTGGAAAAGCGGAAGCCTAACTGAATATTTTTCCTGAATTTTATACTAATTGAACTTGAAAAAGAAATTAAATTTGATTTTTTAAATAAACGATATACCGATTTACACGCGTTTTCCCTTGACCAAATTTTGACCGTATCACCCTTTAAATAAGAGCTTTCGATGCCAGGTACCATTTTTGCATTAGTATGATTGTGTGGCAAGTACAATCAATTTTCCCTTACGACCGGGACTGGGAATCGAACCCAGCCACCTCCAGCATGGTGTTGCTTTGTAGCTGCGCCTTCACCGACAGTGCTAAGGGAGGACCCATCATACTCTGAGAAAAATTTCATCGTTGTACCGACAATTCAATCATGGTCAGGATGACTATCGTATACAGTGGTTTCAATAACCATGAAAATGGTCGAATTCACCACGTTCATGGCATTTTTGACTATGATCATGGTAACAGGGACTATTCCGACATCATGGAAAATGTTGCATCAACTATTTTTAATGGTAGTTTTGACCATGGTCATAGTCGGTTCAAAATCACTATACTGCAATAGTCATCCTAACCCCCAATAATGGTAAAATTGACTATCAAATTCCTCTCTGTGTAGGATCTACTAGGCACAAATCTAGACAAAATCGTCAAAAGGTCGAAAGTCACAATTGTAAACAATGACTTAAAACGTAAATTTCTTGGAAATGCCAGGTTGCTAACATCTATATACACTACCGAAGGGAAGGTAATAGCTCCCTGTATCTGTTTCTGGTGCTATTTTGTTTGTGGGAGCAAGCAGATCCCAGAAAAATGCGCTAGAGGTCATTGTTTACAAATGTTACTTTCGACCTTTTGACTATTTTGTCTAGAAATAAAAAGAGAGAGAATGCCCCCCCCCCCCCCCCCCCCCCCCCCCTCACCATTTACCCCCTCCCCCCCCCCCTCCCCCAACCCCACCCCGCCCACACCCCCCCCCCAGGGACCCACACCACCACACAAAAACAAAAAACAAACCCCCCAACGAGACCCCCCCGGGGAACCCCCCAAAAACCAAACCCACCAACAACATTAGGCCCTAAGAACATGGGAGAACCTCTTCGTCGATTTTATCTTTGCATTCCTACGGCTATGTAAAAGTATGTTCAAGTATTTTCAACACAATATTAAGTTTAATTAAGGATCCAATGCGTCAAAAACACCAGCAAATCGTTTAATAGACAAACTATTAACTAAAGAGAAAGTTGACGAAGAGAATCTCTCAATGTTACTAAGGACCTTCAGCTTGAAATGTTGATACTAGGGGGTTTGGCATTCCCACTCTCCCCATCCAAATCGTTTCAATCGGGTACCCTGATGGTCCTTTACAATCCCCAGCATTTTTTTAAAATTATCAATTACTATGCTCAAATCAATAATGTGATGTGATGTGATGTGATAGGAAGCCACCACCAGTGCAGGACTTGCCATGGCGTACAGTTCCTCCTAATGATTCCTTACTATGCTCAAATCAATAATACTCATAAACTTAAACACAAATCCTGGGGAGTTTGAGCTTTTTTTTAGTGGAATACCTCTTACTAGAAAAGGAGAAGAAAGATTAGTAATTTCCATTTAATTCCAACTACCTTTATGGCTTTTCTTGACAGAGATCGAGATTTTCAGCGTAAGGCTAGTTTATCTTCCGTCGTAGTCACATTAATAACTCTTTTGGGTATTCTCGTAACTTATCCGGGGGTGAGATTCGAACTCGTGACTTTGGCGTGAAAGGTATGGATGTAAACCACTATGCCGGGATCGCACCCCCCTCCCCCCTCTGATCGAACACAGTTTTTCCGACTGCATCGCTAGGCAAGGTGTTTCTATTGTACTGATTCTGTAAGCGGAGTGAGTCGAAACTCGGACTCGGTCTCTTACAGATGACAGTTATCGAATCGATTGAAGTGACTCTCCGTTTAAACCATATGGAATATTTAAAAATAAAAACTGGAAGTCATCCATGGAAAAATTATTCTCCTGCATCTTAAAACCTATTAGAATAAAAATTGCTCCGTGCTCAGTACGACAGAAAATTACATACGAAATGCAAGGATCGAAGTAAAGCCTGCCAACGTAAAATTTTGGACATAGATAATGGCAGCACTAAATGTAGACATAATTTATCAAACCCGATTGTTAATTTCAGTATAACAGTGTTATATATACAGTAAAAACAGTTGATTGAGATGTTAGTCCTTCTTTCTGTAATATTCCTTGAACTTTCTGTTTTACACCCGCCGGTTGGTGGTTCTCCATCTTCTCTTGAAATCGGAGATCCCACTTGCTTTCTTCTTAGTTTCAAAGAGTTTCCGCTTAACCAGAGCCCAGTATTTTTCTAGTGGGTGAAGTTTGGCACGTATTTACCCTTTTGTACCTTATAACATTCCAGAACGGATTTAGCATAGTGGCCAGCCAAACCAAATATTTCTTTGTATGGCTCTGCTTTACTATTTGCTTATATGATTTTGATTTTCCAACTTTGCAAACCACATTTCGCACAGAAAGGTTGGGATTTTTCTCAACAATGGCTACCACCTTCTTGTCCATTTGGTGGGATCATACTTTTCGATTTGTTTGTTCCGCTTCCAACCTTCCGATCCAGCGTCCGAAATAAAGTGGAGCGTTTCAGCTGTCATATAATTGAAACTTTTCAGCGATCCGTGAAATTATTCAAAAACTAAACCGAAAGAAAAGTGTCCGAAATTTAACATAGACAAGCTTTAAGCGTTGATCGCGAGTGGACGTGTGTATATTTTATTGTCATTTTTTTCGCTCCATTTTGAGAAAGTTTTAAAATTGAAGAGTGCAGTCTTCGTGCGTCATTTGTATCAGTATACATTAAGTTTTTTTTTTTACACGGGGGATACGTACCGTGTAAAAAAAACCGCGTGAATTCCAGAATCCGTGTAACCAAAAACCGTATTATTACATTACCGAAATCCTTATGAAAAAAAAGACCGCGTTAATTCCAAAATTCGTGTAAAAAAACCGTTCTAATTCCGAAATCCGTGTAAAAAAAACTGTGATAACATGCTAAGTCTTTTGCATTGAAACACACTTAGAAAATTTTTTGAACAGTGGAATGGATAGCCCAACATGGTCCAAGAGACAAACGAGGGCTCTAGGGCCAGAACACAAAATAGGACCGGAGTGAATGTGTGTGAGGATAAGTGGATATAATACAGGTACATTCATGATGGTATATCTACCCTTAATTTCTGCAAAGGTGCGGTATCAGTAAAGTTGTTCAAAAGGTCAGACTCAAGGGCATTCTAAAGATGGACAGTTTTATTCGGAATTTTACCGCTACGTGGCGCTAGTGATCATGCAAAATTGAGCATTTTCAGCTTGTTCTATTTCGTGATTCTGATAAGATGGGAAGTTTTAGTCGTCGGCAAAGTTGTTCAGAAGGTCAAGGGCATTCAACAGATGGACCGCTAGGTGAATCTACAACCGGCCGATCTACAACGCCACTTTGAATCTTTGAAGGTACAAATCTAAAAAATTACAAAGATTTCACTTGCCAAATCACTAAGACTTGTATGCTGCAGTGCCGCAAAGATTCTATTGAGGTTTAGCATGTGAAATGCTTGTACTTTCTAAGTTTTGTGCCTTTGAAAGTTCGACATGGCGATGCAAATTAGCCATTAGCTTATCTTCAAACCTGAAATGTGTTGTTTTGGACTCCTAGAAGCGGCTGTAAAATTATGAGCGAAATTCGTCAAGTTTGGGGATGCTCAACGAGCTTGAAGTTTGTATGAGAAAATCTATCAAATGTAGGGCGAAAATTGATATTGTATATTGTTTGCCCTTGGTGACGCTATAGCTGGTTTTTGTTCGAGACTTACAACAAGTTTTCCAATCATAGAGAAAAGGCTGGCGCAAATCGGAAGTCAATCCTAATCATTAACAGCCATATCAATCAATGAACATGGCTGGTTCACAGCTGTCATTGGACCGAATTGGACGTAACAACCAGCAAATGGAAGGTATTGAAGTCTTATAAAACGCTATTGGTATTTTTTTTAAATCGGTCAGCTGATTCCGATCACATGGTCGGAAAAATGTCCGGTAAATGCGGATGGTTAGCCTATTATCGAAAACCCGCAGATTTTTATTGTTATGAATGTTAATTAAGTCGTCAGCGCAAACTGTCAATTTCAAATGATACTACTTTAGCAGAATGTGCAACACAACTCACATATAAACTATTATTTAGTACTAACTGATTTTTATTCTGATCTCAATTTCAGATCGACTACCGGGACCGAGAAATTCAACGCTTGGGAGCATTGTTTGCCGGTGGTCGACCAGCAGCTGCCCTCGCAAAAGACTGCTGCTACCGGAACGTGAATACACTGGCAGAAGATGTCAAAAGCCTCCAGGAGGAGAAAGCTTCGATGCAAAACAAGCTAAGCGAAGCGCTGGAGAGTCAGCAAAGCGCTAGCAAGAAGATTCAAAGGTTATCGGATCGTAACAAACAGTTGGAACAAGAACTGAAGGAAATTGAAAACGTTGCTCTTAACGTCGAGTCGGAAGCAAATCTGAACATTTTGGATAAAGATAGGCAAAATTCTGACCTACAGATCAGACTGCAGCGGTCAAGCATGAGAATCAAAGAGTTGGAAACGTTACTGGATGCAAAAACCCCTGGATTTACACCAACAAGTTCATCGGCGTCGGCATGCTCTGTAGATTCAACTTTGCAAAATGCCCTCAAGCAAGCAAATGAAGAGAAACGTGCCTTGTATAGGCAATTGAACGAATTGAAACAGCGAGAGCAAACATTTCTTACTGATTATGAGAAAATCAAATCAAAGTATTCTAAATTAAAGCAAAAACTCTCAACTCAAACCACGTATAACCCGGTAGATTGTGGCGAGCGGGATAATCCTGAGCTCATCGAACAGAAGTTGAAATGTTCCACGTTAGAAGAATCGTTGAAACGAGTGGAAGCAACACGGGATCAGCTCAGCAATGAAATCCAACAGTTGCGGCAAAGTGTGACCAAACTGAAAGGCGAAAGTATTGACAAAGATCTTCGGATAGCTCAACTAGAGAGTGAATTGTGTTTGCAGAAAAAAACGACTAACATTGCAGCACCAACACGCCTTCGAACTGCAGACTCTGCTATTTCAGGACAGACGTCGCTCTCCGTCCAGTCTGCGTTTCATCGAGTTGAACGTGAACGGGATGCTGCCAGGAGAGAAGTTCAACAAGTGGAAATAGAAAGGGATTCGCTGAGGAATAAACTTAAATTGGCCACAAAAAGTCAAATGGATGAACAAGCAAAGTATGAGGAATCCATAATCGGGTACAGTTCACAGATCGCAAAATTGGAGGCAGAAAAGCGTGATCTGATGTGTGGGCAAAATGCTTCCCAAACTACATTGCATCTGCTAAAAGAGGAGAATCGAGAACTGCAAGGGCGATTGAAAGATGTCGAAAATAATTTCAGTAAACTAAGGGTCAACCATTCGCAGTTAAAGATTTTGCAAGAGCAAACGGAAAGAGCTATGCTGCAACATCAGAATAGATTGGTCTGTTCCGAAAATCAGTTGGGAAATGCAGAAGCCAAACTAAATCAGGTCGACGGAACAATAGAGAGTGCACAGAAAGATATTGGTAAACTGCGGGGAGATATCAGTGTTTTGAAAGCATCGAACGCTTCGTTACAGCGAGAAAAGGACAAATTGCTGGTTAGTTTTCTTATTTTGAATGTTGTGTAATAAAGTTTATAATTATTTTTTTCTTTAATGTTTCAGATGGAGCTTGATAAAAAAACGGAAAAGTTATACACAGTTGAAGCAGAGTTGAGCAACCTGAAAACAAAAAAATCTGAAATGAGGGGTACTATTGATCGGTTGGAAAAGAAACTCGAGTAAGTTCCTGTCTCAAATCCTCTTTATTTGTTTTTTTTTTTAATTTAACTAACCTATTCAGTCGGCATTGGCATTTGAAAAGATCCGCTTAAATATTTTATACGCCATTACTGCGACTATGGCACAATCACAATACTTATCCTAACAAACTATTTTCTTGCGGAAGCCTGTTGCGGGTTAGGCAAGATAGTTGCTTTCTTGACTGGAATCGAGTGGAAACTGTCCAAATGTCGCACTTAATTAAAGTATCGTGAATGTCTCGATGCATGTCTGAGGAAAATATCTGTATCTGCCCGTTTTTTGGTAACTTAGTATTCATCTGGTTCGACTGCTGCAAATCCTAACAGGCTCATAAACCACCTAGGCAGATTGAGAAAAAATGTTTATAATATTTGATTAGCTGCTTTGAAACTTAGTAGTCACAACATTAAATTACCAACTTTCTTCTTAGGGATGCATGCTATTACCAACCACTAGGGGAACGGTTAGCTTCGTCAGTTGTGTTACATGCATTGTAAAATATTATTAGTTATGACGATCTGTTAGTTCTACAGTGCTAATTTGGGATTGCTAGCGTAATGTTTCCAATTCTAATGGAGAGAATCCGTTTTCCATTTAAATACCTGGCAAGTCCTACGGTTGGTGGTTGACAGCCAACTACGCCGTTTTGCAAAGGTACATCGTACGGAGTATATCCAGGACGACAGACGCATGTGGCTGAACGAACGTTAGATGGTGTCTTTTTGGGTTCAAGCCATTGTCCGGGCCCACACGGTCCTCGAGTGTAAAGCTTGAAACATTGTTTATTTATCTCTACCATATCGGGTGTGCTGTCGCAGGCACTTTTAGGAACTTCATCTTCGGTGCATGATTGGTCCAGATTATGGATGACGCCAGAACATCCACAGATTCCGTTATAGGAAACGCCATCGAGTGAGGGCCTTGTTGTGAAGTCAAATATGACCACTTGATGCAGACTGCAAGGACCTTGGGAACCTATTCGGTAGCATGTTTTCTCTTTGGGAAAGTATAGTCTCCCTTTTTCGCAAGGATTTGGTAGGCAAACGTTTGAATCAATAAGGAACGAGCCTACTTCGCAGGGACCTTGAGTGTACAATTTATAGCAATAACCATTCTTCCATAGAACATAATTCTCCTTGCACCGGCACTCCGCCTTCATTGAGTTCACCTCTTGCTGTCCTCGTTTGTCAGCTATTATGAAAGTATGTCCAATAGGACATGGACCTATGGTACCTAATTCGTAACACTGATTTGACTCGTTATGAAAATGTGGCAACCGTTGATGACACGCACATTTTTTCGATGGCAGAAATAATTCCCCGGTGCGCAAGCATGGTCCTTTGGTAAAAAACTCATGGCATGTTTCTGTTTCGTCATAGAAATAATTACTCAACTCCCCTTCGTTCTCACACTGAAATACGAGATGCAACAATAAAAGTCCGAAATACTTTTCCACTTTATCATACCTTGCACTTTGCTATCCCGTCGTTATCTATACTGAGTAATTTTCCCTTAGGGCAGGGTCCTTTGGTATGCATCTGATAACATTTGTTATCCTGTGGCCAGTAAGTCATCCCATTC
This sequence comes from Aedes koreicus, assembly GCA_024533555.2. Classification (NCBI taxonomy): domain Eukaryota; kingdom Metazoa; phylum Arthropoda; class Insecta; order Diptera; family Culicidae; genus Aedes; species Aedes koreicus. The sequence continues at coordinate 176,579 of JAHHFK020005016.1, read as the reverse complement.
TCACAGATTTCTGCTGACTTGCACATACCCCAACGTTGTCGTGGTCTAAAATAAAATAAATAAATTATTTAACACACGCTTAGTGTAAGCAATGCTGAACTCTATAATGTTAGTTTATCAAAGGACGTGTTTACATGGCACTTTTCACATCCGAATCGGCAATCGGTGCGAAAAACTGTCCAAAATCACACGGTCCACGTTCGAACAGCCGATGACATCTTTTGGTTAGAGGAGACTGTGCGGTTCCTGGAGGGCAGCGGCATTCGGCTGTAGATCCCGTTCCGGTAGAGCCCACGCCGACCGGGCTTAGTTCCATCGTATCTGGACACGGATATCCGAGCTGGAATATTTTGAAGCATTTTTTCAGTGGTGGCCAGTACAGCAACTGCCATCCGCCCGGTTGGCTGGCGCAAGGATTCTTGTTCGGGTCACTCCATGGCGGTGGAACAATCGCGGCCAGTGACGACGATTGGAGATTGTAGAACGTCAAGATACACACCCAGACGGATGCATGCCTCATCACAGATCTGCAGATGAAGGAAGAAATGTTTGTTCCAGAAAATCATAAATTGACTGTATAGTTTCTAAAGATATGTGAAGAAGCAATCAGTTATGATAAAATAAATCAAAATGTAATCATTCATATTAGGTCATGGAACCATTTTCAGCAACAGACATTCACGCATACTGAGGTCGTATAATTTCGTCAATCAAAAAAAAGCGACATTTTTTCCCATTCATCACATCTTGCTCCGCTGAACAATAAAGCGAGCAAGTTGCGTGACCTAGAAATTGAGTCGTTGCTATCCAGATCTCTTTCGATTATTCATGTTAACTTACGTAACAATATGACGCTATTATTAAACTGCCGTACATTATTGTCATCTCTATAGTTGAGCACGATTGGTGTTTGTCACAGAATTTGCGTACCATTTTGGTGCACTTCTTGCGCCATGCGTGCCGATGGTTTATATAGAGTTGAACGGTGTGAATTAGGTTTATATTACAGTTCAAAGTTGCAGTAATTAGAGAACAATAGCAAAGCACCGGTCGAGTCGGTTATTAGTCGTGATGTTTGTGACTTTCAGAGAAGAGCAGAGAAACACAAAATGAAGATTGGGAAAGCAGGTACCAGTGTGTCCAATTGCTACAAGAATTTTTAATGATGGGAAAACGAGAATCTGTGGCCAACACCACGAGAATGGGCTGGCAATTCAATGTTATTTGACCATCAGGAGGTGCATACTTATTAATTAAATTCATTAATCGGTAAGTGTTTACGGAGGATTGAAACCACTCAGTGCAATATGATGCCCGCTATCGGCATTGGCTATGACTTGAAGAAGAGTTTGTTGAATTCAACTTTACTGCTTGGAAAAAAAATGCGTTGTTGTAGCAGCTCACGATAATATCGTATTAATAAAGTTATTCAATTTCCGTTACTTGTCTTTGATCCAACCCTATTGTCAATTAAAGATGTCACTGTTCACACGCCTTATTGAAATTCTCAGACGAAACTGCTTTGCTCCATCGGTGCTAATTGCCGACTGTAACTTAGTGAGTTAGGTTTGCTGCTAATGACGTAGTTTTTGCTTTCATAATTGCTCTAGTACCTATGATCTTATTGGTGGAAAAATAATTCGATCAAAAGTTGATGCGGATATATTTACGAATATAAACATAGAAACTATTACTGTAGGTCAGTTAGGATCTATTTAACCCTAAGCTCTGTCAGGCGCCTTCATTGGCACCGCATTCCGTTTGCCGTCTTAGTTTACATAACCATATACCAGCAAAAAAAAAAGTCACTAATCAATTTTCTGAATCGGTCAGGGGTCTATCAGTCACGGCCAACCAGTTTCTCGCTTTATTTATCCAGCGATATGGGTCAGTAAATTATGTACTATGGTCTGTGGGCACTCTCAGAGCGTTCACCCAAACAAAAGTGACCGAATTTCGATGGCAACCGGCGAATTTTTATCATTTTTGTTATCTCCTTTTGGTGCACCATGCTGCCATTCATAAGCAGTCGCTGATTTAATTCACACACCCATTCAACCGGACATTGGCCTTCAAGACGTGCCTCGGAGGATGCCCACTCAATTTATGACGAAACGAAATAATGGGCAGGCCACCAGCAACACAAATATCAACAATACTGAACACGTGAAGGATAGGGGTAGACGCTAGAAGTAGACGTTCTTTTTTTTATTCGCCTAGAGCTTATGTTTTGGTTTGGTTTACGATGTCATAGAAATTGTGAGGGCTAAGGTTAGTATTTATTTTTTAATAGAGATCAAACTTTTGAAAATGCATAATTCGATCTTCCATTCAGGTGGAATATTAAATCAAATTATTAGAAAAGATCATTTAATTAGGGAATAATAATTCGAATTTTTTTAAGTGGTTGTGCAATATTTGGATTTTAAAATTTTCTACGCCCTATGTATCTAGCACTTCCACAATTATGTATTTGAATCTTCCAGTGCTGTTTTTAATGTATTTAATGTAAGGTGAAGGTTGAAATAATCTACATATAGCCGTCTTGAATTAAATACAATTGCGATCATCTTCAAACAAAGGCTGCACATATTGTACACTTAATCCCAGCCCTTTTCGGTTCAAAAGGGTACTTATTGTTATGGAAGATTAAACGATGGCATCATATTTTAATTGTCTCTTCAAAGGTCTTTTCTGTTGATCTACTTGTATGTTTTCTTGTTGTTTTATTTTCTATTGTTTTATTCAGATCAAAAGAGTTCATTTCTAAAAGACTTTCGCTCGACCGATCTTTCGGAAAAAACTCTTCTCTAGTTTTTAAAAAAAAATTGTTATTTGCTCAAAATTGATATGTGATATGTGCAACCTTTTCTCATAAACTAAATTAAGTTTTATTATGAGTCCAACACGCTTGATAATTTATTGAAATTGGCACAGTAATAAGCAACTTCAACACAAATCGAAATGCCAGTGGAAAAGGCGACGTACCAGCTTGATGTCTCTACATTCATTGAACTTGGGCGTGTAGCGCTAATACATAAGGCAGTTCAATCTGGTCATGTCATTTGACCCTTTGGTGCGGTTTTGATTGATGCTAGTAATTCACATCAAACTTGGTCTATGCCGTACTGAGCCTAATCTCGTTTCTGCCTATTACATCACGTCGTGCACACAGAGAGAAGACCTCTGCGAAGGAAAGAATAAAACCGACGTTTTGAATTTCATGATGCAAAGGAGGAATCATGACGAAGAGCAGCGTAAAGATTTGAAACTAGGTATCCGTATTTTTTTTTCTGCTGTTTGCTGGCTAAGCGATAAATCGGAGTAGTCAGTACCTGAGTAAGTAAGCAGGACTGGACGAGTAAGGTTATGCAAAACTATCAACTGTACGGCCCGAAAAGATCGGTGATGGCAATAACACGAGAGGAAAAACAAGTTGGCTGAGACTTGTGAAACGGCAAAACACCATAAGCATTCAATTACAAAAGGTGGTAATAGTTTTTTTTGCCATGCTGCATTTGTTTGTTGCGACCTCGACATCGATGTACAGAAAACATCAGTTGTTATAAACAAAAATGAGTTAGCAATTGAATAGTGCCCTATTCGTGGAGTGTGTAGCTGAATTGCAGTCTTATAATAATTAATAGCAATTGTTGACACTGATGGCCTTCTGTGTCATAAAATAGCATGAATGTGCGGCACCGATGATGGTTGTTTAATGATGTTCGCTGATCAGCTCCTTCTAGGCTTTCAATGCATTTTGCAACGAGCGTGCTGCCGGCTCTTGATTGAGCGTCTAGTATGCGCTTCCTCAGTTGTTGATTGAAAGGTTTTGGATGCCAATACCAATGCATGAATTTGCATATTGTGTGTCAAGCACAATGAAACTCTATCTTCAGGGAAGTCCAAAAAATTCTCAACCAGAAAAGTGACCACCTTGAAACCACGGTCATATAAGGAGGATGAGGTGGGGGATTTTGACCATGTAGTGGAAGGGTTGATTCTAGGGCTGTATAGTCGATTAATAGATTAAAATCCTTTTGTTATTGATCAACAAACTTTCGATATGGTGTCTATCAAAATTGAGTTGCCGTGTGTCAGAAATAAGTCAGCTCGAATAGCAGACTTAATCGATTATTTTTTATCTGTCAAGTTTAGGTGACAATTAAAATTAACTCGTGAATTGGTACATAGCCTAAGTGGAAATAAAATTTAACTGGTTTGATCATGTTTGCCATGATCATGATCATGTATCGGCGCATTAATTTTTTTTTCTATAGGAAAAATATCATTTTTATTTATAGAAAAACAATGTTCATGTTATTGAATCGTTCGTTTGTCACTGGTCGTCCACAGTTGATTAGTATAAGTAGTTGTATATTAAGTGACGTTGGAATTTTATTTTTCCTAGGAAAAATAGGCATAAAATCAACAATTAGCCAATTTAACTTTAAAATAATCTTGTTTGAAAGATCATGGAATTTCATGTAAATAATGGCATAGCTACCAAATAACGTGTCATAATTTGTTTTTATATCTCAAAAAATAAGTAATACTAACTGATTTGCTTGTACATATGAATTGTTTAAAATCATTGTTTTCATGATTTTTATTTTATTTCATTGAATGGAGTGGAGCATTTCTTCGACATCGCACCATACGTTGTCCAACGTCCATCGTTACTTAGCCGTATTCTAACCAAGTAACTTTTATTTTTGAACATGTTTAGTGCCATGCCGATAATTTCACTCTATTCACGATTTGAAATGAGGTTACATTTCGCAGATTTCACTTTGTTAAAACACTAAATTGTGCATGCTAAACAATGTTACTGGTGTTGTCAGAATGAATTATTTTAGTTTACTAGTTTTGAATTCACTAAAGCGTGCTATCTCACTGTTCAGCTTTGGATAATCCTCTTGATAGTCTTACTCTTTCGTAATAACTCAGCCAAAAAAACATCCCTTTTGCGTGAGATGTTGAATATGCTAGATTCGTTGAATGAATAACAACCGAACATTCGTATTTTTTTTCATTCCCACAAGCTTTCAAAGCAACTGAAATGTTCGATTGACTGAAGTAAATTCATGCAGTTATTACCGAACATTGGATTACTATACAAATAGACGTGGCTGGGTAGCTCAGTGGTTACCCGTTCTGCTTACTGGAGCACCCCCCCCCCCCCCCCCCCCTTCTTTTTTTTTTTCCCCCCTCTCTCTCCCCCCCCACTAAAAAAAAAAAAAAAAACACCCCCCCGCCCTTTTCTTTCACCCCACCCCTCCCCCCACTGCACCCACAAAAAAAAAAAATTGCCTGCCTAACTAACACAAATCTATCCTTCCCTTGACAATTCTCGGAAACTTTTTCAAACAGACGTATGTCATTTTGTAAACAAAGAGGGGACGTAAGATTCAAAAGTAAATTTCTCGAAATTCTCAGTACCCTCACATAAAGTAGCATCACAATCATGTAAAGCAATGTTATTCCTTGTGTTGGTGGCCCAAGTTTGCATGAAAGTGCTAAGGGTTTCGAGAAATTTACGTTTGAATCTTACTTCCCCTCTTTGTTTTCAAAATGACATACGTCTGTTTGAAAAAGTACCCGAGAATTGTGGAGACTCAGAGGTAAACACGGTCTCTAACCAACGATTGTCAAACTAATCATCCTTCCCCCCTCCCCAAAGACCGTGAGGACGTGGCCGGCGCCGGTACTGATCTATAAATATAATGAACTAGTGAACTTGTACATTGAAGATGTAAAGCTACTGCCAAGCTCCATCTATGTGGTTCTCTGTGCAATTACACTAGTTCTGATCTGGATTACTATACAAATACTATACTAACTATACTACCGTGAAACGCATATCAGTCCCATCTTTGCTTGATTTCCTATTCATATGGGACTGATATGCGTTTCACGGCAGTATACTACTATACTAATACTAAACGGTGTTAAACAAACCGACTCGCCTGTCACATTAACGGAGTTAGGTTTTTAAATCACTACTTAATTAAAAAGGAAGAATACAATCACCTTTACAGTGCCGTGTATACTTATCAATTTACAGTTCAATCAATATTTACAATGCATCTGAAAACTATGCACAGAAAAAATAATAAATTTTATCAGATGCGTTAAATCTCCCTCGTTCACAAGCTAAAGTATAGGGTGTCCCAGTAAATCTAAGCATGATTTGTAAATAACAATACGAGCTCGGGTTTTAAGTAAATTGAGTTTTTATTGCACTGTTAATGTTAATGTTAATGTTCTTTACAATATTCTTCTACAGTTCAGCGTGACATTTCCGAGATCCATTTAATCGTACGCCAAAGAGCGGACTTTTGATCTAACACTGCTCATTAGCTTCAGACACTTGCCAATGATTTTTGATACTTTTTTCCAGTCCCTTTCAAAAGTTTTTTTTTATGGAATCTGCTGCCTTAACATGTTTGCGCCAATATGCCTTTGTCAGAGTCCAGAAATTTTCTGGTTGGTCTTGCCTGGGGACAGTTTGGAGGATTCATCTCCTTGGGTACGTATTCGGCATCGTCAAGAGTTTGACCTGCACGGACCGTGTAGAACTGGTAACCCGGAAGCGTCTTATAATCAAATTTCACGTAAGATTCATCCTCCATAATTACGCATGCCGATTTTCCACACAGTAGCTTATCGTATAATTTATGGGCCCTTGGTTTGACAGATGCTGCTTGTTGTTCACTTCGTTTTGGCTTCTCTTACTTCTTGAAAGTCCTTAGTCCATTTCGTGGCTTTGCTCGGTCGACGTTACTCTTCGAAGTTCCCAGTTTTTGGCAACATCTCGATCGGAAGTACTCTTTTTACGGGTGACAGCTTGCATGGGTCCAGGTTTTTCCTTGTCCTGAAAGGAAGAATCCTCACCACAATTTCGAATGCACTTCTCCGGGGAGTTGTCTAAACATTGCTATTAAACTCGTTAAAGAATCCCAAAGAACAGCCTAAAAATTGACTCACTCAACGCAGTACATGAATGTCCCGATTTTGTCCCCCTCTGCGCGCTTCAGCTTTTTATTTCTGAGTAATTTCAAGTACCACCGTGGTACCAATTCTTTCTCAACCATCTTCAAAATGGATATTAAAGGTGAACTTTGAAACAGTTAAAACCCCACAAAAGAATCTCGGTACCTTACCTACACGTAACGTATATAATGGATGGCCTTCTAATTTTGTAAAGTTTAAATTTTTCGTCACATTTCTTCGGAACTTGAAAAACATCTCTAAGTAGGGGTGTCACCTTTAGGGGATGCCCACTTTTAGAACACCAAATATCAATTGCGATACAGAGTTTGAAGTAAAGAAAAATAATTTTGATGACGAAAAAAAAAAACAAAATAATAAATTTGGCAGTAAAGTGGGCTGGTCGGGAATGAACGGGGCTTAAAGGGCACCTTACTTAGAAGTGGATTATCAAACAGAATATACAGGGTGTTCGGTTCCTCAGTGCAAATAAAAACATGCATTTAAAAGTGTTCTACAGCTCTCTCTTTGACACAAACCTTCCAACTCGCTTAGTTTTTTTTTGCTATTTTATTATGAATGCGACTTGTTGGGCCTCCAATTGGCAGATAATAAAATCACCAATTCAACCCCGCCGTGGTAATGTCTGTGCGCAGGACGCACAGCACACTTGATCACCTCGAAGTTACAGACACTACTTATGACAAAACTAGAAGACCACCTTTTGATATCCATAGTTTAGGTCATGTTGATGAATTTGAATTAAGATCTATGTACCCAGTATACTGATGTTAAAATAACTCGTACATCAAAAATCAAAATTTAGATCCTAAAATGTGAGCATTATTTATGGAAATCCAAAGGTGGTCTTATTGTTGTGGTGGGGTGTCTGTAAAATTAAAAGTGGAAAATGATAAATTATGGATTTACTACAGATGAAAATTCAGGTTGCTTCTAGACTACCACCGAAATTTTAATTCAATTGGTTTCACGGGAAAATTAAAGACAAGCCCCCATACATGATCATGTTGAATGAAAATCGTGCTTTGGTTTTATTGTATTGTTCGTCACTGCATACAAACACCAACTTGATAACAAGGCAGGTTACTATCATCGATGATACCATTAAAAACTAATTGAATGAGTTACGCCTATGCTCCAAGGCAGTCGAACGAATTTCCCCACCCGAAAAGACATTCGACTGTGTCGGGAATTGAGCCTCCCATAGCTCAGTCGACAAAGGTGCATAGGTTGCTGGGATCGATTTCCGGTCTTACCTAGGAAATTTTCGTTAAAGAAAATTTCTCGACTCCCTGGGCATAGGCTGTGATTATACTTGCCACACAATCATACTAATGCAAAAATGGTACCTGGCATCGAAAGCTCTCAATTAATAACTGTGAAAGTGCATTTAGAACACTAAGTTGAGAGCAAGCAATAAGCGAATTGTGAAAGCAATAAGCTTGATATGCTAAAAAATTAGAAGAAGTTCGACGTCATTGTTTCTAACAGCACTTGTCTGATTGTGTTTCATTGGAACCTAAATTCAACTGTCGGGATTTGGAAAACGTTTAGAGTTGCTTAAATTTGTGTTTGTTTCTAATATTTGATGCCTACATAATAAATTTAAAACATAAACTAGTATTTTGAACTGGCGAGCCCGCGATATCTGAGAATGTATTTGTCAAAATTGATTTTTTATTTAACCAAAATGAACTTTTATTTTAAGTTTTCCATCAGTAAAATTTAAGAAGAAATTCGCACACAGCCTTGGTTTGAATGTGAGACATTTTCAAATCTAAAAACCGTTATATTTTCCATTTGTTGTGCTGTAAAAATAATTGACAAATCGCTTATTAGCTAATTAACGGATTTCTAAATTCTGTCCTACAGCACTTTTCCCGCAGACGGGCGTTTAAGCAAGAACAACCATAATCGATGACTTTGTGTAAATTTTCAAATTAAAATACGTTAGCAATCGTTTGCTCACTAGCGCCGCGTAGTTCACTCAGTTGAGGTGCCCCATAATATCATGCCGACAATCACCACACGCTACCCGATATTGACACGATGTTTTGACGTGCAATGAAATGCCACATGACGGCACTTTGATGGGCGCCTGGCCTTATTGCTGCACAAAACACAGATTAACTGACGTGATTGTTATTTGGCGATTTCTTTTAAATTGACGGTTATAGAATTTTACGCACGCTGAGATTCAAACTTGAATGGCTGTGCTTTTAAGGTTATAACATGAGAGTTTACTTTACTTGAATGTATTATGCGTAGAGCGATAAATTATCGCGAAAGTTGTGCGAAAAAACTAATAGAACTGCACGTTTACGTTAAATCCTTTTGGTGTCTTTGGCGTGGTTATCGCTTGGGTTATTTGTTATATCCGCGCCGAAGACTCCAACATGATTTAACGTAAACGCGCTGTTCTATTTGTATTTTCGCACAACTTTCGTAATAATTTTGTTCAACGCATAATATTATTTGCACAACATACAACCCAGTTTTTTTTGGGCTTCAAATGGTGAGTTGACAACTTTGAAGGAGGGTGCGACCGACCTCTCGTCCTCACAAGTTCCTACCTCACGCCTCCACGAGTGAAATGATCACAAAAGACTGCCAGCTGAAACATGGAGACGCTGGTTGGCGTAGCCTAGGTAATGTTGTCAATCTGACAATAGCAAATTGAGGGGGTTCGACTAAAGATCGTGTACCTATTAATCAAGTAGTATATCCATACCTGTAATTTATATCATATTATCATCTTTGCATTCCAAAACCATTTAAGAGCCTGGAGCAACATGACAGGCATCAAAGGCTCAATTTGTTTTTCAGCATTTCAGCATAACATTTAATTTAAAATTGCACTTCTGAACTTCAACTACTATATTGATAATTGACTGGCATGTGCTTAAAAGCAATGTAGGATTATATTCTAATATTGTGCTTAGTGACATTATGGTAAGATAAGCCATTTATTTCAAAAATCATCAAACCAGACTCTTCGATCACTCCAATTGCTATCTTTGAAATGTTACTAGAACAGTATAGATAAAAAATATTTCAACCTGTCTTATAAAATAATATCTTTTATTGAAATTTTATCTTTTATATTTGGAATGATCTATTCTGTTTTCAGCTCTTCCATGACTAGGAGGATAATAATACATATCTAATTTTTATTTATTTTTCAGTAACAATCCATTGGATGTATCATTCAAGTTTGAAATTTGAGTACATTAGCATTTTCGTCTATAATTATATCTTAATTTTATGTGTACAAAATATACTAAATATTAAATAACATATAACGGGGAAAGGGAGGGACCATCAGGGCACCCAAGTAAAACGATTTGGATAGGGAGCATGGGACTGCCTCCTCCCTATTGTTAACATTTCGCGGAACGAGGGCGGGCTCTTCGACCCCATCTATTGGGTTTATTCTGTCAATCGAGGGCTCGATTCTAGTGCTGTGAGTGCGAACTTCCCTAATAAATTTCGTATGGTTATTTTTCTTAACGACCTATTTGGGGTATCATCCAAACCACTAAAGAAATGGTTGCAAGATTTGTGATATCGTTCGTTTAAGGTAATTTTTTATCGGGGTTGCTTTTGGAAGGAGAATTCTCTTCCCTATATTCGAGGATTTAGCGTCTCTTCCGCCCCCGCCCACCCCACTTTCTCCCCCCCCACCCCACCTTGATGATCGCAAACAAAAATAAAAACCAGATCAAATTGTTTTTCAAATTATTCCACTCCTATGGAAAGTTACCTTGCGGTAACTGGTAGTATTACATCATCATCATCATCATCATCATCATCAACACACAACCCAGTTTTTTTTTGGTTTTGTTCGTTTATTTTCCGTCGGCCTATTTCTTCACAACGTGGTGACAACCACCGACGTCAGGAGGACGACTCCACCATCTGGACCCTACATATCCGTACTCATCAACACATGAGCCGGGACCAACGGCTTTATTTCCCTTCCAAAAGAAGACGTGACCAGATTTTTTCGCATCAAAAAAACCACCGACCTCGACTGGGATTGAACCCAGACCCACTGGGGTGCCAAGTAGCAGTCACGCTCACCACTATACCACCGACGCCGGCGACTACCCAGTTAACACATGTTCCCATATGATAGCGGATATGAGTACAAAGTGGAGGCAATATACGTACAGTTTACATGGACTCAAATGGACGCCTGCACGTATATCGCCCACATATGGGCAGGGCTGACAAATGTCATTTTCAATGAAAAATATCATACGATGTTTACCGACATACACCTGGTAATATCATCGGATGAGGAAAGGATGAATGAGATTTTTCAAAATGTCATCGACTTTTTCGTCATGATAGAATGCGACTGTGTTTTGATCACCGCTATTACAATCACGTTTTTTGATATTATTGTTACATTCGACGCAAACCTTGAAATGCATTTTTAACTCTACCGATTACATATGATTGTTAGGCTAATTTAATATAGACTAGTTAGTAATTTAGGACTCAAAATACTATGAGAAAAATATCATGATGGTTGAAGAATGACTAAATAGCTCATGATAGTTCGTTTTTTCTCTTGACAGAAAGATGGCCACCTTTCGCTGTCATATGTGATTCTGTGTTTCTGAGTAATCAAAGTACAATGATTCGAGAAAATTGCTTTCAGAAAAATAATTCTTGACCATACAATTTTTTTAGCATTTCAAGCTTATTGCTTTCGCAATACGTTTATTGCTTGCTCTCAAAAGTTATTAATTAGGATCTTTCGATGCCAGGTACCATGTTTGCATTAGTATAATTGTGTGGCAAGTACAATCATACCCTATACCCAGGGAGTCGAGAAATTTTCCTTAACGAGAAATTCCTAGACCAGACCGGGAATCGAACCCAGTCACTTCCAGCATGGTGTTGCTTTGTAGCTGTGCCTTTGAGCTAAGGTCGGACCCATACCATACTTAGGTAGACCACACTATATGGATAAGTAAATATAGAACCTATCCTTTTGAATCATAATCTTGCTTTGACTATACTGAGTTAAGTAGGGGTCAGAACTAATTTGCAAATATTACGAATCCTACTGTACTATCTGTTCGTTATATGATAAAGTCTTTAACTGGCATAAATCATGGTGGACCAAGTTTTATGCGCGTTATATCAAAAATAGGCATGGTTAGTCATATGAGCAGTTGCATCATTAGCATGCGATTGCAAAAATCTGTGTTGAATTTATTGAAAATTAAGAGCAACCATAAATGCAGGCTGAAATGCAGAGCTGCGGTACGATAGAAAACTCTTTCTCGGTCTGAAGCCAAACAAATCTGTGCCATCAAGTCACTGTGGCACAACCTGCTGCCTTACAGCCTCCCATAGGTTATGGGTTTGTAAACTGCTAAACGCCTTTAAAAGCTTCAAGTAACCATGCAGCTGCAGCACTGTTCGCGTGGCGCAAACAACCGCGAAGCCGCATGGAAAAAAATCGCCAGAACCGGTTCCATGCTAAAAACAAAGCGAAAACTATCATAGCAGTAGATTATGTTAGCATTTCGTTTGGGGGCTGCAGCAGTGGATTCGTTGTTATTATTTTTTTTTCTTTCGGAAGATGGCCAAAAAGTGGTGAGAAGTTAATAATACAAAAGCTTTTTGGTTGCAATCTGCATTAATTGATTGTGGAAGCGCAGACTCCAAAGAGCCCCGCCAACGCTGGCCATGCACATAGTGAGTTAGAGCTTCTTTTCAAGCTTGTTCGTGTCGGAGTGATTTTGAAATTTTTGGCGCGAAACAAGAGTGTGCCTCAAGCGTGAGGGTGAAGTGCATATAATTGCAACTTGCTTCAAACGTTTTCTTCCACTGAAATGCGAATTCAAAAATCACTTGGCGTGTGCCAGTGCTGCTTCATTGCCTTAACACATTGTCTGGGCCCGAATAAGGTGAATCGGCCGGTACAAAAAGTGTACAAGTTCATGCTTCATTCTCCATTATTAGAAACCGATGAAAACAGACCTTTTGAACATATGTTGTAAACGTTGTTGTTCTTTCGAAGGGCAATAATAGCAAACAAATTTCAAAAGCTTGTTCATCTATTGATCAACTGTTTCAATATTAATAAGGTTACTGTGTTGCTAGGGTCATATGCTAAGTTTCAGTATGATATAACAACTAGTTTTCAGACACAATCATCTGCCCTTTATGTTGCTACATCGTCATCGAATGCATCTGGCGTGCTAACGAGAGAAATATCAAAACGACAAACACCAATGGCATCAATAACACACACCACACAGATGAAGGTGATTGCGCCCTACCGGGGAGTGTGGGAATGATTTCAAAACGGTGATGGTCGCGCGTTCCATAGTTGAAGAATGCAACCTTGAAATTAAATAATTATGGAAATGTCCAGTCTTGCAATGAAAAATCGCAAAACTGCTTGATAAACACGAAACCAACACCTCAATCAACACGTAGTGATGTCGCATGGTGCGAAAAAGAGAAGGAGTCTAATCAAATCGATTTCATGCATCACCGACGGAGAGATGAAGTCACAAAAGAGAATCGCGTCGACAACCACTTTGGTATTATAACATCAAGCTCAGGCAAGCATCTTCATCCAATTATCATCCACTTTTGAGCAGTTTGTTTGTTTTCAGGTGAGCTTTTCATTGTCACGCTATATGGCTGTGTCAATTGTCACATGGAATGTTCATAGACTGCACACAATGTACGTAAACAATAGGGTACTACTCAATATGCACGCATCAGGTGCGAAAATATTTACCGACAACCAACGGTAACAGAGTAACTCTTATGGTGACGTGAACTATGCGACAGCGTGACTTGAATGGTAATGCTGTGTGGTTTTATTATGCGGCATTTTCCCCCATATATTTTCATTGCCAGTGAGTTCAATGCCTAAGTGATGGTGCTTCCGTTTTCGGGTTATCTTGTGTGGAAACGAGCAGCACATTTCAGGAGCAGTTAATATGAAATACGTATTTCATATCTATTGCTCCTGAAATGTACTGCTCCTTTTCAAACTCGATAAGCCATAAACGGAAGAGCTGGAATCAAATTACAAATATATTCTATTCAAATATATGGAATCGAATAAAACACATATTCTACAAATTTCAAATCAACAAGCTTCAATGTTTTTTTAGAAGTTTTGACGACATCAATACACTAGACGGCACATGATCTGAACCATCGTTTCTTTGATGTTGTCTGAAGCGGATCCGTGAATTTAGTAGTTTTCTATCTAGTAGTGTCTATTTACGAACCGACGGAAAATTTGAAAAATTTGGTATCTTTGTCTATACAGTCTATATCTGTACTGCGATTCACTTCTCTTGAACAGCTTAATACTCGACAACTTTCAAAACGACGTATAGTAATAGCATAGTTTGCTACAATATTATTTAGACTTCGGCTTTGAAATGTATTGAATTACAGGAAGAAGAAAAAAACATGTTGGGCTCTCATACGCTCTGTTGGATGATCACCGACCTGTGCCACACGCCAATTCTCCCAAACTTGTTCCGCCTGAGGATTGTAAAATTAGCCTAAACAACACAACGGAGGAATGGGCCAAATCAGCTGTCTATCTTGGCGTCACCATAGACAGCAAGCTTATTTTCAGGGAACAGGTTGACAAAACTGTCACAAAGTGTAACGTTCTGTTGAAGCTACTGTACCCATTGATCAACAGAAGGTCTACATTATCCCTGAAAAACAAGCTTGCTGTCTACAATCAAATCATACTTCCAGTCATCGAGTACGGCATGCCAATCTGGGAGAGTTGCGCAAAAACACATCACCTGAAGCTTCAGCGTGTGCAAAATAAGTTCCTCAGGATGATCCTGAACACCCCTCCGAGGACAAGAACATCTGAGGTCCACCGTCTGACCGAGATAAAAATTCTAGATGATCGCTTTAGTGAGTCAATCAATCGGTACAGGGCACGCTGCCTGACATCGGATCACCAGATCATTCGGAATCTGGTTCCACACCTCTAGGATTTTCAAATTGTAGTTGTAGTTGTAGATTAAGTATGTTATCAAATTTTAACAAACAATGCCCCAAGGGCTGATCTGAAAATTAATTTGTAACATAAAACACACTAAACACATAAAACATATAAAACACATAAACAAAGCTGAAGAGCCATTGGGCTAAAACACTTGAAATTGTAAGCTAGTATATAAGATAAAGAATGATAAATAAAAACAATTTTAGTAGTAGTACCGACCCGTGCGTTTCGTGGTTGCTACTCCGTTACTGAACAGAACTAGTGTAATTGCACAGAGAACCACATAGATGAGGAGCTTGGGAGCAGCTTTACATCTTCAATGTACACAAGTCCACTAGTTCATTCTATGTATAGATCAGTACCGGCGCCGGCCACGTTCTCACGGTCTTCGGGGAGGGGGGAAGGATGATTAGTTTGACAAACGTTGGTTAGAGACTGTGTTTCTCTGCGTCTCCACAATTCCGCCGATTTGGGGCGATGGCAATTCCGAAGGGAATCGTACAGCTCAGATCTGACTCAACGATGCTCAGCACAAGACAAAATTACTTGATCTGCGTCCTAGAAAGCTTGTCCACATTCACAAATATTGCTGTCGCTCAGCCCGACACGGTTTAAATGGGCGTTGGGATAATGACTAGACATGAGGCGAGACATCATACGAATGAATGTCTCGACTCACATCCACCCCCCCAAGTAATTCCAAAAGTGTTGATTTCTTCGACACCTTTGAAATTATAGAATATTGCCATCGCCCCAAATCTCCTGTACTCCATTTAAGCTACCAGCTAACAAGTGACTGTGGACGAAAAATAGGAAAATATGCATTGAAGGCGATTTGTTGATCGTGAATATCGTCATAGCGCTCACCTTTGCAAGCGAGTCCACTCTCTCATTGCCCATAATCGAACAATGAGAAGTTTGGTTTAAATTGGAAAGATTTGAAAAATTTGAAGACTTTTGTCACATGTATAGTGCTAGAACTTATTATTATGACAGAAAACTATCAGCTTATTATTGCGTTTATACTAATTGCCATTGCTTTATTTGAAAGTTTTACCGGTCACTTTTGAATTATTGAAAGTGAATTATAATTTTTTTTTATTGCTAGTTTAAGTTTTGCTAGTGCGAATTGTTATTTTTTCGTTGGCACAGTTTTTAATAATGTAGTGGCAATTTTGTGAATTTTCATTGCTAAATGTTCATTAATTAGTGCCAGTATATATTTTAGTCTATACGGAATAAGAAGCTTGAAATTTACGATTGTCGCTATGAATTTTATGGTACATACCAAAGCCAGCGGACTCCTCAATCAATGTCTTGTCAGTGAAGAACGTTTTAGTGGAATCAACTTGGCTAAACATTGCAGCAAATATCGCTAAGACAATGATGTTCTGGGATTCGGGCTCAAGGAAGACCACATTTCGAGAAATTTTAGATCTACGTGATCTGGAGTTTATGAAACTTATTTATGTGTTTTTGACTTACATTAACCTTAGATTGAAGTTGTTTTTAACCTATAAGTTTTGTTTATGTTTTGTTTTTATTTCAGTGTTTGTGTGTTTTTGTTGTTGAAAATATTGAAATAAAAATGTTCAGTTAGAAGTAGACATTTGAAATTGTGTTTTGTAAATGATACTTTAAACTCCCTTTAAATTGTCATTCCTTCTTACCTCGAGACTGCCGTGAGTAATTCCCCTTTTACCTTTGTTTTTAAGATCATTAATGTATATTGAAACAGAAAACTTGGCTCTGTAAAGTTAATTCGATTGATCCTATCAAATAAATGAACTTAAAAAAAAGGAATATCTAATTTCAAGACATGCTTTCGCGAGTCGCTCTGTTTTATTTCTGGAGCGCCAAGAGAGTAATGCTTTGTTTAGATTACGGAGTTGTAACATGGTACAAGACTATATCTGGATGAGCTTTTCTTCAAATATTTTTGATGTTTTTATCAATTATCATGTCAATACTCCGTAGTGGGAACATGGCATATTAGAAGATGGAAATGGATACTTTATGCTCTTGCAGCACACTTGTTGTAAATCAGGTGAAGTAGTTTGAATTCAACTTAATTAAGTCACAATCATGTTACCGTAACCAATTATATAAGTTTTGTGTTGCTTAACAGTGTCTGTTTTTATCACTTGATCACATCAACAGTGTTGATGAATTTTATTTGTTATGAAAATCTGAGATGTCAAAATCCCCTCCCCTCGGATATGTGATTGGTCGCGATGGGTGGGTTTACGTCATTAGATGGTAACCAAAGACATATCCTGTCGTGGTGGTATCACATCTTAAGTATTTTTATTTAATGCCGCGTCTCATATCACGTCACATTACCGCGTCGCCGCGTCTCATATCGCGTTACATTACCGCGTCGCCGCGTACAAGATTATGGACATTCGTAGGAAATCGACTGTTGGATTCACTGAGTAGAAGTTTTGTTAAAACTAGGAACGTGGCGCCAGTCTCATTTTTTGTGTCTCACTTCAAAGAGCCATAATAACAATACCACACATTAAAGAAATGGTATACAAACAATCTTATAGCGGCTTCATTCTCGATAATTTTATAATAATAGATAGGAAATGATGAAGCTTTACTTTGCCACCGAAAAGTGAATCTTATAGCTGACCACGACTCAAATAATTATTGATAGGCTGCACATGCATGTAAGACTTTGAAGCGATTAAACGACTCAGAGATTAGTACTAGACAAATAAAAAGGAGGCCGTGAACTGACAAGTAAACGTAAGTTTTTTCTTCAATGACTTTTGACTAGAATTTAACTGAATAACTCAGAAGACAAGAACAGACTAAGGCGGACAAAGTGATAGGTCAATTAAACGAGATAAGACGAGGTATGCATCGATGATTTTCAGAGCTCATGAAAACTAGACATCAATTAACTAAATTATAAACGACTGAAGAAGCTACAAAACTCCCTCTTGAACATATAAACGTAACACTGACTGCCTAATTAAATGAACTAAGAGAGACGTAACGATCTCCAAAACTCGTTTAAAGGAAACTTCTCTCTCACGAGTCTCATCAGTAAACCATAAAAAATATATTGTTAGAACTACTAACACTTGTAACATCAAGCATTATTACAATTGGTAGAATTCAAATATGTCGACGACATAATGACAACTTATTCTTGATTCGAGAAAACAGCTTCTAAAGACTTTTAGAGCACATAAATGACACACCAACGAGCTAAACTACAATAGACTGAAGAAATTACGGACTAAGAAAAACGACTTATAAAACTTGTAATCGTGACACTGACAAATTAAACAACAAAAAGACAAAAAGACGAAACGACACCATACAAAACAGTGGACATGAGCATGACTGAGAGAAACGGTAAGCATCCTTGAAAATGTAACACCTTTTGATGCAGTTACAACAACGTCTCTATGGACGACATGATCTTTGCACGGCTGGTGAAATGCTTCCAAAGGAGTAAAGTTATATCATTCTATCGCAGAAAAGAAGACTCTCGGAAGACGCGCAGAGCACATAAATGACACACCAACCGGGCTAAACTACAAAAGAGTGAAGAAATTTCGAAACGTCTTATTAAACTTGTAAACGTAACACTGGCTAACAAAATAACAAAAAGACAATTGAAGAAACAGAAAAAATGACACAACATTCTCAAACGTGGCTCCTTCCGAGTCATTTACAACAGCGTCTTCTTGGACGACATGTTCCGTGTACGGCTGGCAAAATGATTCGAAAGGGTTTACGCAACGATATCCTCAAAGGCCTAGCTTAGAGGTTTCTACTCTATTAAGAATCCCGCCTTCATAAACCTTCATAAAAAAAAGGAAATCTGAAATGTCAAAATCAAGGGCGATGAACAAATCAACTCATTATGCTTCTATGACTACTCGTTTCTTGATACAACCTGTAGTAATTGTAACCTATCGACCTGAGCCTGAAAAATTACACATCATGTTAAACATCAAAAGAAACAAATATTGTTTCTTCATTTGATACTCAAAATCATCCCCACCTAGATGAAAGTGAATATTGATATTGACAACAGCACAGGCGATAATGAACATCAATCGACGAATGAACAAAACCAAATAATGACTTCGAAACTCAGCGGTTGCTCAGGTCGAGAGATTACTGTCATTTCAAAATTCAAATTCACGAAGATAGTTGGCCTGTCCGTGAAGGTTGTTTTCAGTTTTAGCTAATTTGACAGCAGATGAATTGATTTTTAACCGGCACTGAATAACATCACAAGTGCTTTCTCCATATCATATATGAAAGAACTATTTGAAATGAGTTGTTTGTTCTTCTGATCCCAGTTTTCTAATTTAAACTTTTGGCAAAACGCTACAAAGTTGATACATACCACAGCTTTTATGAGATTCGTATTCGTAGCACTTTGTATTGTTTTCGTACAATGCACAAATATTCTTTCTGTGTCAACAAGTGCTTCGTACTTTTGACAGTTGCGTGTGTAGCATTGAATTCGAATCTAGCTTCATAAATAGTACAAATCAGTTTTGTTGCAGAAAACAACGAATAGATTCGTTAAACCTTCGATTTCGTAATATAAACTAAATTTAATTTTCAATGTAGAGTGAATTAAGTAATTTTTACCATCAGTCATTTAATATTGCACAGTTTGAAAGAAACATTGAATTTTCTGCGTTATCTAATGCACATAAAAGGAATACCAGATTTTGCATAAAATAATGGGATATTTCATGTTAATTCAAGTCAGATATCGCTTAAATAAGGTCTGTTATAAGAAAGATTCCTAACAATTTCAGTGTTTACGTTTGCCTAGGGGGAAATTTCACGCCTCCGTTTAAATGCATTTTTATTTCTGTGTGTGATAAATTGCACTCTGGAGCAATATAATTATTTAGAGAGACGTCGCATTTGCTGTAAATGTTTATGAGTTTGAAATGTTTCAAGGAGTCAAATCCAATTTGTCAATGAAATAACATAAATGCGTAAGACGAATTTTTATGTTTCTACAATCTCTCTTGAAATTACTATATTATTTCCATTCACAAAAACATTATAATAAGCTGATGAGATTGAGATGTTTCAGTGCGTGTATCACTCTGGTACAGTAGTATTATTAGTATTATTGTGGCAAGTACGGTTATAATCTATGCCTAAGGCAAAAAAAAATCAACACGGGGAATCTCTAGGCCAAAATAGAAGCTTATGTCTTGCTTTGTAGCTGCACCTTCAGCGCCTGAGCTACAGAAGAGCCACGATAGACTAATTTCCTCAGTATGATTAATGCATTCGTGCAATATTGTAGTGCAAAGTCCACAGTCCTAAAAATTATCAGAAATCCAATCAGACCGATTTTAAATGGTTCTAATCCTACTGATTGAGAGGCTTCAATGCAAAAGTAAACAGGGAGTCTTCACCGCCACCCGCATCTTACAGTAGCATCGAATGCCGGTTATTACTCAACTTCTTCGAGGGCGCTCCAAGTAGGCACGCAGCAAAAAGTAAACTTGCTAACCTACATTTTAGATCTCTACGCTTGTGTGCTGTTAGCAGAGAAGAAAAATGAAAGGCACTAACTGGCAAATCCTTCATCCCACTTTGGGTAACATTAACAGCAACGTTAAGAAGCATACTCTCCGATTTGTAAGTTACCTTTACAACAGTTCACTCGGCCAGTAGGTTTGGTCTTAAATTTCATCAACCAGCTATTCCTCTCAACTCCCAACTGCAAAATACGTTGCATTTCACGATGAAGGATAGTAATGTGACACACAACTGCATTTCCAAGCGAAATGGATGCTGTAAGTGTGTTCCGTAAAAGTGTATACTAGCAGCTGTGCGGCTGCCACAACCTTGTCAAGACAACTCTAACTTTCAAGAAGAGTGGTCTTTTCTCTATCAATGACTCCGGCGCTTTCCACCGTTGCAGCAGAATCGTGAGTTGTGATTGTGCAGAAAAACCTACATTTGATCAAAGTGGCTGAAGACGCTGAATGGAGAAGGTCGGTGGAGTATTGTGTGAGAGTGAGTTGCAGGCAATTGTCGATAAATGACATTTCGCGCAATTGCATAATTTTCAGCCGCCTCTGTTCGGTGGTAGCTCTAATCGCTTTGTGGATTAGCTACATTTACTGGCTATATGGGCTTCTTATTGGCTGAACACAGCCTCCTGGGTGCCCAAGTTGCACTCCACAATAATCTAGTGAAACGACGATGACGACGACGACGACGACGACGTTGGTAATGATTATTGTCTAGAAGGTGCTTTGATGTGTCTTCGCTTTCGATGAGTGGCGATTTTACGTATCGTGATATGGTTGCTTGGTATAGCCAATCGGTGGATAGTGTGGAATTGAATTTTAAGAATCCCGTGGTACAATGCGATGATTTTAATTCTGAATCCAATTGAAGTTTTTTTCGAAACGGAATTTTACTTAACAACATCATCCTAACTTAATTCCTCACTTGAGACCTCAAATTACTAAAATAAAAACTTATTTTAAAACACTGGAATGATCCTGTTTTCTATTGACCGCACAATATTTAAAGTACTGTAGTTCACATAATACAGGTATTTTTGCGTAGATTTTTGTTTAGATAGTCTAGTCGGAAAGTATACAACCACTAATAATACTCTATGGTAAACTTACCAATTGCAACTTGAAATTATCTAATGAATTTAATAGGCCATAGTTTGGAACATTATTAATTTTTACATAAACTTAATTTCGATCCTGCGACTACATTCTGCAGATCTAGGGTCAATCGATGTCGATCAAATTAAGCTAAATTTAGGACATTCGAAGGTCACGAACAAAATCTGATAGCTCAACCAGCGAAACCTGCTATAAGTTAGAGAAATCGTAATATTCGCTTAACTACATGCCAATAACGTGATGGTTATGTTCTCAATTGCTTAAGATTTTCGATAATCGCTGAATTAATGACATATTTGATATATAGGCCGAATGAAAGGCCTAAGCCTACATTGCATCGCGTTACACTACTTACTAGATTTGATAGCAGGTCTTTATGACAACTACGCTTGTATTATGTTAAGTTCAACTCCATTTATTCACGCTATTCATCGCACATTGGTTGTTTCATTTACCAATGAATCTTAAATCAACTTCCTCCGGCAGTTGATTTCCTGGTCAAAGAACCGTTCGCTCGTCGGACATTACTCGATTCTAAGCGCACTCGCCACTGCTTAACCGTGAAAATTAACGTCGGTTGACGCTGAGAATGTGTGGCGAATAAAAGGCGAGAGGAGCACGTTGCGCTGAATAAATTTCCATCTAATTTGCACTCAGTCTTCTTCTGACTCATCCTAACGGTTGAAGTTTCTGCGAAGGTGTCAATAACCAATTTACTTCTCTCACGCGAATAGACACATGCGTTCGTCTGCTTGAAAGAATGGTGATGTTAAGTTGAGTTATCCGGCTGAGCTGAGTGGGAGTCAAAACTTCCATTCCTCTTCGTTCAGCCTCTTTTCGTTTGAGTACAAAACACATGCAAAAAAAACCGTCTGGTTGAGAACACTCCTCGATTACATAACGTGAAATGTGTCAGACTGTATATATATTGTTACAAACAAAACGTAATTTGAAATGCAGCGGTCTCCTGAACATAGTCCTACCTCCAATACCATCCCATCCGTCTCGTGACGGCTGAAAGATCTCTATGAATATTAGCGGTTTTCGCTTTTCTTAAACTATCGATTTCATTGCTTCTATAATACTCGCTCATCGGATGCACGATTTACTTTCATCATTTTCGTGAGTCGTTGAAAGTGGTTAGCCTTCTGCTCCGTTAAGCTGCGAAGTGGTTTAAAATTTGCACGCTTTTGGACGTCTGACTGGGCTGCCCTGCGTTGCATGCAGGTTTGTTGTGGTTGCTTCTGCTCGAGTGGACGAGATTTAAGTCTTCGTTGGGTCTCGTTTGGAAAAGCGCGCGCAAAATGCCTGGGTAATTGAATGTTCGCTAGTAGTGCTTTGGCAATTATTTGGCAATGTGCACAGAGAGAAGAAGATCCTCGTGCTGCTGCTGCTGCCTCTGCTGCTCGAGCGAGCGTTAATGAATGCTGACCATCTCAAAGGCGTTTTGGATTTTGTTTTTATTGCTGAACTGTTTACCACAGCCAGCTCGCGGGCCTTTTGCATCCTACCAATCATTATCGTTTAAGCCACAAATTCAGCGCACTCTTTCGCTGAAAACCCAATAAATATTGAATCACAGTAGTTGTTCGAAATTAAATAATCAACGCAGCGTAACGAGTGATTCTGAAGGAGTGCAACCAGCGATGATGATAAATATAAATTACTTCACACCAAGCTTAACATTGTTTGTTTTGATGCAAAGTGGTTTGTGTTCGAGTATCACTTTAGAGGGCGATGAAAGCGAATCCGTGTCTGCTAAAACAGTGCAATCCATTTGCAAAACCCTTCGTTTATGGAGGCATTGACATTGAATGTTAGTTAGTTTTGTATACATTATATCATGAGATCGCGTTGTAGATGAAAACAAATAAAACTGATTATGATAGGCATTATTACAGCACTTTTTAATAATATTGCAGTTCTTTAAACAAGTTAAATTATTTATTTTTTTCGTTATTCTTCCACATGCTTTCATACGCCTAACGTGCCTTAAAATGACACTCGAATTGATTTTGTTTGTAACACTTCCTCAGTTCTTAATTGAGGGATTTTGTGCCATTTCAAAGCATATAATCGTACAGTGTGTGGCAAGTTCAATGATATGCTTATGCTCCAGGTCCAGTTTCCCTCCGGAAAAGACATTCAAGTCGACCTCCGGATTGGAAAGCCGGCGATCTGAGGCCTCTTGTTCCCGTTATACTTTAGATGACTATTTATTTTTATTACACAAATGATTTCCATCTCAAGAGTGCTAATTTTCGATTAAAGTTCTCTGTATACCCCACCTTTATTTTATGATAACCAGTTTTCACACATTGAGGATGTATGTTAGTTCCAAGCATCATCTGTTGTTTCTCTGTGTAATTGTAGCTGATCTGGCAATAACGGAGTAGCAACCTCGGGCAAGCAATCATGCGTATAAGTGTGCTTATTAACATCCATATCTCTCATTTCAAAATCATGAGTGTAAATATCATATTCGGGAAATTCACGCGTGACCCAAGCTTGTTAAGTTCTATAATGCAATAAGAACGGCTTTCCCCGGAAGCTCACAAGAATGATTAGAGCAACGATGAAAGGCGTGCAAAACTGAGTGAAGATTTCGTTTGAATCTCACTGGAGACTTCTACAAGGGGATGGACTTTCCTGCCCTCTGTTCAATATCGCCTTAGAAGGTATCATTGCTTCAGGACATTTCGTCGAGTGGCATTTGGACGAATGAAAAATTGTCGAATGCGTGATTTAATACATTTTGTCGAATGACATTTGGTCGAAACGAGAAATAAAAATTGGCATCGGATTTTACAATGTTGTCATTTTTTTAACTAGTTCGTTTATTTGGCAGGCACAACCGCGTTAGCTTTGCGGGGCCGATAACTCATTGTTCTTGTTTATAATATAATTACTTAACACTAGGTTTAATGGGGCTTGGGCCGTTTATGTTTACCATGTTCCTTTGTCCAAAACCGATGGATTGGACAAAGGAACATGGGATAGGAAATTTGCAGTCCTATCAGATAGTTGTCGCCCGTACGCCAAGTAGCACTCTACGATCATAATTAGTTGTAGTAACTTGATTATAACTAAAAAAAAGTCACATTTCTGTTATCTCAACCGAATGGCAACAAGTGTGCTACTAGAGACCGAAACTTTGTGCGATATGGTCAGGGCTCCCTTTTTGTGTTTGGCTGGTTATGGTTACCATTGGGCGACGATGAGAATCCTCAAATGGCGGTACAAAACAAACTTAAACTAATAAATAAAGTACAAAAACAAAACTTTTTTTTCGGAACTGACAAAAAATATACGCGGAATGATAATAGAACGAAGTTGTTCCGGAATCCCATGAGATGCTTGTTTTTCGGAAATGACAGTAAAAATACGCGGAATGATATTAGAACGAAGTTGTTTCGGAATCCCATGAGATGCTTGTTTCATGGAAAGATCATGCGGAATCGAGGAACTGCTTTAGGTTAAGTGACCACGGTCTGGACTATAGTACGGAAGACACATATCTGACGATATGTAGTGGTGGTTAATTCTCATAAATTGAGATTGTATGTTCAGCCCTAGAATTTCTTCAAAATTTTCTATTACATATTCGTTTTTTCACTCCACATTGAATAATTATTCCGAGCGAGAGCTCCCAGAACCGATGTAACTTTTTCTTGCCGAGAGAGAGCAGAAAGAGTTATATTCTAGAACAGAGAGAATGTATGTTTTATATAAAGTTATGAGGTCTCCCGGATGAGCTCCACCCCCCCCCCCCCCCTCAATTGATCAAAGAAAAAAAAATCCTTTTTTGGCATTTTTGCTTCAATGTGGGCATTCCAAGTGCACTTTGAACCAAAGCAGACCCCAAGTTGTTTGAAAGATAACGATTGGGTAATGTTTCTGCCCAAAAGATTAGGCTGTAGTTGGGCTGGGTACCGCTTTCGAGTAAATACTACCAGTTCAGTTTTCTGCGGTGAGAATTCGATTCCTAGATTCCTGTGTCGCTCAAGAAGGTTATCTAGAGTATTTTGCAAGTTGATGGCATATGGGCCTCTTAAGGAAACCACACTGTCGTCAGCAAGTTATCTTAGCGTGCATTGAATCCTGGAGAGTGTGCGCTTTTTAGTGGAATACCTGTAACTAGAAAATGAGAAGAAAGATTAGTAATTTCCATTTAAAGAGTATCCCACATCAAATTGCGTCACGGGAAAAACGCTGTAGAAAATTACCTAGTTGTCCGATCCTTTTCAAACTTTCAGACAATAATTCTTCTGTACGGAAACCCACTTTTTCTTTATGTCTTTCTCAAGTTTGACCTCCTTGGGATGCTTCCGTAGATCGCTTGCTAAATCATGTATTTCTTGGCAAATTTTGAAAGTTTCTGTTTCCTTACTTCCTCCGGAACATCAAACTTGTGTTGGACGGTGAAGAACAGTAGCTCCGGAAGCTTCCGGAAGTCCGCTTTGCGGTAAGTCTCATCATCCTGAACTGGTTTGTGGATGTTGTAGATGCAATAATGGTTCCAAACTACACAATAACCATCTTGAGCGCCAAAAACTCTTCTATCACCATGTAGATTGTTGCATTGAATTGGTGCATTGATTAGAAATAATAGAGGATTGTATGATCAAGATTTTTTAAGATTTAAATTTAAGCTCGGTCATTCAGTTGGAAACAAGTAGTAATCGTGAAGTTACGAAGTTTATTTTTAAAAGAAGTGAAACTTTGTGTCTTCAAGACATCAAAAGGTAGTTAACGGGTGGCAACTAAAATTTTGGAATTTTTCCGAGACCCCTATGCTCAATAACAAACGAGCTCAGAGAAAAATCAGAGTGTGTTCAAGGCCACTAAATTTGACTCAATTTTGAGTCGTTTTTGACTCATTTTCGTCAAAACTGGAGTCACTCAAATATGAGTAAATGGAACTGGGATTGACAAGTAGACATAACTAAAACATCCATCTGATTTAAGTCGATGTGTTCGATATGTCGACTTGTCAATCCCAGTTAAATTTAATCATTTATGAGTGACTCGAATTTAAGGCAAAAAAGAGTTAAAAATAACTCAAGATTGAGTAAAATTGGTGGCCGTGTATGTGTTAGCTCTCTTTCTCCTCTTTCTGCTAGTATTTTTTGTTTTGTTTATACTTGCTCAGTTTTGCTCAAAATGCCGTCAAAGCATGGAGCATTTCGCGAGCGCGTTGTGCAGTTCTCGAATTGCACAAAAATCTCGGCAACAAGTATATGGTACAACATTTTAAAAGCGATAATGTGACGGCTTCCTAAGATCCCCAACAACTTCTCGCAAGCAAGGTAGTGGAAGACCAGCCAAAACTATGGACGCACAAGGACTTCGTTCTCTTTTTTTTTATTCCTTTATTATCGAGATTTTCAGCCCTGTGCTGAAATACCTTTTGGGTATTTTCGTAACTTGTCCGGGGGTGAGATTCAAACTCGTGACTTTGGCGTGAGAGGTATGGATGGTAACCACTACGCCGGGGTCGCCCCCACTTCGTTCCTTTCTCGTGCTTTCAACTACAAGGATTCGTTCATCCAACGGGATGCCGCAAAAAAGTTCAACTGTTCTCACCAGTATATCTGCAAAACATTGAAAAGAATCGAAATAAAGTGCCGAAAGAAGACAAAAGCTCCCAAATACACTGGACTGAGAAACAGATTTCGGCGCTGAAATCCCAATTCCGATGGTTGATAAACAATTATTCCGGAAAAAGTTTTGTTTTGGACCACGGAAGTTAGTTCCCTCTTTCGAAGACGTACATTCCCGGAAACGATCTATACTATTCCATGGATAGTTCTACTGCATCTCCGAGCATAAACATAAGTTTGAACAGATAGTGATGTTGTACATTGCCATTTCCGAGAGACGTATTTCTAAGCCATGGTTCAAGCCCTCTGGTGTTGAAGAAAATTTTGATCCCGTTTTTACAAAAACATTATGCAGATGTACAATACGTGCTTTGACGGGATAAAGCATCATCGAGTTACGCAAAAAAAACACAATCGTTCCTGAATACTCATTCTATCCCATGTCTCGAGTAATTCATTATTAGGACCTAAAAGCCATTTGTAAACAATGTCTTCAAACGTTGATCTCTCACGAATCACGAGAATCCCACTATATCCAACTACTCCATATGGTAGAACTAACATTCTTCTACCAGATGCTGCTTTCATTTCACGAGAGTGATTTAAGATTCAAGAGAAATCGACTTTTAAAGTCATTGTTTACAAATGGCTTTTAGGCCCTTAACACGAATTACTCGAGATATGTACCCAAAAACCACAACCCGACAAATCTGCCTCAGTGTCGCCCAATTGAAGATTTCTTTGGGATTTTTAGCTCCTTGGTGTACAAAAATAACTGAAGAGCCACGAAATGCATCCGTAGTTAAATGTCGGACACAACGCCGGACTTCACCCGAACTATAGTAGTCTCCCTTAACCCCGCTTGGTCATAGTGGAAAGGTACGCGAAGCCGCGTCGCTTGGGAAACCGGGCTTCTAGACGGTCAATTCCGGACGCTCTCGACGGAAGCTTTTTGTCCAGCCGCCACTCTCGCCGCATCTTTAATTCGACCATACTCCCCAAGCTCGTCTGCCATCGCTGGACGCCATTTGAGCAGCGACAGCGCCCAAGTAACAATTCCAATGCAAATTGGTTTTATTCATGTTTTATGGTAGTTTTATCAAAGCATTATAGAGTTCATCCGCTTTTATCGTGGCATTTTCCAAGTTAATTAGTTAGGTGGTTTTAATTGATTCTTAAGAGTGATTTAAGAACAGTTGAAGAAACCTTCATAAAACCACATCATTTGAAAGTGTAATTCACCTTATAAGTAATTTTATAAGATTCTTGATCCCCCTCTCAAGACATCGTTTCGCAGCTTTTATAAAACTTGATAAAAAGTTTTGTAAAAGTTTTATGACATTCTTCTTTAAGATGAATGTATTTTGGATATGCTTGGAAACTAGTGGATCGTTCAAGCGGGAATTTACTAGAAACCTATCCTAATATATTGAACATTCCTTCATCTCAGCTACCAACGACACCGCAACAAGACGAAGATGTCCGAACAAGCGATACTCATTGCCAGAAGGACGAATCACAAAGTCGGAAGTAGTGCGCTGAAATCGCTCAGTGATCCACTAAACAGCGCACTTCTTCCGACGTTGGGTCTAGCGTATAGATCAAGAGAAAAATCATTTTTCGCTCAACTGATGTTTCAGCCGTCGACGTAATATTATTAAGTGTTCTTCTTCCCAAAGCCATTGGTAGCATATTTAAGTTTGTGTTTTTT
Organism: Aedes koreicus; assembly: GCA_024533555.2. NCBI lineage: Eukaryota > Metazoa > Arthropoda > Insecta > Diptera > Culicidae > Aedes > Aedes koreicus. Next base: position 147,566 of record JAHHFK020005016.1, on the reverse strand, counting down.
TTTTGGTTTTAATCGACTTACGCTGCTCGAATTATGACTAAGAACAAGAACTATGCATAAGCACTTTTGATTTGAACGTTCACATTGTCTTTGTTTATGATCTGCCTTCTCCACACTGACTTTATGGCTATCTTACGAAAGACTTGAGCAATTCAAACATGTTTTATTCAAGCGTGGCTCATCTGTTTCAAGAATAGAACAAATAAAGATGAACTTAAGAGATAAATATAAAGATGAGCGCTCCTCAAAAAATCTTGTTAGTCTTGTGCAAGAAATATTAGTTGTATGTGCGCTTTATGGTAGTTTCAGATAAAACCATTTTCTCGGAATGGTAGCCATTTACATACATACGTATGCAACAAAACTCTCGTTTTTCCAATGCTACGAACAAGTTCTGCTGTTGAAAATATATTTCGAAACTTATAATGGATTGTAGACACAATTTATTCAAGATCTAACAATTTGTCAGCCTTGTCCCTGATTGTTGAATTTTTAAGTATTTTTTGTTTTTTAAATAAATCAATGTTCTAGCAATAATTCCGTGGCGCATTAAAATTTTCGAACTTTTATGTTATAAAACACCAAAAAACTGGACGTCGCATGAAAAGTGTATCAATTGCAGACAAAAAACTCATGCATTTATGCTCAATTTTACAATCCAGTTTAGAAAAGAAACAAATGGTAGGGAAGATGTACCTATATCAATCTCATCACTTTGCAATTCATCCTACTTGAAATAAAACGATATACACGTGACAGGATTAGTTAGTAATGTTTGTTGTAGTTATTTAACGTAAGCAAACATTATTAGAAAATGAAACCGATCCTTCAACTGCCCAATTGTTTGTACTAGGATGAATAAAGGAACAATGAGATTAATATGGGGGCAGTTACCCTATATCGATTTTTTTTTCTTTAATAGCTTCCACTCAACTATAAAAAGTCCCCATTCAGAAGAACGAATCCAAAAATGGAATCTTTGAAATATATTTGTGACGAACTGGAAGTTTTCTCAAAGATGAAAATCATAAAACTATCAAAACTTGTGGTAGTTTTATCATAGTTTTAAGCATGTCTTGAGTGTCATTACAAGTATGTACCGATAAAACTATCAAGTTTTCAGCGAATCTTGGGAAATAGTCTTGAGAACCTCCTGTAGTATGGGCCTTTTTGAACTTATGAGGGTTCGATGGCTGTTTTATCGATGTTATGTAGAATATCTAGTTTTATGCGTGGTTTTATCAAGTGTGTCTTGAAAACTTCTTCAAGTGTACCTTAAAATTGAATTTGTTACTTGGGCGGTCCAGTTTCGACGATTTCACCATCTTCATCATGGGAGAAAAGTACAAGGGATGTAATACAATAGATCAAATTACTAGTAATCAAGGAATACTAGATACAAACGAAACTTATAAATAGCAGCTCATAAAAGCAATACAGGGATTACAAATCCTTCAAGCTTACTGCTCTCACAAATAGCTTCTTGTTTGCTCTCATCTTAGTGTTCCATTTGCACATCCAAAGTTATTAATTGAGACCTTTCGATTTCATCACTAATGCATGAATTTGTATATTGTATGGCAAGCACAATGATACACTATGCCCAGGAACGTGGATTCCAACCCGAAAAATTCCCTCGGAATCGAACTCGCCGCCTCCGGCTTGGTAATACCGCTCATTCACCGCCTAAGCTGTCCGCGGCCCCCTGTGCCTGATTGATCTATTGAGTTTGATTCGTCCATCTCGAAATCATTCTCGCAGCATGAGTTGTTCATCCATAAAACCCCTCATTTTGCGATCGTTGTTTTAAAAATAACCTAAAGATCAAGGTGACCGGATGTCTAAGATTGTATGCATTATGTGCGATCTTCAAGCTGAACAATTAGCACTCGGCTGTATCGTGAGATCGAGGAAGCTTTATAATCTTTTCCTGATTGCTGTTTAACATGAACGAAGGTACCTACCACTTTAAATAAGCATTAATTAACTAGAAGAAAAGAATCTGCAATCTTCCGATCTGAGTTCTACGACGAGGTGCGTGCTGTATTCTGCCGTTCTTCCGACGCTGGCAGATGCAGTTTGACAATAGAGTTGTCTGATTTGTGATATCCGGCTCAGGTCATAAATCCGTCGCTCGATTCTTTCGCACTGTTGCTGCAGCACAAGTGCATACAAGAAGCACGATCACCATACCATGTCTTCTTGTCACGTTGTCTGGTGTTGTTCTTAATCCAGGTGTGGGCTTTGGTGTCAGAATCAGAAAACCCAGACTTCTTTCGCGCACTTGCTTACACTCACTCACACTTAACGAGACAATTTGTGATCACGGACTTTGGTCGGTATTAAACAACCAAGAGGATGGGAAGAAAGAACAAAGAAAACCAGTTTCAGGATTCCATCAATCTGTGGTGATCTGTTCTGTATTCATTCGTCGAAAAGAGTCGCAGACATTATTTCTAACATCTAAATTCCATTTACAGCAATTTATCACTTTTGGTTGGGACTTTAATCCATTCGTTTTTCGTTTTGGATGCAAGGAACCTTGAGTACTAACACATAATCCAGGTGGAGGAAAACCTACTGCACTCAAGCGCATCAAAAGTGTTACCGCGACGACCGAACGAGAGAGACTAAATGCTGTGTTGTTGATCCGCCGCCGCAAAAGGCTTTGCTCGATCGAGACTGAGAATGAAGAGTTGGTAAAGAGAGCCAAGTAAATGCCGCGTGCCATGCTGAGACTGAGAGATCGCTTACCTGTGTGGGATCGATCACCGATGGCCATGCCTACGAGCATCTCACGTGCTGTATAGGCGGAGAGGTTCTTTCCGATGAGAATTCGTTTGGAAAATTGCCCGGCTACCTTGATCATGGACGTGCCAGTAGATGTCCTTGTGACTAATAAACGCATCTACCACATTAGCAGTTGCATAACGTGGTAAATACATAATTGCATTTAATTGTTTGTGTAGAGGTTTGGATTTTGTATTTCGTGTTTATGAGGCCTATCTAGGCGGTCACAATTTTATAGTGATCGTTAAAATCAGTGACTTGTGCGCCGGTAAAACACGTACAATTGACTCAGTCATATATTTTTTTTTTTCAGTCGGAAATGGAACCTTGAAATCGAAATCGATATAGACAAACTTAAGCTACTACCACTGGTTAAGTGACTGTTGCAGCGTGGTTGATGTTGGCACAAATCTCTAAAGACTCAATGATGCAAGACTGCGTAACATGTAAATTTTTATCGGCTCTCGGGTTTTCTTGCAGCTAGTGATCGGCGGACGATGGGTTCGTCCACTTGTTGATGATTGAAATCTCCGGCAAACCGTGCTCGGCGGTAAGTGCGGTTTACCTTTGAAAAATTGGTGTGGCTGATGAGGTAGATTTGATTTGCACTCCGTTATTTTTTTTTGGCATTTTTCTACCCTTTATTCGATCATATTTTTCTCTAAATGTTTTACCTCTTCTCGTTTCCCTGTCCTCGCGATGAATTTCTTCGTGGCAGGGGGCTTACCTGTGGTGGAAAGTTCGTGTTGTTGGATTGAATTGAATGGTTTACAGGTTGTTTGTGACTGCTTATTCATGTTATACCGAACTGGTTAACATAGGATTAATCAGTGGATGATTTAACAGCTAACAATATAAATCGGAAGCTACATTTACTAGATGTTGTAAGATTGTTCGTTTGATCGCTTGCATTAGGTTTCCGTGTTAGAGGGTCAATTGTGTATGCACTTTTTTGTATGGAACTAAATGTTGCTGTGTGTCATGTAATTATTACAAGCTTTATAATTGTATAATCTTTGTAGCCGTTTATTTAAAAAGAGGAGATTATGATTTTGAATATATCTTCAATCTATGACTGGATAAGCGACAACAAGCAGCTTACAGCGTGTTGCGACAAATACGATAACGATCAAGTAGCGAAACGCAGTTTAACGCCATCAGTCAAGCACCGTCGTCGTCGTCGGTCGTCGTCAACAAGACACAATCAGCAATTCAGTGGTTGTTTTTTCCGCATGATCGTGCAACTATTTTCTTTATATTTTTATGTATTTTTTCGCATGCTTGATGTCCCACGCCGCGTTGACTAATTCCGCGTGGTCCTCGGTGTGGTTGCGCCGTGTTGTTTTGATGGTCGCACAATGTCAATGACGTCTTGTCAAACTCTTCTCTCATGCGGGACAGATACAGTTTTGCGCTTGTGGAAGCCGGTAATGGCTTACGCAATAGTAGCTTGAGTAGTGACTTTGACCTTCTGCGATGCTAAAGAAACTGGTAGATAGCACTTGACAATGGCGGTCATTGATCGGCTTGGGACATCCGTTTGAGTGGGGTGAGTAGTTGGTGGTTTTATTTATCGAAACTGATCGAAGTATTTTCGAGGAAGTTAACCTTTTTCCCCGAGTAAACAGGGGAATCCTTGTGAAATATTACGTGACATTTACCATATACGTGAATGAGTTTTAATGATTGTATTTGTATAAATAAAAAAAATATCATCATCTGTTTTGTTGTACAAAATCTACAAGATGTATCATATTCGTCTGTCATTAGAAGAAGTTTAAACATACAATGCCGGTCTGATATTGAGAATGCTCAGATAATTATCTTACAAACAAGTCAACTTTGCAATGATGGAACATCGTATTTCTCTATCAAGTTTGTTGTTGTATTCAGGAGAAACGAAGATAATAACATAAATTTACCATACCTTCATGCAATAGCCAGCTGAAAAATGAAGATTTATGTCAAAATAGGTCTTACAATTCCAAATGCATTTTACATGATTTTTTTTTGCGCTACTGTACACTACCGGTCTTGTGTGAAATATTGTGGTAAACTGTTGTGTCACAACACAACAACACTGATCCATTACCACTTTTAAACTTGTCGTTTATTAACTATTAGCGTTTGCCCCAATCATTAATCAGATTTTTCTCGAATCCTGGAGAGTGTGAGTTGTTTAGTGGAATACCTGTTACTAGAAAATGAGAAGAATGATTAGTAATTTCCATTTAATTCCAACTACCATTATTGCTTATCTTGACAAATACGCGTATTTCGTCTACAATGTGCAGACTTCTTCAGTGTCGTGTACTATTACTCGACTGGTACCCAGTAGACGAAATACGCGAATTTGTCAAGATAAGCAATAAAAGTAGTTGGAATTAAATGGAAATTACTAATTATTCTTCTCATTTTCTTGATTTTTCTCACCTAAAATTTTCTCAAAGAGTGTTTCCAGTCAAACGTCAAATGGATTAATTACTGACTAATTGAAAGATCTACACAAAATTCTACATGGGTTCAAGCAAGCCATAATGTTGTTATCTGTCGTAGTAATTAGATTTTTCGAGGGATTATCGTTGTTTGTTGTTATCGTTGGGGATTCCACATAAACTTTATAATTTATATTATATGATCTAACTTATTATCATTATGTTCTATTTAGTTAGGGGCTATTCATGAACCACGTAGACTTTTCTGGGGAGAGGAGGTAGTCTGACCAAAGTCTACGCTCCATACAACATCCGACAGATCCGTGTGACAGATCCGACTTGTTTACAAACGGGAATAGTAGTGACTGTCAACTACGCGGAAAGCGCTCTATTTTTATTTTGCCAATATGCAATCCGAAATAGTGCAAGGTAAAAGTGATTGAAAACTCAGTCAAGTTAAACATATTTATGGTTAAATCTCTAAGTTAATAGCACTTCTTAGAAGTAGAAGATGAAATCTAGACTCCCATTTCCAAACAACGAATGTTACAATGAGAGACTCTCTTCGTAAAGTCTTTCGATCCGAGATGTGGCCAGAAGGAACAACGCCAACTTTCAAACGGTGCGGAGTATGCTTGCCAGGGAAGAATACAAGCCGAACAAAGCCAGTAAACATCCGAACCGGTACATGAAGCAGAAATCCGTGGCCTAAAAGCATGCAAGGCTGACCGTGTTTTGACGAAACACAAGGGCTGCACTTTGATCGATGACGAAACATACGTCAAACTCGATTTTAAGCAGCTTCCCGGTAAAAAGTTTTACATCGCAACTGGACGTGGGGATATGCCGGGAAGATTCAAGTTCGTGTTTGCCGACAAGTTCGCGAAGAAGGCCATGATTTGGCAAGCGATTTGCAGCTGTGGCCTGAAAACAGAACCATTCGTCACATCCTCGACGATGATATCCCAAGTTTATATCGAACAATGCCTGAAAAAGCGTGTATTGCCGTTCATCCGTAAGCATAGGGGCAAAGTCATTTTTGGCCTGATTTGGCCAGCTGCCACTACTCCAAGGTGGTTCTGGAGTGGTATGCTGCCAACAAAATCGATTTTGTCCCTAAGCTAATGAATCCTCGGAATTGCCCGCAATTTCGACCAATCGAAAAATACTGGGCAATTTCAAAGCAGCAACTTCGACGAAGCGGCGGTGTAGTCAAGGATATCCAGCAAATGCGAGCAAAATGGAAGAAATGTGCTGATTCTGTGTCCGTTTCCACTGTGCGGGCGCTGATGGGTTCCATCAAGAGGAAGGTTCGAGATTTTGTGCGAACTGGAGAAATTTAACCATCTAATGCTGTAACTTTGAGGTTTTAATAAAAGTACTGTAAAGCAACCATTAATGGACTTTTTAAATTTATTGAATCACGAATTACAGGTCTATTTAACTTTTAGTCAGCCTTTATAATCCTATTTGGGAATGCTGAAGTTAGACCCTCAGGAGAACCCAAAACCGGCCACAAAGTTGTCACTTGATCTGGAAAATTATTCAGATGGTCGTACATACAATCCCTTTTGAAAAAGCTGAAGTAAGACACCCATTTATCCATGCTTGATCATGGTTACCTCTAGATCCGGAAAATACTCCATTTATGCAATTTTCTCTGAAAATACTCCTTTTATGCAATTTTCTCTGAAAACACTTAAGTTACACCATTGTTACTAAAAGTTTATTGATTCCTTAATTGTTCATAATGAACGGTCTCTTGGGTGCCAGATCTTCGCCCGGAACCAGCTACAAAGTGGCCTCTCTCTCTCTGGATAATTATTTAGATGGCCATTTAGGTAATCCTGCAATTCAAAATGCTGAAGTTTTAAACGATTCAGTTTCTGATTATCCTTCAACCAGTTCTCCCTTGGAATTGTCTTCAAATAAATCCGATTGGCCTCATCTGTAATATTCTTTTTATATTGTCCTAAACACTTTGTTAGTGGTGTTTGAAGATTGAACTATATATTTTTTTCTTTAGCATTTCAAGCTTATTGTTTTTCACAATTAGCGTATTGCTTGCTCTCAACTTAGTGTTCTAAATGCACTTCCACAGTTATTAATTAAGAGCTTTCGATGCCGAGTACCATTTTTGCATCAGTATGATTGTGTGGCAAGTACAATCATACGCTATGCCCAGGGAGTCGAGAAATTTTCCTTAACGAAAAATTCCTGGACCAGACCGGGAATCGAACCCAGCCACCTCCAGCATGGTGTTGCTTTGTAGCTGCGCCTTTACCGACTGAGCTAAGGGAGGACCCAGATTGAACTATTTGCTCTGCATGAAATTGCGTGAATTTGAAAAACTAGATGTGTACCGAAAAAACCTCAACTTTGACCCGTTCTAACCCCTTTGAACCGGACTAACTCCGACTACATGGGTATTTCGGTCATTTTCGGGTCTAATTTGAAAAATAGATGCTTGATCGCAGCAAGCCGTGCTTTGAAAATGACGTATTTTGCTTTTGCTGCGTCGTTTTCGGGGAAATGAAATTAAAAAAATATTCCTTCATTCAACTAAAATAAATTTTGAAATTATAGTTTCTCTGAGTGCTTTGCGTTGGACATTGTGAAAGAAATCCCTCTCATTGTGTGTTATAGTCGTGTATCTTGAGATGGATTGTGCGTCGGTAGATTTTTCCCATTTATTGTTTTTTAGTGCCCCGCTCCCGCATCCGGACGAGCTTTCCAGCATCAGATCTTTATATTATCAAAAATATATCTTAACTAAATACAACTGCCGTACAAGAAAAGAAAAATTCATGGTCTTTCGGAAGCCAACAAGAAGAACAGAGTCATTCGTTGTCGCGGATTACTTCGTCCATGATTGTTTTTTCAGATGAAATTTTTTTCGTATTGCAGCAAAGTTTCAGGGTCTATGCAGCGAGTATTCAGGATATCCCTTCTTTAATTCGCGGAGTTCGATGCTTCCAAAATCATACTTCGGTCATGGTTTGGGGAGCGATTTCTGCGGAAGGTCGTCTTCCACTGCTTTGCATTGATAAGGGTGTAAAAATCATCGAAGCATACTACGTAAAAGAGGTCCTGGAAAAGCATTTGAAGAAGCTTACGTTTTTCGGTAACCGCAAATGGGTGTTTCAACAGGATGCTGGGCCGTCCCATGGAGCAAAGATTACCCAAACATACAGAATACAGAAGATATGGGATGAAATCCCCGAAAATCAGATGCGTGCCGCTTACAATGCCTTTCCGAAGAGACTAAGGACAATAATTAAAACTAAAGGCGATAGAATCGAAATGTACATAAACACATAAACAATAAAATATAAGAAACAGAATAACAAAGAAACATTTAAATTATTTGTCTTTTCGTGGGAGATACAGTCTTTGTTTCATGCGTCACTTATTTGGGCCTACCCTGTATATGAAGATGACCTCAGAATGTACGTGTATGAACAGGCATTCTTGAAATGGGTCGTTGGATTTTCAATAGAGCTGTCACCTTCAATCTCCAGGGCTAAAAATGTTTGCACATAGTGATCACATATAAATTCCTGAAGAAATGCAGACAAATTTCTTCCATAAAAGCACTGCCGGTTAGTGGGAGATTGATTGTACACCTACACAATTTGAAAAATAGATGCTTGTACAAGTCTGGAGAAAAAATCCGTTAAGTATTCGCTGAGACATGCTATTTTTTGTGTTCACTCAGGCCTATACGAGTTGAAATATTACTCATCCTGGTTAATCTTTGTACGCTATTACCGTGGACATGGACATTGATAAATTTATTAAAACATTGATGAACTCCTCCGTGCACATGTTTATTTCGAATATTTCAACTGGAGCATAGAACTAGTATTTTTTGCGCCAGCTTAAGTCCTCCAATTGAGAATGGTTAGCATTTACTCAGCTTCTACAGCTTTATTCATACCAGTTGCGGTGTTCCAAAAAAAAAATTTTGGGCCAAATGGATTTTACCAAAGAAAAAGAATTTGTTCATTTTATCCATACGACCTGTCTTCCGATCGGTACTAGAAACCTTTCAGAAGATTCGCAGGGCGGGACAATTTGACTCAATTTTGAATCGGTTTTGACTCACTTTTGTCAAAACTGGAGTCACTCATATATGAGTAAATGTGTCTGGGATTGACAACTCGAAATATCTAAAACATCGATCTGATTTAACTCGGTGTCTTAGACATGTCGACTTGTCAATCCCAGTCACATTTACTCATATTTGAGTGACTCCAGTTTTGACGAAAGTGAGTCAAAAACGATTCAAAATTGAGTTAAATTGTCCCGCCGTGCGCTGTTATCAACGAAGGAGAACGGAAGAAGAGAGAATCTTTCATTGTTACTTTCGTCCCGTTGAAACAGGAATCTAGAAATGTTGGAGGAACAGATTTATTTGTATGTATGCGGACTTAATGGGTACTTAATTATTCCTATCTCTACTCATGAATAGAGACTAGATAATATTAGCACTGAGACTTCTCCAGAAAACACCACACGTTGGTCGTGAAGACAACCCTGCCAGTTTAAAGTGTTATTTTTCATAGTCAGTTTCTAGTTTTTAGACTGTTTAATATAGATTGGTACCTCAGCGTAAAAGTTTCAATAAATCGTGTGAATTTTTAGCGGGTTGTTCCTCGAACGAACGACACATATTTTTGGCAACATATTTTTCATTTTGATTTGTCATCCAATGCACAGCACTATAATTACCCTTCACTTTTTATTAATTCCATTCATTACCGTCGAATTTTTTGATTTGAGTAAAATTTCTATGCCATTCATTACATTTCCAGTATCCTTATGTGCATTCAGGATTTTTTATTACAATCACTACAACTTAAGAGTTCATTAATTAGGATACTTACCTCATTGAATACTTTTGTTTGTACTTTCAAATTTAATGCACTAGTCCTAGACTGTGTAAGTTGAAAGCTTAATGTGGAAAATTTACATAATATATACCATTGAATCTATTGAATACCATAGATTCAATAATATTTGAATAACTTATACCATTCAATGTGCTGTAAATATTTATACTGGAAGCACTTTCAAATCATGTTTGCAATTATGTTATGTTAAACTCATAAATTACTGTTAAAAACTAGTATTAATTAGATCAAATAATTTTGAACGACGGCACTCGCTTTGGTTACTAGAACAGCGTGAAACCCAAAAACTCAGTAATAAAAGCCGTCAAAAAATCCATGTGATGAACTCCTAGTTAGTTCAACTCAGTTTTTAGAACGGTTTCATATTTCATTGTCTGTGCGAATTGTTGATGTATCCATATTTTGACGTGCCATTCAATTTAACCGTTTCTATCTGCTTCACAGGAACGCTAGCGTGGACAACATCCAAAAAGATAGCAACCTGCGCAGTGTGGCAACAGAAACTGATACGCTGAGAAAACAGGTGGCGACACTGAAGCGTTCGCACGATAATGCTGTTTCGGAGAATGGGTAAGTGGTAGCCATATTTAGCGTTCGGTAATTATATACGGTCTGTGAAAGTCACTTCAAATTCACAATAATTCTACTCACCGTGCATAACGTGTTGTTACTTGATCAGCGTTTAACGTTTCGCTCTTCTACAGCAATTATTATTCGAATTTGATGAAGGTCGGTATTGAATTCTTTCGATATAATAATGAATGGTTGTCTTTTTTCATGCTTAAAACAAAAACTGAGTTGCTTTAGAAAATGTTGAAATTCATTAGGGTAAACGTGCCTATTTTACTATTAAAACAGCATAGGTTGAGCACAAGGAGCGACGACTTGGTTAATGTTAGATGATATTAGGATATTTTTTGTTTATTGAATTATTTTATTGCACATATAATTCTTTTGTAAGCATTGGGGGGCCCTCAAAAAGGAACGTTGGTTTGGCTTGTATGGGTGTTCGCTCTTGATTCTTGATTTTTTTTTATACGGGGTATTGTATGGACAGAAAGAAAGTAATGCAGAACTCTTTTTGAGGCACATTGCTTAACCTCATTACTCCAACCAATTCAACCATCTACTAAACCGTCGATTTCGGTACAATCATTTGCGGCGACGCATTCGCTCTTGTACTTGGAAGGAGGCTGTGAAATATTATCGCTGCGACTAATTATATTTATTTAGTATTTTAGTTTTTTCACAAACCCAAACACGATAAGATTGGATCGATTTATAACTGTTTGCTTCTACACTTATTAGAAAAATAACGCCACGTTGTATCGAAAATCGCCCGACTGAAAATATTCACAAGTTAAACTATTTTTAGTCATATCAACACGAAGTAAAAAAAGCTTAACACATACTAAAACATTTTCATGATAGGCAGCGTTGAAAACTTTCGTTCTGGGGTGAAACAACGTAGTCAAACCTTCTTCTTATCACCTTATTTTAAAAGAGGGTAGTCAATGAACAGTAATAGTTGAAGATCGAAATCATGCACCGATGATAGTAGAATGACGAAAAAAAAATTGAATAGTCTTTATTCTTGCTGTGTATTGATATCTTTTTGCGCACATGGTGACAAGGATGGTTCTGTTTTAAATATCGTTTTGTTTACTCCCTTTGAACATGCGTATTTCATCTGAAATGTATCGACATTTCTGTGTCATTTACTAGTACTTGAATCGTGTTTTTTTTTTAATTATTTGAGAAATGATCCTGTTTCATTAGAGTGCACACCATTTTAGACCTGTTTAAAACGTCAATCGCCAAATCACGAAAAAAAAACAACGAAAATGATGAGATCATCTAGTTTCCAGAACAATAATAACAATTGCTCTACTATGTCTGCCAGACCTTTTACCGCTGTATTTAAATGCACTTCTACATATATTTCCTCTACACACAGACGTCTTTCAAATGATTTAAGCGACACTGCCTCGGAGCTGACGCTAACGAAGCGTAAGCTTATCGACTGCCAGAAGGAGGTGGAGCACATGAAGGCACAGCTACGCGAATATGTTCAGGAGATTCAGCGTGCCGAGGAGTTGCTGTGTATTAAGGTAATTAGATTTCCGGTGCGCTTTCACTATTTAGCAGTCCTTTATGAGCAAACCAAGCCTGATTTCTTCCCTGTTTTGAGATGTACACTTATTTAACGCGTGTTGATTTGAGAACATTTCACGAGACGTGTCGTTAGGTAGCGTGCTAGTTTAATTAGTAGGTTTGTTTAAATTTTATTCAATTTGAAAACTGTTTTGTGATTTGGAGCACTGATTAAGAGCAAAAACCTTTACAGGAGCGCGAACGTGAAGAGATGTTGGAACATTACAAGTCGCTTTCCGAAGGAGTGAACATGCTAGAAGTAAGCAATCAAACGTTGGAGGTCGAAAGTGCGGAAGCCAAGTGAGTAACGTTTGCATGTTTTAACTGCACATATTAACAGGATACACTCTATGGCACTGACGATTTCTGTCGAAAAAAAAAGAAAAGAATATGCGACCTCACGATAGGTAGTATCTTCTTTAGTTGGATGCAATTTTCCTTTCATAGCCCTGTTGCACTATAGTATCATAAATTAGAAAATAACTGGGATTAACTTTCTACTTTCGGATGGTGATATCCTTCCTTCTTTCCGTTTTCTCTCTTTGTCTATTTCACTCGTGATCCGCTTTCCATCTAATGCATGTGCACGGTTGGTGTGTGTGAAAATGCGGTGAACCGCACTCAACACACGGTCGCCTTTCGTGTCCAACCGTAGGTATAAATGTTGCTATAGAAGATAATTAGTTTTTCCAACGTTTATTGTTTTATTGCCAATTTATTTTTATACTTATATCCCTTTTTCGTATCAATTTCTCGACAACCATGCAACGTGGGGCATGTTTTTTTTCCTGCTGTCCGACGAAAAATGCATCAAATTTCCTCTGGGAACTCTATGCTCGGAGCAGAAAGTTGCTTCAAGAAGCTGAAGGTCGCATCAACGGGCTGCAGGAACAGGTTGGATTACGACAAGCAGAAATCAAGACTTACGAAGGGCAGATTAATGGACTGTCTGCAACCATAGTTTCCTTGGAGACTGAAATGGATTGTCTTAAGGAAGAAAACCACAACCTTCGTGAGGATCTTGAAGCAACAAAGGAATTGTGTAACAAGTTGGACCTGCAGAAAGATAAGTTGAATGCTGAGTTACAAGAGCACTCGAACATTCGCGAACAGTTGAATAAGGAAAATGCGACACTGAAACGACAGCTGTCGTTGACTAGAACAGGAGATAAGGCAGCGGTGGATGGTTTGCAGGAACTGCTTGCTGCTAGTCGATCAGAGGTTGAGCAGCAGAGAATTGTTACCAATCAGTTGAACCAAGAAGTAAAAACTTTAAAGGAACAGGTGGATGAGTTGAGTTTGAAGCTGGATGAAGAACAACGAAACGCTGCTAGATGTGAAGCATTGGCAAGTGAGTACAGCGTTCAGTTGCAAGAGCTCAGGCGAATGATAACCGACGACCGATTTGCACAAGTGCAGTCAAGAGAGGAGGAAGATTATAATAGGTATTCCACATTTTAATGACAATCTAAATAATGCTGCGATTACTGCCATTTTTTTATAAAGTGTTATGTTACAGCTTATTAAATTAATACACGATATTTTTTCATGCCATAAGAATCAAGCCTTATTTGAAGCTTGAAGAATCCTTTGAAAAATTCAGTGATCAATCGAAGCGGAGCAGTGTCTTGAGAACGTTAAGATCTGAATCATCCGAAATCCCTAATTCACTTAATTTCATGGAAAGACTAACCGCGGCTATTCGAAACATGGATTCGGGAAGCATAGACTTATCGTCGTCTAAAGAGAGTAGTTCCGAGGGTTTTGAAAACAATGGTCAACTCGTACTTAAATCAAGCAAAGAAGAAGAACTGGGTGGGAAAACAGGGAAATCTGAACTATTTAAAAAATCTGATCTTCTGGTGTCAAATGTGCTAGTTACAGAAAACCCCGAAATTGAAGAACCTGGTCACAGATCCAAAGCAGTCATTACCGGTGCTCCGATAGGAGTGGATCAAAATGGATCATTGTTGCAAAAATATAGAAAACCAAAACAGCAGCATTTGTTTAATGAGGATGGCGAATCGAACTCATTTGGAATGAAAAGCTCCAAAGAAGTCGATAGTTCTGTTACTGGGCTTCGCACTGTTACTTCCAATCAATTCGAAGATTCGTCGATCGCACTCCATGAATCACAGGCAGCAACATCTCGCAGAGATCAAAGCGCACAGGTTAATCGAAAAACAGGTAACATTGTAGTCGTGATGATGGCTTTTGATACATTGGATCATTATTGTCTCTAGGTAATTCTGATGTGCCGACTGGATGGACGGTTACCCGGTATCGAAGTTCGTCGAAAACGTCATCTTCAACGAGTAACTCGAACGGAACGAATCGAAGTAAATTAATTTTTCTTAACTGTAATGGCTTATGCCGTTTTCATTTATGCGGTGTAGCTACACTGCTGAAGGACGCGTATGTGTTCCATGTTAAAATCATCAATTTCGAAAAAAATGCTAAGTCGATTTGTGGCACTTGAAAATCGGACACAAGAACAAACATTACTCCCAATGTGATAATTATGCGTCCATATTTCAAGTGAAAGAATTTAATCATCGTTTCTAGGATTATTCAATACAACTACACTTGTTTAAAAAGGGTATGTGTCCCTAGACTCAGCCTAATAAGCAATGGTCGATTACCTTTTGAATTGTAACTCATAAAGCAACTGAGTTGTAAACGAAAATCCACTACCTATACAGATGCTTAGATGAGCTTAATAAGTCGTTTGCTGTTCTGAACCACGAGAAGTTAAATAATTTATTTTTAAAAGACGAAAACTTTCCATGAATTTGGATGTAATGTCGGTCTAGTGCTTATATCGGGTCTATTCGAGGATTCAACTTGCTTCGTCTCATAATTTAGTTTCTCGTTAAAACCAATCTTGATAAAGTTTATTTTTATTGTTTCTTTAGGCATATCATTTGAAGCTTTATTTGCTCTATTAATCTCAGAATTTCATAGAACAAATGATTAAAAAACAACTTATTATTTTTATATATGTTCTATCGGTCAGTTCATATTCAAAACATTAGAATTCCTACTATATAGAGGGTGATACGGTCAAAATTTGGTCAAGGGAAAACGCGTGTAAATCGGTGAAATCGTTTATTTAAAAAATCAAATTAAATTTCTTTTTCAAGTTCAATTAGTATAAAATTCAGGAAAAATATTCAGTTAGGCTTCCGCTTTTCCAAATCCGAATTGCCGGGCCTTACGCTTGACCCCTGCCATCAGATTTTGTACAGCCACCTTGTCCACCTTCTTCGCCGCAGAAAGCCAGTTTGCCTTGAACTGCTGCTCGTCCTTAGCAGTTTTTTTGGTCTTCTTTAGGTTCCGCTTGACAATAGCCCAGTATTTCTCAATTGGGCGGAGCTCTGGCGTGTTGGGAGGGTTCTTGTCCTTGGGAACCACGTTGTTGGCGGCGTACCACTCCATGGCCTTTTTACCGTAATGGCAAGATGCCAAATCCGGCCAAAACAGTACGGAACAACCGTGTTTCTTCAGGAAAGGCAGCAGACGTTTATTCAAACACTCTTTCACGTAAATTTCTTGGTTGACAGTCCCGGAAGCTATGAAAATGCTGCTTTTCAAGCCGCAGGTACAGATGGCTTGCCAAACCAGATATTTCTTTGCGAACTTTGACAGTTTCGTGTGCTTGAAAATATCTGCTACCTTTCCCCTTCCTTTTGCCGTATAAAACTCCTGTCCCGGAAGCTGCTTGTAGTCGGCTTTGACGTAGGTTTCGTCGTCCATTACCACGCAGTCAAACTTCATCAGCATCGTCGTGTACAGCCTCCGGGATCGCGCTTTGGCCGTCGTATTTTGTTTATCATCGCGATTTGGAGTCACTACCTTCTTGTAAGTCGATAGTCCGGCTCGTTTTTTGGCTCGATGCACGGTTGTAGACGATACACCCAGCTTATTTGCGGCATCTCGGAGAGATAGGTTAGGGTTTCGCTTGAAACTACCGGCAACTCTCTTTGTCGTCTCAGCGGCTTCCGGTTTTCGATTTCCCCCCGATCCAGACTTCCTGGCTGTCGAAAAACGTTCCCCAAACACTTTAATTACATTTGTAACGGTTGATTTGGCAACTTTTAGCGATTTTGCCAACTTTGCGTGCGAGTAGCTCGGATTTTCGCGATGCGCGAGCAAAATTTTGATACGCTGCTCTTCTTGCTTGGATGGCATTTTGACAACTGAAGAGTGAATTCCAAAATTAAAATAGGAGCAACATTCTACACACACACACCTTCAAAATTAGGGGTGTTCAGGTTTTTTAAATGCAAAATTGAAAGAAATACGTCAAGTTGATATTGACCAAATTTTAACCGTATCGCCCTTTAGATATGGCTGTTTAGGTTTTGGTTAAAACAAGCCATTTGAAAAATATACAATCAATTACACACACATTTCCATTTACCCTCTCGAAGATCATGGTTGTCACCTTGTCATAGGTGAGAGGGCCAATCTCACGCAAAAGGCCGTCATGGGAGACCAAGAACGTGATCAGCAGTGATATTTAGTATCATACTCTGCTTTCTTTAAAGTGCCACGTCGTAGTACGTTTATTTGAAGGCACTGAAAGAGGTGTGATACTGGCGGATTCAGCCGCAATTCACTCTTAGACGAAGCTAGGAACAATCTACAAATACCTGATATCAAATAATTAAAGGAAACGACAAAAAGTGCACTTTTCATTTGCTTGACAATTCTTTCATTGTTGTTTATTCTCTAATTATCATTGATTGTACATCAAATATACCTATACAGTTGGTATGATTAATAATCTAATTGTTTGCTACATTATCGAAAAGGGTGAGTGTTTTGATCATGATTGAGAGCAACTAATAATATGTAGTAATATGTAGTTAAACACTTGCTAAGAGAAGTGTAATAAACCATTTGGTAGTATGTATCTCGAAAAGTTACACAACTCATTTTATGAAGTCACAAACTTTCGTGGGATATGGATGTAATGTCGGTCTACGAGCACCAAATTGGGTCTATTCATGGATGCAACTTCGTCCCATTCTATAGATTTGTTATTAAATGCAGTCTTCACATGGTTTTTTTCTTCTGATTTTCTGATTAAAAGCGTTGCCAGCAGTATTCGCTTCACAAAACAAACTATAATAAAACTGCTTAGAAACACTTAAGTGATTCCCACATATGGTTCATCGGTCATTCGATAGTCAAAACTTTATAAATCACTCTACACTGATTTTGTTCCTTTTTTTGTGTTAAGATGAGTCATTTGAAAAACATACAACCGAAACTCAGAAATTTGTATTGTAAATTTTCCCAGTAACAACATTTTAGTACAGTTTTCATGCAGCAGGCCATGGTTGGGAACATAGAAAAAATATGTTTCTAACATTGGGTCTAGGGTTTTCTAGTTAAATCATTGTTATTTATACCTATGTGAACAGTTAGTTTATGGCGTTTGCCTATTTTCTGTACATCTTTGCTGCATTACTCGGTTTATAGGTTCAATTTAGCTAAATGTAGATCATTCGAAGATCGAGTACATAATCTGTTCAGCCTAACCAGTTATGTCATGATGTCTAAAAAATTAAGTAAACGATGATTAAACGGAAGTGAGATTAGCTATAAATTGATTAATAATGTCTCAATTGCTTCGGGTGCAATCGGTCAGCCTGATAGCAACATGATTTTCTTGATTTTCGCCGAATTAATGGCATATTTGGTACATAGGCCGAATGAAGGAGCTAGGCTAATTTTACATCCCGTTACCCTATATTATAATGTACATGTGCGTTCTATACGACAGCCGTGATTAAAGCACTAACTCTAACACCATATTGGACATCATATATATAATTCATAATAAGATTAAATTATATTCGATATAGGTTCAAAATAAAGTGATATAGGGACAAAATGGATAACAATTACCTTTTTTGCTCCGCTTTTTTTGAGAGCACTTACCAGCTTGCATTCCAAGCTGAAATAAGCTTGACTGACTGTACGTAAAGGGTGTACAGAATCAAATTGCGACACACACACACAAATAATGGGCAAAATTCGCCCGTTCAACCAACCATCTTCAAACTTTCAGGGAGTAAAATAAAACATGTTATGAATATTTTCCCATGTTTGTTTTATTCAATTTCAAATCCATATCCAAATGCACTAACCATCTTCTATACACTACTCATAAGGTCCTGTACAACATTTGGACCAACTTTTTTTGCGTGGCAATCCATTTTTTCTTCATATCTTCCGCCGATTTCACTTCCTTAGGATACTTCCGAAGTGCCTGCTTCATGATGGCCCAGTACTTTTCAATTGGCCGCACTTCCGGTGCGTTCGGGGGGTTGAGATGCTTCGGCTCGAAATTGATCTCCTTAACCTTGTACCACACCAAAACCTCTTTCAAGTAATGGCACGAGGCTAAATCCGGCCAGAAAACCGTAGGACCATCGTGTGACCTCAGAAGAGGAAGTAGACGCTTTTGGAGGCATTCCTTTGGGTACACCTGCCCATTGACCATTCCAGTTGTCACGAATGGGGTACTCCGCTTTCCACACGAGCAAATTGCTTGCCAAATCTTTTTTTTTTTTTTGGCAAACTTTGACGTCTTCTGCTTTCTAACGTCCTCAGAGACATCGAATTTATGATGAGCAGTGAAAAACTGGAGCCCTGGAAGCTGCCGCCTTTTGGACTTTGTACGTGTGTAGTCCTTCACGTTTTTTCGCATCTTGCACGAACGTTTTGGTTAGATTCAGTTTCTTCACCACATCTCGAACTGAACTGTTGGGATTCCTCTTGAAAGCTTGAACTACCCGCTTGTGATCCTTAACACGGAGATCCATTTTTGCCACTTTTTTCTTTCCGATCGATGGTCAAACGTTCGTGGTACCGATTTAAAACACGAGACATCGTAGAATGTACCATTCCCAGCTTCCTGCTGATGGCACGATGAGAAAGATCCGGATTTTCGAGGTACGTGCGTAAAATTTCTTTGCTCCCGGTCCGGTCCCGCCCCCCGGGTGTTTCGCTTTCGCCTCTTTCCTCTCTCTTTTCGCGTCCCTCCTTCGTCTCTTTTTCCCCCCCGTTTCCGGGGGTGGAGGATTGTTACTTTGCGTTTGGGCCGTGTTCCCCTCCCCCTTACGGGGAGGGTTTTTTGTTATGGTGGCCGTGGTCGGCCTGTTGCGTCTAATATCTATAATAATTTTGCAATATTTTGGACAATACATTACCTTTTTCCCCTTTTTTGCTCCCTCCCTTCTAAATTTTCGTCTCGCTCCTCCATCCCCTCCCCCCCCCCCCCGCCCTCCCAACCCCAAACCCCGGTAATTACCTAATTCATATTTCCTACACTTTATCCTTCACTCCTGATCCGCTACCCTTCCTTCTACTCATCTAATACAACCCCCCCTCTCCGTGGCCGAGAGGATTATTACTTTCTGTTGGACCTTACCCTCTCCCCCGGTTACGGGATTTTCTATGTTATGGTCCTGGCTCCTGATTATTATCTAATCTAATAATATATATAGTTCAATATTATATAGGACAATGGATACATTACCTTTTTCTCCCTTTTTTGAGCCTTACCACCTCTCGTCTGATCTTTCGGTCGCCCCCCCGGCCAGACAACCAGAAGTCGTATAACAATGTTCAGATAGTATCGTAAATTCCTACATTTTAAGCCGAAATCGCATATAATTGTGGACTTTATCGTATTAAGTTTAAGAAAAATCGTACAGAGTGCAAATTTTTGACTTATATACGATGTGTCATTTATCCATCGTACTGTCTCACAAACCAAATAGGATTCACATCGTTAGATTTTTTAATCAAATTTATTACTGTAGATTAAATCGCATATGATGTCAAATCAACTCGTTTGAGAAAACAATATAATTTGCACGTATATGGCCTCCACTTTTACACGCACAAGCCATATTTTTGCATTCTATACGATTTGTTTGCTGGCATATACGTTTGTATATCAGAAAAACAACTCTCAATATGCTGCATTTTGGTTGTCAGGACGTGGGACAAGCAAACGTAACTGTAAAGTACACGGAAACAAAACCGATCCCGAAATAAAAACGAACCGTAAAGTTAAAGTACCTAAAATACGTGAACTTGGTGCCGATCATGTGTTCATGTGTGCCACGGTGTTTTTTGCTTGTTCTCGAATTCCTGATCGAATAACTTCCGTGCACCAAGAATCTTGAATTAATAGTTTTGAAGTTGAAGTTTTGAATGTATGTATTTATTTCTGCAAATAAAAAAAACTTCTTATTTTTTATTGGAAAAATATAACCTAACATTTATCCATTAGCACCAACATGAAAGCCAAACCTAATAACCCATTCGTCGACAAAATCATTGTCGAAATGACATAGCTTTCCAAAAATGAATTATTCTCTCATAATTTCAAACAATTCGCAGCAAAGAAGCCTTCGTCGAAACACAACCGGGTGAAAGCAAATGCGAAATGGATAAATTCAGAACTGGATAGCGAAATTGCCCCATTGGAAAGTAATTTTGATTCTATGGAAAACCACGTCGACATCCCTAATATTGAGAAAGAAGCAACTCAAACGTCCACTCCAATCAAAATCCGTGGTTCGAATATCATTTCCGGCATGTCCTCAGATAACGTTATACGCGATGGAAACTCAAGTTCGTCTAAAACTGCAGTAGTTTTACCCGAAATAGTTCTTGCGGAATCCAAAAATATGCATGTAAACTCCTCTTTGGAATTTTTCAAAGGTAAATAACCTATCGCAGTAACTACTCAAACATTCCACCTGAAGTATCAATTTACATTTCAAGAACGACTAAACACTAGCTCTAAATCACCTAATTCCAAGCGAATAGAAACCCAAGAATCGGAATACGACAAATTCAAGAGAAACGTTCATAGAAGCAATCACATGCCTCAGCGCAATTTTTCTTTAGAGAATGATCTATCGGTGGCAACTGTGCCAACTATCTCCGGTTTGAATTTCAATGGTGCTCTGAATAGTACCGACGCAGATAAGAACCAGGAAGGTAAGATTGATTCCTAAGCTTGGGACTGCACTATTCCTCTTTTTCTTAGAATTAGGTTAATCGTTCTATGCTTTTAATGGGACGTCTGATGGTTCCAAAGGATGGCCATTTTGGTCCTCATTGAGAGGCCCATTTTTCCTACTAATCGTTTCCCATTAATAACAGAGGGGTGCACTGTTCTCTGAATCTCTTCTTCAGTTTCAAGTGCACACAATGCTAGCAAGAAAATGGAAAAACCAGAACCATCGACCACTAGTGACAAAATACACGAGAAGAGTTCAACGGTCGCCATTTATAAAATGGTACAAGGCGAACAGTTGATTCTGGCGGATGACCAACGGAGAAATGAGTCTGATTACGAAACTGCACGAGACACCTCCGGCAGTGTAATGGTAATTGACGATTTGCGTCGATTTAAAATGCCAATTAGGACACCTACTGTGCCGGATGGAAAACCTTCATCTTCGCCTCTTGAAGTTGCTATAAGTCCTGAAAAGCTTCATCCGTCGACTGGGAGCGGGCGTAGAAATGAAGGAAATGCTCGATTTACGAAAAAGAAGTGTGAGCAGCGAAAGTGGAGAGAAATCTTACAGAATCACCAAAGCCCATACTGCAAACAGCAGACGAGTGGCAAGCCGCCTTTGCCCTTATCAGAAGCGATGGCTAACGATCGAAAAACGCCGGTAAATTGTAAGTTAAATAATTGCATCGGCGAATGATGCTAATATCACGTAGCTACCTTTGGCTTCGCGTTCCTTGCTGAGTGTAAAATTTGGATAAGATTTAGTTTGTTCATGGATTGGGTGAATTTGCTTTAGAACCCTACTGTCTTTTAGTGGGCTTTACTCAGAAGAACATCAAATGACACCCTTGATTCCGGCTCAGATAGCATGCACGTGCGCTAATGTAATTTAATGAATTTTAGATGAAATACTTGACACCCGGAGAAGGCGAAGTGGTGGTTCCTTGAAACCGGTTGATGCAGATACTGGCAAAAAGGCCCTTTCGGTGAATCCAACTACGTCAGGCACTCCTGGTGTGGGGAATGTCAATGCGACGGTAGAGTGCAGCTATGATCCGAGGCCGTACGTTCTCAACTTTAGGATAAATGTACCGAGTAGTGTAAAAACAAGGAACCAAGTGCTAAATGGTAACAAGAAGTAGTAGCAGTATTTGAATATTTTATTTCATAAATCAGCTATTCACTTTGATACATAGTGGCATTGTTATTCCAAATCCGAAATGACGGTAGCGAAAAACTCCATATCAAAGATCGGTATCGCAACAGTGCTTCCTTCCGTTGTATGTTTGACGTCGATTGTAACACGGTAGTCGCCAGGTGGCGCAAGCTTTATCAGCATATTATCGGTGTCGATATGGAAGTTACGTACCACATAATTGCCCTAGAATGTAAACGTTATTTCATTTCAAACTGTACCCTCTATCTTCGCCATTACTACCGTTTTGAATGGGCAGCTAATACTGATGTTGCCGTATTTGTTCATCTCGCTAATCATCAAATCCATCAACATATCGTCGTTAGCAGTTGAAATCTTGCACATATCGACGCTGTAATCGAGCATCGTAACATAGTCGGCGCCAATCTTGGAAGCCAAATCCACGCGTACTTGTAACCCATCGGAGATGTTCTGATAGACTATGGCGTCGATATCGACCATTGTGTTACCTCGCAGATGATCAGTTCCGTTCCGAAGCACGATGAAAACCTTGGCGTAGTTCGCATTGTTCTTGAAGTCTACCTCACGGATCGTGATGAACGTTGCATCGAGCTAGTGGTGGTGATAATGGGGAGGATATAAAGCAAATGGGGATGAACTCGGTAGATACAGAAGCACCAATCCGTAAATGCATGAAATAAAACTAATGAATGAACCATATGATTGAGCGGTGTTTCGATCTGGATTTTCTTTGATAAAAAAAACTGTGATCCTTTGCTTTCCCTCTATTTAAATGACATCCTTTAGGTTGATTCCTAGATTTTCGTAAGAACAAATCCCTGCTTGAAATATGAAATTTATACTCTATCATATCTGGACACAGTTTTTTTTTTTTGAAAAATTAAGTTGGATTTTCTTATGTTCTGAAGGTTACATTATAGATGTGATACTAATCTAGTATTTTTTCACTTCTTTTGTTTCAAAATTACAAATGATTTTTACGAGGAATCTACAGAGAAATATAGATAGAACTGGTATAAAGGCGATACTAATATTCTTGACTGAAAATCTTGGGAAACAATTCTACTCTTATTGCTGTTCTATCTAAAAGTCCTAATTTAGTTGAAATTCTTTATTTTAAAATAAATTTTGATGGTTTTCAACCTCCTCGATTGAATAAATTAGAGAATTGAACGTATAGTCGAGTGATAATCTACTTTCAAAAATAATAATCGCGTTTTCAAACAAATTGATTCGTTCTTGTTGAAAAGTTAGAGAAAACTTCTCCTGATATTAAAATTATGTTGGTTACTATATTCCGTCTGCGATTGATTATTAGGCCCTAATCATAAGTTACTCGAGATTTGATCTTCAATAACTATGAGAAAACTAGGTTCTATTTATCCATATTAAAAAAAAAACTATTTCTAGTACTGTGAAAATCTCGGCAAACACGTATATTATCATAATGTAACTTGTTCAATGTTTTGTTTTGAATGATTAAAAAGACACTTTCACACAATAGATTTTGGTTAAAAAAGCAGTTCAAAAATAAACATTTAGATACTAGTAAAAGAAAACTTACTAATAGGTTAAGATTTTCGAAAAAAAAAATCCCCCACAAACCCATCGCTTGCTCCATCGAGCGATCGTTTATCATGCTCATCAGTGCGGTTTACTGATGTACCGTTCATTCAACTCTCTTTCTCCGACCGACAGCACCTTCTGATACCCCGTCGGGGTTTTGTTTATAACGGCCGAATGAAGCAGTCGGTGCGGATGCAAACGGCAGCTGCTGGTTGTGGTTGCGTATTCGGAATCACCGCGAGCTTCATTAGGTGTCGATCGTTCGCTACGATCTGACCGTCGCTGTCTTCGACGTCCGCTGGCATACCATAGAGTGAAAGTGGTTAAAGATAATACGCAACGCTCTCGCGCAATCAACGAGAGAATGTGGCATACATTTACTTGCTTAGTTCTGTTGATTACTCTGGTTGAGGTGAATTTCTGCAGAAGAGCGATACAATCATCAACGAATGGTTTGGAGACAGTCTACGAAGTGCCGCAATCAAGCAAAGATAATGGTAAGCATTATCATATCAATCACCCATGTCATTAAAATTTGCTCATCTATTCAATTTTAGGCTGCAAGATTTCGTTGAGCAAAGAACTCAATCTCAAGCAACCGTTGTTTCTTGTACCGGGAACTGAAATTTTTTATTCCCCACAACCAAACACGACAGATCTACTGTTCTACCAGGGAGAACAGGTTGAACTATTCTGCACCCGTGGTTTCAGCGATCCTGAAGCAGTTCCATCAAAGTCAAATTCCATCGTAACATCATGTGACGGTGGGGACGGATTTGTACATAATGGAGAAACTCATAGTATTACACAGCTCACCTGTAAGGGGCCGGTATTTCATGTGGCTGCCCGAACGGAAGACCGTTGCTTCAACAATGCTACGTTAGTGAAAATTGGTTTCGATATGGGATCCCGTTTTCCCAAAATATACGAAGCCTGTTTCGATGAAAAACTCCTACAAACTTACTATGTTAAGCACAGTTTATCCGCGTCGAATGCCAAACATCAATCCACCAAGCGACCTCCGTTCATTCAAGGCGATTTCTATTCATCTCTCAAAATGTCCAAGCTGTACAACATAGAATCACAACGAAAAACACTTGAAAGAATTCTCGGGTCAAGCGAGCGAGCAGATGCTTTGTTAGACTACAAAAAGGACCTATTCTTGGCTCGTGGGCACCTCGCTGCTAAGGCTGACTTTGTGTTCGGTGCGCATCAACGTGCTACGTTCTGGTTCATTAACGTTGCACCACAGTGGCAGAAGTTTAACGCTTTCAACTGGCAGCGTATAGAAACGGGTGTGAAAAATTTTGTTGCTCGTAACAATTTAAATGTTACCGTTTACACGGGAACATATGGAGTTCTGGAACTTCCGGACGCAAATGGTGATATGCAGGAAATCTTCTTAGACTTCGATCCAGACAATGGAGGACGGGTACCGGTGCCGAAGATTTACTATAAGATCCTACATGATGAGCAAAATGATGCGGGAATAGTGCTGATTGGAGTGAACAACCCGCATGCAACGATGGATGAGATCAAGACCAACTATATCTTCTGCAACGACGTGTCCGATCAAATTAGTTGGCTAAAGTGGAAACGGGACTTCATCCCAGGTGGATATTCGTATGCATGCAATGTGAATGCATTCAACGCTGTTACCAAACATCTTCCGTTGAAAAAGATTTCTCATCTGTTGATCTAGGGGATGAATCTGTTAAT
Organism: Aedes koreicus; assembly: GCA_024533555.2. Lineage (NCBI taxonomy): Eukaryota > Metazoa > Arthropoda > Insecta > Diptera > Culicidae > Aedes > Aedes koreicus. The sequence goes on along the minus strand of JAHHFK020005016.1, from coordinate 121,754 downwards.
GTGATAGACCGTAATAAATTTATTAATACAGTATTAGGACGTTTTTCGATTACTATACTGCCGGTAACCGCAAGTTAGTACCATCTGTGTGTTCATGAAATACCAAGGATTATAAGAATCATAAGAGTCATACCAAGGATTTTCAGACACTGTTACTTAGGAACGAACATTTTTCGTTTTCGACTTAAGATTTAGCATTGCAGACTCAAGATTGCTGCTGCAGCTTCGCCCATTTAAGTAGGATTTTTACTAACTATTGTTGAAAATCGAGTTCGGAAACCTCAATGTTCATTTGACCATTATTTTTTACAGATGGCTCAGGCTTGCGATTACCAGCAGTATAGTGTTGCTTATTTAAAGACGGTTCCGTGATTCGGCCAAATTTATCACCAGGGTGCAGTGGATGATGTTGAGTGTGTCTTAACTCTTTTCTTCCCAGAAGGTTCTTGGTTGTTTTGAGGTGCAAATATTCATCATAGGGTAACGGGGTGTAATGTTAGCCTAGCTCCTTCTTTCGGCCGATGTACCAAATATGTCATTAATTCAGCGATAATCAACAAAACTATGTTGCTATCAAGATGACAGATTTAATAAGAAGCAATTCAAACATTGTTTATAAATTTGCTCTTGTTCACTTACGTATAATTTTCGATTTTCTTAACTCTTGACATCATGATTTCACTGGTTAAGCTGAATAGATTATCTTCATGATATTCGAATGATCTTAATTTGGCTAAATTGAACCGATAAACCAAATGACGTAGCCTAGATGTACAGAAAATAGTCAGCCGTTAAAAACTAACTGTTTACATGTATAAAATAACAATGATTTGACAAGAAAACTATAGAACCAATGTTAGGTACATATTTTTTCCTTTGTTCCCAACTATGGCCTGTTGTATTGATGACTTAGTAAAAATGTTGTTATTGGTAAAGTTTTCAATACAAATGTATGAATCTCGGTTGTATATTTTCCATATGGCTCATCTGAACATAAACCAAGGGTACAAAACCTGAACAGAGTGAAGAATTATGTTTTTATTATCGAAAGGCCAATAAATCTTATGTGAAAATCTCTTAAGCGTTTCAAAGCAGTTTTAGTTTAGTTTGTTTTCTGAAATTTTAAGTTGGGTAAACCGAATACAGCTGGCATTGCTTTAAATCATAAAATCAGGAGAAAAAAAACCATACATAGACTGCAATTAATAAAAAGTCGATCCAATGGGACGAAGTTGCATCCATGAATAGACCCAATTTGATGCTTATAGACCGACATTACATCCATATCCCTAAAAAAGTTTCTCACTTTATAAAATGAGTTGTATAGCTTTTCATGATACCTACTACCAAACATGTTATTGAACGTATCTAAACAAGTGTATAACTAGTTGAATATCGCTTACAGCTCAAATACTTTATGAATTATGATAAAAAAAATGTTATCAATCGTTGCATAATAGGCTGAGTCAAGGGACACATACCCTATATGCATATTAGGTTGTACTATTAAATCCACAAAACAAGTTTTTCTTCTCAAAATCAATAGTTTACCAATTGTTTTTCTGTAGTTACTAGCTTGGATTCTCAAGGATACATATTGATAGTAATAATGAACATCCGGATAAGCCTTAATACTGTACATCCTGTTGATATGATCGACCACCTGGAAAACATTATCCTTATTGCGTTGTAGATGGTTCTGATCTGTTTGGGATTCCTAAGTCTATTATTGCCTATAGACTTCTAGGTCGAAAAAGTGCTAATGGAACGTTAGACCAGTATTATGAAGTAAATATGTAAGAAAATTTTATTGTACACTCTTCAGAAAGCATTTGGTGGCTCTTAATTATGATACGGCTCGGTTGTATTTTCTACGATGGTTCGTTGGTTGTTCAACGCGCTTTGCCATTTACTCCGGAACGTGGCGTTTAAAGCAATGCCATGTACAGCCGGGTAATTGAAATTTCAAACAGCACAAGAGATAAATTCAACCAAACAAACTCGGATTTAGTTGACGGGGAAGAAACATAGTTCGCGATTGAACTTAGGCTTTTTTCTTGGTATTCCTGGTTCAGTTCCTCGTCGTTGCAGGTGACGTGGGATGATTATTGTCTCGTTGTTGTCACGGGTGGCATTTCCCGCCAACTCGTAAACTTCAGCAGCCATGTTTCTCGCAGTGAGGTTGGCGGGAGCATCGACAACAATAGCCAACTGCACCAACGCCTCTCTGGGCAACGACTGCTCGCTAGTGCACCCTCCAGGGTGCTTGCTACCGCCAACTGCGATCCAACAGCAGATCCTACTCTGCACAGCTCCACGACTGCCGAAAAACTAATTCAAAATGCGAAGGTGTACCCCTTATATAACATTCACGGCTGCCTAGGAGACGTTCCTTACTTAAATATGAAGTCTGTGCTAGGAAAGTACTGTGTATTTGGTAAATTTACTCTGAAAAATCGACATTATAAGACATCACCTTGTATTTACGTTATTTTCAATAGCTGAATGTTAAAAATCAATCAATTTGATGCGTAGAAATATTCCAGATAGATTGGTGCAAAGATTTTGAAAATCGGTCATGAAATGTATTAGTTATTAACGTTATAACCTCAACCTAAGCATGTTTCGTGATGCTCCAAATTCTCGTACTCGCAACGTGTACCTCTGTATTGAAAACAAAGATGTAGTCCTACGTCAAAAAAAATCAACATTTTATGTGGCACGTTGATGATCTAGAAATTTAGGATGAAGCCAAATAAAAATGCGGTGATAATCAGCAAAAGGTTTACATATTGTGCTTAAAAAAGACTCATTTGCAGAAACTTTCTGAAAAAAGAATTGCCCACATTAAAACATACATTCTCCCTGATCTTGAAGATAAAGCTTGGTATTATCCAAAGACAATTTATACTCATGGTTCATTCGTGATTTATGAGAACAATTCTACTGAAGAACTTGAATATAGCTGCTTCATTACAAATACAATCAACGCGTTTTCACGAGAAATGGGAAACTTTGTCAATGTGAGATATGTGTAGCTGCACGTGTAACGTGGAATTTGAATTTTGCGGTCCGGAAAATGAATGATCCACAGAGCCTCCCAGAAATGTAGGGTGGTGAACGTTTCCAGCATTTTTGCTAGGAAGTGTGACAAGAAATTGCATAATTCTATTGAAAAAAATAAAAAATAAACATACATACATGAATATATACACACATACACACCCACACACAAACAAAAGTAGATTCAAAGGCATCTACAAAGAATTTTATACAAAAAAAAACTTCCCAAACAATAGAAGTTACTCTACATCTCGACCATTTTTTTCAATTTTGGTCGCAAAAGATAGTCTAAGCCTAAGCTTTCAAACGGTCATTTTTCAGACTTACCTATTTTTTTTGTTATTAATTTACTTAAAAAAAGACATCGTGACCGTATTTCTAAAACGCTTGCGTGATTTTTTTTTTATGGTTTAAGAGGTTCAGCGGGCAAAACAAATCACTGAAGAAGTCTGCAAGTAGCAAACTAATTAGGTGTGATAGTGTTAGATGGAATTAAAAGGAAGAAAGAAGTAAAATGAAAAGTGAGTTAAAAATGGATCTGAGGATCAGTTGCGAACAAGTTGACTACATAATAAGAAGTGTCTCCCTAATACAAATAGCTTGCAGAAGACAGCAATCCGCTCAAACGCATCGTTTGGGAGTTATTATTTTTTATTCCGAGAAAATCAATGCCCCCTAATACTGCTATAAACTAAAATCAAATTTAGGTCTAACTTGCTCTTTATTTAGACCTTGATGATACCGCTGATAGAAAGGTCTTAACTGGAAGATTTAAACTATTATTATTATTTTTTATCTAGGTTGGCATACAAAAATGAGCTGGTAACAGTCCCAGAATGCCACTATAAATTCCTATAGCTAATATTTTCAAAAAAAAAAAACAGGCGTAATTTTATGATTGGTATGCCTTCAATTATCACAACTAACCACTGCAAAGATTGCGAAATGAATTGAAACAAATGAAATCAGCAATTCAAAATCGAACGATTTCTTCAAAAGGGAAAACGATCGAATAACAATCGAGTTCCACTTTACCTAATTGTAACAAAAGCAGACAAGTTAATCCAGCAACAGAAAAGGTTCGTTCTACCACAACACGTAACCCATTCTCAGGTAATGCTTTAAAGTGGTTGTAACAGGTAGCATGCAATATGTTTCGGTTTTGTTAAAACCTGTAGAATGTTGTACATGTGCGGCATGCATTTTGCTGTCCGCTGGTTTGAAGAAAATCTTATTAGAGAAAGTATGTGTGTTTAAATCATGTAAAAGTTCTTATCAGAAAAAAATCACTCTCAAAATAAGGCATGCGATAAATAGGCGTGCAAATTTCTTTCAATTCGAAACTCAAAACTGTTATAACCCCACTTTAAACAATTTTGAATACTGCAACGACAATCCCCTTCCTCCAGTCGAAAAGCATTAGATAATTATGTAAACATACGTCGACCAAATTGAACATAGAAACCTTTCTTGGCATCTACTTGCGATTCAAATTTCATTCTGCTTTCATCGATCCCAGTGTTAAGTTAAAACCCGCATTGTTCATACCAAAATGGCATACAAAATAGCAATATCAATTCTTCTGCTACTTCAAATAGTCCCAAATCGAGGAAGATTTGCTCTTCTATCGACAGTTTCTTTTGAAACAAAAATCAACGAAGACTTCAACAACGATATTGGTAAGATCAGTACATCATATAATCATAAGACAGCTTCAAGAAATAATAACACAAATCAACTTCAATAGGTTGTACAATTTCACTGAACGAAGATCTCGACAAAAATCAGCCACTGTTCATCGTACCGCACACTGAACGATTCGTCACTCCAATTGCCAACACTACCGATGTGATGTTTAACCACGGCGAACAGGTAGAATTGTTCTGCTCACATGGCTTTCTGATTTCGGATGCCACATCTATGATTGCAACCTGCGACGGAAACGACGGTTTCATTCACCACGGAAAGGTGTATGACGTTTCGCATTTGACTTGCCGGGATTCGGTTTTCCATACGGCCACGCGAATCGGAAAGTGCTTCAACAACGCAACGCAAATGAAGATTGGCTTTGACTTGGGTGCTCGATTCCTTAAACTGTACGAAGTGTGTTTCGACGAGAAAACCCTCCAGAGCTACTACGTTAAGTACACTCTCTCGCCATGGAACATCAAGCATGAACGGGCCAAACGGGATCATTTCTTGCAAGGAAGCTTTTTTCCCGATATTGAATTGGCCGAACTTTACACTTTCGAAAGTCAGCATGAAACATTCAGTCTGATTCTTGGATCAAGGGATCGTGCTGAAAGTCTATTGAATAAGAAGAGGGACATTTTCTTAGTCCGAGGACAGCTTGCTGATCATGGAGATTTTGTTTTCGGAGCACACCAGGCAGCCACGTTCCGGTACGTCAACGTTGCTCCACAGTGGGACAAATTTAGGAGCTTCAACTGGCAGCACATTGAAAATGGCGTGAAGATGTTCGTAACACGACGAAATTTAATGTTGACTGTGTACACTGGAACTCATGGGATTATGGAACTTCCGGATGAAAATGGTGATCTGCAAAAGATTTACATGGACTTCGACTTCCACGAGGGCGGGCGTATCCCTGTACCGAAGATCTTTTATAAAATTCTCCATGATAAACAGAACAATGCCGGAATAGCGCTGATTGGAGTGAACAATCCTCACTTGACGATGGCCGAAATTGAGAAGGATTACATCTTTTGTGAAGATGTGTCCGAGAAGATCGATTGGTTGCCATGGATTCGTGATTACATCCCGGGAGGATATTCGTATGCGTGTGATGTGAATGAGTTTAACGATGTTGTCCATCACCTTCCGTTCGATGAGGTGGCCAATTTGTTAGTGTGAAGAATGTAGTTAGCTTTGTACCTACCAGTAGAGCGAATGATAGCGATAGTAGAGCAATGGTCGAGGCTTTCAAACTCCGCGCAGTCATGGTTACGAAACACGATTGAACTGCAATGGAGCTGGTTTGGAATCTATATGTAGCATCATTTTACGGTGTATGATTTTGATAATTAAAAAAAAATAGCTGTATTATTTATTTTAGGATAATAATATATTTGACGGAAGTGAATGATGTAGGTCACGCGATCGAGGCACAGCCATCAGTTTATTTGGTCATCCGAAGTCAAAATCATGTTTCGTTTATTCACAGTAAAAGGGTGAAAATGAAATTTTGTTGGATAGAGATGTAAAATTCTCTTTCTTTGTTCCCAAAATATACGAAACTGTCATAGTGGAGGTTAACAATAGTTACTCAATTAACCATGGAGCTTTTTTTCATTTGCGTAAATTACAACACGATTTGCAGAATTTTTACTTTTTGCCAATAGATTACAGAAAATATACTTCGATTCTCTCTTAGTATGCCGAACATTAATAGGGCTTAGTGTCTGTAATATTTTGATTAGAAATATTTGAACACACGTTGTATAGGTTAGTATTTCTTGAACGGGTCATTTTTTTATGTATCACACATTCTCGTAGCGTCGGGGTACTCATGTATCAGAAGTTCTCATCGGTGTCGGTTTCGAAAGCACTTACTAGGAGGTGATTGCATTGTTCGATTTGTGATGATAAATTTTCTCTTAGCATTACGACCGTGAATTGATACATACGGTAAACCATGATATAGTCTTGCGAAATAAACAATAAAAGTGACACAAAGTATTGTTGTGGTAATGCTATAAATGGAAGAGAGGCTATCATGTCCTCTGGTGAGGGATACATACCGAATATTAATGAAATAGAGACTGAGTTAAAATCATGTAATTTAAACTGAGTAACAGAAACTCTCTCACTGAATTAAAGATTGTACTCGAAAAAATGCCACACTTTCATTAATGTGTAACCTTTTATTGCATAAGTAAAAAGTAAAGTTGAAATTTTGAGTAAAATTAGCTTAGAGTGTAATGTTAGCATGTACAAAATATGGTGACAATCTGTAAATTGGTGATTGAGATAGCTTCCAAGCAAGAAGTGCTTCGACAAAAATGTATGATCACGGTCGAGGAAAATCCAATGTGTGTGTGTGTGTGTGTGTGTGTGTGTGTGTGTGTGTGTGTGTGTGTGTGTGTGTGTGTGTGTGTGTGTGTGTGTGTGTGTGTGTGTGTGTGTGTGTGTGTGTGTGTGGGGGGGTTTGACGCCCATTCACCGGCTTTGGTATTATGCAAGAAATCTGTTTAAAACAATACTTCAAGTGACCATTGGAAACAGCTTTAATCCGGGAGCTAGAAACTGATTGATCTTTTGCAGATCCTGCAATCCATTACAGAATGTTTGGAGAGTCACGTCCATTCAGAGATTACATTCACATACAATAAGCCCCGAATGTAAACATTACCGACATCATTTGGATAAGGGCACTGCAACACACTTCTAGATTTGGAAATGTTAAATTTCCAAATCAGGCACGAATTTAGTGAAGACATTTGTCAGAAGCAAATAATCTCCCATCAACATGAGAGGCTCTAGGAGTGGACAGTAATTTATTGCTGGAACGAACTGAATTGAAGAGAAATTGTATTGATAGTTCCGTTTAGCGTAACGGCAGCCTATGAAAATTGAAAGATTCAAGTTGAAAACGAGCGGAGGCTATTTGAACGGTAGTCTCATGTTGATGGGAGATTATTTGCTTCTGAAAAATTTCATCATAGATCGTTACTCCGCGCATGGGAGAATACAAAAAACAACAAACAAAACGTATTTAGTATTATTTGAAAATAGGATTATTGTTATATAGTTATAATCTGATAGATCTCCCTTTCCATGGCTGGATTTTGTACCTGGACGCTGGTGGGAGGGCCCAATCTCGTGTTAATGATGCATCTGAGATAGCTGATTTATGATTGATGTCGCTAGGTCATGTCATTGTATGACCTTCTTCTCCAATGAACCATTCATGGGAGAGCCAAAGGTCCAGCCACACAAAGTAGTGATAATATCACACTCGCTCCACTTTCTATTTAATAGCCGCGTCGTAGCACGCATATATACAGGCACTAAAGTTGAGTGTGAGGCCGCAAATCACTAAAAATTTAATAATAGATAGATTTATTCAATTTTGAAAACGTTTAATATTCAATTTGGGATGGAAGTTTGAACTGTGTCCTAGAATTTCCTATGCAGTGGACTTCTAGACCGTGGTAATAAGTGTTGTGGTTTTGTGGGATGCGGAGGGCCCGTTTAGGAACTCAGAGTATCGTATCACTGGGGTTTGTCATTGGAGGGTTTGTTCGGAATGAAAGAGGTGTGCTACCGGCGGGCTTTGCCGCAATTTACGCTTAGACGAGGCTAGAAACAGTTTGTAGACGCCTGACATCAAGTAGTTAAGGGAGGTGCAGTTTTCATTGGCGTGGCAATTCTTTCATTGTTGTTTATTCATTGATTGTCGTTAACTTATCACCAAGCATACCTAAATTGCATTTCTAATTCTTATTCTTATATTGATTATAATTTAAAAATGTGCGGTATACGACAGCCGACTTTCAAATTATTGCAAATCATAGAGAGATGTTACTTTGATATAGCAACTTGCAGCGTAAAAACAACATTAAATTTACAGTGGCATCTCAAATAGCCTGGTCACATTGATACGAACTACAGGGAATGACTCGCTCTATCTTTTCGGGATGTGCCGTATACCATTGTAATGTGGAATTGTAAATTAACGATTTTATGATTTTCTTATTGCAGAATTTTTAACCGGTCCAAAACGCCCTACCTTAACCACCTGCCCTAACCTATCCTTGTTCCTTCCCATGGAGTTCATGTGGTCTGAATAGACTAGTTCGCCATTACCCCTCCTCCATCATCGGCTTTGGACTGACTTGCGCTCTTATTGCCCCACCAAATGCTGCAAAATGAAAATGACTCATTTCATTCGTAAAACTAATGATTTAACACTCCCCACCCTTTACACCATCTCAAACTAATATTTCGACGTTGATACGTAATTAGTTTCATGCATTTGCGAAAAAATAAGCACAAATATTAACGTTGCCAAACTGCCCGTTAGATATGCAACCTGCATAAAAAACTCTGTACACCACGTGGTGAATGTATCAGAAATTATATGCCAGCCTTACACGTGCGCATGCGCGTTTTCTAACTTTGTTGCTTCTGACCAGCAAATAGCCGTTTTCTACATTGGATTGGTCTTCTTTTTTCACTCCACTGCCAATAATCAAAGTCCCCGCTATGATGCGACTCTATATCGTTCAAGTTCGATACTACTAATAATCAACGATTCACTCGCGACAAAGCGTAAAAACACTCTAACCCAATAATTTATGTCCGGGTGTCACAATACTACCACTAATAAAAAAAACTAAGCTGATGTAACTCTTCTTCCGGATACGGGGGCGAAGCACAAAAAAAAGCAAAAAACGGGTAAATACTACCAACACTGAAACATTTCGTGAGGTAATCAATTCCATTCACTACATCTTACACGAAGCACGTGGGGATTTTATTATGTCATTGTTAGTTTAAGTTAAATTTACGATATTTTAACTTCAAACATCAAACGTCAGTTCCAATCGAACGTCATCAAAACCCAGACGACCCAGGTGCAAGCTGACAGCGTTCGTCCAGCAGATAATAAAGCGGGCCGGACTTCATGTCTTCATGGTAAGGCACCTAACCGAAACGATAAACAGATTACGTGGGCCAAATTTCGCACCTGTATTCGTACAGCAGACCGCCATGCATCTAATGAACGACGACACGTACATGAAAGCGAACGCCAGCAGATTCACGGCCGTGGAGCTGCCTGGAGGTTCCGGAAAGTTGCGTAAGAAGAAGTTCGACAAATTGTGCCAAGAAGTACTTACAGGCTGAACCACATTTGCCGTACATAGGCTGGTGCACCGTCACCTGCCATAACAAGTAGTGATCACCGCCACGTAAAGGATTCGTAGACTGGAGAGCAACAAATTTTAAAGCTAAAAACTAGTTATGTAGTATGCCGGTTGATATTTGATCGTTGATTTCCAAGCATTTCGAATACACCCCTGACAAATGGGGAGCTCAATCATGCAACATGTGTGATCACAGCAAACCACGTGCGATGGATAACGATCAAGACCAGATGGTCAAAGCAAACATTGCTTATTTTATAAAAGCTATGCTGATTTAGCTGCTGTATGAACCAGCAATTTTCCCTCATGATTCACATCAATGATCTGCATGCGAGGTGAATATATCGGACAGTGATAGTCGTCTGTTTTGAATTTACGCTCGAATTGTGTATTTCAGATTTGAGGAAACGAACATGAAGTCGAACGTGTGTGGCTCAAAGGATAAGGGCCAGTGCATTGCGGGAATTGCCAGAGTGTATAACAAGATAAAGGATTTACTTAAGGAATATGAGAAGAAAAATCCCATCTATCTGAATGCTGGTGACAATTTTCAAGGCACTTTGTGGTACAATCTGCTGAGGTGGGAAGTGACTGCTGCGTTTATCACAAAGTTGCCACCAGTTGCAATGGTAGATTTGTCTTAAAAAAAAAGGAAATTTAATTAATTACTTGATCCAATATTCACAGACATTGGGCAATCACGAGTTTGATCATACACCTAAAGGATTGGCTCCTTACTTGAAGGAATTGGATAAAGCGAACATACCAACCGTCGTTGCAAATTTGGTACTGAACGGAGACGAAGATCTTAAAAATTCGAAAATTCCCAAATCTATCAAAACAAAGGTGGGCGGTAAAACGATTGGAATAATTGGTGTACTGTATGATAAAACTCACGTAAGTTCAGCTGCCCGAGTGATCTGTGAAGTGCATTGATAACATTTACATCAACAGGAAATAGCTCAAACGGGGAAAGTAACCCTATCGAGCGCAGTTCAGGCTGTGAAAACTGAAGCAGCTGCATTGAAAAAAGATAAAGTGGATATCATTGTGGTTCTGTCGCACTGCAGCTACGACGAGGACAAGAAAATTGCAGCAGAAGCAGGTGAAGACATAGACGTCATCGTTGGAGCCCATTCGCATTCGTTCCTTTATTCGACGGAATCTAAAAAGCCGTATGATAAGAATGACAAGATCGAAGGGCCCTACCCGACAGTTGTGAAAAGCAAAAACAATAGAAATGTAAGTGATACTTTGAAGTGCCGGAAGGTTCACAACTAGTTACGTGATTGTTTCCTCTTCTGAAGGTGTATGCTTATGCAACCAAATCCGCTTATTATTTAAAACAAACATGCTTGTTCATATATAATAGTCTCAGGATACTACAGTTTCAAAATAATGCTCACAAAGAAGCTCCAATTTCGTACATTAAAACTAGATTCGAGAATCACATGTATTATAACGAAAGCAACAAAAATCAGCGAAGGTTTTATTTCAACTGGTTGTTAAGAGAGCGGTTCTAGCATTTGAAAGTCAGAGTAGGAAAAACTAGCCACACAGTGTGGATGCTTATATTCAGAATCATCCAACCTCGAAAACTGCTTTGAAAGAGAAAAATCTATCACGAGATAAAACTTTGTTGAAAACCCTAAACAGTTGCACAGTTAACGAATTTAACAACGATTTTAGATTCCAATAGTGCAGGCGAAGTCCTTTGGAAAGTATGTTGGTCGTTTGACACTGTACTTCGACGACAAAGGCGAAGTCAAACACTGGGAAGGCGCTCCGGAATTCATCGATAACAAGGTCAAACAGGATGAGGATATTCTTAAAGCGTTGGATCCCTGGCGTAAGAAGGTGAACGAATTGGGTTCCAAAGTAGTGGGCGAAACAAAGATTCATCTGGATCGTGAATCTTGCCGAGATCAGGAGTGTACGCTCGGTGTTTTGTATGCGGATGCTTTTGCTAATCACGTGAGTTTTCTAGAAGTTGTTTGAAAGAGACTAAGCTGAACAAGTTTTATTTGCAGTACACAAATGCCAGCTTTCGACCTTTCGCTATAATCCAAGCGGGCAATTTTCGCAATCCCATTCCCGTTGGAAGTAAAACTATTGTCGTTAACTTATAATCGCTTGTCTAACAGATACTTTTGTTGTTACAGAAATTACCAACGGTGATATCATTGAGGCTGCTCCTTTCGGATCTACGGCTGATCTGGTTCGGCTGAAGGGGGAAGACATCTGGAAAGTAGCAGAACATTCGTTTGGTTTGGACGACGAAAATCGAACCAATTGTCTGCAAGTTTCAGGATTGCGCATTGTGATCGATCCCAGCCAGCCAATCGGAAGCAGGGTGGTAAAAATTGAGGTCAAAGATCACCGCAAACCGCAATCGAATGATTTGAAAGCTTTGGTTAAAAACGCAGACTACTACGTTGCTTCACCGTCATATTTATGCGATGGAAAGGATGGTTTCACGGCGATGAAGAAAGCCTCCGCAAGATGGTATGTTTTGGAAGTGTTTGAATTTTTACGGTTGATAATTATATTTTTGGTTCCAACAGGACGGGTCCGCTTGATTCCGATGTATTTAAAAATTATGTTGAAAAAATTAAAACAGTGGCTAAGCTTGATACTGGCAGAGTTGTGGTGTGCAAAACAGGCGCCAAATGTGCGTAGAATGACAAATTGACAATTAAATATTTGTAGAACTTTATTGCATGTTTGTTTCTCTGTTTACCGTGGGATTTGTTAGCATTGTTGAATACGTTCCGAAAAATAACATTAAAGTGGGTATGTGTTCTTAATGCAGGTTGGAAATGTCGTCGTCAATCATGTATAAATTATTTTATAATCTTTTGAAATAAAACAAGCATACTTGTGTGTGTGGCCCCAACATGAGCATGAGCGTGAGCATGATTGACCGCCCACGGATAATCCGTTTTTGCCACACCAGCTGTTTTTAAACAAAAAACAAAAAAAAAATATTGGGGAGAACAAAAAACCTCCATAAATAAAAAAAAGGCACCCCATTAAAAAACAAACCCCCCCCCCCGCCCCCCCCCAATGCCTGCCAAGGGAGGAGGGGAAAAAAAGGGGTGACAAGAAACCCGCTTTGGAGGAAGCCGAGAAAACCTCTGCACTTCCACGAGAAATCACTGGGATGTTGGATAGTTGGGGAAAGGTTAGCAGCAGGGTTCGTTTTGGTTAACGATACGCTGAAAGTAGGGGAGAACAGTACAAAATGCACTGGTGAGGTAGAATGACCCACTCAATAAATGTGCTCAACTCTTCAAAACTATAGCTTTAATGGAATGATACTTTATCAATGTTTACATAAAATAGCATAACTCATAATTTTGTAGTACAACAAGGCACTAAATACACCAACACATGATCAAAATTGAATAAATCTTCATGACTGTACTTCACACGTAAATAATAGTGTTCTTAAAATAAGCTTTTACCATGCGTTAACATCCATGGTTAGTAATAAATTCGCTTCACATGTATCGCTGACAACAAAAACTTCAAGATAATATAAAAACTTCACTATAATTCTACATATTTTCAGAATATTTACACAAAACTATGCAAGACTAAAACTGGGGCAGAGCGCACCGGGGCGTTATATACGTCTACACGCTTAGAAAAAAGCACCCAGTGGAGCGGTTGAGTGTAGGAAACCAACTTTGGGTATAATCATGTTAATCTACCGCTGAGTATAAATGATTTTCTTCTGCTAAAATTCTACCCAAACGTATGTAATTTGAACCCAATGGTAGGTAAACATAATTATACCCAAAGTTGGCTTCCCACACTTAAATGTTCAGTTGGGTACTTTTTTCTAAGCGTGTATATAATGAGGAGTTGGCAACATATCGCAACGTTTTGCTATCTTTATTCCATACCCATTGGTTGCTTGAGCTAAAAAGATGTGGCGAGATGTTGCAACCTCCTCACTTTACAACTCTGAGTAACTTATTATAGCCGTGTTTTTACCTTTTACAAGCGGTGCATGCTGTCCGAATATTGTGGTGCATCATATACCAGTGCTGTGGTGCGTCTTACCCCAATTTTGGGGTGCATATTGAGCAATGAAACAAGCGTTTTATCCCGGTGTCGTCTTGGTATCAAATTGGAAAAGGTTTAAAAAATCACGAAAAATCATCGTTATGAATTTAAATTACATTTGATCTACAACTAAAACATAGTAATGCACCATACCCAATAACTTGTTCCTAAATTTCAGCTTCCATTCACTAGTAATTCACGATGTTGCTTAAACGGTGCGTTTTGTACCATCCTCCCCTATAACACTCCCCCCCAAAACCCCCCCCAATGTCACTGAAAAGAAACAAACAAAACCAAAAACAAAACCAAACAAAATAGACAAAATAAAACAGATATTGTCTTCAAAATTTGGTAGAAATAAATTATTCGTTACTTTGCAAACCAGCTCTCCTCGATGTTCTAGATCTCGGCCAAGTCCTGCTGGACCCGCAGCTGCTGCAGTCGGCACTCGTCCACATCAAGCCGGCCGTCGCCGACGTGTCGGAAACCTTCCGGTAGTAACATGATATCTGCGTCTAATACACTCTTCGTACACCGATTAATTTCCAAACTAAGCCTGCACACCGAATCAAAAGTCACTTTGGCACGGTTTTGGTATTTTCCTCTCAAATCTAGTTCTAGATATTGGCACTTTATTTCTGCTCAGATTTTCCGTCGTCAATATTCTTCCTCAAACGACCAGCCAGCAGACCCAAGGATGGACACTTTTTACAATTCACTTTTTCCACTGCTATTACGTTGCGACCGGACTGAAAAATATCACCAATCGACTCCGAACGAACGTAACTTTATACTTTCAATCTTTTTAACCAAATTTTTGCCGTTTCTCAGCGTTAAAATTGCACTTCATTTCACTGCCACCGAGAAACGTGATCCTAGACGTCAGCTTTTTTCGACTCTTCTTCAACAATTCACCCATGACATAGGGGAAAAGTACTATTTTCGGATATGGAAGTTCCTCTGAGAATCGATCGGAAATGCATAGATTTGTTCAACACCAGTGAGAAAAACCCGTTGGGGAGAACTTTGGCACATTTTTAATGTTTTATTTTTGATCGGTTATTGGTGGCTGAAGGGTATCTTGTATCTCCCTGACAGTAACTTTTGGGTTTTCCTTAAATTCCCGCACGATTTTTGTGTCCATTTTGCGTTTCCTGTCTCCACCGGGGCGATCCGCCACTGAGCCAAACGTTCTGTAGCTCAACCAAATTTTTCGGTCAGCTGCTTTGCTGATACCGTACTTTCCTGCGATAATCCGCTGCGATTCTCCATTTTCCATATCTCGAACCACCAGTTTACGGATACTTAAAGGAATTGATTTTGAAAGCACTGCGTTTTCCATGATTTCAACGAAAATTATATCAAAACAACTGAACGTATTACAAAAGCACAACAAATAAAATGTTTTGGAACCAAATGTCTGAGTTGAGTGTGTGGTCCCAACAGTATACTTACTGTTGAACCTGCTCACCTATAGACAACTGGTTGCATATGTGGACAGAACTCGGTACCGGTACCGACAGGGACTGAAACATCGGAGAATATGGGGTGGGCATCAAGTTGTAGATGCATGGTAAATGAAGAGAAGGGATCAGTGTATAAGCTTCTACTATCCACACTTCTCCTCAATGATTCAACAACTTTCTAGTTCGTCGATACCATACGTTCCAGAAGATCTGTGAATCTCATAGCACCTAACGGTTTGGTGAGTACGTCGGCTACCATCTGTTCCGAACAGCAGTAGACTAAGTTCACTTCGTCGTTGTTTCGATATGTATCGACCTCCTGGTAGTGCACTCCGCCTTCACAAAGTTGATGCAGCTTGTGTTGTCCTCGTAAATCGTAGTAGCACCCGGTAGAGTCTCTCCTAAATCCTTGAACAAACGACGTAAACAAATCAGCTCTTGGCAAGCTTCACTTAGGGAATTGTATTCCGCCTCGATTGAGCCATGTAGGTATGCAGTCTAGACGTCGAAATGCTGAAGTTTCATTCCATTCTTTCCGGCCACCGCCAGTAAGTGGCGTGTCACCGGTGCAAAAACATCGAAATAGTCTTCGCCGAAACGCCTGTTGTAGCCTAGCGCTATCAACCGAGCTTTACACTTCACTTCGTCTCCAACTTCCGGCGTATCAAAACGCCGGTGACAGCAGCTTTCACGTCCCGTTCCTGTCATGGTCCTCCATTTCAGTATCCATTGCCTGCTTCCAGTCCGGTAACTGCATCACTTCACGGTATTTTTAGGCCCTCTGTCGCTAGGTTGGCTATTCCACCTCGTAATCGTTTAAACGAGTCGGCAGAGCCCCTCTGTTTGCCTGTTCTGGCGCCGCTTCAGGTGACTGCTCCTCGACCAAGTCCTCAAAGTCAAAAACACACAAGAGAGCGAGCCCCCCCCCCCCCACATCTCCCCCCCCCCCCCTCTTTCTACCCCTCCTTCTCCCGCGTGGTTTTCCTCCTCCCCACATCTCCCTCTTCTTTTTAAAAAAAAAACACACACACAAAAAAAAACAACACACAAAAAAAAAACACACACACCACACAAAAATTTCCTTTTAAAAAAAATTAAAAAATTTTTTTTTAAAAATTGAACCAAAAATTTTTCCAAAACATGTCATATCCCCCCCAAACCCATGGATCCCCCCCCCCTCCCCCCCAAAAAAAAACAAAACTTTACCAAAAAAACCGCCAAATTTTTTTTCTTAGGTTGGTAGGACTGTTATACGTTTACATGTCAAATTTGAGCACGATCTGTCACGAAGCTTTTTTACGGCACTATAAACAAGTCAACCAACAGTGTGTTTTTCGAATTTTACTATGGAATCAAACGTTGAGCAAATAATTAGTTTGAAATATTGTTATTCCAACGGAATAAGTGCTTCGGATGCATTGAAAATGTTGCTGAAAGCGTATGGGGAATCTGCTCTATCGCGTGCACGTGTGTTTGATTGGTATAAGTCGTTCAAAGAGGGTTGTACATCAGTTGAAAATCTGCCTCATGATCATCGTCCAGCAACATCAATAAACAAAGAAAACATCGAAAAAGTGAAGTAAATTGTGCTGCAAAATCGCCGTGTGACCGAGAGAGAAATAGCTGATGAGCTGAGCATATCAAATGGATCCGCTCATAGCATTATACACGATATTTTGAGCATGAGACGTGTGTCCGCGCGTCTTGTTCCAAAATTGTTGAATTTTCTTAAAAAAGAGCAACGCAAAACTGTCGCTAAGGAAATGCTCACAATGAGTGATATGGACATCCAGCACATCATAACTGGTGACGAGACTTGGGTCTACGAGTACGACGTCGAAACAGCCCAGCAATCATCGGAATGGCGCTTCCAAAATGAGCCGAAACCCAAAAAACCGCGTCAAAGTCGATCGAAAATCAAGGTTATGCTGACTGTTTTCTTCGATAGCCAAGGTGTGGTGCACTCGGAATTCCTTCCGGAAGGTCAATCGGTCAATGCTGAATATTATTTGGGCGTTATGAAGCGTTTGCGTGAGAATATTCGTCTCAAAAGGAAAGAATTGTGGGACAACAAGTCATGGTTTTTGCATCACGATAATGCACCAGCTCACACATCACGTTTAGTTCGCGATTATTTGACCAAAAACAACGTTAACATCGTTCCTCAAGCGCCGTATTCGCCTGATATGGCACCATGTGACTTTTTCCTCTTCCCCAAACTCAAATTGCCGCTTCGTGGTAAACATTTTCAGACGATTGAAGTCATAAAAGAGAATTCGAAGAGGGAGCTTAAGGCGATACCAAAAGAGGCGTATGAAAAGTGCTATAAGGAATGGAAAAAACGTTGGCATATGTGTATCGCCTCCGATGGTGATTATTTTGAAGGAGACAAAATAAATATTGAAGAATAATTAACCGTTTGTGTTTTATTTAACCAGTCTCGTTCATATTTGAGCAGAAGGTATTTCCCTAACCCATATCTACCCCACCACAAACCCCACCCACCTTCCAACAAAACAAAACAATTTTTTTTATTTTTATTTTTTTTTCTCACCCACAAAAAAAAACAAAATATATATATTCAAAACACACCAAACCCGCCCCACAGCACCAACACCCCACCACAACACAACAAAACACAGTTTCTATTTATAATTATAATAATTTTTATTTTTTTTTTATTTTTTTCTTCTCTTTTGCGCTCTTTACGTCATATTGAAGTATTGAATAAAGTATTTTAAACTTATATTAATTACCATTGAACAATATTTTCAACTTGTTTATAACAAGCTGTGTTGCTTGGGTAATGTGATATGCAAGGACAAATGATGGACGAAACATTTAACAACGCTGAGGATTTCATTACTCCGAAACGACCAAACAAAAATCAACCAATGAACTCTGGAATGTTCACGATGTACAGGACATGACAATTTAAACCCTCTTCACACCTTCTCACATACCCATAAGTCAGTCCACAACAGTTTCTTCGTGAACGCTATTGCCTGTGTACGTAGTTTTAAATGATAATGATATCTGTTTTGTCCAAGGCCCAGCACAGAGGTTTCGATACTGTTAAGCGTGCGGCTAGCAACCAAAACAAATAATAATTTGTTTAATACTACATGCAGGGAATAAGTAATTATTATGGAAACATCAACGAACTCGGATGAAGATTCCCTCCAGTAGAAGGAATCGTGGCCAACTCCACAAATCACTGTACTAGCTTGTCAGAAAACCTTATCCTGCTGTAGTCGGGTTTACTAGTCAGTGGTAAACGTCATCTTGTCGTTAGGGTCGGCCTTCCAAGCAAGCGCTTGTTGGACTGCAGTCGACGTCAAGGTATGTGCCAAATTTATCCCACACAATCCATACCATTGTGTATCGCGGAATCCCAAGAACACTGTTATAAGTAGATCCGATTGATGTTTTTTTTTTTATTTAACTCGAAAGCTTGCGTGCTCATTTGATCAGCGCAGCCACTCTAATTTGCCGACCCTGCAACAAAAAATTCTCAGAGTCTCGAACTGTTCTGTGGTTGTCGAATTATACAAAAGCTACAAAATGGAAATGTTTTACCACCTAATTTTGCTGTTATTGTTGTTGTTTCGTATTTACGTGACTTTCAGCCAGAGACTGGTTCGTCGCGAGTGTGGTTTTTCTACCCGATAATTGAGCACGAGTTTATCTGATGATAGCGGAGTAAATCCATAATCGTTAATACTTTTGAATTGACCGGAAGAAAGCACTCAAAGCACAATGGATATTCTAATATACATAATTTTTTCATTGATACAAAATTGAGCGTACATGCAAGAGAGGATCGAATGAAAAGACATTTCTAGATTAATTTGTTTTCATATTAAATGTTTAAAGTGGGATTCAATTCGCTTTTTTTTTTAGTGAAACTGGCACGATAAAGTTTACCGACGCTACCATGGACAAAATGGAATGTCTGAACATTCTCAAACGTAACCTACAACCTTCCGTGAGAAAATTGAACCTAGCACGCGATTATCTCTTTCAACAGGACAATGATCCTAAGCAGCATCAAGCAAATTTGAAGCATGTTTTGAACGTCTTGAGTTTGTTTGCTAATTGCCTTTTTGGCTAGTTCAACCTGTGACTTGTTTGTCATTGTAATAAAATTTTGAAGATAAACGCAAGCGACGCACACGCTACTTTGAAAATAATCACTTTTGAACCGAAAATGGTAATATTTGTTTGATATTTTAGTACTCACTTTTGAGTGATTTGAGCCAAACGTACTCAATTTTGGATTGTTTAGAAGTAGCGTGTATGCTAGTTGTTTGTAAATATGTTGATTGGTTGCACTCAAGATGTACTTTACACCTGTTTTTAACTTCCTCTTGAAACAGTGAAATTATTCAGAATAGATTGTGGATTCAATACAGTGACGATTAAAAATATGTTTATACCGTTTGAAATATACAAACATTAGTTTAATTAAAGTAATGCACTTAACCTAGGATTTTGTGCTGGCAGTTTTGACAGTTTCTCTTAGGGAAGGTCCATTAATTATGTCACGCAGTAAGGGGGGAGAGGGGGGTGGGGGGAACGTGACAATCCATACAAAAAATTTTAATTGTCCATACAAAAAATGTGACAGGGGGGGTGGGGGGCGCTGTAATAAAAAGTCCCTTTTTGCGTGACATAATTAATGGACGTTCCCTTATGACGACACGATCAAAATCTGCCGTCAAATGGGCTTTGGACAACGTTATAGTCGACCTTTTTGATTCCCCATAATGAACGAGGAGAATAGGAGCAAACGCTGTGGGATGTTTTAGCTAATCCTAAGGCCACGTGAAATATTGGGAAATACCTCATTAAAATCCTGGAATCGAATAAATCTACCTAAAAACTAGCCATTGTGATGACCGTTTCATCACACTGAACGAGGAAAATTCTCAAGATTTCTTTCACAAGAGTCAATGCCGAAAACGTAAACAACTTCTTTCGCGAATTTCTCAAGAATGGAATTTAGCTTTAGTACACCACTACAATGATTGTTGCAAAAGAAAGTTCGTTTTTTCAGTAGAATTGGTGATTAAGATGAAAAGGCTTGGACTTATGAGAAATTTACGTTGGCGGCGTTGGGCACTCAGTGGAATTTAATGACTTCTAACTTAAAAGGTACGAAACAGACAAAATACGATTTATTAGAGAAGCGGATGGATAATATAAAAACCCGAATTAATCCACCGATGGTGAGACTGAACCCTTCTTGCACTTCACCAGAATTACGAACTCAAATGTGGCTAATATGGTACTGGATACATATTTTCATCAGAAATTCCAGGAAGATCCAGGAATATTCGATATGTCATACATTCAGTTCATAAAATGAACTATTTGTCAATCCTGAACGAATAATACGTTCGGCGATGTGATTAAAATATTGACATTAGTAGTGTTTAACGACCTATTTATGTTAATAATATATAAGAAAAAATTACATAAATATTAACGTGGTGTGAGCTCGGATTACCCAGCGCCCACCCCACCCAGGAGTGCCAACCAGCACATTAGGATCAAAACCAGTGAGATCCTAAATTACAGCATACTGGTCATAGCATCGAATAAGGATACGACATGGACCAACGGATTGGACTTGACGCGCAGGGCTGGTAGTCGGGCTATTCTGCTTCCTCAGTATGGAAGAGTGACACCTTGGTACTAATGGTGCGGCTGCCCCCGTCCCAGTAAAACCTTGGCAGGCCTCCGGATACGTTCGAAGCTTGTCACCTTAAGTGGTGGGTAGTAGGCTCAGATGTTACATTTCTGACTTACGCCGATCCGACTCTGAACACCGTCCCCATGAAGGACCGTGTCAACCCTAGCATGGCCTCCCTGATTCAAAGATAACCATGGGATCACGATAGGCGACTATCTACAACGTGTGGAGATAGCGGTTCGGAGGGGGGACCCAACAAAATGGAGGACAACGGAGGAAAAAACAAAAAAGGTGAAAAAGAAAAAAACCAAACAAAATTAAACGACGATGGCAAAACATCGACAACGAACTCTCGAACCGAAACGCGGACGAGCTGACGAATACGTTAGTAAAGGTATGCGACGCTATCATGCCGAGGAAACTGGAGCCGAGGAACAAGCGGTGCCCAGCTTACTGGTGGAATGAGCAACTCAGCATCCTTCGTGCTAGTTGTCTCAGAGCCAGAATGGCTCCAGAGCTATGTCCAGCAAAACTGAAGGTTATCGTAGATGGACTTTTCCCGACGCATGATCCAACGACGTGGCACGTACATCGTACGGCGAAGAAGAGAGAAGTAATGTTGAGGGCACGCAAGTCTCCGGGGGATCCAGCATCGTATAGGCCATTATGAGTATTGGATACGCTTGGGAAACTCCTGGATAGAATCATCCTCAACAGGCTGACGAAATTTACTGAGAGCGAGCACTGTCTATCGAGGATGCAATTCGGTTTCCGGATAGGGAAGTCTACGGTGGATGCCATTCGGACAGTGGTCGAGACAGCCGTAAAGCCGTCCAAACAGAAGCGGAGAGGTGATCGATATTGCGCTGTTGTAACGATCGACGTTGAGAACGCCTTCAATAGAGCCAGCTGGGAGGCTATTGCCGAGTCGTTGAACAGAATGTTCCGATTGTGTAACAAGGAAACGGGTTTTAGTGGGATCAGGAGTCGGCCTTTTCTCAAAGGTCGACCCTGACCACACTCTGACACAGTGCACGATGATCAAGTGCAGGCCTCTGTGTTAGGTCAGCCCATAAGGATTTCCCGAAAATTGCAAAAGAGAAAAAAAAACCCCACACACACACACACCCAATGTCATTACTCTGTTCAATTTCACAAAGAAAACGCAGGAAAAAAAACACGAATTTGAAATTCAAAACTGTTGCTAATGTTTTTACCCACACTGTAAATAACATTTGAAAATCGCCATGTTGATTTTTGTAGGTTCCTTAAAGAAATCTCACCAAATATCAATAATTTATTCGAGTTACCTTCTACATTTTTCAATCCCATCAATGGCGCATGAAATTAGGGAAGGTATAACGGAAAGTTACACTGCTAACCTTGAGCAGCATGTACAATTTTGATACAACTTCCATGCGTAAATCACTTTTAATTTTTCATTTGAAAAAGTTATAAACAATCAACTTTAACGCGTAAATAGCATTAGCTTCGATATCGTTTCGCCATAAAAAATCTTGTTTATAAATTTATAAGTTTGTACATTTTAGTACCGTGCTTCATATAGAATGCAAAATTATAATCTCGTACAGGGTGCGGCAGAAAATAATGCGTAAATGTTCAAACTTGAGTATTGGGTTAATTCGTGTAGCTAGTGACTAATTTCTGTCGGGAGTGTATTTGTTTGTGTTTACTTTCAAGTGCAGCATCCAAACATTTTATTTGTTTTCTTGCAAATTCGTCAAAATGTTCGCGAAAGAAGTGATCACCAGTTTGTTGCTCGCCCAGAAGAAGCCGAAAGAGATTGCCAAGGTGGTAGGGTGCCATTTGGCAACAGTTTACCGCATAAAAAAGTCCCTTCAGGATGGTCCTAATCAGAGGAAGCCAGGAAGCGGACGTCCGCGCTTTGCACGTACGCCGAACGTGATCAAATCGGTCCGTGCAAAAATTGCTCGCAACCCGGTGCGTTCCATAAGAAAACTTGCAAAGGAAGCCAATATTTCGGAGAATCATCAAAGAAGACTTGCTTGCATCTTCCAGAGCCAGAGTGAAACGCCACTTGATTACGGACCCAGTCAAGGAACTACGAGTGGCTCGTTCCAAGAGCTTGCTTTCCTTGTTGAAGAAGGAAAAAATGATAATCCTGTTCTTCGACGAAAAGCTTTTCAGCATCGATGCTGTGGCCAAAAGCCGCACGGACCGGTTTATTTCACTGCAGAAAATGGAGAACGTTCCGGAAAAGTAAAATTCAAATTTCAAACCAAACATCCCACTGGTGTCATGATGTTTGGCTTGGTGGCGTCCAACGGTTTGAAAATGCCGCCTGTTTTCATCGATGCTGGAGTCAAATCAATACCGAAGTGTATATCATTTTAAAGGACCAAGTGCTTCCCTGGGTGAAGGCCAACTTCTCCGAGGCCCAAAACGTTGTCTTACAGCAGGATGGAGCGCCGTGTCACACGTCCAATCGAACCCAACAATGGTTGAACGATAACATGAAGTTTTGGCCGAAGGATTTGTGCCCCCCTAGCAGTCTAGACCTTAATCCGTTGGATTATTCGATTTGGGCATATGTTGAAGCACGAGCCTGCAAAAGAAATATTTTTTCTCCCGCCAAAGCTTCAAATTTACTTCCGATTTTTCGTGTTTTGAGTTGTTTATAACATTTTGGTGGCCGAGTTCTCAAAGTGTTGATTAGTCAAATCGTTACCCCCTCGGGTAAATGAGAAGTTCGAAAAAATGATCCGGATCGTAGGCGGATGTCAGGCGAGCTGAAATTGGTGATCGATACGCAACAGAAGTTTTTTGACCGATGGAGAAATGTGTGTGTGTATAGCTTCCGGGAGCAGTTCACAGGACGAATTGGGTGGGGCATTTCCATTTTAATATGTTTTATTTTCAGAGAGCGTGTGATGGCTCTTTAACTATGAACCGTACAAAGCTAGGACATGAATTAATTAATACTAGAGCGCCATACGACGATGGGCATTCTCAGACATTCTTCACTTTTCAGAGAGCGAGTAATGGCGCTATAACCATAAGCCGTACAGGGCTAGGACAAAAGTTAATGCTTAAGTGTCAACCGTTTGAAGAGAATTGGAGCATGACATAACGTTCTTAGACTAGATGTTCCAAACGATCATTACTAAATTACTATTTGTTCTGTACACCAAACAGGGCAGTCTATTTAACTATTCCCTCCGACTATTCATTTCCCGTTTCTTCTGATATCTACTGAAGGCTACGTGGGTTCCCCGTGTCTTCTCAAGGTAGATACCAAATTCTTCCTATCTCCAACGGTTGCATGGACGTGGCCAGGTGAGCGATCGAGGAGTGTCTTCGTGAAGATTATGGCGTGACGAAACTGGTTTCGTTTCATGGTGACATGCAATGTCTGCAATGAATTATTCCTCATCGTAGCTCCATCCACGAGGTGTGCAAACGTCAATGCTAATGCTAATGTTGAAGCACGAGCCTGCAAAACATCACACCCTAGTGTGAAATCCCTGAAGTCAACCATAACACGCACATGGCAGTCAATGTCGGAGGACTACGTCCGAAAGGCATGCTCTGGCTTCCGGCGTCGGCTCGAGGATGTTATTAATAAAAATGGAGGACACATTGAATAAATTTGTTTAAAAGGACTTTATAAAGATAACTGCACTCGAAAATGTTGATATTATTGCTTGAATTAGTTGAAAATGGGATTTGAAAGAAATAGAACAAATTTTCGCATTATTTTCTGCCGCACCCTGTAGAACATTCTTTTGTCATATGCAAGTCTATTGCATGTTTTCTGCATGGTCAAATAGCTTCATTGGACATATTTAGTATTTGCGAAGTTGGACAGAACGTGTCATTATGTTATAAGCATGTCTTATGGATGTTTTACTAAACATCTGGTGTGGCCTAAAAGCTGTTAAAAAATGTTACATTTTCTACGCTTTTTCGGTTATCTGCGTGTATGAAATTAAGTTATTGACGTTAGAAAAAAAAACTTAAGATTTGTTCAAAAGATGTTTTTTTAACATTAAAATGACAAATGGTGCTACTTGGGTGTGTCGCAATGATTTCGTGTTCGCCCTTTAAGTAAACCTGGTCACAATGAGGAAATACCTGTGTTCCATCTCAGGATGTCGGTCTACAGTGAAGTGTACATTTACATTCTTAGCACTGTTACTCCCAACGAACTAAATAATCATTCTAAAATGCATAAACGGGGCTCTATGATTACCAGTGAATTAAATATAACTGCTGTCATGACTTGTTGAGTAGACATGTTACTTTCACACAAATTAAAGAACGCTACACAGTAGGCCTGTCCGCTATATTGATAACTTCGCATCAAGCAACAAATAAAAATAATGACATCAAAAAATGATAAAATTATCTCACATTCTAGAAATATAATACAATTATTTTCCAGTATTTGGCCGTGTATGTGGAGACTAGACTAGGAAGAAATTTTTACCAGTTCCGAATCGTGTTAGTGCACATCAAGCAATTATATACTGGAATTGCATTCCGCTATCATCCATCTTCTATGAAACGATTTTCCGCAATGTGCAAGCTCTTTGTCCTTTTGCGCCAAAATTTTCCAAGAAAGGCGGCAAACCGTGAGCATATCAACGCTGTTAGATACGAATTTATGAGTGATTTAATCAAGACACAGAACCGCTTTGCGAAATTTAATGCTCTAATGCAAATAAATTGCTTGCAATCAACGTTTCCACTTTCTCCAGATAATAGCTGTTGAGGGGTCATATGGGTGTTCTAAGCCCCGTTGCCAATTTCAAACCACGGAACAGAGCACCATTCACTCGAACTTATAGAGCAGAAATTAGTCAACCCAATGCATCAGTATTTTGCAATTGAAAATGAGACAATTGAACAGTTTCGCAGTTCGACGGGGCAAATTGGGATGACACGCGGTTGCCTATGGCAGCAAAAGCACTCCAAAGTGGCTACATTGGTGCCATCCTGACTCGAGAGACTGTGGATCAGCGAGCGGTGCAAATAAATACACATCAGTTTCTGCTGCTAACCACCATCGGGACATGGATAGTGTCATCCTAT
Source organism: Aedes koreicus (assembly GCA_024533555.2). Taxonomy (NCBI): domain Eukaryota; kingdom Metazoa; phylum Arthropoda; class Insecta; order Diptera; family Culicidae; genus Aedes; species Aedes koreicus. The sequence goes on along the minus strand of JAHHFK020005016.1, from coordinate 95,487 downwards.
TGGCTGGCGGGTAACTTTTGTTCGAAACCTCAGAGAAAACGGGAAGTAAACTCACAATCAGTCGACTTAGCCCGCCGGAGCATCCCCGCTGCCGCACCGCAACCGACGATGTGAGTGACGAATTAGGAGGAACCGACCGAGAGACATGCAACAGTGAACAAGTTGATAACGAGTCCCACCAGAGAGTAAATTAAATTTCCTTAACAATAAATTGCGAAATTTTCAATTAGAATTGCCTGCAAAACCAGATGTTACATTATATTTATCTAAATAATTTTTGTTTTTGAACCCAAGCGAAGAACGGGCAAAGGATTCGTAAACCACACCAGAGGCATGAGTCAGTGCGAAACAATGTCCCATCGTCCACTCTAGCGAGGATGAACGACTGATGAACTGCGCTCCGGGCCAGAATCCTGTCCCCAAAAAACAGTTGTACTATTCCGGTAGAGGAGGACGATAAAGGGAGGGAGGACGTACAAACAGACCGAATGAGCTATTGTTTTCCCAATTTTCGTTGCCAACAGCGGTGGCCTTGGTGTATAAATTTTGGCTTTCGGGAAACAAAAAGGGACACCATGTGGCCAACAGCACTCCTTGAGGGAAATGGACAGATTTTGGTTAGGCTGGGTTTTCCGCAAAAGAGAGGACATTCGTATTGATCCGAAAAAGTTTGACTCGAGTTTCTCGGTTTGTGGGAAGTCACTGTTGTTGTTTGGGAGGCGTTTTATCGGGCTGGTGGCTGAGTTTTGTTTTCAGCCGATATGTGTCGGAACGAAGACAAGTTGAAATGACTGTCCAGTGTAGGATATATGGGACGAGGTTTGGTGTTTGGTTGTGGTAACTCGAGAGCCAAACTGAGTTGATGGGTTAGGATTTTTTTAAGGCAAAATTGAGTGGAGACTTTTAAGTTTCGAAAAGCAATAAAATAATCCTTTTATTGCTTGCTTCAAAGATAATGTCCTCGCCAGACTACAGAGTTGCGACATGTTACATTCTTCTTCTTTAGCATTTCAAGCTTATTGCTTTCACAATTAGCTTATTGCTTGCTCTCAACCTAGTGTTCTAAATGCACTTCCACAGTTATTAATTAAGAGCTTTCGATGCCAAGTACCATTTTTGCATTAGTATGATTGTGTTGCAAGTACAATCATACGCTATGCCCAGGGAGTCGAGAAATTTTCCTTAACGAAAAATGCCTCTAGCATGGTGTTGCTTTGTAGCTGCGCCTTTACCGACTGAGCTAAGGGAGGACCCAATGTTACAAGGGTTGTCAAAGAAAATGTACCTAGCAAAATGTCATCAGGATAGCCTTGTAACATGTTATAACTCCGTAGTCTGAACTTATGCCTTGTGGTAAATTTTATTTGGTTTATTTCTATGCTATAACTATTATATATTGGTGGCAGTGCTGGTAAAAATCAATTCATCTGCTCTCAAATGAGTTGTAAATGATGACAACCTTAACGGACAGACCAATTATCTTCGTGAATTTGAATGTTGAATTGACAGCATTCTCTTGACCAGAGCAACCGCTGAGTTTCGAAGTTGAAGTTGGTTTTGTTCAATTCATCTAGGTGGGGATGATTTTCAGTATCAAATAAAAAAACAATATTTGTTTCTTTTGATGTAGAACATGATGTGTAATTCATTAATCGCGCTTGTTTTTGACAACTGAGACTTTCAAAACAAATAAAATTCATCTACACTGCCTCGAAATGATTTTCATTGCGTATGATAGTAAGCGATAAAAACAGACACTGATTCGTGGTATTAAATACTAAACAACCCTTAATGCTTTTAGCTCATCTTTCGGTGGAAAGATCTACCACTGAACTCTTGTTCGAATTAATTATGAACACAAAGAAACATATCTTAGTCCTTATTACATTTCAAGCCTTGTTAAAAGTTACAATACTCGGATTTAGCCATCGAGGATGAGCTTGAAAACAGGGAAACAACAACAAAGTGTTTTTTAAAGTATTTTAAAAAAAGTGAAAATGTTGTCTTAGTGTAAATTTTGTTAATTCTCAGTTTCTAGATTTGATGTTCTTTAGTTTGAAGAGATTATTACTATGGTTCTGATGCATGGTCAGTCATCGTTTGTTTGTTTGTTTGTTTTTTTTTTTTTTTTTTTTTTTTTTTTTTTGTAATAAATCGGGGGTTGACTGTCGCCTCTTTGAAGAGTGCTCTCACTCCTCAAAGGGTTTAAATTGCGGAAACGTTCAATAAAACTCGATTCATTTCAAACAAATCAAACAATTACAATAAGAATAAGAATAACAACAACAATAAGCATATGACAAGAATAATTTTATTTTATTTCATTAAAATAACTGAAACAAATCATTCATCGTTATTTCGAAGAAATTCCCGCAATTTCCTGTTGATGCCGCTCATCAGCCGGTGCACACCTTGTTCAGTCATTATTTTGGCTAGCTGATTCCACCAATTCTTGATCTGGCCAATGTCACTGGTGACCTTTTTTTTTCTCTGTTCGGGACATAAAACACTGCGACCAGTAATTTGATCTTTTGTAACGTTTGCATTAAAAAACTGGACAAATATGGCCGATTTTGGCCCGCACTAACGAAACTATCCATGCAGCATCAATCATAGTAACCCATGAGTCAGCAGACAAAATTTGACAGTTCTATCAGTCGAACTCTAACCGTGATGGCAAAAACAGTGAAGCAACTACGTTCAGAAGTGTGCGCGTTCAAAGGACATCATCCCGCCGTGTGGAAAACGGACATCGTGCGGCACTTTGTGGACGCCAGATACGCCCGTTCCGGCATCTACAACATCTTGGCACTATTAGACAACAATCAGAGCATCGAAAGAAAGCCCGGTTCCGGACGGCAGACGACCCTGAGCGACAAGAAGTTCCAAAGGATGCTGAAGAGGAAGACCGAGGGAAAAGCGGCTACATCGCTGTGTGCGCTTGGTCTGGAGGTCGGTTCATCCGGCCAAACAGTGAAAAAGTACTTGGCGAACATGAACATACATGTCAGGAAGCGGAAGTCGCGTCCACTGGTTTCGGCTGAATAAGATGGTCAACTAGATTTTCCCGACGAATCGCGACGTGGTGGTTGTGATGGATGACGAGACCTATCTCATCCTGGATGGCAATGACTGGCAGGGCACTTCGTATTTTACTTCCCCCACGAAGGAAGTGAGCTCCGAGGTGAAGTTCATTTCACACACCAAGTTCCCCAAGAGGATGCTGCTGTGGCTGACAATGAGCGAGAAGGGGATGTCAAAGCCGCTCTTCTTTCGCTCCGGACTCTCCGTGAACGGGGAAATTTATAGTACGAAATGCCTGCTGGAAGTTGCGTCGTTCATCAAGAAATACCACAAGGGCGAAGACGCGGTGTTCTGGCCGGATCTGGCGTCGGCCCACTACTCGAAGCGATCGTTGGAGGAGATGGAGCGGCTGAATATCGATGTGGTACCCAAGTCGGCGAACCCGCCAAACGTCCCCCAGCGGCGTCCCATCGAGAATTTCTGGGCCAACCTGAAGCGTAAGATCTATTCCAACAATTTTGTCGCGAAAACTGAGGAGGAATTGATAAATAAAACGAAGAAGGAATTCAAAAACATGCCTACACGCATGTTTTCGTCCGCCATGGCGAATGTTCCGGTTTACTGCCGGAAGGCCGCTCGCGGGTAGAATTTGTTTGCAAGTTAGCTTAAATAATTACCTTCCATGGGAAATTTATCAAACGCAATTATCTGTCTTAGCTTTTTTTTATCACCATCCGAAAAAAGTCCATTTTTTTAATCCAAACGTTAGTATATCCCGTATCTTTTGTTTGGTCTATGTACAATTACTTCATCACTATTGAGAAATGATGAATGATGGTGTTGTTACAGTTGTAATTGTTTCGTTGGAAATGAATCGACTTCTATTGAAAGTTTCCGCTATTTAAACCCTTTGAGGAGTGAGAGCACTCTTCAAAGGCGCGCTCCTTTATCAGTCAAAATTGGATTCATTGCCAAGAAAACAAACTATGACTCTGATACTGACCATGCATCAGAACCCTAGTCATAACTAATTCAAACTATAGAACATCAAATAGAAAATGAGAATTCAGATAAATGAAGACTAACCATGTTTTCCTTGTTCCAAGCTGATCTTCGGTGGGTCAATCCGAGTATAGCCGCTTTTCACAAGACATAAAATGTAATGAGGACTAATATATGTTCCTTTGACTACAAAAACAAATATTTTCCCTAGTTTGAATTCTTTGGACTAAGGTTTGGTGGTAGATCTGATACCCCGTAACGCACCATGAAAAGGTGATCTACCAGCGTAACGGGTCTACATTCATCTTTAGTTTCCGCTTAATTATCGGCCAATACTTCTTTATTGGACGGAACTGAGGACAATTTGGTGGATTCAGCGTTTTTTCGGATGAACTGAACCCCATTATCGTTGTACCATTTTAGCACTTCCTTGCTGTAATGGCAGCTGACTACATCTGGCCAAAATGTAACTGGATCATCATGGGACTTTAACAAAGGGTAACTTCCATTTGAACACTTCTGAGTTCATTGTTTTATCCGTCCCAAAAACTCTCGTTTTCTTGCCACAGGAAGATACCTTGCATAATCATGACAATTTTATCCGCCAAAATAAACTTAAATCTGCCAGAAACCTTACCGCGAGCAGGCGCCTTGTAGAACTTGAGCCCCGGGATTTGATTGAAATCTGCTTTAGCATATGTTTCATCATCGATCAAGAGACATCCATCGAGTTTCGCCAGAACTTGGTTGTACAACTAACGAGCCCGTGTTCTGGCAACTGTTTGTTATGTGAAACTTCGGATGGGTTGTTACTTGCTCGGTAACATTTATAACCTTCTCGGAGACGGATTCGCATTGAGTTTTTTCGGCAAATCATAATCCGAGATGATGGGATCAGCTTTGATTTTCCGAACGACCTTTATTCGTAGTTGACGATCAACGGTTCCACTCTGACGCCTGTTTGAGGGCAATTGTTAAGGTTTGCTTGTACTTTTTAATCGCTCGTGCTACATTACTTCAGGATACACAGAAAAAAATAATGAATTTTACAGACGTGTAAAGTCTCCCCTCGTTTAATTTCAAGCCAAAGCAAGCGTAAACAACGTAATTGTTTGCAATCTTTCATACAGCATACAACATTGTTTGCAATATTCAATAAAACAGACCTGAGTCCAGCGATATATTTCTTAAATTTACATGAATGACCCCATTAATTTATGCCAAATCTAGCATTCCTTTTATGTGCATTAGATACGCAATGAATTAAATATTTCTTTCAAACTGTGTAGTCCAGCAGTTTTGCCAGCTGCCGAGTTGACACAGATGGATTTTGCAAACTGTTTAATAACAACAAAACGCTGTGAAAAACTTGCATATCCGACCACGTGGAGCGCCGCTATCTCTAAAATGAAGTGCCCCATTTCTAAATGAACTAGCCCTTATGACTTATTGTTGTGATGGATTTGTTCTCAAAGTGCGCTAATGCCTCCCTTCGCTAAATCGGTGCAAAACCCTGCTGGCATTTTTCGGATTTAAAGCATGATTGTAAGGACTGTTCATTTTATAAAGAGGACACTTTTGTAACGCGATAAAAAGCAGAAGCTTTACTCACGGTGAGTGTGAGCTTTCTTAGTGGAATACCTGTAACTAGAAAATGAGGAGAAATCTAATCTTGGCAAGATTAACAATAAAGGTCGTTGGAATTAAATGGAAATTACTAATCTTTCTTCTCATTTTCTATTGTTACTCAATTTTGATGAACTTTGCTTCATCGTGTAATTCAAAACACTGTCAGACGACTGTCATTTTTTATCTGAGTCCAAACAGTTTGAGTTTAGCAAAATGAAGTGAATTGATAAGGACACTAGAGTTTTGATTATTCAAAAGCACTACGAGGGACTGTCTTGTAGACATATTGCTCAAATTGTGAATAAATCGAAGACTGGTGTGCACAAAATCATCAGAAAATTTAGAGAGGAGCATACTGTGGACGATCTGCCAAGATCCAGAACCAGAAGCGGCCATGTCCATCCGCAAAAGGAGAAGAAATGTTTAGAGCTTCTGTGGAATCGACGCGTATCGGAAAAATCGAACTCAGTCCGACAGGTTGCCAAGAAACTGGGAGTATCCGTTGGATTTGTCCAAAGCGTCAAAAAGAGAAATAACATCAGGACATACAAGAAGCAAAAAACTACAAGGGACAGCCCAATGAGGTTGTACGCAAAGGTGACGTAGGACTACGAAGCTATGTGTAATGAATGTTATAATCAATTGTTTCAATTATGAATTGTTATAATCAATAATTTTAATTATCGTACAGAAGAGTCTCAGATTGTTACGAAACTTTTTCCGCACTTAGGGTTCATGGATATATGAACAAAAAACAATATTAAAAATTCAGGGTTGCTAGTTTTCCTGGCAAACTCCAATTGAAGTTTGCCGATTTTTCCGAACGTCACTAACTTCAAAAATTCACAACTCAAGAACGATTCATCGTAGAACTTTTTTTTTGCCAAACTATAATGAATTTTTTTTAAATATAATCTTAAAAAAATAATCCTATAAAGGATATATATATTTATAATCCTACGAAATTTTCCACAGTGAAGGATTTCTATCAAACAAACACTGCACTGATATTTCATCAAGGTCAATACCGTGTGGAAAAGAGGAATACTCATGGTGGTGTGTCAACTTTGACGCCAGCTGTGGTCCAAACCACTTTATGGAAACAGTTCAAATGTTGTCCACATTATTTCCTATACTTTCTTAGGGTGTGGTGAAATTTTTATTATGCTACTTAAATTGTTCACAAAAGTACGTAAAATTGGTATGTCCAAAAATGACTTTTTTGACATATGTTATCAAAACTTCAAATTCATAAATTTTATAAACATGAAATTATTATATTTCTGTCAAAAAATCAGCCAAAAATATTGATAATTGACAAAGTTATAGAAGGTTGAAAATGACGGTTTATGGAAGCAAAATTTTGCTCGGCTTTTTTTTTGCTACTGAGTGTACTATCGTCAGGGACAACTATGGGTGTTTCGGCGACTCTAGACATTGCCTCCGTAATAGTAGGCTCACGTGGGCTCACAATAGATTGGCCAAGGTTGTGTGAGTTTACAAAATGTTGACCTAGTGCGTTGGCCTTTTCAACAACGGTGATAAGTAGAGATGGAACCGAATTGTGGTGGAGAGGGACTAAGCGGCAGAATTTGTCTTGGCTTATTTTTCTGAATTTTGCTTAACTTTTTAAAGGGTTTTACACAATCTGGGAGAGAGCGAATTTCTGATTCGAAATGCCGATTTCTGACATCCATCATCTTGGCTTAATAATTTTAGTAAAGTGGTTCGAGTTGGTCTTAAGGTGAGGTAGACCGGAACGTTGAACATTGTCTTCGGATCGAGTTGTGGATTCCGATAATGTACTTGGTAGTCCCGTTAAGGTTCAGAGAATCACTCACCTGGCTTACTCAAGAAACATGCTGTTCTCGGACCCGAGCGATTGCTTCGTCGATGTTATGCAGTTGTCGGTCGATGTCTTCGGGCGTCTCGGGGAGCGTATCATAATCGACAGAGCCGTCGATACATCGCTGGAACAGTTCGCAGTTGTCTCGGGGCCTGGTGAAAAGGGGGCGAATGACACAGAAAGCAACCTTCGCCACCCCCCGAAAACGGGCCCGACCGAACCCCTTGGTTACCAACCGGTGGGGCGAGGTTGTTGGCAAGTTGGGGGGGAAAATGGCGAATGTTGGGTTTTCCGGCTTTACTTTAAACGGGTAGGAGAATCCGACCCCAGCAACGTGTACTGGCCCTCCTCCAGGTCGGTTTGGATGATGGATCCGTTGGTGTTCCGACAAGTGTTTCCCCAGGAATGAAGCATTTTGCGAAGGTAAGGAATGTATCGAAAATAAGCTATCCACAAACTTTCTTTCAAATTATGTTGAAAACCGATATTTTATTCATACAAAAAAATGATCCTTTATTGTACGAGGTTAAACTTGAACATGATGAAGACCGGATGAAATTTAAGTTATTCCTTCACGAATTTTCGAACTTTGGATCGAATGTTCTTCATCAACTTCCGGACAAGTGTTGCATCGCATTTTTTGGACGCTTGAGCCCAAATTTTTTTGAACTTCTGCATGTTCCCAGCTGCCTTACCAGTCTTCTTGAAGACCCTCTTCACGATTGCCCAGTAACGTTCGATGGGTCGAAGCTGAGGGCAATTTGGTGGATTGATATTTTTCTCAATGAAATCTATACCCTTTTCCGCAAGCCAATTGGAGAGTGGTTTTGGCATAGTGAGCCGACGCTAAATCCAGTCAAAACAGTGGAGGTGTACTATGCTTCTTATATAAAGGCAACAATCTCTTCTGGAGACACTCAGATCGATAGATTTCCGCATTTATAGTTCCGGTAGTGTAAAAAATGGTTGACTTCAAACCACAGGAACATATTGCTTGCCATACCAGTACCTATCGACCGAATTTCTCCACTTGAATCGACCTGTCCGCATCGCTCACATCCTCCCTAACGACGGCAGTAAAGTATTGTGGACCTGGAAGGGTTTTTGAGTCCTCCTTTACATAGGTCTCATCGTCCATCAAAACGCATGCATCCGGACGCTGCAAAAGACGCGAATACGAATTCCCGAGCCCTTGTTGCTGCTCGCTTCTTCTGTTCTGCACTTTGTTTCAAGATTTTCTGCTTCTTGTAGGTCTTCAGGTGAGCTCAAGCTCTCTGATACGCTGGATCATTCCGACACTCGTTCCTGCTTTTTTGGCCAAATCACGTATTGACATTGATTTGCTCTTCATGATTAGAGATACCACTTTCTGCTCCAGTTTCGGGTTGGAAGAACCGGGTTTTCTGCCTCTTCCTGGTATCTCATCCAAAGAATAGTGTTCCCCAAACTTATTAATGATGGTTTTAACACTCGCATAATAAATTCCAAACCGCTTCGCCAATTTTCGCATAGTAATACCCTCCTTCACTTAGCCATGTTTTTCATATCGTTCACTGCTGCATATGAGATCTCCCTTACTTAGATTTGAAGTTTGTTATAGGAAAATACTTGGTATTTAGTAAATTTACTCTGCAAAACTAAATTATAAGACCACACCTTAAATTTGCGATATTTTAAATACTTAAATGTTGAAAATCAATAGTTTACAATATAAGAATCGACGCGTAGAAATATTTACGATCGATTGTGCCAAATATTTTGAATTTTTTTTCGAAAACACCAAAACGGAGCGCGGAACAGCTGGAACGAGCCAAAAGCGATGCCGGGAGCTTAATAAACTGCTTAGAAAGCATCCCAATCTTTGCATTTTGATAGATGACGAAACATATTGCAAACTGGACACAACTACGCAACCGGGGCCGCAGTTTTAAAACGCGGTTGTTGGGAAAAAGGTACCTGATGACAGAAGAACGATCGGAATGGAGAAGTGCAGCAAAAAAGTTCTTGTGTGGCAGGCTGTTTGCTCATGTGTCAAAAACAAAGTTTACCATTTTTCACCACTAAGACCATCAACGGTGAAGTTCATCGCAAGGAATGCATAAAAAATCGTCTTGTTCCTCTGTATCGTCAACACAACGTCCCCTCACTGTTTTGGCCTGATCTTGCATCCGCTCACTACGCTTCTGCTACGCTGGATCTGATGAAGGAGCATGGTATCAATTTTGTGCAAAAAAAGAATAATCCACCAAATTGCCCTGAATTGCGTCCGATCGAGCGCTACTGGGCAATAATCAAGCGACACCTCCGAGAGGATGGTAGAGAGACGCAATCTGTCAATAAGTTCAAAAAAAAAAAAAATGTGCTCATCTGCTAGTCGAAAAGTATCGCAGAGAACTGTGGAAAGGCTACTGAGGGGTATTCGTCAAAAAGTGCATCAGTTTCATATCTAGGACCATTTTGATGAAAATTATATTTCTCCGTAATACAGAGACAACAGTGATTACTACACATAAAACCGTTTTTGAATTTAATAATGTTTTGCAGATACAATGTGTTCTCTTTATAAAATCAACAGTCCGTACTTGCAACACAATTATCATTAAGATTGGTAAAAATATGTAATGCTCTAGTTTAGCAACGGTGGAAAAGGAAAAAAAATACATTACTCTGGGGCATTAATTATAATAGGTTCTGCTAGGATTATAATCAAGAAACGTAGCAAGATTTATTAATTTTGACCCGCGAGATAACATTTCTCGACCAGTGTACAGTGGTTACTCATAACAGAGCAAGTGTGGATAAATTAAATTTTAACCTTCCAGCTGAATTAATGAGCTGCTGTTAGGGTAAGGACATAACAGCGCGAGGCCATTGACTTGGTGAAAATTTCAGCTCAGCGAAGTACTGAAATCAACCAGTTGGTGGAAATATTCCAGCTGTAACGAGACCACAGTAATATATCATGGGATACTTATTTAATTTTGAAGCAATTAATCAAATTGCTGGTCATTCATTCGCTGCCGGGGAAAATTTCGGTACAATTCGTTGCGAGAACAAAGCGTACAGCCTGACGACGACGTGTCAACGACAGTTGTTGTCTGCTGCATCGCTATTGTAGAGTTGGTTTTTTTTTGTTATTTAAGACTTTTAAACATGGTGACTTGGGATACTTTTGGTAAATTTCGGTAAAAAAAGCAAAATTTATAATTTTTGCGTAGAACCTTCGCAAGCAAATAATGCTAATTTTTGCTTTGTGATACATCGTGTATGTTTATGTTCCATGGAGCTTTGAAACGTTCTATGAGAAAATAACTCGGTCTACCATCATCGAAAAGAGTTCTATGTAAAGGTTCAAAATTGGTATGTATTCACAGCCCTATTCAAGCTGCATAACAGATCAAACTGCTTCATTACGCCAAAGCAACTTCTCGTATCTAACCAGCAGCTCGCCTTCTAAACTCTATACCATCCTCTTGAGTAGATGCCTATACTGACTAATGTGCCTCGCCTTCCTAATCAACCTACTTTGGTTCTATTCGCTTTGATCTGATGGAACATTCTAACTAGCTCATTGGCTTTCGCCGTTGGATGAGTTTTCCAATTTGTCTTTGATACCAGTCAACGTAAGTGAGATAAATATCAAAATATTATTCCCGTAAAATGGGATGTAGAGTTTTCACAGTGAAGCGGTCGTTATTTCGAAAAAGATTCAATCAAAACTTTGTTTGAATTGATGAAAAACTCTCCCTTTCTACCGACGAAAAAAAAGTTTATGGCGATGGAAAATCACGAAAATTAAACGACCCCGGCAAATATGCACCCATATAAAATCCCGTTCTAACGCGGGAGATGCAATATGCAACATTTTTCACGGTTCAACTAATTTTAATAATAACCGACAAATTGCTGACCATCCCGAAATAAAGGCAATCGCATGAATATAAAATATATCGGGTGGGTTGTAGAACACAAAGAGCATCAGTGTAGGGCTGAAAACTAATTTTGGCGTACTATACACATTGGGTCGTTTCTTTCTCGCTTTATTGGGCCTTTCATTCTACATATATTTTTTGCCTAAACATTCTTTCGGAATTGGGCCGACATATTGGAAATCCAATGAATTCACGAATGAACTAAAATTTTTACTCGATAGGCCAATAATGGTCGACTGGGCCGAGGTGCTTCTCAACCCTACCGATCGAGTAGGCCTATTGCAAAAGGACAGCTACAAAAAACTCACACAACCCAAAAACGATTACCTTCATAGCGGGTGGATTGCTATGATGCAAATCCATTTTCATTCATTTATCGGAGTTCAATTTTTTCTGAGTGTGTTCCGTTTCAGCCCGTGGGTGTATGGCTGGCAGAGCACTTCAAACTAACGGAATACTGACGCACATGAGAAGAGTCAGGCTAAACTCGTTGTACGCCATGGTTTCTCATCTATTGCTACACCGAATCCTTGTCGATTGGAATTAGAGAAACTGTGGGGAAAGGCTCGTTTTCTATCCAAGTTTCATGGGTGCGCAAAATGCAGCTGCTGAAAAAAGATGCAACGACAGCAGCAACCTGGTCTGTAGGTTGAAAACTCAGAATGGAAAGCGCATTCGCTTGCTTTATTCAATTAATATGCAAATTTTCGGCAATGCTTTCAAATTAATACCCGTTCGGTGGATGTGGAGTCGATGGCTTGTGAAGGAATTTAATGTTGCTGGATGAATAATGGCTTTTTTCAGTGGCTTAATCTTGAAAGAGCTATTTATGGGAGGTTTTCTGTCATTTTGATATGACAGGTTGACAATTGGACTTTTATTTTAAAACTCAAGGACTACTCCTAAGCCAGCATGACAGAATCTTCAACCTGAACCGTATCCGTATGCAGTTGTCTCAGGAAATTGAAAAACTGCAAGGTTTTCCATTGGAATGTTCGAAATAATGATGTAGGACTACAATACTAAATGTAAGCCATTTTGATTGGTCAATGCAATACTCTTTGAATTAAAATACTTTTTAAGACAAGGCTTGACATATATGAATTTTTCATTAGTATGTGGCCCGAAATCTACAATGTACGTGGATATATATTCTCGATCCATTGGTGCAAACATTATCAAAAATTTTGGAGAAACGGCTGGATTAACGCTTAAAACCTGCCAACTTTTCGTGACGGTCGCCATTCTATTTTTGTTTAAATTGTACTCCAGTATAGAAAATAAAGACGTAGTCCTACGTCAAAAAATCGCCCTAAGTTGACTTTTCATCTTCTATAGATTACGCTAAATCCAAACCGTGTCAAATCACTTGCATTGATCGGCTGCAAATCGCTTGTCTATCTCTGATTTCTTAGATCTTTCTTCACACTGCACTACGTTCTGTATTTGCACATTGCGGCGGCATATTACGCCCATAAAAAAAAACTGATTAATTTTATCCACTAATTGATCAAAAATATTATTTTATTTTAATAAGGTAATTATTCCAATCTGTTCTCTATATGTTCTCCAAAAGAAGCGTTTTTCGAAACATGCGAGTAAAATGGCCCACTATACAGGTATATAAAACGCCCCCCATAACGATGCGACGATTTAACACTAGGCATTGTTATTTGCATACCTGTAGGCGCTGTCTTTGAATATTATTGCAGGAAGTATAATTAAAAGCGACGTATTCGAAATGCATTTGCAGGGTTTTCACTTTCGGTAACTCCTGGATTTCATAACTCATAACACCAATTTGAATATCAACGGTCGTTATGCCCCAGAGCTAACTCAAAAATTCAGAAACTCGAGTACTCAGCAGACGTAGAAACAAAGAACTTTCAGCAAACTAGGGCCAGCAACACAAGCAATAACACTTGTCTAACATGATGGTGCTGCTACTTTCAGGGGGGGGGGTTAAAAAAAATAAATAACCCCCCGTTTGTTTACAAAGTCAGATACGTCTGTCTGAAAAAGTACGCGAAAATTCGTTCAGAAAAACGATAATTTGTGATCGAAAAGCAAAATTATTTTGCTTTTTCCTCGCATCGTAAAGCTCGCATCTCAGAAAGCTGATTCGGATATTAAATAAGGGGGAATTTTGTCATTTAAACCCATAGAAACTCGTAAGATACATCGCTAAAATATTACATCGAAATTCCCTAGAACCAAACTTTTATTTTTATAATTTCATTGAAAGCAAAATTGTTTCGATCAGACATGTAACTCTACTGCCTTTATCCCGGTAATAATTCAGTAGCAAGTGACCTTTCGAACAGTGTCTCAAGGTTGGCTGACTACTAGGCAATCTGGAGGGGCTTCGCGATCAAACGTGCGGAATACTGTCACCTGATTTAGTTAGAAAAGAAATGTAATTTCCATTTAATTCCAACTACCTTTATTGCTTATCTTGACAGATGGTATATTAGTACACGACACCGAAGAAGTCTGCACATTGTAGACGAAATACGCGTATCTGTCAAGATAAGCAATAAAGGTAGTTGGAATTAAATGGTAATTAATAATCTTTCTTCTCATTTTCTAGTTAAAATATGTTTTTCAAAATTTTCCATGATTCAGAAAAAGTTTTTTAGACTTTTCTAGGCAATTTTGCTTCACTGAGGATTTATTTTTAAAGATTATGTTTTTTCCAAATTTTTAGAAAATTTCATTATAGTTTGGGAAAAAAAATTGTTCTACGATTAATCGTTCTTGAGCTATGAATTTTTGAAGTTAGTGATGATCGGGAAAATCGGAAAACTTCAATTGGCGTTTTCGAGGAAAACTGGCAACCCTGAATTTTTTAATATTGGTTACGGACAAGTTACGAAAATACCCAAAAAGGTATTCGAGTGACAACCACGGGAGATGAACCAGCCCAGGGCTGAAAATCTCGATAATCAAGGAACTAAAAACTAAAACTAAAATATTGAACAGAAATTCACACTACTTGTTCGAGCGTCGCGCTTCCGTGAGATCGTAGGCGCTTCTGGAGGCACTCGTCTCGGTAGATTTGCCCATTCATGGTACCCGTCGTGATGTATGGCTGTCTCATCTCTCCACTCCCACATAAGGCCTGCCAAACCAAGAAGTATTTGACGAACTGGTCCACCTTCTTTTTCTTTTCCTCCTCAGAAACGACCAATCGCGATGTGGCGTCGTAAAACTCCTCCCCGGTAATTGCTTTGTGTCTTCCTTGATGTAAGTCTTGCCGTCCATCACGACGCATTTCGGTTCCATTAGCTACTCTCGGTATAGCTTCCTGGTGCGAGTTTTGGCTATCGTGTTTTATTTGTCACTCCGGTTTGATGGTCCGAAGATGGAAACCTCCGCCTACTTCACCACATTGCAGATCGAAAGGTTCGGTCGATGCTTAAACAGATTCAACACCTTACTTGCCCTCACCGGATCAGCTGTCTTCGCGGTTTTGCCGCTGCTTGAACACCGCAAGGTCGTCTGGGTCTCCTTGAATGACTTCACTACCCAGGACACCGTCGAATGATGGAATCCCAGGTGTTTTCCCATCCATCTGTGGGAGGCAGTCGGATTTTCCACGATGGCGCACATAATTTCTAGGCGGATCTGCTTTTGTTCCGATGCCATCTCGATAACCACTTGACAGATTGTGCTGAAATTAAGTGAACATTGCACTCTTACATTCTATTAATTATGTTTTTATTGCGTGAAGTACGTAATAAATTATAATGTTTTGAAATGGAAATATCTTCTCATCAACATGAGACCTTAGGAATGGGTAGAGATATTTCTTGATTGGATACCGCCTTTCAAATAGCTCTCCGCTCAATTTCAACAACTGCTTCTATTCAATTTCGCAGCCTGCCGTACTCTAACGGACCAATAAATACTTTCTCTTCACATCTTTGGTTCTAGCAGATATTGCCGTCCACTCTTAGGGTCTCATCACGGAACGGAAGGGCAACTTAGAACGATTCAATGACACGAAAAGTGAAAATTTTGTTGTGTAAAAAGTATCTCTATTTTATTTGTTTCCACTCATTTTATTTTTATAGTGTCGAGGAAACGTCAAATTAACTGGTATAAGTGGTATATTTACTGCCATATGATCGTCACAGTATGCTCTGGTTACTTGAAGAAAAAACAACAACACTTCATTTTGTGATTTTTCCATTTAATTCTGTGATAATTTCATCAAAAAATACTATTACTACTTACTTTGCATTGTTTGAAATGTTGGATGGATTTCCACAAACTAATGGAATAAAATGTTTGGAGCACACGAATATACTGTTGCTATCGTGAACATTCGAAACAATAAACTACAACCAATTCTGCCTGTTTTCAAATCCCATAGAAGTACGAATTCTTTTATGAATTATTCTTAATACATTTATAATTCGCGTACCTCTTGGCCAGTGCAAAAAAAGAAACATTGTTGGATGCTGATATGCTGAATCAATTTGAAATAGCAAATGTTTTCCCCCGCATTATTCTTTGTTGTTCCGTGCTTCAGTCTCGAAAAAATACTTCGAGAAATGTCATAACAACAAAAATAAAGGGCTCTAAATCACACACATAAGGTATAACAAAAACGCAGATGACGTCACTACAATAACCAGTTGGGAAAACAATTCGTGTGCAATATAGAGAACGGTGAATTAATGTCAATAGATATCTATCTCTTGCTGTACAGAACCACGAGTCGCAAAGTAGCAAAAGCTGCTAGTGTTTTTATGTATCTTCATTTCAATCTTATATTTTGCAATACTTTGTTCTAGCTTGAATGTTTGTCTGCGCTTTCAATTGATTGTTCAACCTTTGTTTTCGTCTGCAGAATTCCCTAAAACGTTATATTAAACATGTGTAGATCATTTAAGCTACGACCATGTCAAAATATAAAATCTACATAAGTTCAATACACTGGTTGCTGATCAAGAAAGTTAGAGTTAAATTAACATTCATGAGTTTCAAACCCTTTTCGAACAAAACCATTACCTTTGCCAAACAGTTGGTTTTAATATCCGAGAACATACCTCTCTTTTTGAAAGTCTGCCCATACTTCAAAGAATAATCAATTATAACATAATTAAAAATAAATAACTTAACTCACTTAAAAGATTTTAATGAGGAGATTCTCTTGAATGGTTCGAAAAAACTGAAAGAGGTATTGCAGTTTTCCGATTGTTCTTGTAAAGTCCTTAAGTTCTGGGAGTTTGCGTAAAGGTACTTAATGGTCCAGATACCCGCTTCGCAAAAGCACTTCATGGTTTCATTTACTCCCCTGCCGACAATAGGATAAGATTAACGATAACATGCCAACCCTGATATTTCTTCTAATATCTTCAAGTTTTTTCACAAAAAAAATGAAGATAATAAAAGAGGGTTTGAGTTACATAAAATAAGTGCTTCGTACATCAACTTTCTCACTTCAAACCGAAATGGCATAAAAACTACTGATTGTATCTGAAATCTAATACAACCAAAAGAAAGAACAGAAGGTTGGTCTTTCTTTTGGTTACATTACATTTCAGGTAAAACCAGTAGTTTTTATGCAAATGCGATTTGAAGTGAGAAAGTTAATGTACGTACTATCGAGGTATACCTGTATTATAGTCTGAATACAAGACTGTGCCGGGAAGACCGTAGAGTAGGTGAAGACTCTACGGGGATGAGCTGCAAGCAATCTGGCGGATCCACGGGACGCGGATGGTGGGGTTCCATCAGATATGATGGACAGCTACTGAATACACGAATAAGTAGCCCCGGACGAGCGGCGGGGACTGTTTAGGATGTGGGGGGACTGAGCAGTTGTTGGACTCTGTTGAGTTTCTTCCAAAAACCCAGAAATATCCGAAAGCAGCCTTGGCAAAAGCGAGCCACCTCGCTTTTTAAAAATTAGGGTAAAAGTCCAAGCCTGCACCCACTTGAGCGTCTGTTCTCCATGTTAGGGGCGATTCAAAACAGCGTCTGTTCTCCATGTTAGGAGCGGCTGAGTCATCGTCTTGTTAGTGCGCCCAGGACTACAAAAGCCGAAAGTCCTGGCGATGCTTGGGACTGTTAAACAGCAGCATCACGATGGTCCTCCTGCGAGATAGTGTGGTTGCGAGCCGACACCATTAAAAAGGAATTGCAACGAATAATACACAAGCAAGAAATTCGAACCGGTGAGCGACGGGTGTTAAAAACTATCTTTGGTGGAGTACAAGAGGACGGACTATGGAGGCGAAGTATGAACCATGAGCTCGCGCAACTCGCCGGCGAGCCCAATATTGATAAGGTGGCAAAAGCTGGAAGGATACGCTGGGAAGGACATGTTGCGAGAATGCCGGGCAACTATCCTGCAGAAATGGTGTTCGACGGCAATCCGGTTGGTACAAGACGACGTGGGGCGCAACGAGCAAGATGGTCAGACCAGGTGGAGCAAGACCTAGGGGGTACAAGGTGCCCTAGGGATTGGAGAGGAGCAGCCACGAATCGGGCATTATGAAGGGATATTGTGTATCAGGCTATGTTATAGTATTGTGACGTTATGCCATGTCAATAAAATAAATAATAATAGACTGCTCCAAATGTTTAAGTGGGAGGTGATGGGGTGTGATATATATAGTATGAAAAAATCGATGTACGTACACATCGCATTTCTCATTCACACAATAGAAAAGTCAGAGAAGTCTATTTTAGATCAAATCATTAAAAATATTTATTTATTTATATTTATTCATTTGTTCGACGAGGAACAAACCTTCATGTAAGTACCTTGCTACTTTATACTAGCAGGTTTAAAAATGTTGTCTAAGCTTGGAGCAGATTAAATTATTTTCAGTGTAAAATATGTGACTTCAACCGCAAGATGTCACGACTAAGAGCACTCAAAATTCATCATTATTGGTCGCTCACTTCCGTTCTGTGGTCTCATGTTGATTAGAAGATATTTCCATTTCAATTACATACTTAGCTAGTTTCAGTCAAAATTTCATCAATTTTTACCGACACGCCTAAAAGATACAACCTAATCATCGTGTCCCATTCGTTTTTCGAGTACATCCTTTAAATATTTTTTTTGAATGAGAATATACCACAGTCAATCAGATTTCACATTCTGATTGATCGTTCTTCAGCCAAGTGACCCTGCACCCTAATGCTGCTTAAAAATATCTGCTCTTCAAAGTGTTTGCCCCGAAACACGGCAGTCGTGTAGCAAAAGTAACAAACCAGAAAATTGAAATTGCAGCATGGTATCGTTTCCACTTCGACGGGGACAATTTTCCGGAAGCACTACCAATGCATCCAAAAAAAGCCATATCATATTCCAGAGCTTTCCTCTGGACTGTTGCTCAACTTTTCTCTAATCTAGATATGGTATCATATCTCCACGCCCAATGTGTCCGTCGTTCGTAGATTTAGCTCTGGTGCTTGCGATTTCACATCTGTACGAATTCCTTTCACTCATCCCTCAGCTCGGCCAATCGAGAAGCCAGACGGAATCTCGCCAGTTTCTCCGAGCCAGAACCTGGTAGGTATCGCCATCCGAAATTGAGAGTTGGAGAGGTTTTGTTCACATTTAATATCGTGCCCTTCTTGTGCTGCTGCGATGATGCCCACTCTCCGGTTGGTCGCTGCACATCCGCAGTCGTACCCCGACAGTCAGAGACAAAGACACAAAGCGGATAATCCTCTTTCTATGTTAAATTGTTAAATAATATTGAATTAAATCCTTTTTATGGTACGATGAAGGATTTCCCCCGAGCCCTTCGGACTGCAGCAGGACCAGATCCAGCGCAGCGGTAGTTGCTGTCTGTTGCACACTCGACTTATTCAACTACTGGGTATGGATATACGATTCTGTTGCTATGCATTTTGATGATGATTATGGCCCGGAAAAGCAATGCCCGTGGGACTTGCGGCAGTCGCCAGCAGCATTCATCGTGAGAAGAATAAGATATCCAGGCCAATTGAGCTACGAAACGGATTGTCGTTCGTGTCAATAAGAACATTATCACTCTGCTCGCCTGCCACCCCAAATAATTACATTATGTTCGTTCGCCGTTCACTCGCTCATGAATAATACCACCGATGATGTCACAGGGAGACATTTTACAGCACTTGAGAAGTGTAATAAAACGTGCACTTTTGCGTGACCTCCTACGATGACTCCCAGTGACAAAGCCAGGAGAGCACAAATCACAAATGGCCCTAAATTTATGCAAATGCGGACGTGCTCGTTGCGGCCGATCCGCTCTGGTGATGCCGCTCGATTTGGGGAAAGGCTCTTCACAATGATCATCATTCTGTTCGTTGCATATAGAACATACATTCTGATTACCTTGATGTGACCGGGAGAAATCGCTTGGGAAAATTTTGTTCCCTCGGCGAAAAGCCGGACACTATTGGTACCCATCGTACGTCCCGACAATTTACAACAACGACATCACGAATTCCACCTTGTTTGTTTGGACGGAGAAAAGTCCTCATTTTACCAATGCTGATGAGTATGATGATGATGATGACGATGAAAATGCTACCGTATCTTTTCCGGGTTGACACACAACTCGTAAAGCCTGTCTTCATGAGGGAAAAAATATGCTCACATAGATTTGTGGCCATTCCGGAACTCCAAATGATAGTGGATAGGCATAGTCATTCAGATTGGTCTATTTACTTCGCCCAACGACATGTTAAAGAGGAGATGGTATGGCGTTACCGAACGCATCGTGATTGCCCCAAATTGACTGGGTAAATAAGAGCTTAATTTTGTTTGAATGAATTGATCATAAGACAGGAGAATCTCCTCAGCGAATGAGCGTGAAATGAACTGAAAATCATCTATGCATTGTGTGACCAATTTGAGAAATTTATTTTTGTAAATAGCTTTGGAATAGTAAACAGCTTTTCAGAATTTTTGAAAGGGGCTCCAGCGCAGTGAAAACACTCACATTTCTCTCTCGCTAACTGATAAACTACTAGATACAAATTAAATTCTATGGGGGCAACAAACTCAACAAAATCATAGCAGGTAACAGCAAATCAAAGCCACAGTCGTACCGAGCCATAACGAAAACTTTCCCGCGAAAGCCTGATTTGTGACCATCATCGGACAATTATCCACCGCACAAATTCCCATTCTACGCCATGTATCGCCGGTGTGCGTGATGGGTAGGTCCTATCAAAATTTGACGGTGGTGATTTCAATCACTCCGAACATGGCAAATGAACCGTTAAACGTTTAATGATTGGTAACATTTTAACGGTCGTATCATGCCGGTCATGACGGGGAGCTTGATCCGGGTGAACCACCAATCCCCGCCTGCAGGCACAGTACAAAGCACAAGTGGTAATGGAAATGCCTCGTAGTTTACGATGCTGGAACGTGATACTTTAACTGGAATGAGTGTTACAGCGGCCATTTTTTTGTTCGTTTCACAACCCGGTCGTATGAATCGCTTAACGCAGAAAATGCAATTTATTGGTACACGTTCTATATTATGGTGGTAGGAGATCTTTTTACTATTTGGACGATTAGTTATGGGGCGTTGACCATTGAACGTTTCATACTTTGGATTACCTAAATTTACTAGTGTCAATTTTATAAAGTTATACTACAAGCCTTGAAACAGTGAACAAAAAAAAAAAGGGTCGACGTGAAGTGGGTTCTTTTTTTTTGCATCTCGCCAGTCGCACTAGAAACGGAACGAGTTGACTGTGTGGACTTGTCTACCCATATAGGGTTTATCAAAATGCAAAATGACATGATTTATTTACAGAACTAAAGATATAAATTTAAAAATGGCAAATGCGGGCGAACAGCATCCGAGAACGAACGGACCGAACCGAACTTGCAGGCCACACACCGTCCAATCCAACAGTCGTGAACCCACGGAAGGATAGTGCCCGTTTTTTACGCTCTGAACGTTGCTGTCACTTTGGTGTCGTTGTGTTGTTGTCGGAGATGCCAACCGGGGGAAAAACTGTCAGGAGTCCGGAAAAAATTAGTTGCTTTTTTATTATTTGACAATAACCGGAACCCTCTGATATCGAGGGTCGGTGGTAGGTAGTTTTGGGTTATGCGAAAAAGTGAGAGAACAAAAAAAAAACATTCTTGCCGATCGTAGCAGGCGGTGGAAAATTGGTTGGGTTTCACGCTGTTTTGCCTCTTGGTTCCACGTGTTGCCACTACACACGGTGTGGTGTGACTTGGGGCGTATCACACTGACTTTTCCCAATTGTGCTGTTTGTGGTAAATGCTTGAAAGGTGAGAAGATTTGAAGGTTCGTGAAATGAGTTTTTTTTTCCATCGCGGAAAAACTTCTTTGTGATTCAGTTCTGGGAAAATGCACTTTGGCGGGGCAGAGATATAGAAGAGAAAAGTAGGGAAATTTGTATCTCCCAAAGAGACAGTTGCAGAAATTGCACAGGTGTTAAGCAGTGGCAGTTAGTGTTACGCCGAGACATACACGGAGTGGAAAAGTCGGTAAGTGAGTTTCAGAAATTTTAAATGAGATGGCAACAAACTACAGGATGTGACGTTCAATCTATTTGGATCCTGTTTAAAAGTCGAGTGTAGCGTTGTCGATCTCTTGGGAAAGTTTAATTTTGTTGGCAAAATTGCAAACTTTGTGTGCTACAACGGTTCGTTGTTTGCAAAGTTCAAAATGCATTTTGGATTAAGCAGATTCGTCCCAAAAGTAAATCACAAAATATTCCAGACGATGCAAAGAACATTTTGCAAATGAGAAGCTGGATTTTGAGCTCCATTACGCAAAAGGTCTTTATAGATGAAAGAAAAATTAGAAGGGTTGTGCGCAAGGCATGACCGCGTGATTAACGTTTGATAATAACGTATGGATAGTGAAATCTGCACAAAAGTAAAAAGGCCATATATTTTTTATTTGTAAACAAAAGCAATCACTCTTTATTTTAGTTGTTTATATAAACAAACAAGTTAATGCAGAAAAAAATTTACACCAATTCGCTCAGCCTTGCGGCAGTTGGCAGGCACTTTGCTCGTGGACGCCGCAAAACTTAATGTTTTCATATTTGCGAGGTCTTTTTTATTTTTTGCTGAAGATGTTTGGTAGTTTTTGGACGAAAGTTGTTTGAATATACCTTCCGCTTCAGATAGGCCCAAAAATCTTCAATTGGGCGAAGTTGTGGCACGTTTGGAGGGTTTTCATCCTTCAGCACATAAGGGATCTTCATGCTTTCCATGGCTTCCAAAGATTTCTTCGCATAATGGCTCGATGCTAAATCCGGCCAGAACACTACTTTTCCTCCACGATGTTTTGAAATAAACTGTTTCACCCTAGGCAAGCAGTTTTCAATATAACGATTTGCGGTGATGGCCAACCCCGATTCAAAGAAAACAGATTTTGACATTCCAAGTGGGCTGTTTGCCAACCAAAGCAATATTTTCCCTGGGAATTTCGTATGTTCAACAAACTTCACATCTTCTGTCACCTGTGCTTTGGGACTGTCGTAGAAGTATTTTCCTTGCCATTCATTTCCATCCAACGTAAAATAAGTCTCGTCATCCATGATGCAAAGTACATCGTTTTTCGCTTGAAAAACATTTCGGACAAGCTTTCTCAATCGTACTTTCTGAACAGCAGCTTGAGTTTCTGACACTTTCGGTTTCACTTTCCTTGACCGCTTCTTGATCCCAGCTTCATCCAAATTTTTGGGGACAAAAAAATTTTTTCCACTTTTTTCTCCCCCTTCCCCCCCCCCCCCCTCCCCCTATTTATTTTTTCCCAAAACCCCCAACCACCAACTACCCCCCCCTCTTCGGTTTTTTTCCTGACAAAAAAATTTCCCCCTACCCCCCCCCCCACAAAAAACCCCCCCCCCCCCCCTTCCCCCCCCCCCGCCAAAAAAAACAAACATTTTCCCCCCTTTTTTCCCCCTCTTCCCCCCCTCCCCCTAAACCCCCCCACCAACCCCACACCAAAAACAACACAGCTAAAAACACAACACCCACAGCTGTAAATTTTAGGGTTTATTGAAGCAGGGCTGTGAAAATGTGTGCAGATTTCACTATCCATACTTTATCACGATTTCAGTTGTTTTATTATTTTATTGTAAGTACAGTATGCAAAAAAAGTTTATCCACCTCCCCCTACCAATTTACAATGTTTTTGATTTTCTGGTGAAAATCAGTTTAATTTGATGAGTGTTCCTCCATGATTTATCAATTTATGTTTATTTATCACATTGCCATTGGAAATATGGCGTTTATATCTTTTGTTGAGATTTTATGCGATGAATTATGAAAAAGGGTAAAAAATTACGCCAAAAAAGTTTATCCACTCCCAAACGAATACTACGATTTGGGGGTGTTTTACAGAGTTTTAGTGTGTATTCTGCAACTTTCTCGAATGTAAACATTGTGTCTAGCTGTAATTTAGTGCTGCTTGAAGTTTTCGTGCTCAAAATTTCAGTTTCGTGTTCAAAATTGGAAGCTATTTGTTGCAAAATGCCCAAAAATGCACAAATTTCGATCAGCATCCGAAATTTGATTATTGAACATCACAAAACTGGCAAAAGCTACCGTGATATTGCCGATATTGTCCAGCTTCACAAAGATACGGTCGCAAGGATTGTGCAGATGTACAAAATGCGTGGTTCTATCTCACCAGCTTAGCGATCGGATCGTCCTTCGAAGACAACTGGCAGAATTGACAGAACTATGGTGAAGAAGGCAGAGCAGAACCGGGGACTATCAGTTCCAAAAATTGCGAAACCGATTGCAAGCGAGTTTTCCATTCAACAGACATCACAATCCGTACGAAATCGTCTTCATAAGAAAGGTCTTAAGGGCACTCAAGCACTCAAGAAGCCATGGTTGTCCGCAAAAATATCAAAAAAAGATTGAAGTGGGCCCAGGACCACATTTCATAGACCAGTAATGACTGGAATAAGGTAATTTTGTCAGATGAGACGAAAATAATGCTATTTGGGTCCGATAGTATCACAAGAAAATGGCGGCAAACCGGTGAAAGTTTGAAAAAGGATTGTTTGCGGCCTACAGTCAAGCATGGCGGCGGTGAGTTACTTTTCTAACATTGATTTTTCAACCAACTGAGCATGACTTTGATTGTTTTCTGCAGGTAGAGTCATGGTGTGGGGATCTATGGCTACATCCAGCGTTAGAGAGCTTGAGTCATTTTCATCATGAAATCATGATTCATCGTGATTTCACGTTCAGATTCATCATGAAATCATGACCAAGGAGGTTTATTTGGACATTTTGAAGCGAAAACTACCAGCACAAAAGCTAAAGTTGGGGCGCAGATATACGTCCCAACAAGACGGAGATCCGAAGCACACCTGCTGCTGGTTTCGAAGTGGTTCAAGGAAAAGGTATCAAGGTCCAGGATCAAAAACCAACCAGCAACCAGCATCCAGCAGTTCCGGCAGGTAATCTCAACTGAATGGGACAAAATCAACCCGGAAACAACTGCTAAGCTAGTTGAGTCGATGCCACTTCGATGCCGAGCAGTTATTGAAGCCAAAGATGGTCCAACGAAGTACTAAAGCTTTGTGAGCCAGAGGGGTGGATATACTTTTTTTGCGTTATATTTTAACATTTCTTTTAACATCATGTCTCAAATACAAGAGAATTTGTTTTTGATTTTGAACTCGCATTAATTGGCTTTGTTTTTACATAAATAATAATAAAAAGAACAACAATTAACCGTGTTTTAATTTTCTGGTGGGTTTTTTGGAAGAAATCTAATTTTTCTCTGGGGGTGGATAAACTTGTTTTGCTTACTGTATTTTTTGTTTTTTTGTTTTTCTAAAAAGGGGTTGGTTAAAAAAGTTTTTTTTTTGAAAATTTTTTTTTATTAGAAAAATGCACAGATATACTTCATACATTTATTTCAATAAAAAAAAAAAAAAAAAAAGGAAAAAAAAAAAGAAAAAAAAAAAAAAAATATAAAAAATATTTTTAAAAAATTTTTTTTTTTAAAAAAAAAAAAAAAGAAACACACCCACACACACAAAAAAAAAAAAAAAAAAAAAATAAAAAAAACGCACAACAAAAACATGACCACAAAGTGGACGAAGATTGGATGAAGACTAGTTTGCGATTGCTTTACATGGTTTACAAAATAACTTGGTGCTGTTTTACATATTTCTTTAACAAAGTTACTAGTTTTATCTTGGAGAGTGTGAGCTTTTTAGTGGAATACCTACTAGAAAATGAGAAGAAAGATTAGTAATTTCCATTTAATTCCAACTACCTTTATTGCTTATCTTGACAGATATGCGTATTTCGTCTATAATGTGCAGACTTCTTCAGTGTCGTGTACTAATACTCGACTAAAAGAAAACCTTGTACCTACAACTAACATGGCTAACCTATCCTGAGTCAAAAACAAATATACTTAACATCTATCTCGCCTTTCCGGTATAAACCTAATTATTCTGCTGCAACGGGTGCTCCGTTGCATCGGCTTTGTTGTCATTTAGGTACTAAGTAAAATAGCCAACAGGTAATGCATTTTGGTAACGGGTAATTACTAATCTTTCTTCTCATTTTCTAGTAGTTTTATCTGATGACATAATAGTAGATATTAAGTAAAGGCGATGTCGTAACCTAATCGAGGTTTCCAGCTTCAATTATTCGTCTCAACATTATGCACTCGCTCTAGTACAACGCTCGAGTAACTCATGATTAGGGTCGATTTCATTGGAACCTCAAACCATTCTCTTGACTTGAAAGTAGCATCTGGTAGAGAAATGTTTACTCTGCCATATGCTGCTGTTGGATATCGTAGGAGTCTTGTGATTCGTGAGAGATTGACGTTTAAAGTCATTGTTTACAATTGGGCCTTTATCATGAATTACACGGCGTGCTTTACAAAATCCGTGAAATAACTGAATCAATCATTCTTGTGCACCTACTACGATTTAGCTTGAAAACGCTTCTATGTGAATAGCCTTCTTACTTATTGGCACTTTCATGGCGAATCACTCAAAATAAAATACGTATAATGTATAATGACATGCGAAGCAAATCCGTTGATGCTTCAGCCACCGCCGGGGCAAATACCATGCATAGTTTCAAATGTAAAAAGGTTTCTGACACAAACGATGCCGGTTCCGAGTACCATAACAAACAATTCGGAACCAGAGCTTTATGATGCAACCAAATGAGCATCCGCCAAACGATGCAAACTCACCGGTGCTGCTCCCCTCCTTGGGAATATGCCAACAGCGTGCATCGAATTCGTGGGAATCGCTTCCGGAGCGAGAAGCTTTGCAGTTCTCGCAATTACAGCAACGAAGCGAGTATGCCTATCCCATGCAACTATTGGATCAAATGAAGTCTGCCCGAGAGCAGCCGTACTTGGGGCAACATGAGCTATCGTTCACGGCTCAGGATCAGCAACAAGCAAAGTTTGGCAAAACAATCCTTAGAAATCGGCCAGGAAACCAACAATCGTTGGAATTGTTGCGGTATCAATATTTTCGTATATCGCGAACGTCGGGGCTCTTGCCATCGTCAGGGCAACAGCAGTCTCAGACGTCAAATTTTTCAGTGCTCGTGCCACCGTCGGGGTAGTTATCAGCATCTTTCCGCTAATCCATTGGAGCCAGAATCACAAACGGAGCCTGTGCAGTTGTCCGCGTTCGGGAATCCCGAAGTATAATCAGCGCCAATGCAGCAAAATGTTCACGACCAAGCTCGATCACGCTATTCTACGGTCCCAACAGCCGAATAGTTAGCCGAGAGAGTTTCTATGGAGAACCGCAGGATAGGCCGCTCTTCTTCAGTTTCTTCCGAGAATCTGGCAAGACTACAACGGTGCCTTCGAGGAAATGCTCTGGAAAAGTTACGCTGCCATCTGCTGATTCCAGATTCGGTTCCCCACGTAATGTCTGCACTGGAACGACTCTACGGAAGACCTGAAGTTAATATTTATTCGCTCCTAAAACGGATGCGTGAAATCTCTTCTCCCAGATCAAATTTGGAATGGGAGTAGGGAATTTGGTCGAGCATATGATA
This sequence comes from Aedes koreicus, assembly GCA_024533555.2. Taxonomy (NCBI): domain Eukaryota; kingdom Metazoa; phylum Arthropoda; class Insecta; order Diptera; family Culicidae; genus Aedes; species Aedes koreicus. The sequence goes on along the minus strand of JAHHFK020005016.1, from coordinate 68,021 downwards.
CTGGCAAATCGACTGCAACACATCAGTAAGCCGATGCTGCTGTAGGAGATGATGGATGGGTTCCCACCAAACCTAAAGTGGAACCAAAGCAGATCGATCGATTGAGTGATGCTCGACGACGATGGAGTTCTTCGGATCAATAGCTGAATCGTGGCTATGGCACCAATGGCAACTGATGACGCCAAATTTCCAATTTTCCTCCACAAAGGTCAGTCAGTGACGAAAGTTCTCGTAGAAAGTAATCACGTTCGTTATCTACATGGAAACTATGAAACAGTGGTCAACGAGCTAAAATAGCTGTTCAGGAGTCCTCAGCTACACGAAAAAAAAAAGTATAATTCATTCAATAAGATAACGCATGTACATGATTGTAACAATCATACATTTCAAATTGATTTAACTAATGTACGGTTGAATCAACTTCAGTAAAACATGGTTGATTAAACTATACAATGGTTATGTTGAAAAAATAAAATAAAAATATTGTTGATATTTTGACAGATTGCCTGCAGTGCCAGAAAATTCAACCATGATAATAGTTCAACCAACTGAATAACAATAGTTGGTTTGAATATGCTTGGGGTCAGTTCAATTTTTTATCTGAATAAGATTTTCGGTTCTGAAATCGTTTGAATCAGATTGCAAATACATGCTTCATCTATTTTGGGCTTGATTTATGACCGATTTGGGATTTGGGATTGATTTATAACCGATTCACATCATGTAAGTTAATAAGCCTCCAGAATCCAATTTAAAGATATTTTTCCTGGTCCGTCACCATGATGAACTTGAAAGAGAATTCGGCAAAGATTTTTCATTAGGGCGTAACTGACAAATGTAAACAATGGCTTTTTCCAGCGAATTTCTCATCATTGAAAACTCGCCTAATTAATCCCCAACGGTCATGTTGAAAAAGAAAAAATCACCTATCCAATAAAATTGGAGGCTTACATGGATAGCCTTTGTGCCACTAGAAATTTACGGAAGAAGCCATTGTTTACGTTTGTCAGTAAGGCCCTAATGAAAAATCTTTGTCGAATTGAAAACTCAGGTTGTTTTCAAGGTTTTATGTATAGTTGCTTCAAGCATACACATGGGTTGTAATTATAACATTTTTGTTTTGATTTAACCCTATGAGATATGTGTAAAAACGATAGCTGTTTTAACTATGAAGTATGGTTGATACAATTCAAAACGTGCTTTGAGCTCAACATATTTTGTTGCAGAAACAAAAAAATGTTTATTATAGGTATCACCATCGAGATTGTTATTTCAATCCCATGTTATTTCTTTTCGTGTACGTGCGGTGGTTGTAAGGGTGGCTAAGCAATGTCAGTACTGTCGAGTCCAAACGGTGGAACCGCGGCCACCAATCATGGAACCACTTTCAGCAATTCGTCTAACTGCTTCCGTACACAGGACTGAAGCGGCTGTCATCCACCAACAACAATCGTGAAGCCGAAAACTTGGTGCTGCATTTGGTGCTAATTTGACAGCTCGGTTTTCTTGAAGGCTATATGCAACATACAAAATATTCGCGGCGGAAGTTGTTGTATTTTGTCGTTAATTTGATTCGAGAGAAACATCTTCCGTGTTGTACTTAGTGCAGTGGTTATCACAACGATAGTATTTTTTTCATTGTTTATCAACCAGGTAGTATACTGTTTTATCTAAATTACTGATACTAGTAGTTTGGTAGAAGAAATATTGTGAAGAAATATAATCCATTGTGACCCGAGCTTAAAATGTTAAAATTGCCACTAGTGCCACACCACGCTTTCTTCAGTCCTCTGCTTTCGTACGACCATTCACACATAAGAGCAGTGTACCTCGAGGCTGTTCACAGCTTGTCCACCCAGTAACGTGTAATGGCCATCAGGAGACTCGTGTCTCGCAGAGGACAACGTTTTGTTCCGACAGTGGGACCAATTTTGTTTGGGACAAACAATCTGCTACAACAACAGGTCTAAGCAATCTACAATCACTGTGCAATAACCTTCACTAATTCGGATGCATGGTAAGGTCTGTGAAGAGGGCCATGGCGGCGATCGCGGACCATCCACATCATCCCAGTGACGAGGTCCTGGAGATCGTAGTGCTCGAAGCTGAATCGGTTATTAATTCGAGACCGGTTAGGTACATTCCGTTTGATCACGAAGAACAGGAAGCACTTACCTTAAACTACTTCCTGCTATTCGGAACGCAAGTCGTTACCAATCTTTCCGAGACATGGGAAAAGATGTTACTATTCCGAGGAACGGTTGGAAACTGGCGCAGTACCTGGTCGATATGTTTTAGGGCCGTCGGATCCGAAAATATCTGCCAACGTTGACACGACGCATGAAATGGCGCCAGCCGGTGAAACCGTTGAAATCCGGTGGTACTTAGTCGACGAGGGCAAACGGAACGGTTCGATTTGACCTGAGCAGCACACTATCGTCATAGTTGGTTACTGCAACTTGGTTTTGACCAAATTCAGTCACATTGGAGTTACGTCAACGATTTGGAACAAGTGTGCTGCTAGGGAGGCCGGATCATGGATGTCATGAAGGCAAAGGACGGGTAAGTTCGACGAGCCACCAAGCTAAAACTGCGGCGGGCCGGCCCCCACCCGGGGGGCCCCCCCCCCCCTACAAAAGGCCGCCCCCCCGCGAAATACACAGCATAACACACCCCACCCTCACACCGAAAATATATGTCACATCTAGAGAAGATAAAAAAAAAGAAAAAAAGGAAGAAATAGTAAAGCTTTAGTTCAAAAACCTGAATTAATCCACCGATGGTGAGACTGAACCCTTCCAGAACAACGAACTCAAATGTGGTCAATACGGTATTGGATACATTTTTCATCAGAAATTCTAAGAAGCGCCAGGAATATTCGATATGTCATATATTCAGTTTATAATATAAACTATTTGACAATCCTGAACGTATTGTTCATTAATGTGATTAAAATATTGGCATTAATAATGTTTAACGACCTGTTTCTATAAGTAATATAAAATGGGAATTACATATATATTAGAAATTTCATAAATTCAGTCCATAGAATGAATTACTAGACAATCCTATGCGTCAATTTCGATTATCGATATGTATTCAAGATGCTTAGTAATTACATGTTCGTTGACAATTTGCACATTATAGTAAATGGAGACTTTGTGTAATTTTCGAATATACTCGTTGCAGTTCAAACCTGGACACTTACCGCTTACGCCTATCGATCCTGCTCTAACTCTATAGAGTCGCATAGTGTGGCATCAAGTCCACTGTATAGCACATCTGATGTGCTATACAACGCACCAGATGCGACACAATAGAATGCAAGCGGCATCGATTGTTCCGAGTGGTATTGTCCGGTTTTGAACTGCAACGAGTATATTTTCATCTCATAATTATGTGCTTTCAGGTATTGTTTTGGTCATATCTCCATGAAGGATTATCCAATCATAATGAAATTTTGACCAGTTATTTGAAGATTTTATAACTTCAATTTGGCGCTAACGAAACTAAAATCGGTACACAAATAGCTCAGTATGTAATCGGAGACTAAACTGTTTGATTACTATTATAATAGGCCGTCAAGTACTGTTTCGTTCATATCTTCGTAACGAAATGTCCGAATCAAGCAGGAGTAAGCAAATCCAGACATGGGAGGGCGAGAGTTCCATACCAACAGCAGTTTCTCGGTTTTTTTTTTTCGAGACCAGATTGATAGGAAAGAACTACCATTAACTCGGATTGAATCTTACAACATATTTTCGGTGTTGCAGAATGTGCGTTTTCCTTTTGTTGATACTCTGCGATTCATATTAAAATTTATCAAACTACTTTGGCATACCCGAATTCTTCATTTAAAACGCCCACTTCCGGATCCTTGGCTTTCAATAGCATATCCGGCTCAAAACGGACTGAATTTCGCTGCAGTTGTTGGTTGGATACTTTGAGGTGAAGTCCGACGAAACTAGGCTCTTTTTGCGGCTTACCTCCCCCCAAATCCCACTTCTCCCACCCCAATAATCTCTTGAATTTTAATTTTCCGTGGCCCTTGCCTTCTGCGTTTTTTTTTCCCCTCCCCCAAAGAAAGATATCAAAAGATTTTTTTTCCTTCAATTTTTTCCCCCCCCGGTTTTCGCCACCCACGTGATTGTGGTGTGTTTTTTTTAAGTGTTTTATACAAAATATGCCCCCGGGAAAATGAAAATTTTTCGCCAAACAGTCGCCTGCTGCGAAATATTGAGGCACGCCTACCAGCAGCAGTTTGTAGATACAGTTCCAGCAAACGCGGAGGATAGAAAATAGAAAGAGAAAAATGTCACCCTACGTTTGCTAAAAGTTTCAGACAGTTCAGACATTGCGTGTGACTATATTTCATAGCATGATTATATACGCACTGATTTGATAATATTTGGTTATGATTTGTTAGTATCCATTCTTATAATTTGGTTCCATATAATAAACATCATATGTATGCACTAATAAGCCATCAATCAACGAAATTCTGGGGCGAAACACCAAAAAAATTTTTTTAAACCATTGCAGCAGAAATGTTTCGACGTCTGTAGAAAATAGTACAAGAATGTCATGACATTTTCTCCCATGACGGTTTACTTTTGCGTGTGTTCAATTTGGTTGTAATGAATAGTAAAATGTTATGGAAATAATATCAAAACACAGTACATTTACCCATAGGCGTAGCCAGGATTTCAAATAGGGGGGGGGGGGGGGCGAGTTTTTTTTTAGAGAGAGAGAGAGAGAGAGAGAGAGAGAGAGAGAGAGAAATTACATCGTCTCCAACCAGTGGTTGCACATACTGAACAATTAACATTAACGGACACTTAACGGACAATACAACGCCCGGTGGACCAGTAGAGTAGGGTCATTTTCATGTTCCGACAGATGGAGCGGGAATGGAGCCCCATTTATGTGACATTACGCCTGAATGCTGGTGGATTATCTTCTCTACTCTCACCCAAAGTATTTGACAATACCCGTCCGTTTCTTGCAACAAGATTAAACAATTCTAGGCTTGTTCTGGAATAAAAAAAAAACGATTTTAAAAACTTTCGATTTTTCCCATGTTTTTAAATCAAACCACATTGAATGCCAAACATTTAACGGGTCATGTTGGATTTTTGTATAGAATAACCACCGAATTTGTTTGCAGTTTGTACTGAAAATGTACTTTTCATCCGCGACCCTCTCACCCAAAGCAACACAGAAGAAACACCGTTTTTTACTCACCATGCTCACACCGTTTGAATAGATTATATTTTTTTAATGGTTGTTCAAATAATAAGTGATTAGCTTTTAACAAACATACATTTTGAGTTTTGGTGGTTTATAGCTTATGGTTTGTGTCCCCTTTGCTCACCTTTAGTATAATTATTTTATCTGATATTTTCTAAACAGGAACATCAAACATAACCTTTTAAAACGACGTAAGTAACAAATGTAAGCAAGCTGTGTTTTTTGTGCTGAATTGTTGCTACTTGCATTCTCAACACACGAGTAGTTAGTAAATAATTTAAGAAATTTTATTCATCAATGACGAAAAGAAATGCATATGCGTTCCAACAGCTATTCCTCAATATTTTAAAAATAATTTATATACACATCTGCATCTGCGTTTTGAAATTTGAACCGATTTATCTGATATGATCCAACTGAAACACGTTCTGTCGAAACACGGTATATGTAGCAATCATGTGTATCTGAGTAGTATGAAACCAAAACGGTGTATCATTGAATTACATTAAAATTGTTGTTCAAATTCGAGAAATACAACCATTTTGCATATTTTTCTATTCGTGGTTATTTCAGCTGCATGAAAAAACATTCGTTTTGTTTTGTTTGCTTGTTTTTTTTTAATTACATGCTGGAAAATATTATACTTACTTTTGAAAAACTTTCGAATGTCCATTTATGGCACTTCTGGATAAAATGAATCAAATAACTGCTTTAGACTGCTTATAATAAAAAAAAACCGTATGTATTTTACCCGATGATTCGTTTTGTTATGAAGGTTCTTCTGTTTATAAACACGCGCAGAACCATCGCTTATTCTTCCTGTCATCCTCTAAACTCTCCACCGATTGCTTGTCGATCTGCCAAACTTGGAAGACATCTGCATGGAGTAATCTCAAATTATAATAATCCGTCCAATCTATCACAAAACGTTGCGATTGGTTGAGCGGACTGGAGATAATGAAATCCATTTGTATAAGGCCAAGTCTCTCCCGGTTGGTATTAAACCGATGAGCATGGATATGAATAGAAACATAAAAAAAACATAGTTACCAGAAGGCACAAAATGCATCTACGGACTCTTATTTTTACGAAATCCCTCAATTTCAATTTTTAATGGACTCGCATAGATTTTTCATTAGACACTTCAACTTGATTGATACAGTTATTAGTTACAGCAGTGCAATAGATTGTAGAATACAGTAGTAAAAATTGTAAGGTACGAAAAAAGAGTTTGGTTCGAGCATCGGCTGTGAAAGGTTGTGTCGATGCTTTATTACGCACAATTTTTCTATCGAGCATGGCGCGTTTTGTATTGTTTCGGTTATCTATAATTCGGTGTAACGAGTGATCGAGTGAGCACAGTAAGAGAACAACAAAGCGTCACTCAAGCGTTCATAAAATTATCCTTGTTTTCCTAACGGAAAACCACCATCACACTTTGTGAGTGGCTCCAATAGCATCCTTATTATTGGTTTAACTCAGATCAAATCGGATTTCCAACATTATAAAAAATCACCTTGTTTTTCCGATGAAAAAACACCATTACACTTTGTGTGTGGCCCCAATAGCATCCTTACTGTTGTAATCGGTTCGAATCAGAAATCGGTACTAGTATTTAAATATTTTACTAAACGAAGCGTGAATTCAGCTTATTGTTTACCAAAACGAACCCTGCTGCCACCCAATCTTGTCATCCAAAATCCCAGTGATTTCTCGTGGAAGTGCGGCGGTGGTCTCGGCTTCCAATAAAACGTCCAAATAAACGTTAACGCATTCCTACCCTTTCCTTATTTGACCTGCATTCGGGCGAGGCCAGCGCCGGTATTGCCTTAGTTTGGGATCACCAGTTTTACACATTGAGCATGTTTGCATCATCTGTTGATCTGCTGAGTAATAACAGCTGAACTGGCAGTAACGGAATAACAACTTCGGGCGGTCAATCATGCTCATTATCCTGCTCATGCTCATAAAAACGGATAAATTATTTGAATAGGATAAGACAACTGCAACTTCTCGCCCTGACTAGCTTGCTGTTCTGCTTCTCACACGCTGACTCAAACTGTAAGATATGATCAACATATATTCTCAATAATACGAAACTACAGTACCCTAAAACGGGGAAAGCGGGGTAACGGGGCGGTTTGACCCATGCCATGAATAGTTCAAATACATATTTTTCGTTGATACTTTTTCTAACTATCAACTGTGTTTCTTAATCTAGTATTATTTGGCTTCTGAAAGCTATAGCATAGGTTTGAATATTCAGTTTTTTGATTAACCAAGAACTGAACATTTTATTGAGCATAGCTTCTTCAACTTTCAGCTAGCGGGGAAAAAAATCAATCAATGCTTATCTGATAGCTAACATTACAGATTAAGAGATATTTCCCTAGTAGCACATTTGTTTCAACCCAGTAAAGGTGACTGCTCTGTGACTCAATTAAGTCACAATAGAGCTGCTGAAACCAGTTTTGACTGTTGTGTGCTGCTTGGGGTTTTTAGATACTTTAGGCTACATAGGTTGGGTTCTAGGTTAAAGGAAAAATATTGTAATAAAATTGTTACTCGTTACTATTTAAAAACTATTATATAATTACAACTTTTTTCTCATGGATGTCAATTTTTTACGCTTTTTTGCTACAACTTGTTACAAAATCGAGGCAACTTCGCGTAATTTGGCTTTTTTTATTTAGGCAAAGGAGCAATCTGACAAACATCCCAAGCAACACAAAATCGTCATATTTGGTTACAGTGACTTGATTGTGACTTAATTGAGTAGTATTGGAGTAACATCAACTGTATTGCAACAAGTTACTTTGCAACCTTCTAAAGATAAAAAATAAATAATAATATATTGAAACAAATAATAAAATTCTAAAAATAAAATCAAAACTTAGGGGGGGGGGGGGGGCAACGGCCCCCCCCCCCCCCCTACCCCCACTGACTGTGCTGTAACGCCTCCCCCAAAAAAAAAAAAAAAAAAAAAAAAAAAATAAAATTTTAACACTGTGTTCTCTCTCCTCAAAAAAAAAAAAAAAAAAAAACACCTAAAAAGCTCCTACTCTCCAGGATTCAAATAGTTTCTAATTATAACTATTTTCAATCTATCTATCTCAAATAACACAAGAAGTACAGATTGTATAAAAATGAGCCCAATACTGCTCATTAATCATCATACACTAATTTATTTCCGACTAACTCCATTAGTATTGTTCCGAACACCACTGCTACAATATATATTTTCATTATCCTGTCGTTAATTATCACACCGGCCAACATACTTGCTTCTTCTTTTGTCCAAATCCGCCACTTCGAAACCGTCGCTTAATTTTAAGAAGACTCCCTTAATGGAAAGAATCCTCAGATTTATTCTCTTCCAGAATCCAACAGGAACCATGTATGGAAGGCCAGCTATAGCTCGATGAAGCAGAAAAACGGAAACTAATGAGAATAAGATTGCTTCGATGGGAGCCAACCCATTCCCAGAGCCTACTCTTTCCGGAATGACCTGTCAATGATTCCATTGTCTGCCCGTCCTGGTGAGGTTGGGAAGTCGTCCAGGAGAAAAAAAAATCTAATTAAGATTTCGCTTCATTCTTCACAGGGATCGTGGTGTAGACATAACCTTTTCGTTTTTCTTTTCAACTTTCCTAGACATACGGTACTCAGTGCATGCATGAGTTCCCTCGGACACTGCATAGAGTCGTAATTTTCTTCGAGAAATAAGAAATATGATTATTGTTATTAAATTCCTTTTTACACATTATTATTGCCGGTTCAGTTCCTTCCGAGCACTTGAACCGAATGTAACAACTCGCCCTCGTACCTTAACATGATTGTCATAAGGCTTAGTGGAGAAATTATACCGCTCACTCTGAGCCGGTCGTATTTTTTGATGATGGGATTTAGGAAGTGAAGTGATGAAACATGAAAAGAAAAACTGCTCTCTGTAGCAGTTCGTTCCTAATGACGTCGTCTCCTTCTTCTGTAAGGATTTTTCCGTGTACCGTACAGGTTGGAATTCCAGAAGGGTTTCTGAGATGGTAACATGTGAAGGTCGATAATTCTCCACATACGGTACATTGAACGAAGAAGCTTCATGCAGTTCCGGAATATGTACTGAATTTTCTTCAGAGCCAAACCTGCACTGTGGGATGAAAAGAAATGCTAATAAATCTGTCTGAAGTACACTCTCATTATTCCATCCATTTATCCTGGATACACGTAACCGTTCCCGTTCCTATCTCGTTGAGGAAAGGTGCACCACTAATGATGTAAAAAGTCAAATTGGTTTTCTTTTCCTTGGCACTTCCGAACCGTTCGGCAATGTACTGTTCCAAATCGATCGAAATTAATACAAATTATATCGCCCCTCGTTTCTTGATAACGAGTGCACTTTTGCCGAAACGTGCGCTGTCCATTTGCGAGTATTTCAAAGTGTAACATCCAATTCACGGCAGACCTTACATCTTATAATGATATCGTCCCATTTGCTCGTTTCTCCTTTCAATTGCGAAACGTCTTCTGCCTATAATTCGTATTCATATCGTAGTAGGCCCTATTAAGACACGGACGCTGTCAACGCGGGATATAATCGTTAGCACCAGACTGCAGCAGCCTTCTCCTTCTTCTGGGCCATTGTCAACTGTCACTCAACTGTGCAGCGTTAACTGGATGACGACTGACTGCTTACTGTCGTGATTTCCGGTTTCTATTGTTATTATCGTTACGATTATGATGATGGTGATTATCATTACTATTATTCCGCCTCAGGTCCTGATCCCCCTTCTAGGGGGATGTTCGTTGATGCTAGGCGAAGGAAGTTTTGAGTTCCCCGTTCCACACCGGGACAATCTGGGAGGAAACAATTTAGCAAACAATTAGCACCATCATCCACTCGTTGAACGTGCACCCTAACTTCTTGTAAAGAATGAATTCGAGCTAGTTTAAAGGGCATTGCTGACGGGAGAGTTTTAGGATTGCTTTAGTTTCAAATGGTGTAGGAATCAACTTGGTTTTAAATATTTGTAAATACTTTGGTTAGGATTTATCGAATTTTAGATTTTTTAGGCATCTTATTGCAAACTTTTGCTTTGGCGAAATATTCCAGATGTGCGGAATGAAGATCATCTGATCATTCTGACTGAGTTTAGGTTAAAATCTTGGATGTATTTGATGTTTGACGCAACTTAATAAGAAAACACTTGGATTCCTTTTCGAAAGTCTTTGTCCCGTCAGTGGTCTGAGTCAACGTTAGAATTTCTTTCAGTGTGTGGTTTAGCTTCCAGTGGATCCTTCGCGGAATGCACGTCATCTTTGTTTGCTTGAAAATTGAAGTTTTGAAAATGGTGTCTCGACAACAGGAGCTGTGAAATCGGTGTCGATTGTCATCAGCAAGTTTCTACAAGCCAAAACGGTTCAGAGGAAGCCAACCAAGCAATCGAAAAAGGGGACATACAACAAACAAAATGAGAAACAAGTGGAGAAAGTATACTCGTTTTTTCTTTTTTTCCAAATTTTCAAAAAAAACAACACCTTTTTCATTAACATTACCTGCACAAATTTTTATTTTTTACCCTTATTCCTTTTCGATCCTTGTCTGGACCCTACGCGAGGTAATCCGACTTGGATATCGATTTGGAAAATTCCTCTTTGACCCTTCGGATTCTTGTAGACTCTGCTTGGAAGTTGATTAGGAGAAAACGTATAAATTCTAATCATTTTGGAGAAAATGGCGCCTGAACGCAAAAGAAAGGGACAATCTCTGGATTCCCCTTCTAACAATATTGATTTGAGCAATCAATTCGATATTCTGACTGATGATGAGAATGATCCATCAGTCAGGCAAAAATCTTCGAAGCATTCCTGAATTAATGCAGGGAAAGAAAAGGTTCCACCTATTGTGGTAACAACATCTGATTTTCATGGGCTCCGTAAGGAACTCACGAATTTCATAAAAGATTCGAAATTTTCCTTTCAAATTGGTCGTCGGGGGTTCTTACTTCTCTTTTCAAAATTCATTAACTCTAAAACCACCCCCTTTTATTCTTTTACAATACTTCCTCCTAACCACTTTCCCTTCACCCCCACCTCCCCTTTATTCTTCCCCATTTTGTGAATGCAAGACTCGCGAAAGCGATCGTTGAATTCTTCGTGCTAAGCATCAGGTAGGGACCGCTTCACGTTCCTCGACCAGGTAATTATTCCTCGGCTGTTAACAACGGTCATCGAGGAGGAAATCCAACATTCGTACCATTCCCTCTATCTGCTGTTAACAATGGTCAGCGAAGTACAAATGTACCCGTAAGTACAAACAGAGCACAAGTTTTCAATGCTCAATTCTTACCTGCTGGTAGCAATGTACAGCTAGGTAATGGAGCTTCCTACGCTGCCGTTACAGCCGGTAGAAACCAAAATTCTACCAGAAATGTTGAAGATTTTGACTTAGGTAGCATAACCGCTCCAAAAATGGATTTTTTACAGAAATCATTAATCGATATGATTAATGGAATGTTAAATACAAACTCCATGTTTGATGCAATTCAAACTGGTATAAAATTTGCAAACAATATTGTCATGACCCTGAAATTCAGCAATGGGTATTAAGACACTGAATATTTTAAATTGGAATGCTCGATCTCTTAAAAATAATGAAGACGAGCTGTTTAACTTTTTACGAGTTCATAACGTGCATATTGCCGTTGTAACTGAAACTTTTCTTAAACCAGGTGATAAAATAAAAAGGGATCCTAATTATTTCGTACACCGCAATGATCGTCTTGAAAGTCCAGGTGGTGGCGTTGCCATAATTGTTCATAGGCGTATCAAACATCAAATTCTTTCTTCATTTGATACCAAAGTTTTTGAAACTTTGGGGGTTTCTGTTGAAACAAAATTTGGTCAACTTACACTATTAGCTGCCTATTTACCATTCCAATGCGTAGGTCAGCAAAAGAATCTTCTCAAGGGTGACCTACAGAAGCTTACCCGTAATAGGTCAAAATTCTTCATTATTGGTGATTTTAATGCAAAACACCGATCGTGGAATAATGCTCAAAGTAATTCCAATGGTAATATACTATTTGATAATTGTTCTGCGGGTTATTACACTATCCAATACCCAAACAGCCCAACTTGCTTTTCTTCTGCCAGAAATCCCTCAACTATTGATTTGGTCTTAACTGATTCATGTCAACTTTGTAGCCAATTGGTTACCCATGCTGACTTCGGTTCGGATCACCTTCCAGTAACTTTTGAAATATCTCAAGAAATAATTTCTAATCCCAACAGTTCTACTTTCAATTATCATAGAGCTGATTGGAACCAATATCAAACATTCATGGAATATAACTTTGATCCTAATATTCCTTTGGAAACTAAAAATGATATCGATAATGCTCTTGACTCTCTGACTACTTCCATAGTTGAAGCAAGAGCTGTCTCAGTTCCAAAATGCGAGGTAAAGTTCAATACAATTATAATAGACGACGATCTTCAGCTTTTGATCCGTCTGAAAAATATCCGTAGAAGACAATATCAAAGAACACGCGATCCCGCCATGAAAGTTATCTGGCGAGATTTGCAAAAACAAATTAAAAAACGCTTCTCTGCCCTGAGGAATAAACAATTCGAAAATAATGTGTCAAAATTAGAGCCGAGTTCCAAACCTTTTTGGAAACTCTCCAAAATTTTAAAGAAACCTCAAAAGCCTATTCCAGCGCTCAAAGAAGGTGATAAAATATTGCTAACAAATGTGGAAAAAGCTCAAAAACTTGCTGAGCAGTTTGAGAGTTCCCATAATTTCAGTTTGGGTCTTACTAGTCCTATTGAGAATCAGGTTTCTCTTGATTATCTGAATATTTCCTCAAGGGAAAATATTTTTGATGAATCCTGGGGTACTGATTTGGATGAAGTAAAAACTATAACTAAAAAGTTAAAAAATATGAAGGCTCCAGGTGATGATGGAATTTTCTATATACTCATCAAAAAACTCCCAGTGAGTACCTTGTCTTTCATGGTAAAATTATTTAATAAATGTTTTCATTTGTCATACTTTCCTGGCAAATGGAAAAATGCCAAAGTTGTTCCAATTTTGAAGCCCGAGAAAGATCCAGCTGAAGCTTCTAGCTACAGACCAATAAGTTTACTTCCTTCAATCAGTAAACTTTTTGAAAAGCTAATTTTGAATAGAATGATGCTTCACATCAATACAAACTCAATTTTTGCAGATGAGCAATTTGGATTTCGCCATGGCCATTCAACTACTCATCAACTTTTGAGAGTTACTAATTTAATTCGTTCAAACAAATCTGAAGGCTGCTCAACTGGAGTTGCTCTTCTAGACATAGAAAAAGCATTCGACAGTGTTTGGCATGAAGGTTTGATTGCTAAATTGAAAAACTTTAATTTTCCGCTCTATATTATAAAATTAATTCAAAATTATTTAACTGACAGAACTCTGCAGGTAAATTATCAGAATTCCAAATCTGATCGACTACCTGTTAGAGCTGGAGTTCCTCAGGGTAGCATTCTTGGGCCGATACTATATAACATTTTTACTTCCGACCTCCCTGATTTGCCTCAGGGTTGTCAGAAATCCTTGTTTGCTGATGACACAGGCATCTCCGCTAAAGGAAGAAGTCTTCGTGTCATTTGCAGGAGACTGCAGAAAAGTTTGGACATTTTCTCTTCTTATTTACAGAAATGGAAGATTTCTCCCAACGCTTCCAAAACTCAACTAATAATATTCCCACATAAACCTAGAGCTTCTTTTTTGAAACCTAGTAGTAGTCACATCGTTACTATGAGCGGTGTTCCAATTTCCTGGTCAAGCGAAGTGAAATACCTTGGTCTATTACTTGATCAAAAATTAAATTTTAAAAATCACATTGAAGGCATTCAAGCCAAATGTAATAAATATATAAAATGTTTATATCCTCTTATAAACAGAAAATCCAAACTATGTCTGAAGAACAAACTACTAATATTTAAACAAATTTTTAGACCGGCCATGCTTTATGCTGTTCCAATATGGTCTAGTTGTTGTGCTACCAGGAAAAAAATACTTCAAAGGATTCAGAACAAAGTTCTGAAGATGATTTTGAAGCTGCCTTCTTGGTACAGTACTAACGAAGTACATAGAATTTCGAATGTTGAGACTTTAGAACAAATGTCCAACAAAATAATTAATAATTTCAGACAAAAATCGTTGCAATCTTCTATTGCAATGATTAATTCCCTTTATGCTTAGTTAAGATTAATTTTAGTTTGTTTTTAGTTTTAAGATTATTATTGTTATACTGACACGCAGGAATAAAAACCTGTTTAAAATACTGAACTGCTAAGGCATGAACAATGTAAACAAAATTAGATACATATTTTAACAATTAAGGTTGATACGTTACGGTAGTAGCTGGAGCACCTAGATTAACATGAAATGTAAATATGAATAAATTTGGAACAAATAAAGAGTTAAAAAAAAACCGTCTGTCGGTGTCGGCCATCCGGGCTTGGGACAGTACGGACGATCCTTCCGCGTTACCATCCATTTCGCTTCGTCGGATCAGCTAGAATGACCAAGTCTCTAGCTTCTAACGTTCGAGTCTGCTCGAACTACTTCGATTGCCGACGGATCACCGGTAGGTACTCTACCAGCCATCGTTTCCAGAACATGTCCAGCTGCCGATGAATTAGCTCCCACGATCTCCCCAAGATTTGTCGGCGGATTAGTTCTCCAGACTGTGCTTGGACTGCTGCTACTGTTCACTCTCCACGTTGTTTCATCCCGTTTGAGCTCAGCAGCAAAAAGTGATTCGGCGTGATCGCTTCTGACTCCTCCACTTCAAGTGGCAAATACGTCAGATGGCTTGAGTTTACCAATCTTTCAGCCTCCACGACCAGCGTCTGCAGCCCCTCGTCGTCAAGATTTCCCTTCGAATTTGCTTTCTGCATGGCTGCCTTCACTGATTGAACCAAACGTTCCCACGCTCGGCCCATGAGTGGTGCTCCGGCGGAATAAAGTTCCACTTGGTGTTGGTGGTGGTGAACGTCGAGGACAGTCACTGGCTTATTTGATATCGCAGCACTCGATTGCCCCCCTGGAAATTCGTCCCGTTGTCGCCGAAGAACTCAGGAGGTGGACCTCGGTGACCCACGAATCGACGGACGCAGGAGATGCAGGACTCAGTCGACAATTAATACGCGACTTCAAGGTGAACGGCACGCACTGTTAGGCATATTTTAGTCAGGTTTATGAGAACCTACACAGCTTGTTTACAACGATCTTAAAACTCTGTTTTCTCAAATTGCTTTTACTCCTATCAAAGGTTTTATTTCGACATTATGAACTCGTAAAATGCTGTTTTGAAATGTCGTTTTAGGACTCATTCATTTTAGCTTATTATGGTCAGTTGAAACGGCAAAAAACATGACCAAATAATTTTATGGTAGTCATTGCGAAGATAAATTGGCTTTTTGGTAATACTTTGATTTTTTTCCAATCGCCATTGAAATATAAAAAATAATTGAAATGCACCAAATTTTAAATGTAATACAAATGAACTGTAGACCGGAGACCAATTTTGGCATTCTTTTAGATAACCTTATTGAATTCCATCAATTTTCAGGTAATTCGTGATTAATTTATCGAATATATTTGTTTCAATTTTGTAGTTGAAAACTCGCATAATTTCCGAGGCGCATTAATTTTCGGCTCTTATCGTGCCAATATTCACCATAAAATGAAATGCACATATGATTTGGAGCATGATACACTGTAAAAAAAACTCATTTTTTGTTTATATTTTGCTATCAAACAAAATTTCCCGCAACACTACAACTTTTTTCTTAGATATTATTTACTGCTACATGAATCAGACTAGCAGAGAATCGAACAAAGCAGAACAACAAAAACCAACCACGATATCACAGTGAAGTTTGACTCAGCTGTGGTCATTTGGCCGTATGCTGGTTTTCATGGAACCCAATAGGTTCTATAGAGGTTCTTAAGTGGACATAGCATCTTTCACTAGAACATTTTCAAAATCTTTATGGTCTTATAGAGGTTTTATTAAATTGTTTTTACAACCGTCTATACCCAAGTAACAATTTTAGTTTTATTCCCGCCTTATAGCACTCCTCCCGGCTTTGTCGATAAAACTACATTCAAAACTGTTTTGTCTACCAACACCTCCTCTATCCTTCTTTAAAGCCGAAAGTTGTACAAAATGGCCCACTCTATAGACGGTTGTGAAAACAAGTTAATAAAACCTTTATAAGAACATAGAGATTTTGAAAATGTTCTAGTGAAAGATGTTATGACCACTTGAGAACCTTCATAAAACCTTTTGGCTGCCATGAAAACCAGAATGTGGCCACAGCTGTCAAACTTCACTGTGAAATCGAGGTTGTTTGTTGTTGTTCTGCTTTGTTCGATTCTCTGCTCTTCTGATTCGTATAGCAGTAAAAAAAGGTCTTGAGTTGCGGGAAATGTTGTTTGATAGCTAAATTTCCAAAACAAATTGTGTTTTCTATAGCGTTTTATGCTCCAAATTACATGTGTATTTATTTTTATGGTGAATATTGGCACGATAAGGGCCGAAAATTAATGCGCCTCGGAAATTATGCGAATTTACAACAAAATAAATCAAATTAAAACAAATATATTCGAAAAATTAATCATGAATTTCCTGAAAAGTGCTTGGAATTGGATGAGATTATCTAAAAAAATGCCGAAATTAGTCTCCGATCTAGAGTTTGTTTGCATGCCATTGAAAATTTGATGCATATATTTTTGCACATTTCAATTATTTCTTATATTTCAATATGGCGATTGGATAAAAATCACAGTTTTGTCATAAAGTCAATTTTTCTTCGCAATGACTATTATAAAACTATTTGGTCTTATGGTGACTTCTTTCAATGCCAATTTGCCCTTTATTGCATTTACTGGAGGCAAAATGGTTTTAAAATGCTTTTCCAACTGACCATAATAAGATAATATCAATGAGTCCTACAACGGCATTTCAATACAGCATTTTACGAGTTCATAAAGTCGAAATAAAACCTTTGATAGGAGTAAAAGGAATTTAAGAAACAAGGTTTTAAGATCGTTGTAAACAAGCTGTGTAGGTTCTCATAAAGCTGACTAAAATATGAAACCTATTGGCACCTCTTGGTGCCATAATAAAACCAAATTGATTTCAAGTGGCTTTCATAAAACATTAATAAAACTTAATAAAGCAGGATGGTGTTAGCAATGTTACTTGGGTAGAGTGGGCCACTTTGTACAAATTTTGGCTTTAAAGAAGCATAGGGAAGGTGTCCAAAAGAAGTCCAAGACTTTCATTTTTACGTCTTTCTCAATCCGCGACATTTTGAAAACGAAGAATTTGAACTGTGCAAACAAGTAAACAAACGAAAGATGACAGTCAAACGCGCAGCATGCTATGATGACCATCACAAATACACGCGTACAACGCCAATGTACGTGGATAGCATATTTTAAATACATTCCTCAGTAGAACACTGTAAGAAATAGTGATAATTAACTAGACGTAATTTTCAATTGATTTGCGTCAAGAAACGCAAATAAAGATTCCATGTAAAATTAAGTGCCCTGAAACAGAAACAGACGCAACTCGACTAAAGGCCTCTTGGCTGATTCTTATGTTCTAAATATCGCTCGCATGTGTCGGTCTAAGAGCACAAAAATTCACATGTGAGCGGTTTTATTTGGAAACTAGGAAAATTTCGCTTAACACTTCACTTGATCACTTTTAAAAACATAAAAAACTGAAAAACTTTTTCAAACTATCTCTAGGAAACGCGAGCAAATTTCTTTAAATTCCACTAGGAAACTCTTATATTTTGATAGATAGGCCTATCTCATCTGCGACTTACAGACCGTTTTTGACGTAGACTACGTCTTACGGCAAGGGTAGGGTGTCAATTGAAAATCTAAAAATAAGTGACCGTCACGAAAAATTGTTACAAATTAAACGCTAATAACTTAATAAATGCTCGATAGATTTTCAAGATGTTTACATGAATCGGTTGGAAATTTTCCCGCGTATCAATTCAAACTATCAAATATTATCCGTTAACAATTTTAAACTATTGAAAATAACCAAAATAAGAGGTGATGTCTTGTAATTTTGTTTTGCAGGCTAAATTTACTAAATGCACAGTACTTTCCTATCACAGACTTCAAATTTAAGTAATGAACGTCTCATACGTGTCAGTGCACGATATATAAGGGAGACACTTAAAATTTGCTTCATTCGCTCGGTAGCCACGGAGCTATGCAGAGCGGCATTGGCCAGTATTGCCCTGGCAGCTGGCGGTTGCAAGTACCCTGCAGGAGGGGTGGAGGTGGATGTGTGTGATCTGGTTGGTTGCCATCTTTTGGTAAGGCGCTACATACGTGCAACGGCTGAAATAACCTGCTTCTTCAAAAAACCGAGTAGGTTTGAATTCAAATGCGGACCATTTCAAATCCGTCCTTTTCAGGACATCGAATTTAATTTTGAGGGAGTTTGTTGGATTTGAATTTATCTAGCACTAGCTGCACCCGGTGCGTGCGCTGCTACGCTTGCAACTAAATGAAGGAAAATTTAATATAACTGGCACATTAATGGTTTATTTTTCGGAATGAGTTTTTCTTGAATAAGCAGGGGCTCAAACTTCCATCAAAATATGCTTCTTACCCGAGATGTACACGTTTTGTGTTTAAGTAACCTGGATAATTCTCATTTTTGGTAGAAATTTGTGTTTCATTTGTATGGGAACCCTCCCTTCCAGAGGGGGTACAATACATACAATCATTGCCTTCAAAACCTCCCACATGCCAAATTTGGTTCCATATGCTTGATTAGTTCTCGAGTTATGCACAAATTTGTGTTTCATTTGAATGAGAGCCCCCATCTTACAGAGGGCGGAGGGGTCTCGAGTTAACTTAGAAACATTTATTGCCTTCAAAAACCTCTACATGCCAAATTTGGTTAAATTTGCTTGATTAGTTCTCGAGTTATGCAGAAACTTATGTTTCATTGGAATGGGAGCACCGCCCAACCCCCCCTACCAAAGAATGAGGAGGGTTCTCGAACTGCCGTAGAAACATTTATTGCCTTTAAAATCCCCGCATGCCAAATTTGGTTTCATTTGCTTTATAAGATCTAGAGTTATGAAGAAATTTCAGTTTCATTTGTATGACAACACCACTTCTAGGAGAGGAGGGCATCTCAAACCACCATAGAAACATTTTTCGCCTACAGAAAACCCCACATGCCAAATTTGGTCCCATTTGCTTGATTAGTTCTTGAGATATGCAGAAACTTCTGTTTCATTTGTATGGGAGCCTCCCTTTCTAGAGAGGGGAGGGGTCTCAAACTACCATAGAAACATTTCTTGCCTCCAAAAACTTCCGCATGCTAAATTTGGGTTCCTTTGCTTGATCAGTTCTCGAGTTATGCAGAAATTTGTGCTTCATTTGTATGGGAGCCCCCCTTTTTAGAGATGGGAGGGGTCTAGAACCATCATAAGAACCTTTTCCGACCCCAAAAACCCCTGCACACAAATTTTCACGCCGATCGGTTCAGTAGTCTCCGAGCCTATTAGGTTCAGACAGACAGACAGACAGACAGAAATCCATTTTTATATATATAGAAAATAGAAAAAATAATTTAAACTTACCATTTCCTGCAATTCTGTGTCAATCTGTCCACAAAGATCGTCACCTGAATGCAACGAAAACAGTTGAAAATAACTTCATTTGCTAATTGATCTTCAGCCACCATATGTCAAATACTGTAGCACCGCACTCTAGATCCATTTCGGTGAGATCGTGTTAGATTTCTTCACAACTCACCAGCAATTTGTGATTTTCACAGTTTTGTAACTGTTACAGTGATTTTTTCCGACTTTTGCTATGCATAAACACAGCGGTGTCCAAGATGAATCCAACAAAGCAATAATCTTGCCAAACGGTCCTTCCGCTCGCGAGTTAAATCGTGACAAAGGAAACCCCAACTCATTTTTATTAATATAGATTTTTCCCCCCCCAGCATTTTTTTGCCCCCACAAAAAAAACCACACCAAAACCCAACTTGATTAATTTTTTTATTAAGTAATTTTCTATATACTTATAGATGTTTTTATGTTTTTTTTTTTATTAAAACTAAAAAATTTAAAAACCTTTAAAAAAGAAGAAAAAAAAATTTTAACAACCAACCAACAAACGATCCATTCCAACCCCCCCCCCAACTTTTACACACGGGGAGGGGGGACAAACAAAAAAATAAAAAAAACAGAAAAAAAAAAATTTCACAAAAAATTTTCAAAATTTTTTCTTCAAAAAGTTTAAGGTTTTCACGACTATCAACTTACAAAAATATCATTAGTTTTTAACTTTGAATTCCCAAACAGACCCTGAACAATTTGTAACGCGATAAGGATAATGGTCTCCAGCCGGTCGATCATATCATCACTACAGCCAGCACAACCGTTGCCCTTTCATCATACCAATATTCAATCCAAACTTCCATTTGCATGGCTGACAAATAATTCCTCAGAAGCGAATCTTAGAATGTTCTATATACTTACTTACTTATGCTAACCCAACGTCCCATTAGAACAGTTCCTGCGTTGCAATGTTCCGCTACGAAACTAAAGAAACTAATCAAACGGTTTAACGTAGTCTACGTCAACCGGTCGTGAGTTATACACAACCCCACTGATTTTTTATTTCTTATTTTCTTTAAAAGTGATCAAGTGAAGTGTAAGTTTGAAGTTTCCTAGTTTTCCAAAATTAATCGCATTGAATTTCATTCAATATTCTTCATAATATTTAGTAAAACCTCAGTGTGATTATAGGAATTTTGCGCACTGGCTAACTCATTTAAACCTATTTTACTTATCATTAGATCATATTTCACGTTTTATGCTTAGAAAAGGTTTATGTTTTTTTTTTGCACAACGAGTTCTTGTTTAATAAACAATCTTGAATTTAAAACGTACAACTCATTTATAAATAACCATTATTTATTCTTTTTAAATGGTTGAAAACACAGGAATATTCAACAAGAACAAACTTTCCCTCTAAAAAAAACACCCTTAAGTCCTCAGGGTGAACAAAATAGGCTCTATTTTTCCATTTAAGTAGATTACGTTCCGCCGCTGCTTGTGGCTATGTTTCTGGTTTTTTTAAACTCGATGAAAATCCCCGAAGGGAAATTTCGCTCACATCATTGTACGAACGCGGTGCAACTGTTTCGGCTACTGTTTCGATGGCCTCGCAAGCGGTCGGACCATGATCCATAGAGGGAAACCAAACACCGTTTGATAGTAAATTTCCATATTAATTATTATGGAGATTTAAAAATTTTCATCCCACAGCGAAACAACTTCGTTTAGGCATTTTTTTTTATTTCCACAAAGCGAGGAATGTGCCAAACTTTGTCATGCTCCGTGTATGACGACATATCCTGAGTTCCAGTTTTTTATACGGTGGATTAGCGCCTATAAATTTCATTAAATATCTTCAACCAATTCCAGGCAAATACTATTAATTGCTTCTCGCCTCATTGCGACCAACACCTAGCTTGTTGGCGCGTAATTTGTGATCTCGTTTAATTGCTCTCCTCCCTTCCGTTTGGAAAAACATTTCTGAAATTCTTTCCCCCATTCCTGATGGTTCAGAAATTTTCTTCTTCGCTCGCAAACAGAAATTAAAATCGCTCGTACACGAAATTCCAGGTGAGACCAGCCAAACAACCGTGAGCCAGAAACAATTAGAAATCGAAAATCCATTGATTTCTGTTCAAAGATGGGCACTAGCTTGAGATACGAACAAGAGCTAGGCTATTAAAGACGATCCTAGCAATCCGGGACGATTCGAATCTTAGCAACGAGGGCGTTCTTTTATTTTTCCTTTATTTACTCGCCTTTCGTTAGGATCGGATAGCACACAATGGAATGAATTTTCGGCAGCGTGCGCGCCCGTGAAAAACTATTGCAATATAGCGTACTATTATTGGCGAACAACGGCTAAGATGAAGACTGGGCCGAATTAATTGGATTCAAACACTTGATTTTTAATTTTCCCAACTTCGAACGGCACGTTGTTGTAGTTTTTTTTTATCTCATTCTTTTCCTTAATTGCAGAATGGATTTTCACCTGGGGCACAGTTGAATGAGAGGGGGGTCTGTCTTCAGGATACTTCAGGCATAGTTGCAAACTTCTTATCT
The DNA here is from genome assembly GCA_024533555.2 of Aedes koreicus. Taxonomy (NCBI): domain Eukaryota; kingdom Metazoa; phylum Arthropoda; class Insecta; order Diptera; family Culicidae; genus Aedes; species Aedes koreicus. Next base: position 45,527 of record JAHHFK020005016.1, on the reverse strand, counting down.
AGCTAGGGTATATGTATCGTTAGTGGAGGTACTAGTCCGTTTCCTTTTAAAATAAAGTGAATGAAATTGAGAATAACGTTTAATTTGGGGATCAAATATGTCACCTGGTAGAATTTAGCCTACACATTAAAATAAAAATCAGAAATGTTATCAAAACCCCCTGATTCAATATTAGTAACACATTTCCTATACTGGAGGTAACATTTAAATTTAGTTCCTGAAGTTGCGCAATCCATTGATGTATTATAGAACCCACCACAAGTAAAGTAAGTGCAAAGTATCGAAAATTTTTAGTTCCTTCATTATCGAGATTTTCAGCCCTGGGCTGGTTCATCTCCGGTCGTAGTCACTCAAATACCTTTTTGGGTATTTTCGTAACTTGTCCGGGGGTGAGATTCGAACTCGTGAATTCGGCGTGAGAGGTATGGATGTAAACCTCTACGCCGGGGTCGTCCCCCCGAAATTTTTTAGTTTAATTAATTGTTTCCAATAATTCCAATTTTGAGTAAATTTTAAGGGTAAAATTTATTTAATCGCTCACTTCTAGCACCATTAAAAACCTAATATAGTGTATCGAACACATCGTTGATGAAACCAAGCGAAAAAAGCCATGCCTCCACTATGGGTACTACCTCTACTAAGAGAGCGCTTACCCTGTTTAATTAATTTCTGATTCGTAGATCTTAAGAAAAACACTGGAACTATGATAGGGATGAGCATAGCTGTTTGTATGATAAATGGCAGATTGGAGGAATAATATACATGGGATAATGAGACTATAGTTCTATGAGAATCATGTCAACGGTGAATTAAGCGAAACTTGATATTAGGAAATGAGGGTGGAGATCCTGATGATTAAACTAACTTAAGAGAAGTGGCATGTTTTTAAAAAATGCCCTGTCAAATGGCTTTTATTGCCAATCTGCTAATTATTTTGTAAGTCGTTGACACCGGTAATGCACTTTTTCAGCTATCGAAGATCTTCTCGAGATTTATGAACCATCCCACAGTGGAGGAAACCATAGTGGGAGTGACCTAAAACGGCTTCTAATTCATGCGGCATCTGATTGAGGCTCTTGCAAACGATAATGTCGATAAAAAACAAGGAATCGATTGGAGTCGATTTCATGTGCCGGAAACGCCGGAAAGTGGCCGTAATTTTACTCCTAAAATACTGTTTTTATTGGTTTTCAAATAATTGCGATTGCGATGATTGAGGTAGAATAAATTGACTAATCATATGGCAAACACTTTATCTAGGAGCGGTGGTTGGTCGTCCCAATTTGATTTTGATAGATTTGAAATAAGTACGATAGTATGTTTTATTGATGTTGAATCTTTTGACGACTTGTATAGAATATATTTCATTCAGAAGCGATGCAGTTAGTTGTAAAGGAAACAGATTGTAAACTTTTTACTGTCGGAATAGTATACGTTTGTATTTTTCTAATTGTAGCTATTAGTTAAAGGGAAAGCTCAACTTTTAAAACTGATATATTTTGTATTTTTTAAATTTGTTTACGCTAGCCGTGTATTACCCGGTCAAATTGGAAACATTTTCGCACCTTCACCCTTCTTCATTCTTAGCAATTTTAGTTTGATCAACATTTAGAACCGTGCTGGGAACCAAGTGGCACAAGACTATCTTATTTTTTTTTGTAATCAACATTCAGTTTATGAAAATAGAATGAACTCCAATTTGTGATCTGAAGATGTCCCTTCAGAGGTCATATGGTGACCACATGGAAGATCCGAAACATTCGTGAAAATGGCCAGTTCTGGGACACTGGCCAGAAGTTTACGCTTACTCCCTTGCACCGCCGAGCTATTCGACATCATGCGGGATAAAGGGCGATACGGTCAAAATTTGGTCAATATCAACTTGACGTATTTCTTTCAATTTTGCATTTAAAAAACCTGAACACCCCTCATTTTGAAGGTGTGTGTGTGTAGAATGTTGCTCCTATTTTGATTTTGGAATTCACTCTTCAGTTGTCAAAATGCCGTCCAAGCAAGAAGAGCAGCGTATCAAAATTTTGCTCGCGCATCGCGAAAATCCGAGCTACTCGCACGCAAAGTTGGCAAAATCGCTAAAAGTTGCCAAATCAACCGTTACAAATGTAATTAAAGTGTTTGGGGAACGTTTGTCGACAGCCAGGAAGTCTGGATCGGGGGGAAATCGAAAACCGGAAGCCGCTGAGACGACAAAGAGAGTTGCCGGTAGTTTCAAGCGAAACCCTAACCTATCTCTCCGAAATGCCGCAAATAAGCTGGGTGTATCGTCTACAACCGTGCATCGAGCCAAAAAACGAGCCGGACTATCGACTTACAAGAAGGTAGTGACTCCAAATCGCGATGATAAACAAAATACGACGGCCAAAGCGCGATCCCGGAGGCTGTACACGACGATGCTGACGAAGTTTGACTGCGTGGTAATGGACGACGAAACCTACGTCAAAGCCGACTACAAGCAGCTTCCGGGACGGGAGTTTTATACGGCAAAAGGAAGGGGAAAGGTAGCAGATATTTTCAAGCACACGAAACTGTCAAAGTTCGCAAAGAAATATCTGGTTTGGCAAGCCATCTGTACCTGTGGCTTGAAAAGCAGCATTTTCATAGCTTCCGGGACTGTCAACCAAGAAATTTACGTGAAAGAGTGTTTGAATAAACGTCTGCTGCCTTTCCTGAAGAAACACGGTTGTTCCGTACTGTTTTGGCCGGATTTGGCATCTTGCCATTACGGTAAAAAGGCCATGGAGTGGTACGCCGCCAACAACGTGCAGGTGGTTCCCAAGGACAAGAACCCTCCCAACACGCCAGAGCTCCGCCCAATTGAGAAATACTGGGCTATTGTCAAGCGGAACCTAAAGAAGACCAAAAAAAACTGCTAAGGACGAGCAGCAGTTCAAGGCAAACTGGCTTTCTGCGGCGAAGAAGGTGGACAAGGTGGCTGTACAAAATCTGATGGCAGGGGTCAAGCGTAAGGCCCGGCAATTCGGATTTGGAAAAGCGGAAGCCTAACTGAATATTTTTCCTGAATTTTATACTAATTGAACTTGAAAAAGAAATTTAATTTGATTTTTTAAATAAACGATTTCACCGATTTACACGCGTTTTCCCTTGACCAAATTTTGACGGTATCACCCTTTAATGCCGATAGAGGCTTTCTTGCAGGCGTAATCGACGTGGCTGATAAAGGACAGCTTATCGTCGATCATGACCCCAAGATACCTCAAAGACCTCTTCGATCCGAATGTGCAGTTACCTGCACTGATCGTCGCATTTTGCTCCGATTTTCGGTTGTTAACAACCGTGACTTCAGTCTTATGGTGGGCTAGCTCCAGCTTCCTGGAACTCATCCATTTCTCCACAATGCCAATGGAGTGGGAGGCCGTATGCTCTACCTCTTCGATGGATTCACCACATATCTCCAGGATGATGTCGTCTGCGAAACCCGACTATCTTCACCCCGTTCGGGAACTCAAGCCGTAGTACCTCATCGTACATCGTGTTCCATAACACCGAACCCAGGATCGAACCTTGTGGGACGCCTGCGGTGATCTGGACACGTTTCTGGCCTGCCTCTGTGTTGTACACCAGTACGAGATTCTGGAAATAGCTTCCCAAAATCTTGTACAGGTACCCAGGAACCTGAAGGGGTTGGAGCGAGTCGGCGATAGCCACCCAAATGGCGCTATTGAACGCATTTCTCACGTCAAGGGTGACCACTGCACAGTAGCGGACTCCTCGCCTCTTGCGCTGGATTGCCACTTCGGCCGTCTTAGTGACGGACAGAATGGCATCCACCGTCGACTTCCCTTTACGGAAGCCAAACTGGTTTGTTAGACAGACCGCCTATACTCTCCGTGTACTTTGTCAGTCTGTTGAGGATTACCCTCTCGAGCACCTTAACCGCTGTATCCAACAGACATATAGGTCTATATGCCGTTGGATCCCCTGGTGGCTTCCCTGTCTTTGGCAGCAACACTAGGGTCTGAATTTTCCAGGCGTCCTATCCAGCAAGATAGCCGTCTTGATGGCCAAGTTTGGAATACCATCCGGTCCTGGCGCTTTGTTCACCTTTAGCGACTTTGCTATCGCAATGAGTTCTTCGTTCGTCACCGTCGCCTCGTCGCCGGCCCCCGTTGTGCCGTTGTCAATGCCCATGTGGTCACGGGTCGAAAGCGGCGGGTTCGTGTGTGGTGCAGATCGAGTGAAGAGCTTCAGGAGCGCCTCATCCAAGGCACGGTGAAGTATGGAGGAAATGTGATGGTCTAGGGGTGTTTTTCGTGGAGTGGAGTGGGTAGTCTCGTGAAAATCGACGGTATAATTACGGCAGATTCCTACATCATATAATTGGTTATAATTGACATGGACGAATATATCTGAACCTGAAAATGACATATAAGGCTTGCTCGCGACAAAATCTGGACAGACTAAATTTGGAATTAAACAAATTTGCTGTTAGTTAGAAGATGCATTTTTTATTCATTTAATTGTGCATTATGTGTCATCTTAAAACTAATTACAGTTACTTAATTAGGCTGCATGAAGAAACTACGAACTTTTGAGTATACTCCAGCCATTAGGGTCTGTGCAGACTTCCCTGCAACCGATTTAACTGCTTTTGTCCAAGATTTTCGAAATTTTTCTATTGTTGTAGCTTGATGTTTATTTTGAGAGACCCCCCCCCCCCCCCCCCCCGCCCCCCCCCCCCCCCCCACCCCCCCACCCACACCCCCCCCCACAACCAAACCCCACAAAAGAGCGAGCGACCCCGCCCGAAAAACAACCACCTTCTTTAGCCTCTTCACTACACCCCCCCCGAGGGTTTTCCCCCCCTGTGTAAGTTTTGTTTTCCCCCCCCACCCCCACATCCCCCCCCACACCCAAAATTTTTTGGGAAACTTGGCCTTTTTCTTCGTCTTGAAATGCTCCTCTGCGCCGTTCCGTTGTCCCCCCCCCCCCTCTTCCCCTCCCACCCCCCCCCCCCCCCACCCAGGGCAGAACACCTCTTCCTTCCCCCCCCCTATCCCCACCCCCCTCCCCCCACAATTTTTTAAACCCTTTTTCTTTTACCCCCCCTGTTCCGTCTCCGTCGGAAGCGTCCAATACCAACGCATGTAAACCCACGCCACATTTGAACGAGAAAATACACCACTAAGAAGACCACCGTGCAGCAAATAACCTGCAGCCAATCAGAACCATCCACATAATGACGCGCAAAAGGCGCACCTATATAACGGGCATGGACCGAAGTGCCCATCATCAGTTTTTATTTGAACATCACCCAGCGAGCATCAGCAGCAGCAGACAGTTTGTTAAGGAGAAAGAAGAGAGAAAAATAAATTAAGTTTTGTTACTAGCGTAGCCGTCGCCGTTTCCATAATTTCACCGCACTCATCCCTTGGTTCGGAGCAGCGTCAACCCCCAGCTCTTTTCAGAGCTACAAGAGTTGATTTTTCCATTGACGCTTGCCTCCTCCACCAACCTGCTGATACAGTCCACTGCAGAAGAGGAAAGTTCCCTCTCAGTCCGAACATCAATTTGGTCCGTCCCGAACCGGATCCCAGTGAAGTTGCCTGTGACGATCCTGCCTGGATCGAGCCACCGTACGCGTGGTGAACCCGAATAGAAATTGAATGTGACGACCCTACCTGAGTCGAGCCGCTGACGACCCGTCAGCAAACAGTGAAACCGACACCCGTCGGAAGAAAAACCTAGTGCGCACACATTTGTGCATGTTTGAACGAGACGCGCTACGCTAAAAGTGAACAAAACCGAAACTGCTCCTGCTGTTGTTGATGCCAACTGAGTGCGAAGCGAATTAAGTGAATCGTGTTGTGTTTGTGCGCGTTCGCAAAAAGACAAAGTTAAAGACGAAAGTGAATCGAAAATGTCGACGAATCGTGACGCCGAGCAAGATGATGCTGTCGAACAACATCGAAGAGATCCTGGTGCGCCACCATCGGATGAATCTGGATCATTCCACGGTTCCGACGAATGGGAAGCCCAGTTGGATGAAGCGGCAGCGAAGGAGTACCGAGGATTAGTTCGCCAGCGGTCGCAAGCAAAAATGAAGTTAGTGAGGATTAATCGAACGCTGATTAACTCGACGCTTGGATTAGCACAACTTAATGTGCTTTCGAAGAATCTGGCTGTTGCCTACGCTGAATACAGCCAATTCCACAGCAAATTATTAGTAATAGTACCCGAAGAAGCCCTTGAAGTACAGGAGAGCGAATACGATACTTTCGAGAATCTGTACTACGACGTATCCAATGCTGTGGAAGAGTTGTTATTGGAAGCAAAACAACAAGGTCCCATCACCAGCCAAGCAGCACCTCATGTGGTTATCCAGCAGCAACCGTTAAAAGCTCCAATACCAACATTCGATGGAAACTACGGCTCATGGCCCAAGTTCAAGGCTATCTTCCAGGACCTGATGGCCAACTCGGGGGATACAGATGCAATGAAGTTGTACCACCTCGACAAAGCTCTTATCGGAGATGCGGCAGGAATTCTGGATGCCAAGATCCTAAGTGAAGGCAATTACAAGCAAGCTTGGGATATTTTGACTGACCGGTATGAAAACAAGCGAGTTATAGTGGAAACTCACATCCGTGGGTTGTTGTCCCTCAAGAAGATGACATCGGAGTCTCACAAGGAACTGCGGACACTGGTAAACGAAGCCGCTCTTCACGTTGAAAGCCTCCGCTACCTTAAGCAAGAAATAACGGGTGTTTCTGAACACATGATCGTGTATCTGGTGATCTCCGCTCTTGACAAGTTCACGAGGAAGGCGTGGGAAGAAACCCAGAAGAAAAGCGATCTTCCCAAGTATTTGCAGACCATCGATTTCTTGAAGTCCAGGTGCCAGATCCTAGAAAACTGCGATGCAGCTTTCCACACATCGAACCCTACCGTGAAGCCGAGGCAACTCCAGCCTTTCTCCAAGAATCCAACGCAAAAAAGTCATGCAGCATCAGCCACTGAGTCGCAAGAATGTGAGATCTGTGGAGGCGCACATCGAAACCAACAGTGCACAGCATTAGAGAAATTGAACCCTTCCCAGAAGAACGAAAAAATACGTGCCGCAGGAGTTTGCTTCAACTGCCTGCGTAAAGGACACCGCATCAGAGATTGTCCATCCGATAAATCGTGTCGTAAATGCAAACGCCGACACCATACGCTGCTCCACGATGATGGGGCACCCAGCCGTGAAATAAAATCGAACGTTTCCCTTCCCGCGGAATCAAAGGAAAGCCTACCGTCAGATCCAGCGCTTCCGACTCAACCGAGGCCGGAGCAGAAGTATTCATCCGTCGACCCCACTGTGTCCACCACCTGTGCGTCTAACGTTGCTCAATCGTGTAAGACAGTACTGCTGCTTACTGCAGTGGTGCATGTCTATGACAAGAGGAACAAACCGCATCCATGCCGCGTTCTATTGGACAGTGGCTCCCAAGTGAACTTTGTGACGGAAGAGTTGACCAACCGTTTGGGTCTGCCGAAGACAGCAGCAAACGTGCCGATTATAGGTATCAACGCCTTGCGAACCCTTGCCCGTGAAAAAGTGACGCTGAAGATTAAATCCCGAGTATCCGGCTTCCAGGGCAAGCCTCGAGTGCCTGGTAACCCCGAAAGTGACAGGCACGATTCCTTCATCGAAGATTAACATCGCATACTGGGACATTCCAGAAGGAGTAGTTCTAGCTGACCCCGACTTTCATACGCCTGATAAAGTGGACTTACTGATCGGAGCAGAAATGTTTTTTTCGACATACTGAAGCCGAGTCAGCTCAATCAGTTACGAGGTACTCATGTTGGATGGATCGTATCTGGTGTTATCATCGAGCCGCACGTGGCCAATGTTTCTATTCAGCAAGCCAATCATGCCTCCGTTGACGACATCGAACGAATGATGCAGCAGTTCTGGCAGATCGAGGAAGTGCCGGACGTACCTAAGCTTTCGACCGAAGAACTGGCATGTGAAGCTCATTTCCTGTCTACATATCAACGAGATGAAACCGGAAGATTTATAGTGAAGCTACCGTTCAAAGAAAACATCGACCAGCTGGACGACTGCCGTGCTGTGGCACTCAAGAGGTTCCTGATGCTAGAGAAACGACTTCTACGCAATCCGGAATTACAGACTCAGTATGTGGAATTTCTCCGGGGAGTACGAGGCTCTTGGACACTGCCGCGAAATCCACCGGTCCAACGATCCCAAGTTCAGCTGGTGCCTGCTACATGCCGCATCACGCAGTGTTGCGACCGTCAAGTTCGAGCACGAAGTGTCGTGTCGTGTTCGATACGAAGCGCAAAAATCATCTGCTACAGATTTGTCCCTCAACGAAGCTCTTTTCTGAGTTGGGCCTGTAATCCAGAACGATCTTCACTTCATCATTCTTCGCTTTCGGAAAAACAAGATAGCTTTTTCCGCGGATGTAGCCAAAATGTATCGCCAAGTTAGACATACGAAGCAAAATCCAGCCCGATTCATGCGTATCTTTAGGAGAACCTCATCCATCCGAACCACTACGTGTTTCTGAATTGTGCTTCCGTTACGTACGGCACTGCATCGGCACCATTCCTCGCAACAAGGTGTTTGGTGCAACTGGTGGAAGAAGACGGCGATGCCTTTCCAATCACTGCTCGAATCGTGAAGGAAGAAACCTACATGGACGACGTGCTCTCCGGTGCAGATTCTGGTGAACGACGCCATTGAGGCTCCAACGACAGCTGAAACAGCTCCTCAAGCAAGGAGGGTTCCCCATCCATAAGTGGTGTTCGAATTCCCAGGAGTTTCTCGAGCACATTCCCGAAGAAGATCGCTAGAAGACGGTATTAACGGAAGATCGAGGAGCAAATGCAGCCATCAAAGTGCTCGGTTTGTAGTGGGACCCGAGTGGTGACAGACAGTTCATATCTTACCATCCAAATCCGTCTGCAGCAACGAATCAGGAAAAGGTAACAAAGAGTGCAATATATTCGGAGATCGCCAAATTCTTCGACCCTCTTGGACTCGTGTCGCCGGTTATCGTATTGGCGAAGGCTCCTGGCTCAGCGATTGTGGCAACTGAAGGTTGGCTGGGACGATCCGGTTGACGACGTAACGGCGCATGAGTGGCAAGAACTCAAAACATCATGGTCATGTTTGCACCACATCGATATCCCTAGATGCGCAACATTCGAAGGAGTGATTGCGTATGAATTGCATGGTTTCTCCGACGCTTCAGCCGTGGCGTACGGAGCCTGTATTTATCTGCGAAGCCTGTTTGCCGATGGTTCGGCAAAGCTACGACTCGTCACCAGCAAATCGAAATTGGCATCTTTGTATGACCTTTCCATTCCACTGAAGGAGTTGTGCGCCACTCTGCTGCTCACCCGTTTGGTACGGAGGTGTTACCAGCCCTCGATATGATACTCGAGGTTGTGCTGTGTGCGACAGTACTATTGTCCTGGCCTGGATAAGAAAACCGCTCAACCAGTTACAGTTGTTCGTCCGAAATCGAATCGCTGTAATACAGGAACACACAAATGACTACAGAAGGGTGTATGTTCAATCCTTACGGAATCTAGCAGACATCATTTCTTGAGGCCAACTACCCGAAGAACTGAGAGACAACACCCTCTGGTGGAATGGCCCTGAATTTCTTCAAGGGGGGGGGGTTGGAATCGATTCGCCAGAGCTCGTCCCCGAAAATCAACTGCCAGAGTTCAAAGTAATGATAGCTAGCCTGGCTGTAAGTATCGAACCGTTTCCTTTTCTCTCCAGGTTCAGAAGCTTTCGAACGAGGCAGCGTGGCACGTTAGTTACGCACTACGATTCATTGTAAATTGCCGTAAACCCTCCATCCAACGAGCAACAAGCCAGCATCTGACCGTCGGAGAGCTGCGCCGTTCATCCGAAGCCATCATACGATTAATCCAACACGTTCATTTCGCGGACGAGATAAAGCGAGGGACTCTCAACGAACCCTGCAAGAGGCTCGCAAACCTTCGTCCGATTTATTCCGCCCCCCCTCCCCCTGTGGGAGGACGTCTAGACCATTCCCAACTACCTTTTGAGAGCCGCCATCATTTTACCGGACAAGGATCCTGTGGAACGCCAGTTAGTTTGGCAGATGCAGACCGGCTTGATTAACGCAATGCGGCAAAGATACTGGCTCCTGAACGTACGCTCCACTATTCGTTCGGTCACCCGTAAGTGCGTGAGATGTTTTCGAGTCAACCCGACCAATACCAGCGAGTTGATGGGGGAATCTGCTCTACCGCAAGAGATGTGCCCACACCACCATTTGCAGTCACCGATGAGGATTATTCGGGTACATTTCTCATCAAGCAAGGTGTTCGTCGTACAGCATTGGTCAAAGCGTACGTTTCCGTTTCCGTTCCGTGTGCATGACAACCAAGGCAGTGCACTTGGAGGTCGTTTCCGACTTAAGTACTGATGCCTTCTTGGCGTCCCTTAAACGTTTCATCGGTCGGAGAGGAATGGTGCAACAGCTGCACTCGGATAACACCACTTATTTCCGAGGTGAACTGTTTCACCTCGGACGAAACTCAACGAACTGTTTCAACAATTCCAAGATCAGCAGACGGTGAAGACAATCGAGGATTTTTGCCGAACCCGTAAAATTTAGTGGCATTTTATTCTACCTGACGCACCCGAGTTTGGCGGTCTTTGGGAGGCCGCAGTCAAGTCAGCGAAGACACCTCAAGCGCATCTTCAGCAACGTCATGCTAACCTACGAAGAGCTAACTACAGTCATGGTGGAAATCGAAGCTGTGTTGAACTCTCGGCCATTGTTCGCCATTTCTAACGACCCTGCAGATCCACTGGTGATCACATCGGCCCACTGCCTTATCGGTCGTCCGCTCACTACCATGGCCGAGCCTTCCTTAGAAGACATGAAAGCAACCTGCCTGACACGTTGGCAACATTTCCAGCTCATCCGTGAAAATTTCTTGCTCGCATGGAGCCGAGAATACCTCAACACACTACAACCCAGGAAGAAGAATCTTCACACTATGCCAAACACCCGGAAGGGAATGATCGTCCTTCTTAACGATCGAAATCAGCCTCCACTCAACTGGAAGATGGGTCGCATTATGGCGGTCTATCCTGGCGACGATGGTTTGGTCCGAGCTGTCGATGTTCGTAAAAGTGGATCCATCTTTAGTCGTGCCATCAACAAGATGTCTGTGCTAAGTACCCATCGAAGATAATTTGCCTATTCGAGATCCATCGAATTACGAAGATTGTTGAGTACCCTCAAGCGGGGGATTATAGTTTCCGTCTCCGTCGGAAGCGTCCAATGCAAACGCACGAAAACCCACGCCACTTTCGAGTGAGAAAATACACCCCTAATCAGACCACCGTGCAGCAAATAACCTACAACCAATCAGGAGCCATACACATCATGATGCGCATAAAAAGGCGCACCTATATAACGGGCATGGACCGAAGTGTCACCACCATCTTTACCCCAAAAAAAAGAAGAAGAATTTTCCCCCACCGGGACGATGCCCGAAGGGTTAAAGTCCCTCTCAAAACAAAAAGAAGAAGAAGAAGTGCCACCACTAGTTTACATTCGACCATCACCCAGCGAGCATCAGTAGCAGCAGATCAGTTTGTAAAGGGGAAAGAAGAGAGAAAAATAGAACTAAGTTCCAACCTGCGATACCCGAACTTATTGCCAGTGCAAACCTCCATCCTATAAGAGTTACAGAAAAACACACAATAAGCCGACCCAATTTTGATACCCGATCCAGTTTGGAACTGGATCAAAAACGAATTCGCTATAAGTTGTTGCTAGCGTAGCCGTCGCTGTTTGGATTATTAATCGCACTCATCCCTTGGTTTGGAGCAGCCTCAACTCCCAGCTCTTTTCAGAGCTACAAGAGTTGTTTTTCCCATTGACGCTTGCCTCCTCCAACAACCTACTGATACAGTCCACTGCAGAAGAGGAAAGTTCCCTCTCAGTCCGAACACCCTTAAGACCCCTCATTACATTTTGTGCAATGGAGCCGAGCTTTTTGGTCACTTTCATCCATTCTTTCTTCAACTCCAGCTCGTTCTTGAACACCTTGGACGATTTTCAAACTTTGGCTATGGCTCAAAATCTTTCCACCGGACGAATCTCTGGGGAAATTGGGGGTTGGCGGTTTTTGGAACAAAAACAACGTTATTGTCTCTGTACCAATCCAACGTCGATCGCGCGTAATGGCATGATGCCAGGTCCGGACAAAATAATATCTCGCCTCCGTGGGACCGCAGGAAGGGCAACATACGCTTCTGGAGGCACTCGGTGCGGTAAATTTCGCTGTTGATGGTAGCCGTTGTGATGTACGGTTTATTCAGTTTTCCGCATTGGCATATGGCCTGCCAGAGCAAGCAGCATTTTCTTCCTTATGTCTTCTGAAACATCAAACCGTGTTTTGGCAACGTAGAACTCCAGCCCCGGTATCTGCTTTGCGTCTGCCTTGATGTAGGTTTCGTCATCCATTACCACACACATCGGTTTCGTTAACCACTCTCGACACAGCTTCCTTGCGCGGGATTTGGCCGCCGTGTTTTGCTGATCACGCCGGTTCGGTGCCTTGCGGACCTTGAATACACGAAGCCCAGCTCGTCTTATGGTTTGCTGAACGAGCCAGGCGGAACACTTTGCCTTCAGAGCCGCGTCGCGAATCGAAAGGTTCGGATTACACTTGAAATCATCCAACACCTTCCGGGCCTTCACAGGATCAGCTGTCTTCGATTTTCTTCCACTTCCAGCCCGCCGCTCGGTCAGTTCGGGACTGCTTAAACGATTTTACCACCCGAGACACAGTTGTATGGGTGATTCCCATATGTCTTCCGATCCATCTCATGGTCGCAGTCGGATTTTCCATGACGGCTCGCAAAATTCTTCGGCGATTTTCTTCTTGTTTCGATGACATCTCAATAACCACTGAACCGATTGTTATGAAATTTGGCAGCTACGTAATTTGGCAATTCACTATACGCAGATTTACATCAACTTTTACCCACGGACAAAAAAGTTACACACGGATAAAAATGGTGCATTTTTTTTCGAGTACAGGCCTTAGTCAAATTGATGTATGATTTCTGATGTACAGGAGATACAACAGTCGTTAATTTGAGTTCTGGAAGATCGTTGTCGTCCAAATAAATGTGTTATCTTCATCGTGTACTGAATCCTGTAGCCACAGTTCAGGAGCACCCTTGAACCACTGCTCCATTGTGAGTAATTCCGCCGGCAGTACCCCACGTGAGATTATATCCACAGGGTTGTTTTTAGATCGTACATAACGCCATTCGTAATCCTGGGTCAGCTCGTGTATCATTGCAATACGGTTGGCAACAAACTGATTTAAAGCAAGCGGTGACTTTTTCATCCAACTCAAACACCCTTGCGAATCTGCGTGAAGTGTCACATTCGAAAAAGAGATTTTCATTGCAGCTACAGTTTTTTCCACAAGACGAGCTAGAAGCAAATTTCCGCACAGTTCAAGGCGAGGAATAGTCGTTAGTTTTAGAGGTGCCACTCTTGGTTTGCTACAAACCAGTTCAACGTTAGCAATTCCATTTGGGGAGATGCACCTTGTGTACAAGATCGTTCTGCAAGCACGCTTGGAAGCATACCCGAAAATCAGTGGTGTCTTCTGTTGCGGTTGCGTCGCTATGGAATACACAACGCTTCTACCGTAGTTTGTTGACAGATGGCAGCTGCTCCCGGAAAGTTGTCCACTAATGGTACTGCTCGTCAGGCAATTCTTCGTTCCACCCTACTCGTCTACCCTATTAGTCGCCACAAATCTTGCATAATCTAATTTTACTGTCGCTGATATGGGTCCGATGTAGCCACATGGGTCGAAAAGAAGTCCAATTGCCGAAAGTACGCGACGTTTTGTAGGCATAGGACTCGGTACTCTACCATCAAGTGGGTTTACGATAAAAGTAAAATAATCGTCCTTAGGATTCCAAATCAAACCGAGGGTTTTGATCACAGTGTTAATATCAGCATCTTCAACGTTTAGCAGTGTTTCTTGAAGTTCGGTCGGAATACGACGTCGAACAGCTTCGCTATTGGAACAGAATTTGTGGATTCCAAATCCTCCTCGCTTCAGTAGTTCCGTAATTTGCTTGCAGATCTCAATCGCCTCTTGATCGTTTTTTGCCCCAGTGCGGAAGTCGTCAATATAGCTGTTGTCTTGAATGACTCTGGCTGCGAGGGGCAGCTTAGACGCTTCATCTTTCGCGAGTTGCATTAATGTACGCGTTGCCAAGTAAGGTGCACTGGAACAACCGTACGTTACTGTGGTCAACTCGATTGTTCCCACTTCATTATTTGAGTTGAACCAAAGAATGCGTTGATACCTTCTATCGTCTTTGTGGACATATACCGGAAGATCCATCTTCGGAAAGTCTGCTATCAACGCTACAGGATAACAGCAGAATCGCAAGATAATCTTTAAAAGGTCGTTTTCCATAGTCAGACTTGTTTCTAAAGCATCGTTCAGCGAGAGACCTGACGTGGTCTTCGCCGAAGCGTCAAACACTATACGAATCTTGGTGGATGAGCTCGACTCCTTGTAAACGGCGTGGTGGGGTAGAAAATAGCAGCCATCGGGATTGTCGTGGACTTCAAACATATGGCCGAGGGCCAAGTATTCTTCCATACATTCAGTGTATCCATTTTTTTACTTGTGAAAAGGAGTAAAAAGTATGCATTTTTACTTTTCAAAAGGAGAAAAAAGTATGCACATTTTGATTTATATTCAGTTTACGCTAAAGAGAGTAAAAGTAATATACTCTTTTTTGGCGTAGTCTCAGTTTCCCTTGAAAGAGCATACTTTATAGTCATAAGAGCGTAAATTGAGATTACCGTGTATGTTTTTAGGAACAAATTATTTGTTTTTATTTCAATTTCGCGCTTCTAGCTGATGAACCAGCCCAGGAGGCTGAAAATCACCTTAATAAAGACAAAAAAACCGTGTTTCTTTGTAAAACATATGTCTTTGAAGCTTGGATAGCGTCAAAACTCATATAGTTGCGGTTCGCAAGAGGCATTAAATTCGTATAGTTGCATACGGAAGTCTCATAGCAACTATAAGAACCTCAGTCGAGGCACCCACTGATGGGATGGAGGTGTGACATCACATTACATGTTTAAACATCAAGTCAATGTTTGGTAGCGTGAGGCGAACGTCGACAAGGTGCTTAGACATATTATGTGATGTCACATAGTATCACCTACGATATTGTGCAACTGTAAATGCAATCGAACGTTAATGAATGTCGATCAAGATTTAAGAACTGTGGAAACTTGTAGTATTACAAACTAGGACCATTAAATGGAATGTGGGATCGTTGTAAAAAAGAAAAAAGAAAAAAATGCCTATATAATTAAAGCTGCTGTATTTACAATCCACAGGTAAGAGCAAAGAAGCTGAAATCAAGCGAATCAACAAGGAGCTCGCCAATATTCGGAGCAAGTTCAAAGGTGATAAAACGTTGGACGGTTATCAAAAGAAGAAGTACGTGTGCAAGTTGCTGTTCATCTTCTTACTTGGCCATGATATCGACTTCGGCCAGATGGAAGCTGTTAACTTACTGTCTTCGAATAAGTACTCCGAGAAACAAATTGTGAGTATTGCATTAAACAAGAGCTAACATCATTAATCTGCTTTATCTCAACTCGTAGGGCTATCTTTTTCATCTCCGTGTTGGTCAATACCAACAGTGACCTGATCAAGCTTATTATTCAGAGTATAAAGAACGACTTGCAATCACGTAACCCTATCCATGTGAATCTGGCATTGCAATGCATTGCCAACATTGGCAGCCGTGATATGGCCGAAGTGTTTTCTACTGAAATACCGAAACTACTAGTTTCGGGTGACACGATGGATGTGGTTAAGCAATCGGCTGCTTTGTGTCTGTTGCGTTTATACCGTACCTGTCCAGATATCATCCCTGGAGGCGAATGAACCAGTAGGATTATTCATCTACTAAACGATCAACACATGGGCGTAGTGACAGCGGCTACCAGCTTGATTGATGCTCTTGTGAAGAAAAATCCGGATGAATATAAAGGATGTGTCAGTCTGGCCGTCTCGAGATTGTCTCGCATCGTAACCGCTTCCTATACGGATTTGCAAGACTATACGTACTATTTCGTACCGGCACCGTGGCTCTCTGTTAAACTATTGCGATTATTGCAAAACTATAATCCACCAACTGAAGATCCTGGCGTACGAGGGCGCTTGAACGAGTGTTTGGAAACGATTCTAAACAAAGCCCAAGAACCCCCCGAAAAGCAAAAAAGTTCAACATTCCAATGCCAAGAATGCGGTTCTTTTTGAAGCAATCAACTTAATTATTCACAACGATAGTGAAGCAAATTTGTTAGTTCGGGCTTGCAATCAGCTAGGCCACTTTCTCAGTAATCGTGAGACAAATTTACGTTACTTAGCTCTGGAATCGATGTACCATTTGGCAACTTCTGAATTTTCCCACGAAGCTGTTAAGAAACACCAGGAAGTTGTTATACTATCGATGAAAATGGAGAAAGATGTCTCGGTGCGTCAGCAAGCGGTAGATCTTCTGTACGCTATGTGCGACCGTACTAATGCAGAGGAAATAGTACAAGAAATGTTGAACTATCTTGAAACGGCCGATTATTCGATTCGTGAAGAAATGGTATTAAAGGTAGCCATCTTGGCAGAAAAATATGCTACAGATTTCACTTGGTACGTGGATGTCATTCTGAATCTGATTCGAATTGCCGGTGATTATGTTTCAGAAGAAGTTTGGTATCGCGTGATTCAAATAGTTATCAATCGAGAGGAAGTCCAAGGCTATGCTGCTAAAACTGTCTTCGAAGCGTTGCAAGCACCAGCCTGTCATGAAAATATGGTCAGAGTCGGTGGTTACATTCTCGGAGAATTTGGAAACTTGATAGCCGGCGATTCACGTTCCGCTCCAATGGTGCAGTTCAAATTGTTACATTCGAAATATCATCTTTGCTCATCTATGACTCGGGCTCTACTGCTATCGACGTATATAAAATTCATCAATTTATTCCCGGAGATTCGTTCCACCATTCAGGATGTATTTCGTCAGCACAGTAATCTCCGTTCGGCGGACGCCGAATTACAACAGAGAGCGAGTGAATATCTTCAGCTGAGCATTGTTGCATCAACAGACGTATTGGCAACAGTTCTCGAGGAAATGCCATCTTTCCCAGAGCGAGAAAGTTCTATTTTAGCTGTTCTGAAGAAAAAGAAACCTGGACGAGTCCCGGAAAATGCTGAAATACGTGACAAAAGTCCGGTACCGAATTCTCACAATGCTCACGCAGCTCAAACAAATCACACAGGGTAAAGTTTGTTCGATATTAAGAATATCTCTTAATAAAAAAAAACTTTCATGTATATTTCAGTGTTAACTCCAATGCAAGCTCCGATTTACTCGGATTAAGCACACCGCCGGCCACACAATCTCAAACCGGAACACTAATTGATGTTCTTGGTGATATTTACAGTACCGCAAACGGTACCGGTAACGTGGATCAACAACGCCAAAAAGTATGGCTTTATGAAATATTTAAAAAAAAAAACGATTATGAAATATAATTCCTTACCAACCATTTCCAGATTTGTCTTCAAGAACAATGGTGTTTTGTTTGAAAATGATCTCTTACAGATCGGAGTCAAAAGTGAATTCCGCCAAAATCTCGGACGCCTTGGTCTATACTATGGCAATAAAACGCAAACCGCATTGCAAAACTTTGTTCCGACATTACAATGGTCGCCGGAAGATGCTCTTAAACTGAATGTTCAGATCAAAGCTGTAGAACCAACGTTGGAAGCTGGAGCACAAATCCAACAGTTGCTGACGGCCGAATGTATCGATTACTACAGTGAAGCACCTTCCATTGTTATTAGTTTCCGTGTAAATGGAGGAGCGTCACAGAAAATCACCGTTCTACTACCGTTGACCATCAATAAGTTCTTCGAGCCAACTGAAATGAATGCCGAGTCATTCTTTGCACGGTGGAAAAACCTCGGAGGGTGAGTAGTGGATGTTCTTTTTTTTAATCATTATCAGGGTAACATGCATGAAACATACCAACCTCGAAATCCTATGATTGAGGGAATTGTTTTTTAGTGTCTAAATTGGGAAGGGGTGCTAGCCTGAATTGATTCAAATCTTGTTGCTGACGTTATTATGTAGATACCAAAATTGACAACCCTTATGAATTATGTCTAAACCTATCTTTCCGTTCGACAGTGAACAACAGCGAGCGCAACGAGTCTTTAAGGCACAGCAACCTCTTGACCTGGCCGGTGCTCGCACAAAGCTGATAGGACTTCCGGTATGCAACTGCTGGAAGGCGTTGATCCAAATCCGGATAACATGGTTTGTGCGGGAATCATCCATACTCAAGCTCACAAGGTGGGCTGTCTCCTACGTCTCGAACCGAATAAACAAGCACAGGTGAGTTATTCGACGCGGTAGTTGGATCATCCAAGTCTCAACATCTATGCTTTGTTCTCCTTTTCAGATGTTCCGCCCAACTATTCGTTCCAGTTTAGAGAATTGTACGCAGGAAATGTGCAATTTACTGGTAGACCAATTTTAAGCATTAAACGAAACGCAGTTTCTTTTTGCTTTCGTTGTAAATGATGCTGGTGTGTGGTAATGTTGATTAATATTAGCAGGAAACTGTAGTGTTTTCGTTCTTCGCCTATGGAAGAAGGCGTGCTAAAATACAACAAATACTGGAGCAAGAATTATGAATACACAATAAGGGATATACTAATGCGGAAACGTTGTATCGCTAGAAATGAAACATAAATATGCGGACGAATGCAAAAAAGAATGACGGACCCGAATGATAACAGCGAAATTTTAATCGTGGAACGGGTATGTGTACGAAGATCGCTCATAAGCAACAAATGATGATGTAGTTATGTTGAATCAAAGAATAAAAGCGTTTGTACTAACGTTGCTAGTGGACCGCAAAACTGTTCAAGAAAGGAAAAGATATGAGAGAGAGGGAGGGAAATGAGGCTCGGCTCCATGCAAAATAAGTTGCCTTGACTTTGTTTACATCTGGCGATAATTGTTCTCTCCCACTATTTTGCTTCCATGTAGTATCAACGATTAGGCTGATGATTGAATGAAAAGATAACTTATTATAGTCGCTACTATACTGACAAGAGTATTTCGGACTTCTAAAGACATGTTGATTTATTTATACACTAACTAAAAATTGCAACTTATAAATCTCATTTATTGCTTAGACATATTACAAAACGCAGACTAAAAAAACACACACAATTTGAGGACAATTAGACTAATTATAGCTTCGAGTAGTTATTGTGAAATTGAAACAAAGATCAAGCTATTTGCTAGAATTTTGAAACACGTAAATCGATTTCTACGTGAATCAAGGCTGACATTGCAGTAAATAAATAAGATCATCATCACACACACATACGTTATCTATGTATTACGCGTTTTATATCGTTCTGAATTTGAATTCGAGCATTGCACAAAACATTATCATCATCGGCGCAATAAAATACCCCCATGAACCTTGCGAGGTAGACTGTATTCAGGATTTAAACAGCGTAGGTCCTTTCTTATCCCTTTCGTAGCAATTTCATTGAAAAAGTCTTATCTATGCCGTCGTACTGGTTGTAATTTAAGTAGCATTCGCTTCGCATGTGTTTTTCGATGTTCTATTCCCTACTTTAAAAAACTCATATATGCATATATCGTTACTAATATATTATGTTATACTATTTGTATATCATGGAATGTTGTATTGAAATATATTGTCCGGGAACACGAACAGGATAAACGAGAAATAAAGCAACATGTAGAAGGAACTAATGTGTAGTGCGTGTAAAATATTGTTTAACTAGTTTCTTTGATTCTTCACTTTTACTGAACCGAGCTAGAACAAAACATCTTTGACTGTCATCTGATATTCATGAAAAAAAACGCGCTTGATAACGCCCCTCAATCCTCGCGCGATATGATGTAAACACATCTGAAAAAAAAATCACTATATATCCATTATTCGCTTATGTTTAAAAACAAAACAAAAAATACTGAATATGAAAAACCAAAATTATATTATTCTCTTAATGCGCGAGATGTGTAAAAAATTTACAGATCATTTATGGATCAGAACTACAAAAGCGTATAAGCAGCGCAAATGGGAAATAAATAATACACTAAAACTTTATTTGAATCCATAATAAGATTAAATAAGAGAAAAAAATATACAAAGGTTATTGAAAATTAGTGTCTTGTTTTTTTTTCAAACTAAACAAACCTTCCACCCCGAAGTCACGAGTTCATATCATTTTTTACCAAATAATATCAAGTCCGAACCAAATTACCAATAATGGCGAACTGGTCTATGCGGATTGCTTGAACGCCATGGGAGGTGATAAGGATTAGGTTGGGGTAAGGGGTTTGCAGTGTTTTTTTTTTGATTGAGATGATCGCGTTGCTACAAAATGATCTGAAATGTTTAATTTGTTTGTGATTTGAAACTATGACTGTATGATTTGAATATATGACTGTTATATAACTTGTTGATCTTTAGCAAGATGAATGTTTTTGATAGTTTGACAGTTTTGATTTCATATATACTTATTAAAAACTGATGATACTTCTCTTTGTGTGCTGTCTTTGTTTTTTTTTTTCGAGGATGCTCCACAGGTACTTTTTCTTGAAATTGATATGATCACTTCCTTATCAAAACCGCATGTAGCCTAGGGCTGAGCAGGTCCTTCGCACTTCAATCGATCCATTTCTTAGCCGTTCTCGACCATGAAGGTCAATAAAAAAGAGAAGAGAAGAAGGTACTGGTATTTTATGGCATGCAGGGCGTATGTGAGAGATTATTGGTGATATTTTCACGACATCCATCAAAAAGGATTTAAAAAAAAACTGGATTAAATTTTTGTCTAAATTTTATATTCTAGCCTATTCTCTAGCTTTGGATCTAATATATGTAACATAAGTCCTGGGAAAAAATCTAAAGCATGGTACTTGAAATCAAACAATCGGATTTTAAAATGCTCTTCAGGGTATTTAATTCTATTAATAAATTGTTGAAAAATATATTTACAGTACGCTCAATGGACCATTATCTTCGAGTTTACGCATTGTACGGCGAACATGTTGAATCAGGTTCTGGACGGTGTCTATGTCTATTTCTTTCATCTTCCGCTTGATTCGATTAACCAATTGTTGCTCATTGTTAGCTTCCCAGCCATTGTCGCACACCATACGTTTGAGAACACTCCAAAAAATTTCAATTTGACGAGCCTGAGGCACGTTAGGTGGATTGTCCTTTTTCGGTACAAATGGTATGTTTTGCTCAGTTAGCCAATCTAATGTTTTTTTCGCGTAATGACAGCTTGCAAGATCCGGCCAAAACATGATTTCATCGTCAGCGTGATATTTGTTGATGAATTGCTTTAATTTCGGCAAGCATTGGCTGATATACACGTCAGAATTGACAGCTTTGGCCTTGTTTGGGCGTATCAAAGGCGCCGAGATACCCTTCGATGACATGGCTGCCCACACTAACACCTTTGGCTCATATTTCGATTTGCTGGCATATTTAACATCGTCTGGTATTGTTTTAATGTTAGCAGTATAGAAACCATCGTTGCCACTCAATTCATGGTGCGAAAACGTGAAGTAAGATTCATCATCCAAAATTATGCACTTTCCATTTGCAAAATGCTCGCGACGAAGTGCACGGCAGCATTTTGGTATTTTTTCGAGTTGTTGCTGTATATATTTTGGTGCACGCTGACGTTTCCGATTGATTACGTTATGTTTTCTCAAAATCCGATGGACTGTCATGTTAGAAACCTGAAATTTTCGTGCTAATTTACGTGTTGATTGGCCAACCTTGTTTTCAGCGCTTGACAGCAGGTTTTTCGTTGTTCTGGCACTCAATTTTGTTGGGCGATCACTTTTCTTTTTATTTTCCGGTTCTTTACCATCACGACAATCTTTCAAAACACGGTATATTGTTGATTTTTATATTGGCTCGTCTTTGAACACGCTCAAAATTTCACTTGTACTAAGCCGTCCAAAAAGGTTGGCGACTTGTGCTCGTAAATCCAGCTTGTACGACATTTTTAATGGAAACTACTGCGCAATTTAAGTTTGACAGTTCAGTAGGAACACAGATGAACGTGACAAGTACATTGGTTAACATCTGTGTGTTTGTTAATGCTGTCAAATAAACGGCTGAAAGTATTCCCAGGACTTATGTTACACATGTTAGTTACCATCCCCATCCCAAATTTAACAATATTTCACATCAGAACTAATCTGACGCTCAAAAAAGCACAGTAGTTCTATTTCCTATCTAGTGTTTTTTTTTCATTTATTTATTGTCTGGTATGGAGGATACATGCTATAACTACACTACATGGAAACTACTATGAAATGAGAAGAAAGACTAGCAACATCCAGCCAACCCCAACCCCTCCCACCGCCCATCCCAACAGACACGCGCATCCCGCCTACAACGAGCAGACATCCTCAGTGTCGTGCACTAATACTCGACAGTCGATACTAGTACACGACACCGAAGAAGCCCGCACGCTGCAGACGAAACACGCGCATCCGCCAAGACAAGCAATAAAGGTAGCTGGGATCAAACGGAAATCACCAATAACTCCTCTCATTCTCCAGCCAAAGGCACTCCACCAAAAAGCTACATGGAAAAGTTTATTCTATTGCTTCCAACGGTGTTCACTAAGGGGCCCGCTTTCTATCTCTAATATACATGCTTGTCATCGTCAGTCTTAAGTTACACTTTTCTGCGACTATGTGCATCATTTCGAACAGTCAGATAATTACCCTGATCAAAACATTCACCCCTTTTGAAAATGTTGCAATTACATTTAGTTATTATACCATGAGCAAATCAGGTATTTCGGTTATTCATTCCATTAAAAAAAATGGATGAATAACAACATAAGTTGTCAATAAAATGAAAAGTGAATTTTTACTCGTTTCCCTTAGATTGAAAGTAAGAAGTCTAATAGTGAATTGAGGCATAGCCCGCCAGTATCACACCTGATGTTAGTGCCTTTATACAAACGTTCTACGACGTGGCAGTGAAAAAATAATAAGAAAATGTGATACTTTCACTACTGGTAAAATTCTTGGTCTCAGATGCATGTTTATAGCATGAGATAAGCCCTCTCACCGTCAACAAGGTGACAAATTTTACCTACGAGAGGGAATACAAATATCAAAGTCAAGTCAAAACAAAAATTCTAGGGTTTTTATTCATTAGGGCGAATTTTATAATGGCGCTGTAATGAATGAAAGAGAGCGAGCCCGGAGAGAATCTCTCAATTGTAGATTCGCCCTAATGAAAAAAAAAACCCTAGAAATAAATAATACACTACTCTATCAACGTGTGACAATTGTGTTGAAAACAGTCAAGAATCTTCACGAATTGCATGAGGTTTTTTAACCATAGTTGGTGCCACGAAACGGGAGCTTTAACATCATTTTATTGCGTAGTGACCTACCTAGGTTGAACATTGATGTTTACGGCGTTGAATGGATTCGATTCGCTCAGTGCCTTTCTTGTAACTCGTGCTCCAGGCGCCAAAACAATATTCCAACGTCGAACGCACGAGAGAGCAATTGAATGATTTCAGGCAATCTTAAAGGTGAATTCAAGATTTCTAGACGCTTCATCAACAATATATGAAATATTATGTGAACATGTCAGCCGTGCATCTAACAGAACACCTTAATCTTTAACGCGATGCACTCGTTCGAGGGTCGAGCCTGATTGTAGTCGAGTAAAATCGCTTGTAAAAAGTAATAATAGAGCATTTCGGCGGATTGGCCTCCAGTCGATTAATAGTACACCAGGCAGTAAATGCATCCATCGGGCCTTGGAGATTGTGGCAATCGGTAATTGAGCATATACGTAGAAATGGTATTTTATGGTCATCTGCTAATGACAGCCGTGGACCTCTGATAATATATTTACTTACTGCCCATAAAAGCATATCATTTGAAAAATCAGCAAGTCGAGAAAAAAAAACTGTTGGAAATTTAGTCTTTTTTGCGTAGTCTGTTATGGATGGGACCCTCCAAATCAAAATTCTGTTACAATAATCAATATTGTTGAAACAAAAATCGTCTAATTTAGGAATCAAGTAACTATTGCATTGGTTCAGATATAAAATTTACGTTTAATTTAATGTCAGATATCGTGGATTCAACAACCACCACTTTTCTGCGTGAATTAATAATCACTCTTATAAACTTTTTTCAAATCTTTTGTTGCATGTCTTTCAGTCCACTGGGTTGGTTTGTTACCGTGTCTTTATTTTAGTTCACGTTCGAATCGCATTTTTCGAAAAAAAAAAACGAAGAAAGGTTGTGCAGCCAGCAGAGTTTTTTTTAAACAGCTTTTGAGAGGGTTGAGTTCTTTCCTGCAAGTATGCGAGTAGACAACCAAATACGCGTATTTTTCAAAGGGTAAGCTGTTAGAACGAAATTTAAGGGAAATAACTTAATGATCTTTTAAGCTCCTAATATGGGATTCCGTAGAGGACATACGGGATCAAGTCCCTATCACTTCGAAGTTTTCTGAGCACAAATCTCAAATACTATTAGGACTTCAGGCGTGAAACTTTCAAGAATCGTTTGCTCCACTGGAGCATCCATTGGTTAACAATATGAGCATTGTTTATGATTTTTGTAATTGTAATTGTAATTGTTCAGTGTATAGTCCGTGCTTTCCTGCTAAGATTGCGTATCCGGGGACTCACCCCCAGGTCTATACACCTATAGTCCTTCCCGTTGCACTCGTCAGCTCGTGCGATACTCTAGACTCACATGGGTGGTCGTATCCGGGTCCTCCACTGGGTAGGCACAAGTGTCCGTCCAGTTTCTGGTACATTAATTATCTATTTTTAATGCCTGAATGAAGTACTAATGCTTAAAAAGTTATAAGAAAACTAGTGTGAAAACAACTAACTAGTAGTAAATGGTATTGCGCTCAATTGGCCATTATAATGAAGATTTTATTCCGACCTCTTGAAAATATTTCAAACTTTTGAGAGTGGACTAATGTCCATATTTGTTACATTAGTAGTAACATTACATGAACTTTTCTCATTAAATGTCTCTCTCAACAACCAGATGGCAGCGTGGAAGGTGCCCTGTATTGGCCAACAAATTCTATGTACAACCCTTCCCTTATACATCCAAACCCAACACTTCATCAGATCCAAATGCTTCCCTGGAAAGAAATAAGAATAATAATAAAAATTAAATATGTAGACACAAATTGACGAAACAACTACAAGGTCGGAATCGGATGCTTTTATGTTTCGTTGGCTGGCGATTCCCTTCCTGGTTCCTTCGGCTGCACAGGTGATATTTTTTCCAGTGAATATTTTCCTGAGCGACGGCATGCTTCTTTACAAGTGGTGATCCTGCAAATAGAGACTAAACAAACCGGACTACTCCTCGGATTGGTGGCCCGTCATATCATTAATAGCTGATATAACTAAATATTATTAAACAGACCCTTTATGATAAAAAGGCACTTATGAGCATTGTTTATGATTTTTAGTCTCAAAAATCGTGAAGTGATAATTAACATAACTTAAGACCCGCAACGCTGGTAGATTACCTTTTCGTGGTGCGTTACGGGGCATCAGATCTACCACCGAACCCTACGGAACATATTTGTTTTTTGTAGTCAAAGGAACATATATTATCCCTTATTACATTTCATGTCTTGTGAAAAGCGACAATACTTGGATTGACCCCACCGAGGATGAGCAAGGAAAACATGGTTAGTCTTCATTTATGTGAATTCTAATTTTCTATTTGATGTTCTATAGTTTGAATTGGTTAAGACTAGGGTTCTGATGCATGGTCAGTATCGGAGTCATTGTTTGTTTTTGCAATGAATCCTATTTTGATTGATAACGGGGGGCGCCTTTGAAGAGTGCTCTCACTCATCTAAGGGCTTAAATAGCGGAAACTTTCACTAGAAGTCGATTCATTGCCAATAAAACAAACAATGACAACTGAAACAACACCGAATACTTAATCATTTCTCAATAGTGATGAAGTAACTCGACATGCACGAAACAAAGGATACGGCATATATTACGATCAGTGCTGTAAATGGTCATTCCTACCCAATGCGCTAAATTTGCCAATAACTCGTTCCAGAAGCTGATTTTTACAATAGCACGTATAACGAAATTGTTGTGCTTGATTCTTTTTATATATTTGGTTTTCAATGTATTGTACTAGATTGAAAACCTAAGACGTGAGAGCGCAATATCTGAATATTCAAATGATATTCATCATTGAATATCATTTGAATATAACACGTTCTGTATACCAATAAGGGCAATGCACTGTTAGACAAAGTTGTAGAATTTTAGAGCTACAATTTTATCATACACCATATTCATAAATTCAGCTGTTGAACCAAGTTATCGGTCAATTGAACGAAATGACTTTTTACAACACTGACTACAATAGATCAAATTACTGGTCGCAGTGGTTTATGTCCCGAAGAGAAAAAAAAACCTAACCTATAAATCATATGGAAAGAGGACTCCCTCCAGTTTCACCTTAAGAGGTTCGGCCAAAATTAAAAGAATATTTACAGTCGAAATTATCTGTGGGACTTTTTATTCGACATTTCATTCAAAAATATATGATCAGCAGTACTTTTAATGTGTGCCCTCTTACCGATCCTATTTGTAATAAGCAATAAATGCAAGAACATAATCATTATCACTTTCACTTTTAATGTGTGCCCTCTTACCGATCCTATTTGTAGTAAACAATAAATGCAAGAACATAATCATTATCACTTTCTCGGTATCAAACATTCTGCATAAAAATTAAAAAAAAATGCGTTGTGGACGTGAAAGATTTATTGAATTTAGGAAAAAGAAACTTGAACCTTTATAATTGAGGCATTTCTAGATCTAGTTTAACATTGATGTTCATGGCCGTTAGTTGCGAAACCAAAAACTTAAAAATGTACGGTATCTCAACGTATCCGATTTCTTTGTCACTGCGGCAGAGTCGACAGGTGGCAGGCGTTCGTTGCGTTTCGGTAGTGTTTGCAGCGATCTTTTTCGTAATACTGCTGATTGGACCCAGCAGCGTTCCGCAACTCTTACATACTAGAGTCGTGATCTTATCCGATCCATGAAACAATCGGTCCTGCAAGAGGAAGGAAGCGCCATGGGCAATCAATGCATCGCGTTCCATTTCTCCAAACCGCACACCTCCTCCACGGGAACGTCCTTTATTCGGTTGGTGAGTCAGTTGATCTAGAGGTCCAGTTGATCGAACCTGCCATTTGTCTGACACCATGTGACGTAAGCGTTGATAGTGGACAATTCCGAAAAATATATCCGCTTTCATTTCTCGTCCGTCGACGCCACTATACATTCGCTCGGTCCCAAAGTAATTATACCCACTGACTTCTAGCATTCGACCAAAGTAATCGATTGCAGTATTGTTCTCGGTATATCTGAACGGTGTAGCATCGTGCACCAAGCCATGACAAGCTCCAGTTTTGCCTGCCATCGTTTCGATCATCATAGCAATTGTCATACGCGACGGAAACCCATGGGGATTGAATATGATGTCTGGAATCATACCTGACTCGGTAAATGGCAAATCAACAGCTGGCCACTTTTGAGAACAAATGCCCTTCTGTCCGGCTCGGGAAGCAAACTTATCTCCAACATTTGGGTTCCTGACTATGCGGTAGGTAATAACGGCTCGTTTTGGTGCAGTGGATGAAGTGGATCCGCAAAGCTTAATGTTGTCTACGAAGGCAGCTTCGTGTCCTTCGAATTTCTTCACGTGGTAACTGTGATCATTAGTATCGAAGTAACAGTAGAGGGGTTTTTCGTATGTGAGTAGAGCACTTCGGAAAGGAAGACCATCGTTATCCAGGAAAGGCCTCAGGTTTTCATTACGAGGATCTCGGGCAAAGAAACTATCACCTTTGAGTTCGATTAATTCATTTTTGTATATATTTCCATGGGCAAAGCCACGCTCGAATGCTGACTTATTGATGATCATTGCATCTTCCATATCGTAACCTGGAATAAATGGAGAAAATAAATAAATAAAATAAAATAAACTATCATCTAAATGAATACCTGTATAGGAAATCACAGCTACAATGGCATTCGTGCCCATAGCATAGTTGTCCAGATCGATGTTATCATGATGGACCGGTCTAAATAATGGAGTTCCAGGAGATTGCAAGCGGTAAAATTTAGAAACACACTGCAACTGCCAATTATGACAAGGAGTTCCCATAGTTTGTTTGCCCATTTGACATTGGTACATGTTTCGTGGCGATTGGTTGCAATCCGGCATAGGAATCAATTTAGCTAAATTGCTTAAAAAAGACGTTTTTGACAGCTCCATGTGTGTCGTTACATTCGGGTAAGCTTCCTCCTGGGTTACGCAGATGTCCATATAAACTTGTTCGAACGTTCCGATCAACTCAATTTTGTGTGCAAATAAATTCATGACTGGACGCATCATTCGAGCTACACCAACGAATATGTACACTCCTGGGTATTGACCGCCTTGCTTGGAAGGAATCATCACAATTTCCGTAGCTTCTGGGATCTCGTGTCCTTCGATTTTCAGCAAACGGAGCCTATGAACGGCCATGGTCGTGATATTTTTCAGGATGTGTCCTATAATTTTACCTTCTAGCATTACCGTATAACAATCTTGAGTTTTGAAACCGTCGGAACAAATGCTATTGATGGGCGTCATACCGAAACGGATTAAACATCTTTCAATGTTAGCCACCTTCTTTGGATCTGCACTGTTCGAAACTAAGCAGTCGGAAGTCAAATGATTCAGCAAACCACATGGCGTACCATCAGGCGTATGAACGGGACAGATGAAACCCCAGGCATCCGGTAGTAACTGTCTTGCTTCAGTTGTACGCATCGTAACAAAGAACGAACCACGATGAACAGCACGGAAATGGGACATGTAGCGCATACGATTGATGTTTTCGGCAACTATCACCAGTCCGGAATCCTGCATTAAACCCATCTCGCTTGCTTTCGGCATATTACCTGTTGCTAGAAAATTCGCAAACGATCTATCGAAGTTAGGTGTATTCTTGCAAGCCATTATCATTTCATTTTGTGAAAGGTGAGCGTCTACGTCACTACAAAGCTTCAAAATGTTGTACTTCATTCCATTGAGGAACGACATAAAGTGTTCACGCAATAGTTTTTGGTACAGATGTCCACCTAACAGCAATTCTTGCATCATAACACTGTCAGCACCCTCTGCCTTGCAACGTCCTTGAGCAGCAGTAAACAGTTTCTGCATCATAAAGACCAAAAGATTAAACTTATCTATGTCGTTATCTAGATGTATAAGAATGCAGTTCTTCAACATATAATCTGCCGTTTCCTGATTAGAATACCATGGTGGTAATTGATACAATCGTTGACGAAAAATATTTCCAATGTAATTTTTACATTCTATTTGATTGTGAATGCCTTCTTCATGCAATTCTCGAAGCATGTTCTGTATGCAACTGTAACAATCGTAAACATTAGTATTATTCCTTTCGAAATTCGACGAACTACTTACTGTTTGTAATATTGATCATCTTCGAAGCCAGCGACCAGTCGTTTAAATATTTCATTATCCGTGTAATCCGAAAGAGCTTTCAACAGCATTACGATAGGAACAAATGTTAGAGATTTTCTTATCGAGAACATCAATTTGGCTGTCCCGTTAACAAGGTAATGTAACACATTGTTCGTTGAAGTTTGATCTGTTTTAACACAACGAATCATGACACCAGTACTGCTGAATTCTTTTCCACGCTCCTTCCAGGAATTTCTATTCAGAGCTATGGGGAAATTTCTTCTTGTCATAATTATCATTCTAATTAACTTCTCAAGACCCCTCACGATGAAATGTCCACCCCATTCATCCTCGTGCTCCCCTCGCTCTATCAGCTCTTGCGGTGTTAATTCGCCCAAATTACAAGCCTTCGATCGTAACATAATTGGCAAATGCCCAACGTCTCTCGTAATCGGAGGTTTCGGTTGACCATCTACATCCCAGTCAATCATAATCGTACACATTCCTGTGTAGCTTTCATTCTTCTGTCGACATTCGGAAGGAAAAATTCGCTTTTCCCTAACATTGATTTGGCTCAGTGGAATCGTTGGTTTTGCAATCGAGCACCCGGTGATACGTAAACTGACTCGATTTTTATTAGGTAGTTCAAATTCCACAGGTTCCAGGTTTCGAATCACATCATCAATACCACCTTCTAGCATATAGTTGAAGGAATCGGTGTGTGGTGTTCCTAAATTGACCAAAATCTAAAGAAAAAGCGACAACCGAAAACGTGACTGTGAGAGGTTAATTGTTTAGAGTATAATAACTAATTCCCTACCTCGTTTTGCTTCGACGGGATTTTGCTGAACTGTGGCCGAAGATTAGTTAGCACTGGTAAGTTTTTCATTTTTGTTCTAGTAGTTAACACTAGCAGTAATTTTACTGAAAATAATAGATGAAACTATCACGAGTTTTTCGTTGATAACCAAAACATGCTGCTTTGAAATCAGAACTGACATGACAGTTCGTTTTGATTGCTTATGTAGTGGTGTACTGTCGCCCCTACAACACAAACCGTCCTAAAGCACAAATCAACAAATAGAGTATACGGAGAAAAACGCGGTTTTATGTTTACTTTGTATCATTAATGGTAGCAGTTGCTTCCATTGTAATTGGATAGCCAATTATGTGATTTTCTCATTTTGTTTGTTTGACATAATGCCGTTTTATAAAAGAAAAAGTACCATTTCCATTGAAAAATTCAACAACGTAAATCGGACATACTAGCGATGAAGGACACTGGTGCAGTTCAAGATGTAAATAAAGCAAACAGGGTTAATCGTAAGCTGTGTACCGTATGTTCGTGATCACTCAAAAAAAAAAATTTACAAAACTTGTTAAAATTTAATCCATTTCAAATGCACACCAAGGCGTGTACCACTTGCGAATTAATTTTAATTTTACTTAAACTTGACAGATAGAAAATAGTCGATTAATCGATTAAATCCCTTTGTTATTGATCGACAAACTTTCGATAAGGTGTCTGTCAAAATTGATTTGCCGTCTGTCAGAAATAAGCCAGCTCGAGTAGCAGACTTCATCGATTATTTTCCACCTGTCAAGTTTAAGTGAAAATTAAAATTAATTCGCGAATTGGTACACAGCGCAAATGAGCAGAATTTGCATGTTTTTCTAGAATGAAGCACCTGTCAAGTAACCACAAGCATTATATCGACAAAGATTTTTCATTAGGGCCTAACTGACAAACGTAAACAATGGCTGTTTCCGCGAATTTCTCGTCATTGAAAACTCCCCTAATCAATCCACTGCGCTCGTTTCGAAGAGTAAAAGTTCATCTATCCGATAGAATTGGACGCTTACATGAGTAGCTTTTGTGCCACGAGAAATTTACGGAAGAAGCCATTGATTACGTTTGTCAGTTAGGCCCAAATGAAAAAGTTATGTCGATATCATTAAACTAATTCGTCCGACTATCAGCAACTTACTGTTGCCATCCCTAAGAGAATGAAAATAGGATAGAATCTATTTTAAAACTACAGTGAAATGAATGATTGATACTACACACAAAAAATAAATCTTGTTTTATTAAAACTTTTGTACTTTACTTCTGTAAAGTGTTTATTTTTCATAAAATTGAAAAAAAATATCTACAACGAAAGTTCTTCGTTTGATTTGAAAGTGTTTTGTTTAGGTCAAGTGTGTAAATTTACAAGTGTTTTCTTTTACAATGAAAATAATAGAACTGTCAAATCCACCAACACAAAGCAAGATGTCGTCGTCGTCGTTTGCAATTTTTCATTGTTGTTGTCCGCGTACGCATCCACTGCGTCCTTCGTTGCTCCCGTCCGCATTCGTACGCGTTGGGTGAAAATTGCGTGGAAAATGGTTTGTTCGTGTTTGTTTTCTGTGTAAAAAAGTACGTCTGCTGTGATTTTGGATTTAAGTAGTTCCGGAAAGTGAGTTATTCTTTTGCTTCTATTATTTCCAGGCGAAGGGTGAATGGAATCCGATATGCTACAATCGCTGGTCGATCACATTTGACTGCGCATGGAACAAACATTGAAGGAATTTGTTCGTGATTTTGGTGTACCTTCGAAGCACCTTTTAGCCGAGTTCTTGTCAGAACTGCGTGAGAATGGACGAATGCAGATTGCCATTTAAGTGAACGAATGTGGATGACATTCT
The DNA here is from genome assembly GCA_024533555.2 of Aedes koreicus. Classification (NCBI taxonomy): domain Eukaryota; kingdom Metazoa; phylum Arthropoda; class Insecta; order Diptera; family Culicidae; genus Aedes; species Aedes koreicus. The sequence continues at coordinate 13,105 of JAHHFK020005016.1, read as the reverse complement.
ACGACTTATACTTATGACAGACGTACAACGCTGACCGTTGTACGAACTGTCAAATACTTTAATCCAGTACCAAAAAACACGTACTAGACTAAAGGAATACAACGCTGTACGTTGTATGTCTGTCCCAGGCATTACATATAAGGATCCTTAGCAATTGTGTGCTAGAAAGAATCGGTCAGACAGATACCTGCAGTTTGTCTAAGGCATGCTGTGAATGTTATAAATATTCATACATAAAAACCTTTTTATGGTACAAAAATTTTGATTTCCATACAAACATCGTACTTTTATTTTAATTACACGTCACTTTCATCTTGACAGTTCATTTTGGAATAAAAATAATCTGTTATAAATATTCATACTTAAAAACCATTTTTATGGTACAACAATTTTTATTTCCATCCAAACATCGTGCTTTCATTTTAATTGCACGACACTTTCATCTTGACAGTTCATTTTGGAATAAAAATAATTTGCTTTCATGCCACGCTTTCGGTTTGAAAATTCTACAATTTATCTGAAAAATAAACCTTTTAATGTTAAAACTATTTTTTATTTCAATCCATATGGCCTATTTTTATTTTTATTACACGACACTCTCTCGGTGAAAGTTTATTTTGGTATAAAAATAATTTGCTTTCATTTTCAACGATGTCACGGTTTTGATTCGACAGTTCTACAATTCGTTTTGAAAGTTGCAACTTTTAAATGTACCAAGCAGGAAAATTTTGATTTGACAGTTTGAACTTTTTTGTTGTGAAAGCAAACCGCTTTCTACGAAAAATAACCAACGCAACTTTGCAATTTTAGCAATGGTTTTTTTAATTCTAACAATCATTATTCTTTGTGTGTCTAGATGCTATTGTTTTCAACGATAAGATAAAAATTAAACTTATTGTTTTCTCCCAGAGAATCAATTGTGGATGGAAATTGCACGATAAAAATGGACGGTTCCCAGTAAACTATAAGCAAAGAAGAATGCTAAGATGGAACAGTTGGTACAAATATTTTTTCATTTCAGTGTCCTTTTCAAAAATGAAAATCGGTCCCTTTCGAATGAGCACTCCCCAGTAAACGGGTTGACAGATCTTGTTATGCTCATGCCGATCCCTCGTTCTGCAAACAAAGACCAAAGTGCCTTGAGAACAAGGTAAAGCATATTGCCAGCTGTCATATTATTCTCACATACACGCTCATTCGATCTTACTCAATGTTGAGTAACTTTTACTCAATTTTACTAAATATATCTAAAACGTCAAACGCTGAGAAGTCCTATTTATAAATTTGATTGTTTGATTGTTGATTGTTTTTCAAAACACAAGAAAACTGCGCCAAACTCAATTTTGAGATAGCTACATATTATTTTTTTCAATAATTTAAAATGGGTCGGATAACGTCTTTGTCAATATGCGCTTCGGAAGTTAATTTAAAATCTTATTCGTTTTCGAAAAATAATTACCAGTCACGACATGGAGCAGATAGCAGCCACTTTAGATGCGGAAACGTATCTTAAAAAAGCTAAGCTGTTTTATCTTGACTGGGATTCGTTGATTTTTAATAGTATATATTACATTAAAGATAAACCAAACATTTTCGAAACTCTTTCTGGTGTATGAATCGAAACCAGACTTATTGGCAAAATGGCTTTTATATGGCAATGTGGTTGATTTTCTTAGTGTTGAAAATGGTAAGCATGCATTTCATCGCCCTTGCCTAGTCGTTTGATTTTACAAATCTAATTTTTGATCCACCATCTCTTCACTATTAAAACATAATATACATATTATACTTACATATTACAGAGCATACTCGGGCACTACTGCGGATCAACGGCGAAATAAAAAGAGCGGAACGAAAAAAGACTCATTTTCATATATTTTTGTTTTAATGTTTATGAGTTAGTTCAACTCGAAACTAAATAAATGTCAGGATTAGGGAATTATTTTACTATCGTAAAGGTTACGCTTCATCGTAGAACCATTTTTTTTCCAAACTTCAGTGAAATTTTCTCAATCGTTCGGAAAATATAATCATAAAAAAAATCCTGCTAAATTTTCCAGCGTGGAGGAAAATTTCTTGGATAAGGCCAGTATTCAGCTCAAAAGTAATGTGCATTAGCATAGGACAAGTAATGGTCAGGAAATGCTTTTACTGTCGAGATTTCTTTTTTTGTTGTTGTGGTGAGGAACCACTGCGTCCATTGAGTTGAACTTTTTTAGTAAATTTCTTACCTTGTATGCAGTTGAAAAGTAAGGAAAACTGAAGACGGTTACATAACGTCAGTACCGTCTGCTCATGTAGACTAAATGGGGCTTTTTTTCTCGTGGAATAATATTCCGTTCGATTACTTTGCAAGGAAGATTGACATTTCACCCATACTGGAGCAATTGTCGAAATTACTTTCAGTAAAAATGGCAAGAATTACTTCTGGTCTTTACTTGCCAGCTGCATACAGGGCTATAGCCGGAAAAATGAATTTTATGAATTATGGAAAATTAAAAATAAAATATTTTCTTGTTCGATAACTCTTTTAATGCTTTTTTTTCGAGTAATGCTCGAAAAACAATGGGCTCGACACTCGTTTTCATACCAAAATAAAAATAAAACGGGGATTACTCAAGTTGAGTTTTGTCAATGAAACTCAATTTAGTGTACGTTCGGTTTTAACGATTTTGAGTTAATGTTACTCAAATGTGAGTGAAACCGGATGGCAAACAAACATCCATGTTTGTAATGAGACACCGCGAAGTTCCTTCTAGTTGTATAAATTTTATCTAATTTTCGAGTTTATATCATTGTGGATCTTCCTGAAACAGCGATTCTAGCCACCCGCATAACGAAAAACAATTTGCTATACAGTCAAAACTATATTTCGAATGTAAGATATATTATCACATTTTATGTTATTGTTATCCAATAGTTTAATCAAGACAAACCCTAAAACCCGTGGGCCCCCCAAAAAAACGATTTTTTTTTTGCCCCACCCGGACCACCCCCCCCGGCCCCCCCCCCGGCCCAACCTTAAAAAAACCCCCCCAAAAAAAAACCCCCCCACACCCCCCCCCAAAATTCCCCCAAAAAAAAACACCAAAACCAAAAAAAAGGCCAAAAATTTAAAATTTTGGGTTTGGGTTCAAGGGTACTTCGGACCAAGGGGTTCTACAACAGTGAACCAATTTTAAATCGCTAGTTGCATATTGATTGTTGGTTTAATCTTGCTTTCACCATACAACCTCTATATTAACGCATATTGTTAATGTTTGCCATATTGTCATTGAAAGGATTCTTATTGTCTGCACGTGGTCTGGATTATATACCAACTTTTTGGCATAGAGTACAGCAAAAATTTTGTTCGTGAAAATAGCCAATTTTATATGGTAACCTAACTTAACCGCCTATTCAGCATATAGTTATTTGGACTTTTACCATCTGAATTATTGTTAAAACTATATAGATTATTGTTAGTTTATAGTAGTCAATTATAAGGGTAAATGTCGTAACAATAACGTAAATGGTCGTCAACAATTAGAAATAAGGTCTAGGAATGGTTTGTGAATATGCGGGCAGGCTTCAAGTGAAATTAAACAATATGATAATCATAATCATAAAAATTAAATTCTTAAGTTTTTGCGTACACATGCAGATTTTATTACAATACTTAGTATACTTAAGTAACGTATACTTAAGTAACGTACAAGAGTTACTTAATACCTACATGCAGAAATTCAACCAAGAAACATGCGTTTGGCTGGCTTTTGAATCGAAACTGCTTAAATTTCGTGCATTTCTGAAGACATTTCATATTTTTTTATGCTTTTATCTTTTTCGTACCACTACATAAACATTGCAGCGACTATAATACCTTGTACTTTATATACGTTGGAAACGTACATCACACTGACGTTTCTCTTTGTCAATCTTGACAATTCAAGATGTGTTCAAAAATTACGATACATGAAATGAAAGGGACCGAGGGCCAATCACAAATTACGTTTGCGATTTCTGAAAAACACACGAGTATGTAATCGTTTATCGTTGCTATAAGTACTGTAACAAGCTGCATAAGCACTTTATAACAGTATTTGGATGCCTACACGCAAAAAAACCGCAGTAGAAACTACCATTTCGAGGGTTAAATTGAGCACAAACTCCAACAATTTTCAGCTGACTATAAATGCGTTTGATTTTACCATGCCTGCGATTAGATCAACCTTGGTGCAGTTGATATCAATATGAAGTCTGTCAAATATACCACAAATGTTGAAGGTTTTACGTAGTACATTTGACTGAAATTTCATGGTAGTTTTGAAGATAGGCATAGTCAGGTAAAATGGTAGTTTCTACTACAAGATTTGTTTTCTGTGTATAAGCTGTACAAGATCTTTTCAAATACCTATAGGCATTGTGGAATTGAAGTAGTAAAATAGGCCCTGTATGGGCACATGATGCTGTGTTGCTCGGTTTTCAAGCCCTGTAGCTGTTAGCCGTGTTTACAACGACCAAAAATGGCTTTTGTGCAGCACTTAAACTGAATTTAGTGCTTTTAGGATCTGTAATATATTTGTTATTCCACTATAAAACCAAATTAATGGCGCTTTTTACGGCCTAATGCTTTCTTGGGTTGTTACACCCCGTTCACACTACAACGTATATTACGTGATATAGACTTTCTTGATATCAGTATCTATATATCTAGTTTTCACTGGAAATAATGTGCATGTCGTTTGATATCAAGATACTCTATATCACGTAATATAGGTTGTAGTGCGAACGGGGTGTTAAATGATAATAAAAAAAAAAAAAATTATAATAAATAAATTAAAAAAAAAATATTTTTTTTTATTTTTTTTTTTTTTTATAAAAATAATTTTTTTTTTTTTAAATAAAATTTTTTTTTTTTTTTTTATTTAATATTTTTTTTTTTTTTTTCGCTCTATCTATTTTTTTTATACTCCCACCCTTTCTAACATTTTTTTTATATATAATATATATCTATGCAGTATTTTTTTTTACTAAAATCAACTTAACATTGAATTTGCATTAAATGATGCATTATTGCATCATCCTAATAAATGCTTCATTGCTAGCTAAACAGTAGTATTAGTGTAGTATATAGTTAATAAAAACAAATGCTTCTATTATCTGGATAATATTTTCGACTTTGACCTTGGAAATGAAAAACAAATGAGTTGAGCTGCCTGTCAGATCCAGAATCCCAGCTTTGAACTTTGCAGCAGCAGGGTTGGTTCTTAAATTTCAGCAAAAAAATAGCTGCATAATGGGCAGCCACGAGTTTTTTGTTGATATTCAGAGAGCTGAGCTGTTTTTCCAACAAGGAATCTTCATTCTGATATTGTTTTCGTTTTCGATCATGGACCTGGACCTAGACCGGGTATCAAAATTAGGTTGGCTTGTTGTGGGCTGAATGTCGGTGTGTTTGTTTTTATTTGTAACACGTATCGGGTTGCGATTTGCACTGACAATAAGTTCGGGTATGGCAGTCTCAACGACGTGTTTTGCAAGTAAAAAAAATAGCTGCATGATACATGTTTTTCTAGAACGACAAAATATGTGCTCTTTACAGTATACACTGATAGGCAAAATAAAGTGCCCACCTCATCGTTTTTTCAATTTCTCTCATTTACTTGGTTCAAATCAAAGTAAACACACTGTATTTTTTTTATTATCTTATTTTTTATATTCCTTTTAAGTTTCACTCATGGAATACTGAAAAAATAGGAGATTTACTTAAATAAAAAAAAATCAATTTGTGTTGAAAAAAAAAAACAGTGACAAAATAAAGTGCCCACTTCATTTAGGCTACAGAAAACATAAATTAAAGTAAAATAAAAGCATTTCAATAATTGATGTGTCCTCCTTTGGCCTTCAGGACCTCCTGCAGGCGCTTCGACATGCTCTCGACCAGGTTCTTTAGCTGCTGTGGATCTAGCTCTTCCCAGGCGCGCTCCAGGGCTTCAAAATAATTATTTTTATTGGTAACACCAGTTTTGTCAACCCTGGCATCGAGAATCGCCCACAAATTCTCGATGGGATTGAGGTCCGGGCTTTGTGGAGGCCATTCCAGCGGTTTGATCCGACAAGACCGGAAGAAAGACTTGGTCTTCTTGGCAGTATGCTTCGGGTTGTTGTCCTGCTGGAATATGAACTTCTCTTTAAGGCCCGTCTGGATCAGCGAAACCTCCAGATTTTCTCGCAGGATGTTGATGTAAGAATCTGCCGTCATTATCCCGTCCCACTCCACCCCACGAAAAACACCCCCAGACCATCGCATTTCCTCCTCCATGCTTCATCGTGCCTTGGATGTGGCGCTCCTGAAGCTCCTCTCCCGATCTGTACCAAACACGAACCCGCCGCTTTCGGTTAAACAGCTCGAATTTTGATTCGTCCGTCCAGAGAACCGTTTTCCAGAACTCTAGGGGCTTATCAGCATACTCCTTAGCAAACTTAAGCCGTTTGGCTTTGTTTGCCTTGCTGATAAATGGGCGCTTCCGGGCAAGTTTGCTATTCAACCCCTGTGCTACGAGACGGCGACGAACAATTCGACCGGAAACTGATAACTGAAGGGTTTCCTGGATCTCGCGGACAGTTACCTTCGGGTTCTTCTTGACTTCGCGCATGATCTTGGTGCCCGTTCTCGCATCCGTTTTCCGCTTCCTGCCTCTGCCAGGGCGATCCACCACTGATCCAAACGTTTTAAGCTTCAGAAGAATTTTGCCAACCGCTGCCTTACTGATACTGTACTTCTTAGCGACAGCCCGGTGCGATTCACCGTTTTGCACATCACGACCGACCAATTTTCGGACACACAAGGGGATTGCTTTCGAAAGCACTGCGTTCTCCATTTTTTTTTTTTCAATTGAATCAAATGCGATCACGTATACAAATGCACCAGGTTGAGCCGTTTGCTTCAAAACATGTCATAATATCAAAACATAAACAATCGAGGGGTCTTTCAATGGAAACTTATCGAAAACATATCGATTTTTGAAGTGGGCACTTTATTTTGTCACTGTTTTTTTTTTCAACACAAATTGATTCTTTTTTTTCTTTAAGTAAAACTCCTTTTTTTTCAGTATTTCATAAGTGAAACTTAAAAAGAATATAAAAAATAAGCTAATAAAAAAAAAGTGTGTTTACTTTAATTTGAACCAAGTAAATGAGAGAAATTGAAAAAACGAAGAGGTGGGCACTTTATTTTGCCTATCAGTGTACTTCCTTTGTATTATACAGTTGTCATGTCTCTTGGCTCGGAGCGTTAAAGCAACCGGCATTCATTGTTCAGTTGTGAGAAATCTTGGTTCGACTCTTGATGTAAGTGAAACAGATTTGTGCTAATATATAAGAAGCGTCATATACTAAGGTCTGTATCCACATGAATTCGGACACCTTCAAATCATTGTAACTTTTGAAATATTGCACGTAGGACTGAAATTTGGCAGGAATTTCACTGTGGTATAGCTGAGAGTCTATGATGAAAAAGACTATGATTGATGTTTACACTTCATGATTAGTATTCAAGATGGCGACGAAAGAAAAACGAGACCTTGCAAAAACATTGGATTTGCCTAAATCCACTGTTCACGATGTGCTCAAATCATTTTCAGGACGTTTGACGGTGGAGAGGAAACCAAGAAGTGACAAAAACATTGGACGCGCTGATCCTGTCATGGACCGAAAGGTGAAAAGGATATTAACGAAAAACTCAAATCTCTCTATTCGAACGGTGGCTCGTAAAATAGGGATGACGCCTGGTTTTGTCCAAAAATCAAAACAACGTTTGGGACTTAAGTCGTATAAAGTAAAAACAGTTCTAAATCACAACGACAAACAGAACTTGGTAGCAATATCACGGGCTCGACGTTTGTACTGCGAATATTTGACGAAGTTTTCATGCGTTGTTATGGACGATGAAACTTATGTCCTGGAGGATTTCAAGCAGCTTCCAGGGCTGGCTTTTTATTCTGCTATGGCCAGAAATGCTACAGCTGAGCATTTCAGAACGAAGAAGGCATCGAAATTTCCCAAAAAATACTTTGTGTGGCAAGCAATTTGCACGTGTGGCAAAAAGAGTAAATCTTTCGTCACTACAGGCACAATCAACAAGGAGATCTATCAGAAAGAGTGTCTGCAGAAGCGATTGCTACCCTTCATCAAAGGTCACAAAGAAAAACCTTTGTTCTGGCCCGATTTGGCATCATGCCACTATGCTAAAACTGTGATGGAGTGGTACCAAGCAAATCAAGTGAACATTGTACCAAAAAGCTCAAACCCGCCAAATTGCCCAGAGCTACGACCAATCGAGAGATATTGGGCTCTGATGAAGCGGAAGTTTTCTGGAAAGAAGCAAGGAATCAAAGACATCAAACACATCCAGCAAATTTGGACAAAGACGGCTTCTACGATTTCTGGAGAGTCTGTACAAACCCCAATGGACGGAGCTAAGCGCAAAGTTCGAAAATTTTATGTAAATACCGAATAACTATGTTTTGTCTTCACGAATTGTTAAAACACATCTCATGAATCTGAAATAAACAACGACGACGGAAATATAATGCGAAATTTATGTTTTATTCATGTATTGAGGTGTCCGGATTATTGCGGATACAGACCTTAGTATGAAATAACATCTTAATAAGGAGGGTAGCAGGCAAATGATTATAGAAAATATAAATATAAATAGAAAATAAAGCATTTTTGATGATATTTTTTTTTTTAATATCCCAAGTTCTATGTATGCTTTTCAAAATGCAATGAAAGATTTCACTAGAAGCAGTAATTCAACTGCTGAAAAAGTAACTATGCCATAAATATACATGTTTTAGGACTTAAATTAAGAAAAAGTAACTATGCCAGAAATATCCATGTTTTAGGACTTAAATTAAGCATGTGCGCTAGTTTTAATTTGACAGGAATAAGGCTCTTTCTGACGTTAATTCTACTTTAATGACGCATGTAAGATTAAACCATAAACGTCATGCCAAATTAATGTATCTATATACTGATTCATGGTTACTTGGGCATGTTTTTCAACCAAATCAAATGACAATCATACTTTTCAGAAATTTTCATAAGATTTGAGCTATGTTTTTCATCAACTAGTTTTGTCTAGCAAATCTTATGAATTCCGTTGTGAAGATGGCGGATTACAATCAAAATGAGCTGGTTCTCATCACAGATTCATTCACTCAACCAAACTACCTTAGGATGATCATAAAAAAAAAAAACATTATAAAACATTTAAAAAAAGATCAATTTGCATTTTCTTCAAAGATAATTTTTACCTACCTGAATATTACAAAATATGTTTTCGGTCGGCTTGAATGAATGAATCGATGAACATGATGTCAACATGGTTTTCTCGATTGTTGCTGAATTTGTGACATATTTGATGTATAGGCCGAATAAAGAAGCTAGGTTGACATTACCTCCCGTAACCTATCTAATGAAATTTGGATGATCAAGTATGAAACTCATTCAAATACCTTATAAATATCATAGTAGTTACGTGTGAGCAATTTTCATAAGATATGGGTTATGTTTTTCATCACTAGTAAAACAGTACTCTAGTAAACTAGTAAAACGTAAAATTTTATTCCGGAATCCTGCCCATGTTAAGATCTTCAGCTTCAATATGTTAATCAGGAGTACGTTTTGAATAGGTCATATAGGTTTTGGTGATCAGTTTTATTCGCGTCAATGCATTTACAATTAAATCATACATCCAACTAGAAGAGTGCTCCAGAAATCATAATTCATTTCCGAGCCCATGAGGGAGCAAAACCTACATGAAAGTCATATTGAACGATTTATGATTTACTTATGCAAACATTAACAGATTTTTATAAGGTTTACTTAAGAATTTATCTTTGGTCATTAGGTCGATTGATGAAAATCATTCTGGTTCACACTTCAAATGAATCTGAAAATAATCGAGGAATGATTACAGGGAGTTCTTATAACATCCAATCATAAGGTATTATTATGGATATTGCTATATTTCCTGGTTTAATACTATCTCATACGCCAGAGAAAATAACATATACGATCTTTAGCTTCAATAAGTTAATCAGGAGTACTTTTTGAATAGGTCATGTATGTTTTGATAATCAATTTTATTTGCGGCATGCATTTATAATCAAATCATATCTGGATCAACAATAGAAAAGGCACTACTAATTAATTATGTTTTTATTGCGTACAGTGGGCCCAATTTAAATTATAATTTTTTGAAATTAAAAATATCTTCTCAACATCATGGGATCCCAGTAGTGAACAGCCGTTTCTGCTAGAACCAATAATGTGAGGAGAAAGTATCGATAGGTCGATAGAACTCGGCGTTACAAAATTGAATAGAAGTAGTTTTGAAATTGAGCGTAGGGCTTTGTTTTGGATCATCCTCCCCCTTGCCTACCCCGCATCAGTGGTAGTTTGGTAAAAGATTATGCGCCTGATTGTATACTATCGTCATATGCCCTCCGTTCGTTTTCAACTGGTATTTTTCAATTTTCATAACCTGCCGTTACTCTAAACGGAACTGTCAAAGCTTTTTCTTCAACTCTCTTAGTTCTAGCAATAAATTACTGTAGACTCCTAAAGCCTCTCATGTTGATGGGAAATTATCTGCTTCTGACAAATTTCATCGGTCCAAGTCTCACTAAAGTAAGTCATTCATGTTATCAAAAAACAATAAATCATCGGTTCCGTAAAGTTAACGTGACTGAGCCTCCTAGATCAATGAACTAGATAAAAAAGCTATGGTGGATAGTAATATAAAAAAAAAGCGGGACAAACCCGGCATCATATCATTCAATAATAGCTGTTTTGAAATAATTTGTGAAAAATTAACAATCCAACAGCAACAACGATCAATAAAGGACACTGATTCCGACTTCAATTCCGTTCCCGTGTAATTTTATAGAACGATATTCTATAAATATAAGGTTATGTTAACTTTTTTTTTCTGTAGATTATCAGTGAATTTGATGATGGTATTTTAGCTTGCAACTTAAGCTTATCATTTAATAAAATCTTAAATAGTTTTTTTTTCTTTCAGAGTCAAAATACTGTTTATGTATGCAAATATGGTTACAATTTTCTACTAACCAACCGAAATACAATAAACAAATAAACTTGATTTTGAACGAAAAAACTGCTTTCGATTTTTGATGATGACTTATCGACTTATCGTTCCTTTGAAAAATAATAACGTTGGTTTACACCTTTAGAGTAGAAGGGCTGTAGTCCGTTTGCATTTGAATCATCAGAAATAAATTGATAGAAATCATACTTATATCGATGTAGCCGTTACTTGCAATTCAAATGAAATTCAAAGGTTAACAGTGGTCGTAATGCATAGAACGATACGTAAATTTCTTGTACTAGCAGGAACGCATGAGCAATCAAAGGAATTCTCGACATATAGTTATTTACCCAAAAGCTATCTCAACTATTTCTTCCATCTTCATTTTTTTTATATCATTTATTCCATCCATCCATCCACTCATCTCTATCGATTTTCCCTGCCACTGCCTGACTCCTTTCGTAAGCTCTATCAATACCCCCAATGAATAACATATGCCGTATGGGTACTGGAAAAGGGACACAGAGAGCAAGATTTTATTCTTGCAATCAATTTTACGATTCCTGAAAACAACCATTCCGGATAAAGACTTTTGCTAGATTTGAAAGGCGTTCTGCACCAAGGGAATCTATTTGGCAGATTTGGACTGGAGTATTTTCTCGACTCCGAGTAGACATTTTCTACTGGGTAAGGTGTTTTGATATGTTTTAGAAGCAATACAGCATCCAAAAGGATTCAGCGGCATGAGCGTTAGGCAAGAACACGTACACGTAAGACACCATAGCATAAAGATTATGTGTACATTTATTCTCTCTTTCTCTCGGATTGAACCTTTTTAGTTCGGATAGTATTCAGTATCTTACTCAAACCGAATGTCTTATGCTATCCGATCAGACTTCCCGGCAAGGGTGTTCTGATTCTGCTGTTGCACACACGATTCCAATTCTGGCACTTGTATGAAAGGAACGTTTTCGCTACAGAGAACAGCAACTGGCATATCAGAAATATCGAAATCGATCGAATGGTAAAGATGCCATGTTTTAAGAGAAAAATATTGCAATTTATTATGTGATTTCATGGAAAACGAGCGAGCAGTAGAAAATTATTTTTGCTGTTGTTTGCTATACATAAAGATATTTTTCGATTCCATACCACGGTTTATGCGGATATGAGAATGCATGGCACTTGGCGCGCAAGAGCAAGCGTGAGCTTAAGTAACAGCGAGGAAAACGACAATTGCAATCGAGATAAAAAATTAATTTAAATAACGTCTGCATAACACTCTCACAACCAGGGAGCAGACACCAGAAGCCCTCTGAGAAAAAAAAATGCTCCTCTGGAGATGAGTCTTCAGAAAAATCAGAGCAGAGCATCATTGGTAGAAGACATCCTTCGGGCACGGACACAACTTATGTGATGTTGGGAACTTATGTGTCCAGCAGTGAGAATTTCTAAGAATTTCCTAAACAGCCGAATCCTTTTTAAGATTTTCGCAACCGTTTATAACAAACTACTTTTGTTTCAAGATTTAGCCCTTATTTATAAAATTTCTGCTACGCCATTGAGGATATAAAGAAGTGAAAATGTACAAAATTTATTAAATTAGTATTCGAATAACTAATTTATCGTTTCTTCTTATATCTCTGGCGATAGACATTTGGAGCTCTGATGGGAGTGAGAAACTAAGGTTGAAGTGGTGGTGTTGCCACCGTGTTTTGCAGTTTCTTTCACTATAACTAATTAAAGGTAAATCAAACTCTGTTGTTACTCGCGACCAGGTTTATTCATGTCTTTAATGCTCCTATCAATAATAATGTTCTAATGAATTTTTTTTTGTGTCTTGGCAAATTATGATATTATTCCTCCAACTTAAATAATCACTTCTCGAATGTCTCATTTCGTTGACTAATGTGCCATCGTATACGAGCATTTAATGCTAATGACGGCTAATCGATTAGAGAGATGACCTTATATGTGTCTGTACCCAGAGGATCAGCCAATACA